>VDFB02271358.1:151272831-151939488 GCA_007258455.2 Sequoia sempervirens | reverse complement strand
CTGGTAGTAGTGAGATACAACAATCCGCCAATCATGGATCTGTATTTGCTATGATCAATCTTAGCAGATTCATCATCCTTGCTCAGCTTACATCCGGTTACCATAGGAGTACAAACTAGTTTAGAATCTTTCATCCCAAAAAAATTCAACAACTCTTTTACATACTTAGATTGAGAAATGAATATCCCTTTATTAGTTTGATTCACTTGTAGACCAAGGAAGAAATTCAATTCACCAATCATAGACATCTCAAATTCTTTTTGTATTTCTTCAACAAACTTTTTACACATGCCATCATTTCCACCAAAAATGATGTCATCAACATAAATAGCTACAATCAACATCTTATTACCTTATGTTTTGAAATAGAGGTTGTTTTCAGGAGAGCCTTTACTAAATCCTTGCTTTGTTAGATATTTTTCAAGTCTTCAATACCAAGCTCTGGGAGCTTACTTCAGTCCATACAATGTTTTTTTCAATTTACACATCATATCTAGTTTGTCAGACAACTAAAACCCTTCAAGTCACTCCATGTACACTTCTTCCTCCAGCTCACCATTCAGAAAAACTGACTTAACATCCATCTAATATACCTTGAAGTCCTTATGGGCAGAGAATTCCAAAAACATTTTAATAACTTCTATTCTGGCCAAGGGGGAAAAAGTTTCTTCAAAATATATACCTTCAACTTGTGAATATCCTTTGCATACCAATCTTGCCTTATTATGTACTACTCCATTTTCATTCAGTTTGTTCTAGAACAACCATTTTGAACCAATCACATTTTTGTTCACAGGTCTAGGGACTATTTCCCATGTTTGATTCTTTTCTATCTACTACAGTTCCTCTTTCATAGCTCTCATCCAACTTTCATCTTCACATTCTTCTTTTACAGATTTAGGTTCTATTTTGGAGAGTAAAAACAAATTTACCTCAGCTGTAACTTTGCTTCTTGTCTTCACACTTTCACTTTTGTCTCCAATTATCTAATTTTCCAAATGATTCTTCTGTACATATTTAGGAGTCGTAGCAATAGGTTCTAGTTCATTCTCTTCTTCCACTTGTTCTTCTTCTTCCTTCTCCTTATTTTCTTCAGGTATATGTCCATAGAGAGGATCATCAGGTTCAACTTCACTTATCTCAATGGGTCTGTGTACTTCTTCATCAACTTTCACATTAGCACTTTCAATGATTTTTCTCAACCTTTTGTTAAAGCATCTATATGCCTTGCTAGTAGTATATTCCTTCATCACATCTAGCATCAAAATTTCCAATATTCCAAGAAATATTCCTTCATCACATCTAGCATCAAACTTTCCAATATTTTCATCATCTCTTTTAATATAGCATCTACTTCCAAATACCTTAAAGTATTTCATAGAAGGAATCTTACCAGTCCATAACTCAAAGGGTGTCTGTGTTGTTGTGTCTGATCTAAACTCTATTAAGAATATAAATAGTAGTATGTATCGCTTCTCTCCAATACACATCCAGTACATTAGACTCTTTCATCATAGTTCTAGCAGCTTCCTGTACTATCCTATTTTTCCTTTCAACTACTCCATTTTGCTGAGGGGTTCTTGGAGCAAAAACTCTTTTTATGCCATGCTTTTCACATAATGCATTAAATTCACTAGAAGTGAATTCAACACCTCTATCAGATTTCAAACACTTGATTTTCAGATTTACTTCATTTTCCACTCTTGCTTTGAATACCTTAAACCTATCTAGGGTCTGATTCTTATCTCTGAGAAAAGAAACCCATTTCATTTGAGTATAATCATCAATAAGCAATATAAAGTACCTATCTCCATTCAGGCTTCTGGTCCTAATCGAACCATAGAGATCAGTGTGAGTCAACTCCAACATTCTAGTAGTAGAATGTTCTTTTCCTTGTTTGCTTCCCCAATTGACAACTTATACAAATAGCATTAGTAGGTCTTGTGATTCTAGGCAGTCCTCAAAAAATCTCCTTAGCATTGATCTTGACTAGGTTATCAAAGTTCACATGTCCCATTCTCTAGTGACATAACCAACTTTCACTTATTTGAGATACAAGGCAATGGCCATCAACTCCCTTCAGCTGATATATTTTTCCTTGAGTTCTTGTAGTAGCAATAATATCTCCATTTCTGGATCCTTTTATGATTTCACAGGCATTGTTCTAAAAAACAAGTTTAAAGCCATTGTAGCACTTCTGACCAACACTCAAAAGATTATGTCTCAAACCCTTCACATAATATACATCATCAATATTATGAACTCCATGAAAATTGATTGAACCTTTACCACAAATCTTAGCTCTTGAATCATCACCAAACATGACTAAACCACCATCATATTTTTCAAGTTTAGTGAACTTACTCTTATCTTTGGTCATGTGATTAGAACATCCACTATCAATTACCCAGTAGTCTTCATCTTGTCTTGCATGAAAAGTGGTAACCAAGGTACCTTCCCTCATATTCTTCTTAACCTCTGGAGCCTTCTTACTTACACATTTTCTAGAGTTAGTGGATACATATTTACTTTCCAAAGCTAAGAATAAGCATTCACTATCATCAACCTAATTGTCAGATTCATCATCAGAAATACCCGCCTCTTCCTTAACATAGTACAACTTCTTAGACTTCTTATCCATCCTATCCTTATCCTTATAATCCTTTTCCTTCTTATGTGTAGTGGGTATGTGCAAGATCATCATGGAAAAAATAGGCCCTTAAGTGGTGAAAAATTCAGAAAAACTAGAGTTAGGAAACTTGATGTAAAAATTTGAATAAGTTATCTAAATTATTTCAACAATATGTAAGAATAGAATCTGTAGCAAATTGAATGTAGTTTCTAAACTACCTATGGAGTTTTTTTGTAAATATATTTTGGTGAAATTTGAAAGAAATTTCAATGCAGTAGCACTTAAATTTAGGGAAAAATAAGTAGAACGTTTGTCTGACCACCCTAACCACAATAAAATGATAATATTTTTTTATAATATTTTAGATATAAGTAGAGGACTCATGTCTCGATGTGATGAATATTTTTTTGTAATTTTTTTCCAAGTAAATAATTAATTATGAATTTTTTATTATAACTTTAAAAAATATAAAAAATTGTATGTTTGATCACCTTAATTTGGTCAAAACTTCATGAAATTCATTTTTTTTAATCCTATAGTATGCAAAGCATAAAATGTGACGCATGTTTTAGATTCAAAAAATGTGATACCGTTTGAAAGCTATAAATGTTTTTGAATCGACCTATCAATCAGGACTTTAGTCGTAATTCAAATAGAAAGTAAATACTAATAATTTATTAGATTCAAAGTAAAACATAATTTATATTGGTGGAAAGCTAAGAATCCCCTTTAAAAACCCTTTTCATTTCATCAATTTTGGGTAAAAAAAGAGTCGTCAGCCACATACCCTACACATACACATTATATCGCCACTTTTTGGCCCATCATGATCCTATGCATACCATAGCCCTATTTGGACATCCCAAAGCATAATGACCAATGTTACCACAACTAAATAATTTAAAGGGTAACATACCTTTATATTTTCTGGTGCCTTTCTTCATTTCCTAGTGAAATTTGCTTCCAACTCTTCATCATCGCTATCCAATTCTTCAATCTTTAAATCCTTAACTGCCATTTCTATCTTCTCTTCTGTCTTTTCATCTTTTTAGAACTTTCTTATCTCAAATGTTTACAAGGTGCCAAACAACTCTTCTATAGTGTAATTCTTAGGATCATACATTTCTTCAATAACAAAGATCTTATCACCTTAACATTCTAGTAAAGTGATCAAGATTTTCTCGATTATATCTTCATCTGGTAGCTTTCCTCCTTTATTTCTAACTTCATTTTCTATCAGTTTAACTCTCTAAAAGAAGCTTGTAAATTCTTCACCATCTTCTTTAGGTTAAAAAATCTATGCTTTTCTGCTAGCCTCTTTGTCAATTTCACCTTTTCATTTCCTTCATACATGTCTTCCAACTTCTTCCATACTTCATATGTAGTATCCAGAGAATTAACCTTGACTCGCTCACTTTTAGATAAACCACTACAAATTGCATACTTTTCCTTCTCATTTTCTTCATGAGCAGAGATCTCATCTGCAGAATTAACACCACGGGACGAAGGTGTATACTTATTCTCAACAACCTTCTAGGTCTTGAAACCAAGAGAGATAATGTATCCTCTCATCTGTCCCTTCCATTCATTGTAATCAATTCCATCAAACATAGGGATTTCCAATCTATGCACCATGCGATCTTCCTTAAGCAGTTAAGCTCTACACAAGAAACCACAAGCTTTGATACCAATTGTTAAACAGGTGCAGGACAACTGAGAGGGGGGGTGAGTCAGTTGTCACACAAAGTTAAACTTAAAACTTTATCACTTATCAAATATTCAACCACACTATTCTATTATTGAATATAAGCATGAAACATAAATAACAAAAAGTAAATCAACATAATGAACGCCATATTTTTACATGGAAAACCCAATAAGGGAAAAACCACAGTGAGGGTTAACTCACAATATAAAGATTATAAACTAAATACAAAGGCTCACTACCAAGGGATCACTATCCAATTACAAAGACTCACTACCTACAAAGGACTCACTGTCCAACATGGAGACTCATTGCCTATAGATACAAAAGAGAACAAAAGATCCACCATTGCAATTAAAGCACATTCATAAGATTACATAAACCTTTAGTTCACTGCCTTCAACACACTAAAAAAATACTGTCACAACTCACTCACACACACTTCTGCTCATTTGATAATTTTATCACTTTGCATCACACTTTCATACATCTCTTCACAATTTGACTTGCTTTTATACTATTCTCAACCTTAGAAACATTTACCAAGGTCGGCCACAAAACATCGTTTCATAAATTCAAATTAGGTCAAAAACTCAAAATTCCTATGGTGGAAAGGAATAAGAGTGGACCAATAAAATTATTTTCTTGTATCTTCTATATGTTTCCTCAATTTAAATTTTATTTTGCGAATGAAGTGTAAACACCAAGTTGGACAAACTTAATGAAAATATAGATAAACATTGAAGCACACACTTCCTAACAAGAAGATGACACATGGATGCCACAACATGATTCATTATCCATTAGAATACATCTTAGAACCTTCCAGATACATCCACAACAAAAAAAATAGCCTTCAATCACTAAATTTATTTCACTAGTCTATCTAGACTGTGCAAACTCATACTAAAATATTGAAACATGACTTCTTGATTACCAAACTCCAAACCTCTTTTCTAGAGAATAGAAAGACCTTCACAAGACATATCCTAGATCCACATGATATAAATCAAAATAGCAGAGGACTATGGAGCATAAACATTTCTCCCATTCCACCGAAGATCAAACTTTCCAAACAGTTCACATACTAGTGAACACAACTTTCATGTACCATCTCACCAGAAGTTGAAACTCAACATATATCACCATCAAATTATCATAATAAAAAATTCACAACCACATAGGCATAAGATCAATACAAGAGAAATGTGGAGCAAATATCAGACCATGTTTTGAACACATTCAACACTCTAACTTCTCTTCTTTATTAATTTTCTCAAAAGCACTTGGAAACTCATCAAACTAGCACATTTGCAACACCATAAAGATAGCTCAATGTACTCACAACATCTCAGGAGCATCTCAACTATACATGTACAATCTACAACATACTAAATTGTGTTAACATCAATGACAACATCAATGACAACACCACCAAACTAGCTCATACTTGCAACAACATTAAGTTGTACAACTTTTTAGAGAGGTCTATTGATAGGGCATTTTTGTTTTTGTCCTTCTTTCATATAATTGCTCTGCATCATGTGGTTTAATCATTATGCAAAAATTAATATAATTCAAGTAAAGAATGCAAAAGCTATAATTTTTTGTCTAAAAGAACATTTTAAGCATGAAGAATGATAAAAAATTAGGATAGATAATTGACAACTATTATATTAATTACCTCAACTTTAGGACAACTAAGATGACTATGCTACATATTCTTGTCTAGTTAATTACTATCAATATCAACAACTCTATTGACACCATGAGGGAATTTTTGTTTTCCTATTGCTTTGATAAAAATTTTGGTTTAACCATCGTGCAAAAAAATATACAAAGCATTCAATAGTCAAGTAAACAATGCAAGCTATAAATTTTCCCAAAAGAACATTTTCTGGATCACTCCAACAATAAAGAAACTGGGTTGGATTCTCCTACACTCATATTTCAATAATCTACATATTAAGAGGAATTTGTATATAGAACTACCAAACAAGAATAAATGAGATCAATAGAGCCTCTTACCTCATCTAAATCCATGGATTAATGCTCATTCCATGCAAAAACTATAGGGTTAATAGATTGAACCAATTGTGTAACTTGTTCACTAAGACTGAATATGCAACCCATTACCTTTTAGTACCCTAGTTCATTTGAATTGACATGATCCACAGAGGTTCCTATTGGGAATTGAATAGATGGCTATGAAATCTCTATTGATGAACTATATTTCAACTTCATCCTACTCTTTGATTTACTAGCACCTAGTGTTGCCATATAATTGAAAATATCTTCTACCCCTACTTCTCTATTACTGTTTTCCACCTAAATTATAATGCCAATTTCATCAAATAGTTAGCTCAATAAAAAATCCATATAAATAATACAATGTAAATTGAACCAAAAATCCATACACATACTACAAATTTTTCCATTTTGGTGTGCAACCCGCCTCAACCAAATGTATATCCAACTCTCACATTATCTCTTGCTCTCTTGCCTCTGTTTCTCTTTGCCAAATATTCTTTAGAATGCATACTTTCTCTCAATGCATCCAACTCTTTGGGAGATACACTGGAGTCAAACCTCTCTTTTCCCAACATGATTGTTTTTCTACAACTGTATCTATAATTATTCATCAAAATTCTCATCCTTTGCTTGTAATATTTTTTAGAGATTTGTCCACCAGTAGTCTCAAAAGCATTTTCCATTTTTTGTATAAAATTTTCCACAACTCATGGATCTTTCTCTACAAAATTTTATTTGAAAATATCCAAATGGGTCCTACATCTTACACCCAACTCAGTGACCCACTTTGCAACATTTGGCCCAATGGGCTCACCATCTCTCGATACCTCAAGAAAGAATGACTTATTTCCTTCTAATTTTCTTTCTTTTGCATTCCTCTATGTAGATTTGTATAAATCTTGAATCAATCTTTGTCTTTTGACAAATTCATCCATATCTTATATTAAATTACCACCACCAATATTTCTAGTTGATCCACGAGTTCCATCAAAAGTTCTAAATGCAACAAGTGCACTTTGAGGAACAACAGATGCAAGTGGTCTCTCTTCATGAGTTTCATTAACTGGAACTTCATGCTCCTTGGACACATAAGGTCTAGCATGAGTAGATAGATTAGTAGCAATCTCTACAAATTCCACATCATTAAATGCATTCTTTAGTGTTGAAAAAAGCATCTATAGACCTTTTGTTCCTTTTCCTTGATGGTTTTCAATATTCTCTCTTAGAATTAGTCCTCAGAGATCATCACAATGTTTCACATCATCATATGCTATATCAGGTTGCACATCACCATGTGCTATATCAGGCTGCACATCACCATGTGCTATATTAGGCTGCACATCACCATGTGCTATAACAAGCTACACATAATCACAACTATCGTTTTCACCAATTGCATTTGTTAAATCACAAAAGCGTCAACTTCTACGAGATTTCAACATTGTATCCTTTCCTTTTGTTTTTTCTCTGCATTTTCTTTGCACTCTTTTTGTTGCCTATAAAACAAAAAAAAATCAAATTATGTCTTATATACATAAATCTCTTGCCTATAAAATTTCAATAAACACTATTAAAAAAATAATATACTACTTAGTGGATTTAAAACTTTCCTTGTCAAACCAAGACTCAAAAAATATTCATTATTCTTGGCCACTTTTTCAATATGCGTGCACTCATATTTTGTCACTGGAATTTCAGCATTATGATCACTATCATCTAGTTTTCACCTTACAGTCCTTGTCTTCATTTCCTAAAGTCCAAATAAATAATAATGTATAAATCAGCAACTTGAATCAATAAAAATTTATTGAGTTCATAATTTGATAACTATTGATTTTCCAATCCATTGATAACTGCAAATGGAAACTTAAAATAGAATTTAGTTTACAGATCAAAGAGAATTTTTAGTCAAAAACCAAGAAGATGTTTACATCAAACAAATTTTCCTTAGGGATAATTCACAAGAGAAGAACTCATAAAAGCATAACACAAGAAGGATGAAGGAAAAACATATTCTAATTCATCATGAGGTGTGTTAGAACCTTAAAAAATTTCCTAATTCCATCATCACAATTAACCTTGAGCTACATGACCCAAGCCTTGACCCTTATATTCCTTTTTTATTTTTTACTAAACATATAATTTTTTTAGGTCTAACTGACACTAAAAGACCTATACAAAGCCAAAAATTCATCATATATACTTAAGCAAAAACATTTCTAGCTAATTTTTTTTTGAATCCCTTATCAGTCTATTACGGCAATCCCTCAACAATAATCTGAACCCTTGGCAGGTTGGCGGTGTGTAACATAAAACATGAAGATATTTAATGCCATACCACAAAAGTATTATGATGAGGAAGCAATTGGGTGGTATGATAGAATTTAAATACATCATAAACTACCATACCACAAGAAGGAAAAATGAAGGGTGTGGTATAGCAAGGAATAACCTGCCATCCCACAAGGAAGATTATAAAAGCATGCAATAGGGTAGTATGAACCACTATACCGTGAAAGAATGTGATGAATCATGTAGTATGTAGGTAATCCATATGTGACCATTAATGTAAACCATAGTACCATGGGTTAAACAATTCAAGCTTGCAGTATAGAGGTAAGGATCCTGCTACCCCGCAGTGAAATGCAAACAAGCATGTGGTCTAGTGGTTTATACCCCTCTATCTTGTGACAGTTATAGAAAGTGGTGGCAATAAAATGATATTAAATACATGAATCACATCAACCAACTAATCTTGTAAAATCAATGGTGCATGTTCAAACTTGAACTATGAGCAAAATATTTGGCATAAGGTTGATATTAATGTTGACATGACTGAGCTTAGAAGCCATTAAACCAAGAATTCGACATTCTCTTTGTACTCATTTGCAAAAATTATCATGTGGGGAGCTAGGAGTTAGAGGAGGTTAAGTTTTGCAACCATTGTAACCCAGGTAAGTGCAAAAAACTCTTGTGAATTAAGTTTTACAAGTACAAGATTGTTTGGAATTTTGCATTTTAGAAGTATAGGAGAAGTAAGATAGTTAAACTGTGAATTCAATTTTACAAGTACAAGATTGTTTGGAATTCTATATTTTAGAAGTATAGGAGAAGTAAGATAGTTAAACATCATGTTGCTCAAGAAGAAATAACCTACAACTAAAAATTAATATAGTTAAACTGTGAATTAAATTTTACAAGTACAAGATTGTTTGGAATTTTGCATTTTAGAAGTATAGGAGAAGTAAGATAGTTAAACTGTGAATTCAATTTTACAAGTACAAGATTGTTTGGAATTCTATATTTTAGAAGTATAGGAGAAGTAAGATAGTTAAATATCATGTTGCTCAAGAAGAAATAACCTACAACTAAAAAGGACATCATGCAGCCCAAGAAGAAAGAACCTGAAACTAAAAAGGAAGAATCTAAGGTTAAAAAGAGGTCTATCTTGGATATACTCCTTGAATCAATTGAGAGAATATTTAAGAAAGTTTTTAATGATGTGTCTCATGGTTGTAGAGATTCCCTTATCCCTTGTAAGAGATGGGGACCAAGCACGTTCAAGGCCCCAGGTCACGAAGAGCCAAGAGTGGAAGGCTACCCTAACTTACCTTAGTTAAAAGGGGTGTTAGGAGATTGATGAAGGGTAGTCCCCTTACAATATAAAAATCACAAAAATAAAAAATAATGGCACAAACAAAATGCAAGAAGGAAAGAAAATATTTTCTATTATCACTGAAATGAAAATGAAATCACAACATTATATTTTCCATCACATGGGCTTTCTGATTACATAAATTTGCATATCTACAAATCGAAGCCACCATCTACGCTACTTTGGCCTCTTCTTTGCAGTCTCCCATTACATCCTTTATTTGGAAGGTTTAACTACCCTAGAATCTTCTGGAAAGTGTAACCGCCTTAGAATCTTCTAGAAAGTGTAACTTCCTCAAGAAAATATTTTGAAATTTTATTAATTTTGGTTGTACAACTTTTTGGAGTCATAACTTTTGATCCAACCGTCGGATTTGCTATTTAATACCTTTTTAGAAAGCTCTCAAAAAATATTCCACCAAAAAGTAGGGCCTAAAGGCCAACTAATTTCATTTTCCACGAATTTTCAAGCCCATTCAAAGCCCTTAAGTGCCTCAAAATTGACTCCAATGATTTTACTAGGATTTTTTAAAATTAAAATTTTAATCTCTCAAATGAAAAATTGTATCAAATTTATTTCTTCGTCATTGGCTTTAATTTACCATTCTAGAGGTCTATGTATGATTTCATGTCCAACTATGCATAAATGCAAACTTACTAAAATAGTAACAATGCCAAATTTAGCCCTTGTTGAAAAGAACAACTTTTTTTTTTGGGTGATGCAAGATTTCTCTTACACCTAGATGCTCTTGCATCAGAAACTCAAGGTAATTTGAAAAGTGACCCTATCACTTCTCAAGAGTTAGAGGGAAACCAAGAAGGTTACTTACATAACCATGATGAATCTTCAGCAGGCCTTCCTCTCCATTTCACCAAGTACTTTGCACCTACAAAGTGACATGTTTACCCATAGATAGAACATGTCATAAAGTGGCCATGCAGGAAAGTAAGTGGACAGTCATGTAGAGCATCAACAAGTTGGAAAAATTTCAAAGGGGTCCCTTAGGAACCCTAGCATGAAGAAGGGGTCCACTCAAGGGATGCACTGTTTGAAAGTACAAAAAGGAAATTTTTTCTCAAATAAATTCGTCATCAAGGAATTCGTAAGGAAGAATATGCCCCCATGTGAGGGGAATGTCAAAGTTGTTCCCACTTAAGAGGAAGGTTCTCAATTTATTTCTTTACAAACCCATGATGAAGAAAACACATTCCATTAGGGTTTCAAGATGAGAATGCAATTCTTGAAAATAAGTTTGTGAAGATTCTCAAGAAAAGATTCATTGGCAATGAATGCATTTTCTAAAAATCAAAATGTTGTAGAAGTGGCATTGTCACACATGAGAGGGACAACTCAAGAAAAGAAGAGAGAAAGATAAAGGAAAATATAAAGAGAAAAGAAAACATGAACAAAGGGCATAGGGGTAGCTTGATATTTTAGTTTCAAAACTGCTCATAAATATATATATATATGTATGGTAATAGTATATAAAATGAGCTGTCATCAACCCCTTACTATATCAAACCATGTGAAGAATGCATGAGAAGACAAAGTAAAAATAAAAAATTGAGCCAACATGGAAGGGAAGCCTAAATGCCCCCAACACTTTGTATCATCCCCAATTTATCAAAAATCAAGTCATAAACATGGAGGAATGATGATACAAATAGAAGAATGTTTATGACACAAAAATCATGCTTGTATCCAAGCACCAACAAGGGTGACAAGGGTCATCTAGGCACACATAGCATGATCATGGGGGAACACATCACAACACACACACACACACACACACATCAAATCTAAAGATAAAGAAGGGGCCTCCTCTTAACACTGATCAACCAAGAGGTCATCCGCTTCCCACTCTAGATCATCATAGGGGGAAGGAGGACAAGTCTATAGTGGTGGAATATTAAGAGGAGGGGCATCCGACCCTCCTGCAACAAGGGCTAAGGAAGAGGGCCCTGCAAGATCCTCCCCACTGAGATCTTGTGGAGCTAAGGTTATTGATTTCATGAAGATCACTAACAAGGCTAGAACCCTATCCAGAGAGTTCAACATACACTTTATAGTAGTGCCATGTTTTACCTCAATGGATAGAGAAGGTTTCACTCAAGATTCATCACTAGGCCCAACGAGTGATTTTGGAGCGGTGATGAACTCAAGGGAAGTTGGGGCTGGTTCTGTCACTAGGAAAAAATAAGTCAACATAGGAACACCTTTCAGAGAAGGTGGGATCCTCTTTCATTCTCTATTGTTGGAAGGACCACTCTTCACCTTCTACTTCATCAAAGGATGTAAACTTCCCATAGATGAGGCAAGAAGTGTAGAGGAAGAGGAGGAGGAGAGAACCGTAGTAGATACGATTGAAGTGTTCATCATATCTATGGGTTTCGAGAAGGGCTGAACATCTAGAAGGGACATCATCAAAGGAAAATCCACCAAAGGAGAGATGAACACCTACACCTTTTTAAGGTCAGGCACATTCCTAATCACAATAGAAGTTGGAAGAGATAAAGAGCTAGTTTGAATAGAAGTAGAGGGGGGGAGAGGAGGACGCAGTAGGAGGCCCTGATACAAGGGAAATCATCTCCTCTTCATTCCTCTATAAGGTGGCCTGCTAAGCCATGAGAGCCTTTTACCAACGCTTGCACTCACATGCAAGGTTGTTTTTGTGACTCTTTGAACTAGAGGCTAGAGGCTGCTAAGGAATAGAAGGATCCTACTCAGCCATGGGAGTGTCCACTACAACCATTTCTGATGGAGGAAAAAACTCCTGAACAATAGTAGGAGGAGTAGGTTGAGAAGTAGTGGGGGGAGTCGACTCAAGTGCCTCGACAGTGGGCCTCTTCCCATTCAGTGCTATGGGAGTAGGAGTGGTAGGAGGCCATGGAGGTCAAGACAAAGATTACTCTCCATAGGGACCTTTCTTCCTATTATACTAAATGGGCTTAGGATCCATGGGAAAAACATGAAGTTCAAATGTGAGATGCTTGGGCTTTTTCCAAGCGGGCACCATAGGACTCTCTTGTAAACATAGAATAGAATTTGATGTTGCCCCAATGAGGTGAGATCAAGCATTAGGCCGAACAACGGAAGAGGAAGAAGTAGGATCTCAGGACTGCTTCTCTTCTTCCCTCCTACGTGCCTTGGTGGCATCACTGTCAACTTTTAAGCAAGCCCTATGTGAAACAGCATAAGGCAACAGAGGGTATCTCAATTTTAGCCTTAGGTACCCTTTATTATAATTCTGATATGTTCATTGTAGGAGGTCCATCCTAGGCGGGAATGGACCAATGGGTGTAGGCCAAGAGTAATCCAAGGAGTAGCTACCATGAGCAACCGACGATTTATAACCAGTGTCATGAATCAAATGCAAGGAACCCCCACGAATAAATTTCAAACATTTATACATGACCAAGGGTACTACATTCATATCTACTAGCCAAGGGATACCCAACTTCACTCTAAAGAGTTCAAACCCAAGGATAATGTCAAATAGAAGCTTCATATATTTAGGTCCAACCAAAACTGATAGGACAATACTACCCAAAGGGGGCATGGAAAGTCCGTCATGCATGTGGATGGTGCTTATAGGTGCATCATACCCATCTTTATGCAAAAATTTGATTAGCATGATCTCCTTAGTTATAAATTTTACTTGAGATGTTGGATCAACAAGAAAACCTATTACAATGTTTTCGTTGATTCACACAAGGATGTAGAGAGGAGATGGTTCCCTATTAAAACCCATCGACAAGTCCTATGAAGTGAAGGTTATACCAATACCAATGCTCATAGGCCGCATACAGGGGATAGGTTGATGTAGGAAAGAGGCCATTACATACACTAGATGATACTTTCTCAGAGACCCTAAAGGTTAAAGGATAAGACGGTGACCCAATTAAGGTTTCCTTATTCAACACCTTTATAACCTTCCAACTATACCTACTAGGGGTTGTAGGTTGGGTTGTAAGGTGAAAGCCTCACAACACTCACACCTACAACACTCCTAGGATACGAGGAAAGAAGCTTTTAGTATGAAAAAATGGAACCAAAATGGTTCATGGCGAGTTCACCAAAAATGTAAGAGAGGGGGACCAACCACATTCAAGGCCCCAAGTCACAGAGAGCCAAGAGTGGAAGGCTGCCCTAACTTACCTCAAGTGAAAGGGGTGTTAGGAGATGAGGGATGAGAAGGATGAGGACTATAAGGTCCTTCAATCACTATAAAAACCTAAAACTCAGAATAGGGCTAGGCGAGGTAGTTTTTGAGTTCTACAATGTGCCTCAGGTAGCTCTCTACCCAAGGACAAAAGTAGAGTTGCAGGACGATAGCGTGACGAGCAAGCATCTCTTAGGTACACTAGTGTTTGTACAACCAGAGGACCAAAAAGATAATGTGAACCATTAGAAAACATATTGACAACCTAGCTAATAGTTTTTAAGGGAACAAAATAACACTATGAAGTAAGAAATATATAGACAAATGTGATAAAGTAAGTAGATTAGAGCTAGGGTGACAAAAATGATCTCACAAAAGAGCATGTTTTCTAGCCAGCTCCAAGAAGCATGTCCACCTACACACAAGAAAAGAAAATTGTTGGGGGCCTGTATAGGGGCCTACCTTAGTTAGACCCTCGTTTTGGTGTTTCCACCTCTACAAATAGCCAAGCTAGTGTTGGCAACTCAAACGGAAGACAACTAAGAGTGGGGGTGAATCAGTTGTCACCAAATCTCAAACTTATTCAACTTATTAACCTTAATCTCAGTTCTGATCATTAATCATGAAAGCATAAATGAACAACACATTAGAATCACATATAACACCAAGATTTTTATGTGGAAACCTTGTTAGGGGAAAAACCATGGTGGAGGTCAATCCACAAGATTATACCCTATTAAAAGTATAAGGAAATATGAATGGGGAATGCACATGCATTCAGGAACACTACCTGGAGCTCACTGCTCAAATACAACAAGGCTTACTGCCCAAGGAAGACACACTGTCTTATAGAAAGATTCAAATTAAAACCATCCAGATTTGAACTGAGAAAATAGCATCTGCTAATGCTTGGTTACAGTTCCGGTTAAGAACATGAACACTTCTTCAATATTCTTCACTCTTTGCTCTACCTTCAAATTATCTGAACTTTATTCACACACAACACTCATACACTTCAAATTTTCACCTCTTCCACACTTCAAACAATCACTCTTATATATCCGGAATAAGAAATTACATTGCTATAAGTTGGCCACAAAAAAGATGATAAAATAATTACAAACAGTTGGCCCAAAACAAATAAATATTATTCATGTGAATCAACCAAGGTTGTTGATAACATAGTGAAGACTAAAAACAACATCTCCAACATGAAAAAAATTCAATTAATTTCTCCTCAAAGATCCACAACATGCTTCAACACCCTGTCGGCTAAGAACATGAAAAACATGAACTCATAAGAGAAAATATTGGATCATGAGCACAACGATCAATGCAGACATGCCACAAAGATAGAGAATGAACTAGAAACATCCACAAGCATCATGAAACACTAGAAAAGCATCCACAACAATTGAACTTACTGAAATCATAGAATCTTCAATCAGGAACACTAATGGAAGTGACAAAAATTTGTTAGAATGAAAATCAACATAACTCGATCAACTCTTCATGTGGATCTCTGAAATTTGACGTGGATAAACTAGACATACTCAACAAGAAAATATTTAGTCAAAAACCTCAAAACAACAATGTATTGAACGCACCAACAGAAAGAACTTCACTTCACCTCTAACAACCTGTAGCACTTCTTATTACAATTTTCTCAATATCCTTGAAATATACAATTTCTAATGCAATAAATGTTAATAGTGTTGACATAAATGAAAACCACATATCAGCAACACAACCAAAACATCCAACAATCTCCCCCTTTAGCATTGATGGAAACAGATGATGTGAAAAATATTATCAACACAACTATGCTTATTCCTCCTTTAAGTTCTGAATTTTCTTTCCTCAACTTTTCTCCCCACAAGGCTCTTCTCCCTAGATAATTAATAGTTTGTTTTTCACATTACTCTTCTCCCCCTTTCACATCAATGACAAAGATATCTTCAATACAAGCTCTGAACCACATATCTAAACTTCTGAACATCTAACTACTCCCCCTGAGTAGTAGCCACCACAACATCAATCCGGATCAAAATATGATCATGAAATGTGTGGATTGATGCGATGCAATGCATCCTTAGTTCTGCTTAGGAGGGGTAATCACCCCCAACTTCCCTCTGAGATACTGAAAAGTATCCTTAGGCAATGACTTTGTAAACATATTTTCAATATGCTCCTTAGTAGGCACATACTCCAATCTGACTTCCTTTTCACTAACCTTCTATCTCAAAAAGTGAAATTCTATAGATATATGCTTGGTCTTTGAATGTAGCACCAGATTCTTATAAATGTTAATAACACTTGAGTTATCATAAAATATAACAATAGGCTCATCATACACAACTCTGATATCCTTCAGCATTTGCTTCATCCACAGTATTTGAGTACAATTATTAGCAGCAACAATGTATTTTTCCTCTAGAATAGATAAAGAAATAGCATTCCGCTTCTTACTCAACCATGAAATTAGTTTCTTTCCCAAGAAAAATGCTCCACCACTAGTACTTTTCCTATCATTCACATCTCCTACCCAACCAGCATCAGTAAAGGCACTCAAAGTAAGATCATCATCTTTAGGATACCATATACCAAAATCAACTATCCCTTTCAAGTATCTAAAAATTATCTTCACAAAAGTCACATGAGATTCTTTAAGATCAACTTGAAATCTAGCAACAATACATACAAAATTCATGATATCAGGCCTAGTTTGAGTCAAATAAAGCAATCCACCAAAAATTTATCTATATCTTGTCTCATTTTCCTTTGGAGAATCATTATCAGTTGTCAACTTGCATCCGGTCACCATGGGTGTACCAACAGGCTTTAAGTCTTCCATACCAAATTTCTTCAGCAATTCCTTCACATACTTGGGACTGAGATATAAAAATACCTTTATCTAACTAATTAATTTTCAATCCCAAGAAGAATTTCATCTGTCCAATCATTGACATTTCAAATTCATTCTACATCTCATTAGAAAAATTCATGCACAAGCTATCATCTCCTCCAAATATGATATCATCAACAAAAACTTTCACAATCAAATCTTTATCATCATTCTTGAAATACAGATTACTAGCAACAGTACCTTTGTTAAATCCAAGTTTCACCAAGTACTTATCCAATCTAGTATACCATGCTCTAGGTGCTTGTTTAAGACCATACAATGCTTTCTTTAATCGACACACCAGATCTTCCTGATCAGTCAACTGGAATCCATCAGGTTGCTCAACATATACCTCTTCTTCCAATTCGCCATTTAGAAAAGTAGACTTGACATCCATTTGATCAACCTTGTAGCTTTGTGATTAGCATAAGCAAGAAACAATATCATAGCTTCAATTCTATCAATCGGGGCAAAGGTTTCTTCAAAATCAATACCATCCATTTGAGAATATCCCTTACAAACTAGTCTTGCTTTGTTTCTAACCACTTCACCTTGTTCATTTAGTTCTTTTTTAATGACCCATTTAGTCCCAATTACATTCTTATCCTTAGGTCTGGGAACAAGAATCCATGTATCATTCTTCTCAATTTGTTGTAGTTCCTCTTTCATTTCTTCAACCCAATGCTCATCTTTGCATGCTTCATTCACATTGTTAGGCCCAATCTTTGAAATCAAACAATATTCTTCTGCAATTTTTCTCCTAGTTTGGACACCTTTGTTCTTATCACCTATCATCTAATTCTTTGAATGATTCAATCTTACATACCTCAGAGTCTTCATAGGATTTTCTTTAACTTTAGGCTCTTCTAATCTCTCTTTCGTTCTTCCATTAGTTTCTCCTTCTTCTTGATTTTCTTGATTCATCGAAATGATTTGAACTTGAATTGTAGTCTGACCTTTCTTTCCTTTGCTTTTAATTTCACTCTAATCATCATAATCATATCCACAAGTTCTTGATAGTGTAACTATGTCTTCATCAACCTTAACATTTTCACTTTCAACCATTTTCTTTAATCTTTTGTTGTAACACTGGTAGGCATTACTTTTAGTAGTGTAACTTAGAAAGATTCCTTCATCAATTATAGCATCAAACTTTCCTATATCTTCATCTATTTTGGTATAACACTTGCTTCCAAAGATTTTGAAATATCTAACAATAGGATTTTGACCAGTCCATAGTTCAAAAGGAGTCTTACCAGTATCACCTTTGATTTGTACCTGGTTAAGTGTGTACACAACAATACTCATAGCTTCTCTCTAGTACATATGAGGCACATTTCCTTCCAACATCATGGTTCTAGCCACATCTAGAACTATTCTATTATTACTTTCCACAACTCCATTTTGTCGAGGGATCTGCGGTGTAGATAACTATCTCTTTATTCCATGCTCTTCACAAAAAAAATTAAACTCATCGGAAATGAATTATCCACCTATATTTGATCTTAGACACTTAATCTTCAAACCAGTCTCTATCTCAACCATAGCCTTAAATATCTTGAACTTTTCCAGAGTTTCATATTTCTCCCTTAAGAAAGGAGCCCACATCATCCTTGAATAATCATTAATAAGCAACATGAAGTATTTGTAACCTTGTAAACTTCTAGTTCTAGCAGGACCACATAAATTAGTATGCACAAGTTCCAACAATCCATTTGAGTTTTTTTTTTTTACCTTGAAATGAAATTCTTTTTTGCTTTCCTAACTGACATTCTTTGCATATGGCATTAGTAGGTTTCATCAACTTAGGAAGATCTCTCACAACTTTAGCAGAACTTATCTTGAAAATGTTATCAAAGTTAACATGACACATTCTCCTATGCCATAACCAACTCTCATCAACTTGAGCAATCAAACAACTTTTACTAGAAGCATTCAGATGAAAGATATTACCTTTTGTTTGTGTACCTAATGCAATCACATTTCCCGAATTTCCCAATATTTTGTGCTTACCATCCATGAATTGAAGATTGTATCCTTTATCAACCATTTGAACAACACTCAAAATATTATGCTTGAAACCTTCAACATACAATACATCATCAATGTTATGCTTACCATCAAGAGAAATGCATCCTCTTCCATGGATCACACTAGTAGTGTTATCACCAAATCTCACAACACCACCATCATACTTCTCCAAATTCACAAACTTACTTTTATCTCTTGTCATATGATGAGAACAACCACTATCAATTACCCAGTCATCTTTCTCTTCAACTCAAGTAGCTAGGGATTTCTCCACATTTGTACAATGAGTAGATTTAGTATACACAAGATTGTTTTCTTTGACAGCAATAAACATAAATTCATCTTCACTTGCATTTCTTTTGTTAGATTCATCATCTGTTACACCTTCATCAACAACATAGTAACACTTCTTTTGGAATTTAGGCTTGTTAAATCTTGGCTTGGAAACTCTCTTAGGACACCTTGATGCAAAATGACCTATCTTATTACAAGAGAAACATTTAATAGGAAAATTGCCCTTATACTTACCTTGTCCTTTGGCTTCTCTTTTCACAATCAATGCTTCAAGTTCTTCAAGCTCTCTTTCTTCTTCATACATATTTTTCATTTCATCCTCATACTTGAATGTCTTTCTTGATGAGCTTTCACCTAGATCATATCTTTTTTTGTTCTTCCAAAAGTAGTAGCCTTAAATGCAAATTCAACCTTAGGAAGGGCATTACCAAATTCACTCAACTCAAAAGTAGTAAGCTTACCAATCAACATATCTCTAGTAACATTTGTTATAGTTTAGAGTTCTTCAATAGAACTAGCCTTGACTTTGTAAGAATCAAGAAAAGATATAAGTACTTTAGCAACAATCTATGATTCACTTATCTATCCACTAGCACATCTGATACCGCACACAAGTTCATTTACTCTTTGCATGAAAGTAGTAACATTTTCATAATCACCCAATTTCAACTTTTCAACTTTTCCTTTCAAACTTTGTAGCTTAGAAATCTTCACATTTGCATCACCTTCATACAAGGTCTCCAACTTCTTCCAAATCTCATAAGTAGTCTTCAGATCCATCACATTTGTCATCTCAGTATCGATCAAAGCACTCAACAATGCCTCCTTAGTCCTGATATTATATTCAACATCCCTGATCTTAGCAGAAGTAGTAGGACCATTCAATGGAATAACATACATATTTTTTGTAATGCTCCAGTAGGGTTCACCAATGCATCTCAGATGGTACTCCATTCAAGCTTTCCACAAAGAATAATTTGTTCCATCAAATCTAGGACTATCCTTCTTATAAGTCACCATATTGGATCAACTCAAGCTGTTAAACTTCTTCCAAGGAACCACAAGATATGACACCAATTGTTGGAAACTCAAAGGGTAGACAACTGAGAGGGGGGGGTGAATCGGTTGTCAACAAATCTCAAACTTATTCAACTTATTAACCTTAATCTCAGATCTGATCATTAATCATGAAAGCATAACTAAAAAACACATCAGAAGCACACATAACACCAAGATTTTTATGTGGAAACCCTGTTAGGGAAAAAACCATGGTGGAGGTTAATCCACAAGATATAAGGAAATATGAATGGGGAATACAAATGTATTCAAGCACACTACCTAGAGCTCACTGCTCAAATACAACAAGGCTTACTACCCAAGGAAGACACACTATCTTACAGAAAGATTCAGATTAAAACCATTCAAATTTGAACTGAGAAAATAGCATCTGCTAATGCCTAGTTACAGTTTCGGTTAAGCACATGAACACTTCTTCACTCTTTGCTCTACCTTCAAATGATATAAACTTTATTCACACATAGGAATCATACACTTCGCATTCACACCTCTTACACACTTCAAACAATTGCTCTTATATATCCACAATAAGAAATTACATCGCTATAAGTCAACCATAAAAAAGATAATAGAATAATTACAAACAGTTGGCCGAAAACAAATAAAGATTATTCATGCGAATCAACCAAGGTTGGACATAACATAGTGAAGACCAAAAAAAACATATCCAACATGAAAACACTTCAATTAATTTCTCCTCAAAGATCCACAACACGCTTCAACACCTTGTCAGCCAAGAACATGAAAATTATGAACACACAAGAGAAAATCTTGAATCACAAGCACAATGATCAATGCAAACATGCCACAACAATGATCAATGCAAAAATGCCATAAAGATAGAGAAAAAACTAGAAACATCCACAAGAATCATGAAACACCAGAAAAGCATTCATAACAACTAAACTTACTAAAATCACAAAATCTTCAATAAGGAACTCTAACTGAAGCGACAGAAAAACTGTCAGAATGAAAATCACCATAACTCGATCAACTCTTCATGTGGATCTTTGAAATTTAATGTGGATAAACTAGACATACTAAAAAAGAAACCTTTTAGTCCACAACCTCATAATAGCAATGTACTCAACACACTGACATAAAGAACTTCACCTCTAACAACATGTAGCACTTCTTATTACAATTTTCTCAGTATCCTCGACATATACAACTTCTAATGCAATAAATGCTAATAGTGTTGACATGAATGACAACCACATATCATCAATGAAACCACAACATCCAACAAATAGAAATAATGGAAAAAAATTATGATAAAGGAGAAATGAAATAAAGGAACACAATAACACTTAAAAATAGTATTATGCTACTTAACCAAATCATAGAGGAGAGGAGTGAAAATTCTTACCACCTCCACCAAGAGCTCACTAGCTAATGGAGGAGGAAATGAGAGGACTCAAGCCCCTGCTGCAAAGTTGTTGTTCCATACTTTCTCTATAGATTTGATGGAGTGTTGTTGTTACTGCTATGGAGTGCAAAGTGTTGCTTGAGAGTGATGGGATGCAAGAAAGGTTGTGTAGAATGCTTAGAAGATGGCTTGGACTTGTGAAGAAGATGAAATACATGAAGGAAGAGTGAATTTGAAGGGAGAATGAAAAAAAATTCCATATTCAGGTCAATTGGTTGAAGACGGGTGTTACAAACCGACCCCAATGGGAAGTGTAACTCCTTTGCAGGCTTCAGACATAGGAATTCATCAGGAACATTAGCGCACCGCATGAGCATCCCTAATAGTTATTCTTTTGTTGACACACAAAACAAATTCCAAGTGGAATGAAGGCAATGGGATGATGTGGATTTTCACCTTCAAATTCAATTTTCTAAGGTGAGGAAGTGTAAAAGGGGAATTTTCATAAGGGGTGCAAATTTGCTCCTATACATCCCTATCTTTGGGTGCGAACTATTCTAGTACTTTTATGACAAAAGGAAGGGCAAGATTCTGGTGTCAAATCCATGGGCATTAGATTTGTCCAAGTTAATTTCCCCAAATGTCTTTATAGATGTAGAGTTCATTAGAGTATTGGCTCAGAGTTATCATCCTACTGCTAGGTCTATAAGATTTCTAGATGGTTCACCATTAGTTGTGTTGACTAAAGTGGCCATCATTGAATATTTTGACCTAAAAAAAAACAAGCCCTAACTAAAATTGATTTGCAAATAAGTAAAGAAGAATATACTAGATTGAGGAGAACCCATAGAAGTGATGAAGTCCCCATTTACATGAAAAGTGGTGTGAACAATAGGGTGATTCCTATATCCCCTTCTACTACTGAACCATTTGATGTCTCAAATTTCCAATTGTATTTCAAGAAAACCTACTTTTCTCTCTATCAAGTACTTGGGATAGATGCAGAAGAGTGAATGCTAGTTAGTTTAATGATGATGGCTATGAGAATCCAAACCCTTGAGATGAACATTGAATATGACTTTGCCTCATATCTTGAGAAGGCATTGCATGAAGGATTTCTATAAGTCAGGGAAAATAAAGCCCCCATAGCATTCAGGCAATATTCTTTGTTGTTCCAGCTTATATTATACCATAATAAATATAGATGGAACAAAAGGATGTGTTTGGGTAAGATTGATAAGTAGGGGAATTTGCTACAATGCAATGATGGTGTTATATATGGGGAAACAGGTGTAAGAATTTAAATTATGTGATATTTCATAATGACTTTGTGTACAAAATTATGAGAGTTCTTGGCCACCAACCACCAAGAATACACACACTTGTGCTACAACTATTAAGACCTTTGGATTTAAAATCTGAGCAAGGCCATACTCATAACTTAAATGATTGGTTTTTTGTACTAGATACCACAATAGTCAAGATTTATGGATGCCCACAGGCCCCACATATACTGCCAAAGTTTGTCCCCCTTCGATTATCCTTTTTAGAGTTGATGTGTTAGAGTCTATGGATGGAAAAGGATGTCATGAATAAAAAAAGAAAAGGTACATTTCTACCCAATTTGACAACATGTGGGGAACTATTAGTGGGATCTAATACACTTGAAGAGTTGCAAAATTATCTAAAAACAAGGTACTCTTTAGAGTGTAGAAAGGAAATAGCTTTTGACCCTAAGGGTCACATGAATTTTGTAAGACACACCATCCTTACCAAGGCTATGGTTGATCACCAGATTGATTATGAAGAAGATGTAATAAAAAATTGTTTCAATCCTCAAGAGGTATATGAGAGGAGGAGAAAATGGGAAATTATGAAAAGGATTGAGGAAGAAAGAAAGATGAAGCACAATGATTTCTTGGGGTATTTCATAGAGGAACTAAATCATATCAAGATGATTGATACAATAATTGATAATTTTCATGAATTATTTAAGACTGCAGTAGATATGAGGAGACTTTCCAAATTGTCTCCCAAAAGGCCGAGTGGTATTGTAATTACAGAACCAACTCCAGATATTATTTTAGTATGTCATTCTTCTCTAAGATCACCTCCTAAACAACCACCTTCTAAAAAAAAGACACAAGAAATATACCCACTTGTTTCCTATGAAATAAGTAATGAGGTTTAAGATACAAAAGAAGCAGTTAATGTGTTAAGACATTTCAAGGATGATGTTGAAGTGGACCAACCTATGCTTGAAACTGAAGACCACAGGCTTGAAGCTAGAGCCGATATTGAGGTACAAGGAGAAAGAGAAATGTGTGAGGATGACAAGGTAGTTGCAACTCTCAAGTTCTTGGAAGATGATGAATTTATCAAAACCCCTGAATTTAAAGAATTTTGGATTAAGATGAAAATGAGAGATTTTGAAGTGAGGGTTGAAATAAATAAGATGTGAGCTAAGGAATCCCAGCATGAATAGATAGTAGCTCAAATTTTAATGAATTAAGGATTGATAATATTGATGTCAACCCACAAGAGGCGAAAGAGATGATTTTGAAAAGTAATATACTTATTGTCCTTGGTATGGAATTAAAGAAAATGTTTTTACTTGATCAAGTGAGAACACAGGAGGACCCAATGTTGATTGTTGAGTTTGACTCAGATGAAGGGGTAAGTGGCATAGGGTATAACCCTAAGATTGAAACCTTAGCATTGTAGGCCAAACAAAAGAGTACACAAAAACCAAGGTTACTAGATGCAGTGTAGAAAATGAAAAGGGAAAACTATGGTGAAAAAATTAAAGGATACTTCTCTAGAAGCTACAACCATGAAAATGCATTCAGATATATGTTCATCCGAGCTGCAGTTAAGGAGATGGAAGCTAGATTGGGAGAGTACAAAAAGGAACAAAATTTTTTAAATGATGAATTCAATAAATTTTTCATGGAAAATATAAGGTTGAAGGAACAATTGAAAGGAGCAAGCCCTCATAGAACAAGGAAATAATGTTATACCAACATCCTCCTACTCCACTAGTTGATATAGAAATTTCTTCTACTGAACAAGTGAGAATTCTTAGATAGGAGATTGAAGAGTTAAAGAAAGCCAACAATGAGGGTAACGAAGGAGTGAAAAAGAAAATCTGTGATTTTTTAGAGAAGGTCCTTGAGCATAGGATAAAGCTAATTGTGGATAAGTTGGAAAGAGTGTATGATTGCTACAACTCACTAACATAGGAAATTGATCAGATGAAAACACATGTACCCATACTGGATCCCCTTTTTAAGAATTAGCAGCCCATACACCACACATTGGTAACCTTGTGCATAATCTTATAGAGGAGTACTGAGGCTCCTACAACATTAAAACCTATAGAGCAGATGAAAAAATAGTTATAGATGAATTCCAATATATTCAAGGAGAGGACCAAAAGATCAAAACAAGAATAGATTCATTTCATAATTTGAAGTAGTGGTTTGTGCCAAAAATATTGAAAGATGGTGACCACTTGAAGGACCTCAATGAATGGAAGAGTGAATTTGGCCAGATTGTTCCACAGTGTAACATCACATACAAAAGGATGGTGAGTTGAGTCTTGACAAGTTCAACTTAATCATGGATGGAGTAATAGTGTTGGATGTTGGATATTCTAAGTTTATCATGGATGGAGAGCCGATGGAAGATTCACCTTACAAATATATTGAAAATTCAAGAATACAAACAACCACATGATTATACAGTGTATGAGTGGGAGAAAAAATATTTGGGTCCTCCCAAATAGTAGACCTTGGGGCTATCATAGTGGAAGAACCACACATTTATATACACTAATATGGAGAAAGGACCTTGAACAAATCTTTAGTGATCATGGGTTCCTTGCGAAGATTAATGGACTATGGTGTCACACATTTTGTAATGGTCTAAAGCTTATTGCTTCTCTTATAAAAGAGAAACCAAGACTGAATTTTTATATCATCATCATAGGAATTTATAGAAACATATATGAGAAGACTTATGTTATATTGTAATATCTATTTGAAGCAATCAATGGACAAGAAGATTTAATCTGGTGCTCAAATTTTGGTCTCAATTATTTGTTGATAATACTGTGCATGATTGGATTTTTTTATGTATTTTAGGTTGGAATATAGGGGTATACTATAAATTGGTATCAATTATTTTTTTATAATCATCTGTATTGTTGATTACATTGCATTGCACATCTTTCAAACTCAAAGAATTACTTCACATTGCATAACTAATAACTAGGTGTCGATAGATGAAAAAATTTCAATTGCAATATAGTTTTTACAAAGTCAACCTAAGCAGTTATGCAATTACTTCACATTACATAACTAATATCTAGGAGCAGCTACCAATTGCATTTTCTTGTCATGGAATTCCATGAGACCACATTTCTTTGAGGCATTTTTTCAAAAAGCTCACTACCTTTTCTATGCTACCACATTTTTCATACATATTGTCTACAAAAGCATTTTATCAAATAGCTCACTTCCTTGTTGCTATGGTTAAAAGCCTAAAACAAGTGCTTTTGAACAATCTATGAATGCTTGGAAAAAATATATTAAATCATAATAGTAAGCAATAACATAGAAAAGGCAGTGAACTGGTTGAAAAATGCCTCAAAAAAATGTGGTATCATGGTGATGGAATGCCATGAAAATCCATAACAATTTGCTTGTCATGGAATTCCATTACCATGAGACCACATTTCTTTGAGGCATTTTTTCCAAAGTTCATTGCCTTATATATGCTACCACATTTTTCATACATGTCTACTAAAGCATTCTATCAAATAGTTCACTGCCTTATATACACTACCACATTTTTCATACATGTCTACTAAAGCATTCTATCAAATAGTTCACTGCCTTATTACTATGGCTAAAAGCCTAAAACAAGTGATTTCAAACAAGCTATAGATGCTTGGAAAAATATATCAAAGCATAATAGTAAGAAGCAAGCTATGGTCTCATGGTTTCTTTTGGAACGAAAATTACCATGATTTTATTTGTAGGTTTTAAATGCATTTTTTTGCAAATTTTGTTGTTTGAAATGGGGAAAAATCTTTGTGGTCAATTTTCTGCATTTTTTAGTTGTAGGATTCTCACAATTAGTGAAAAAGGTAGTGTTTATGAAGGAAAGGAAAAGATGCATAGAGCCTTTTAATTATACCCGTAAAGTGCAATGACATTGAATCATTTAGCAAACCAATTTTTCTTTGTAGGGTAGCATTTTCTTGTGGAACAGTTGATTGAGACAAATCTTGTTTCAACCGACCACCCTCTCATGAAATCTCATTCATATTATAAAATTGCACGATCTTATCATGGTAAAGGTGATTATGACACCAACGAATACTACTACATGGCATCAGTCAAGGAAATCTAGAGGCCATAGGATTTTTTGGATAGGTTCAATTGAAGCTAGGAGATCTTAAGAGTTATCTCTCAAATTTTGAAAAGGTTCAAGAGGACCAACCTAAGAACTATGAGAGATTAAAATTTATAGGCCATATATATGCTCAACAAGGGTAGGAAGAGAAGGCTTTGGAGATTTTAAGAAATGAAACTCACATAGATCCACGTGATGCCCATGCATTTATCAAGATAGGTGAGATATTAATATCAACAAACCCCAATGCAGCCTTATATTCTCTTAAGACAACAAAGTCTCTTCTAAAGAAGAGTAGAGAAGAAGTACCCACTGAATTTTTAAACAACATTGTGGTTCTTCATTTTGAGTGTGATGAACTAGAGTTGGCTCAAGAAAATTTTGTGGAGGCATTAGGAAATGGCATTTCGGTTGAATTCGTAAATAAAAGTCCTAGTGCCAATTCTACATTTTTTCTATGCGCTTTAAGGATATGGAATTCTTCCATCGACTAGAAGGTGGTGTTTCACTTGAGTTACCATGGGATAAAGTCACGAAACTATTTATTCTTGCTAGGTTGTTTGAATAGCTACATGATACTGAAAAGGAAAATATTTTATACAGGCTAAAATTGTTCAAGTTTCCTAATTATGTGGATGCATATCTACATCTTGCAGCCATGGTTCAAGCTCAAAATGAGATCCGAATAAGCCTAGAATTGATTGGGGATGCACTTAAGGTTGATAAAAACTCATCAAATGTGTTATGTATGCTTGGAAACATGGAACTAAAAAATAGATGACTAGCTTAAAGAAAAAGAAATAATTAAAGTAGCAGACCAACTTGTCTTGGCTGATGAAGCAAAATCAAAAGCTAATGAAGAACAAAGGATTCAAATGAAAAGGAGAAATAAATGGAAAGAACTTCGATAGGTGATGTAACAAGAGGAGTAATTTGAGCTTGTGAAGGAATTATGGAAGAGTAAGCATAAGGATAGAGATGATGATGATGAAAAGGCTAGCCAGTTTGAGAAGAAACAAAAGAAGGAAAAGAAGAAAAAGAAGAAGGATAAGGACCATAAGGCTTATGATTCTTATATGGCAGAACCTAATGTTGCCAAGGAAGATGAGGAAAATTATATGAGTGATAAGGCTCAAGATGATGCATAAAATTCCTAAAATCTTGTAGCTGCAAGTTTAGAAGACTCTGATGATGGTGAGACAAATTCTCTAGTTTCAACAAAATCACAAAGGAGACATGCATACTTTGATTTTGAATATGATGAACTATTGCAAAAATAGAATGTGAGAGAAGATGATCCATATG
This sequence comes from Sequoia sempervirens, assembly GCA_007258455.2. NCBI lineage: Eukaryota > Viridiplantae > Streptophyta > Pinopsida > Cupressales > Cupressaceae > Sequoia > Sequoia sempervirens. The sequence continues at coordinate 151,910,901 of VDFB02271358.1, read as the reverse complement.
ATGGTGATGTCTAGGCTTCTTGAGCTTCAACCAAACCTAGCTCCTATTTTCCAAAAGAAAAATCCCCAAGGCCCATGGGAAATGAATGATGAGCATTTGAGTTTCAACTTGGTTTCATTTCAGAAAGGGGATAGACATTGTACAAAATTTGTTTAATAGTAGAATAATTTAATACACCTATTTGGGACTGTAAAATAAAAATAGATGAACTAATCTATTTTCAATTATAGGTTCTTTTAATCTAAAATCTAATAGAAAGATAAAGCATAATACATTGAAGGACACAAAAAATGTTCTAAAATAAAGACTAAAATAGGTTGCCCATAAAAAAAAAGAAAGAGGAAAAGTGAAAAGATAACATACAGATGATTCATTTGAGGTTTTTGATAAGATCTCATTTAACTATGTCAAATGGATTTGGAAGGTACAAAGCATATTTGATTGACTAAAATTTTGAGGTATCTTATCCATCATCATTGTATGCATCATCTTCTCTTGGAATCTATTTCTACAATGCACTAAGCCTAGAATTGATTGGGGATGCACTTAAGGTGGATAAAAACTCATTAAATGCTTTATGTATGCTTGCAAACATGGAACTGAAAACAAATGACTGCCTTAAAGCAAAAGAAATAATTAAAGTAGCACACCAACTTGTCTTTCCTAGTGAAGCAAAAGAAAAAGATGATGAAGAAAGAAGGACTCAGATGGAAAGGAGAAAGCAAGAGGAATAACTTCAATAGGTGATGCAACAAGAGGAGTAATTTGAATGTGTGAAGGAATTATGGAAGAGTAAGCATAAGGACAAGGATGATGACAATGATGAGGCTAGTCAATCTAAGAAGAAACAAAAGAAGGAAAAGAAAAAAAAGAAGGATAAGGACCACAAGGCTTATGATTATTATATGGAGGAACCTGATGTTGCCATGGAAGACAAGGAAAATTATGTGAGTGATAAGGCATGAGATGATGAAGAAAATTACCAATATCTTCTTGTAGTTGTAGCTCTAGAAGACTCTGATGATGGCAAAACAAATTCTCTAGTTCCAACAAAATCATGAAGGAGACATGCATACTCTAATTTTGAAGATGAAAAACCATTGTAGAAACAGAGTCCAAGAGAAGATGATCCATATGATGATGATGTCTAGGCTTCCTAAGCTTAACCAAACCTAGCTCCGATTTTCCAAAAGAAACATCCCCAAGGTCCATGGGAAATGAATGATGAGCATTTGATTTTCAACAAACTAAAATAGGTTTCCCATAAAAAAAAGAGGAAAAATGAAAAGATAACATACAAATGATTCATTTGAGGTTTTTGATAAGATCTCATTTAACTATGTCAAATGGATTTGGAAGGAACACAACATATTTGATTGGCTAAAATTTTGAGGTAGCCTATCCATCGTCATTGTATGTATCATCTTCTCTTGGAATCTATTGAAACTCAAATGCTCATCATTCATTTCCCATGGGCATTGGGGATTTTTCTCTGGGAAAATAGGAGCTAGGTTTGGTTAAAGCTCAAGAAGCCTAGACATCATCATCATATGGATCATCTTCTCTTAGAATCTATTTTTCCAATGTTTCATCATCTTTAGAATAATAGTATGCATGTCTCCTTTGATATTTTATTGAAACTGGGGAATTTGTCTTGCCATCATCAGAGTCTTCTAGACCTGTAACTGCAAGAAGATCTTGGGAATTTTTTGCATCATCTTGTGCCTTATCACTCATACAATTTACCTCATCTTCCATGGAAAAATCAAGTTCCTCCATATAAGAATCATAAGCCTTTTGGTCCTTATCCTTCTTTTTCTTCTTTTCCTTCTTTTATTTCTTCTCAAAATGACAAGCCTCATCATCGTCATCATCCATGTCCTTATGCTTTCTCTTCCATAATTCCCTCATACATTCAAATTGCTCCTCTTGTTGCATCACTCGCCGAAGTTCTTCCTATTGCTTTCTCCTTTCCATTTGAATCCTTCTTTCTTCATCACCTTTTCATTTTGCTTCATCAACCAAGACAAGTTGGCATGCTACTTTAATTGTTTCTTTTGCTTTAAGTCAGTCATCTATTTTCAGTTCCATGTTGCCAAGCATACATAAAGGATTTGATGAGTTTTTATCCACCTTAAGTGCATCCCCAATCAATTCTAGGCTTGGTGCATTGTAGAAACAAATTCCAAGAGAAGATGATGCATACAATGACGATGGATAAGCTACCTCAAAATTTTAGTTAATCAAATATGCTTTGTCCCTTCCAAATCCATTTGACATAGTTAAATGAGATCTTATCAAAAACCTCCAATGAATCATTTGTATGTTATCTTTTCATTTTTCCTCTTGTTTTTTATGGGAAACCTATTTTAGTCTTTATTTTACAACATTTTTGTGTTCTTCAATGTATTATTCTTTATCTTTCTATCAGATTCTAGATTAAAAAGAACCTATAATTGAAAAAAAAATAATTCATCTATTTTTATTTTACAATCCCAAACACCTGTGGATTAAATTATTCTGCTATTAAACAAATCTTGTACAATGCAATGCCCCCTTTTTGAAATGAAACCAAGTTGAAACTCAAATTCTCATCATTCATTTCCCATGGGCCTTGGGGATTTTTCTCTTGGAAAATAGGTGTATAATAATAACTCAAGAGGTCTTAATGTCATAAAAGGGGCCACTTAAGTGTTGGCATAGAGACTAGAAAATTTTTATACTAAAAATGGGGCAGCGATTGGGCTAGCTGAAAGGGGTCAATTTGATATTGTAAAGGAATTTTTTACATAGGTACAAGAAGTTGTTGTAGGAAACATATTTATTTAGATGCCTGATGTGTGGATAAATCTAGCGCATGTTTACTTTGCACAAGGACAATTTGCACTTGTAGTGAAAATTTTTATGCTACAAATGGGGCAGCCATTGTGCTAGCTGAAAGGGGTCAATTTGATATTGCAAAGGAAGTATTTACACAGGTACAAGAAGTTGTTGTAGGAAACATCTTTGTTCAGATGCCTAATGTGTGGGTAAATCTAGGACATGTTTACTTTGCACAAGGACAGTTTGGGCTTACAGTGAAAATGTATCAAAATTGTTTGAGGAAGTTCTATTTTGGCACTAACACCCAAATTTTATTATATTTAGCTTGGACATATTATGAAGAAAGACAATGGAAAGATTGTAAAAGAACATTATTAAGAGCAGTATATTGCAATGAGTGTTTTGAATTTGTATTTAATGTAATGAGGGTTTTGAATTACCTCTAAATTTTCCAAATCCAATTTTCCTACAGAGGGGGCCTCGATGAATTCAAATTCATTGTAATAAACTCTGAGGTCCTTGATTTCTTTTTAAGAAGTCTCTAGGTCCTCTCCAAATCTTTATCACCCATGCAAGTAGCTACTATAACTGATCAAAATGCCTCAATGCCAGGCTAACAAATGAAGCAAGGTCTGGAATGAACAAATGAAGTGAGGTCTACAATGGAAAAATGAAGCAAGGTCTGTAATGAACATGAATAATCATGCCAATACATCACACCAATAATTGGCCTATTGTTTTTAAATTTTTTTTCTAATTTATATTTGATGACTAACTATTTAGTCATTTTTATTTATGTGACTAAATAATTTTTTAGTCAATGACCAAATTAGTCATTTATTTACTCATGTATAGCTGAGTTGCAAAAAATGAGTAGAATTTATTCATTTTTAGTTATTGTGACTAAAAAATTGTCACCTAGTCATTTATTTTCAAAATTCTACTAATGATGACATTGGCGAATCACAAGGCACTAGTGGAGGCTAGACTACTACACATGCTTGGATATCCAACAATCAGAGCCCATCCACTGGTACTAACAACTTTGATGGAGAGATGGAGTTATGAGAGAAGTACCTTCCACCTCCCCATAGGGGAGATGACCATGACCTTAGAGGATGTTTGGCAGATGTTGAGACTACCTATCAGGGGGCATCTAGTGAGCATAATGGTGAGCCGACCATTGGAGAGGAGCCTACGGGCTGTGTTTAACATCATAGACCTTCCCTGCCAATGGAAGGAGCTAGACATTGATACATGCATTGGAGTTGTTAAACCTCTGTCATTGTTTTTATGTGGATTGATCAGCAGGAACCTCCTCCCTGACAGGAGTGGGAGATTATTTAGCCTCAAGATGATTGAGGTTATTAGACACATCATGGAGTGATGGGATGATGTATTTTCATGGGGATCCTACATGTTGGTGTATTGTATAGGGATATGCGCGTTGTGTGCTACCGAGGAGTCATTAGTGTTACCCATGTCACCCTATTATAAGTGTGGGCATGGGAACACATTAGGATTACCCACCAGACATTCTCAGAGTAGGGGAGAGAGATGACTTGTTTCTAGTGGAATGTTGGCATGGGAGTGAGTATGGATTGATGCTTCACTATAGGCAGGTAGGGAGCCTGGAGTATTGGCATCGTATTTTTGATGACTTGATAGAGGATTAGATTGTATGGCGGCCCTATATAGATAGGCGATTTCAATCCTAGAGACCAAAGGATAGATTGTACAGGGGCTACATGTTTTCACGATGTTATCTGATAGGGAGGGACCCTTTTATCATTGAGATACATAGGCCTTATTGGGTTACTCAATAGTTTGGGGCATGATAGGATATTCCAATAGAAGAGGATAGATTATGGCGTATTACTCAAGAAAGGGGATGGGGTTAGACCATTCCTTCATAGTTTGCATGATAGAAGTGGGAGCATCTACCATTGATGATATGGGGATGGAGAGGAGGCTCGGATGATGCGGGTGTGACTAACAGGTACATGACATGGTGGTAGGGGAGACAACCCGTGAGGATCACCATAGTGGATCTGATCATGCCAGTAGTGGGGTTCGACAATGAGGAGGTGTAGGAGAGGCCCTAAAGAAGATAGAGAGTGGATGGGAAGAGGGGAGAGGAGGAAGTGTTGACATAGGATAAGGTGGTGATGGATGTGGATGTGGAGGTGTCAGAGGTGGAAAAGAGGGCACTAGTGGTATATGAGGGACCACCAACAAAGGATCCCATGGTGAGACTGGTAGGCACACATGTCCATGTTCACATCCTACAATAGAGGCATGACAATCATAAGCAAAGAGGGAGCAACTGTAGGTTGAGGTAGATAGGTTGTAGGGGGAAACATTGATGGAAAATGAGTAGGTAGGAGTGGAAACAAAGATATTGTGAGGGGAGGTCAGGGTAGTTATAGGGTTTATTGGAGACCTCCCAAGGAGAGAGAGATGAGGCGATGGTGTTGGTGGAGCAGGATGGGGATCAAGCGGAGACACTCCAGAGAGAGAGATGAGGTCATTAGGAGGGTAGAGGCCATAGAGGTTGCAGTGAGGGATGATAGGCTATGGAGGGAGAGGTATGAGGCCATGAGGAGGGCCCAATAGGTAGAGGCATAGGTAGCATTGATGAGATTAGTGCAAGATGCTTGAGACCTAGAAAGGAGGAGGTTGCAACAGCAGTGTGACAGATACATGATGGAGAGGGATCAATTATAGGTACAGGTAGTAGGGTTGGAGGATGCGAGGATGGAGATAGGGTACTGGATGGGGGGTTACTATGTGGTCATTCTTGATCTAGCACAAAGGGTCCCACCATATGTACAAGTGGCTCCATAGAGACCCGCATCTTCGTATTCAAGACTGACACATAGTAGCACTTATAGTGATTATAGGGAGACACCTCCACATGGCCAAGGACCCAAGGTAGACTTACCCCAAAGATTAGATGTAGGGAGTAGTGGTTAGGGGGATAGGTACAGGGTCCCAATTTTGACATATGCCCCAGCGAACAGTGTACATACATGCAGAGTCAATATAAAAATTCTTTTATATAGATTACTTGGAAAATTCATTTATTCTTTTATTCTTTTTTATTCAAGACACCATGATGTGTCAAATGTACCCATATGTATCTATATAGTATGTCTTCTCTATGCATGTATTTTATTTGATGGACTCTATATGGAATGTGGACATGGACTTCATGATGGACTTTATAGACTTTCATTATGAACCTCTATGTGATGGAAATTATTATTTTTGATATATATAGCTATGATGAATGATGATGACACTATATGTGTGATTCCTATGTGATGTTTTTGATATTTATTATGCATATTTGCATGATTATGCTTATGATGAATGTACATGATGATAATGATGGTAAATACATTAATGATGGCATGTATGATATGGATGATATGTAGTATGTTTAACACTTTGTGATGCAGGATGTGATGGTTTATGATGTATGAGACATGATGTGATGTGATTGTGATTTATTATGGATGTGTATGAGATTATGAGATGAATGTTTATGTATGATGTGCTGATTATGGATTATGATATGGATAATGTTCGATGATGAATGTATGATATGCATAATGTTGTGGATGAGCTACTATATGAATGTAATGTAATGAGATGCATTTAAGGAAATGAACCTAATGCAATGGATTAAGATGCTTAGAATAAAAAATCTATGTTAATCTAAACAACTTAAAAAATGATAATGAAAATTCAAATGGAATGGATTAAGATGCTTAGACTGATAGATCTATATTAATCAAAATAAGTTAACATGATAATGAAAATGATAATGGAATGGATTAAGATGATTAGAATAAGAAATCTATGTTAATCTAAAAAAATTGAAATGATAATGAAAATGTAAATGGAATGGATTAAGATTCTTAGACTAAAAAATCTATATTAATCTAAACAACTCAAAATGATAATGAAAATGCAAACATAATGGATTAAGATGCCTAGACTAACATATCTATATAAAAAAAATATGAATGAGGGAGAGTGGGAAGAGCAGTGGGAGTGGGGGTTTGAATTCTTCAGAGGGAGAGGGAGCTAGAGAGTCTGATCCAAATGATGACATGGATGGTTGGCTTCTGGTTTTTGGCTGCTTTGTCATTTGTAAGTGGTTAGGTTTCTGGGTTGCAACTAGTTGCATGGATGGTGCTGCTGGTTTACTTCTCCATTTTTTGTTGGCTGCTTCTGTTGCTTTTGGGTTGTGGTAAATCCTTGTTGGTGTGTACTTTGGGCTCCTTGTAGGGGTTTTTTTAGTGGCTTGGTCTATCTTTAGCTCTTACCAACATGTTATGGTAGATGGTGTGCTTCTTGTTTTGACATGGTCCTCGACTCTTCTCTGTATTTCTCCTTACCCTCTTGGACCCTTTTTGTTTCTCGCTACAATTTTTTGGCTTATGGGTTTTGAGTACTTTCTATGTTGTTGGGTTGCAACTGGTTGCTTGGGTGGGGTTGCTATTTATCTTCCTCACATTTTGTTGGTTTCTTGTGCTTCTTTTGGGCTACAAATTAGCCTTGTTAGTGGGTTCTTTGGGCCCTTTGTAGGGTTTTTTTAGGTGGAATGGTCTATCTTTAGCTTTGATCGGTGTGTTGGGGCGGATGGGGTGCTTCTTGTGTTGGCCTTTTCACTAATTTTTCTCTATTTTTTTCCCCTTTCCTCCCTAGGATTTCTCTATTGCATGTCACAGATGGTAGGCTATGGGGGTTTTGTTGCTTTGTCCATGGCTAGTTGTTGGATTCTCTATGGTTCTGGGGTATGCTTGGCTACATTGGTGCTGCTAGTTTTCTTCCCCACGTTCTGTTGGCTGCTTGGGATGCTTTTGGGCTATGAGAAAGCCTTGTTGATGTGTGATTTGGGTCCCTTGCAGGGGTTTTGTCATTCGAATGGTCTATTTTTAGCTCTGATCAATGTGTTGGGGTAGATGGTATGCTTCTTATTCTATATTTTTCTTTGAATCTTCTCTACACTATTTCCCCTTGCCCTCTTGGGCTCTCTACAACATTTCATGGATTGCAAGCTATTGTATTTTGACTAATTTTCCAATGATTAGCTATTGGGTTCTATGTTAACCTAGTATTCTTTATGGTTTATGGAAGTTTTTGTGGCCTCCTTTGTGGTTATAAAGCTTATGAGGAAAAAAGGGGGAATTATTGTTTATTGGAAGAAGGCTTTTTGCATTTTTTAGTTAATGATCTATGTTTTGATTATTACTGGCTTACTAGTGGTTGGGATTTTGCTTCTTAAGAAAGATAATGTTGTTGTTGAGATTTTACAATGGTTTATTTTAAAGGATCAATCGTGGTTATGTTTAATGTAGATGGTTGTTTCTTCTTCCAAGCTTCAGTATCTTACTTGGCCAAAGGAGGATGTGACTATCCTTTCTATCAGAATTCTTTCTTTCTTCTAGGATCTACAGATGGTGTCTTTTATGGAGGTGAAGACTATTCCTTCTAAGGTGGATCCCTCTCCTTTAGAGGTGGAGTTGGTTACTGTAGAATTGGTGGGAAGTTCTCTTCTTTATTGCTTGTTTCTATTGAGGTGGAACTCATGTGTGCAAGAGAGGGTGGGCTTCAGTGGTAAGGATTTCTTTTTCTTCCTCTCCATTAGAGGGGAGCCCTCTCCTATTGAGGAGGAGAATGGGTTAGATTTTCATGTGGGATGGAGCTACAAGGAGGTGGATGGTTATCAGTGTTTTGTTGTTCTCTCTAGCTTCCCTATTGAGGTGGGAAGTTTGGATTTGTTGGGTGCAATGTTGCTATTACTAAGTAGATGGTTTACTACAACATGGATGCATTGTTTCCTGACTGGTTCAAGTGGTTTATGCCACCAAAACCTAGTTGTTATGGTTTAAGGTCCCTTATATTCTTGTTAGTTGTTTGCAACCTATGTTGTCTTGTTGATATTTGATGGCTACTATTGTTTGGCTGTCGATGATTTGCTTTTTTTTTTTTTGCAAATTGCTTGCTTTGGATAGGGTTTTGGATCCCTTCAAAACCATATGTACTAGGTTTCAGGGTCCCACCAAAGCCTACTTTACCCTTAATAAAAAATAGATCTATATTAATCTAAACAACTTAACATGATAATGAAAATGATAATGGAATATATTAAGATGCTTAGAATAAAAAATCTATGTTAATCTGAACAACTTAAAAGGATATGATAATGATAATGGAATGGATTAAGATGCTTAGAATAATAAATCTATGTTAATCTAAACAACTTAAAAGGACATGATAATGATAATGCAAAATGAAAAGATAATAAATCCTAATGGAATGATAATGAAACATATAATGTAACGTAATGAAATGATGATGAGATGAATAATGAAATGGATAAATGCAATGGATAATGAAATGATTTAATGAAATTGTTAATGCAATATAATGGAATGAAAAGGAAATGGATAATGAAATCAATGACAATGATTTATTGCAATGCAATAAAATGAACCCAAATGATAATGGACATGCAAAGTGAAATGAGTAATGATAGGTGATGTAGTACACTTTTCAAAACTGTAGAGACCCTGATAGGAAGAATGGGTGGGGGGATAGCATTTGCACAACCAAAAATAAAATGATTATAGGCTAGGGAAAATGGATCAGGATAAATACAATGCAAGGGGAGAATGAATGAAATGAAAATATAATGCCATTCTATCATATTAGGAGCACTCAATTTTACTATAGCATAGGACACAATATGCTAGTGTTTGAAGAACCAAGGTTGATTAGTGTCAAATGCATAGGACTAACACAAAAAACAAGAAGGTTATCCCAACATCCCAAAGTCATGAGGGCTTTGGTCAGGCCTGATGATGGAATAACCACAAGCACAAAGGATACCCCAACGTAACACAAGACCAGGAGGATCTTGGTGGGTACTACACAAGAAAACTAGGAAGACAAGATCAAGTAGAAAATCAAGATATACCCCTATGTTTACTAGTCAAAGCACACCATGATATGATGGATTGTGGCGACCTTGATGAGGTATAATAGGAAGCTCACAAGATAAAAAAAAAATGAAAAAGCACCAAAAGATCACAATAAGTTTCAAATATCCTTTTCCATATGACCAATAGGTGGATGGAATTTAGGTGGTCTAATTTAAGGAAGGATGCATCTTGTTAAGACCAAAGACAGAAGGTAGATCAGTTGATTGACATGACTCGGGATACTCAAATGGATTAAATCTCATGGTACCAATGGATTTCATTACTAGGAATTAGTTGAATAGGGACACACTTGATGACATGACACAAAACCAAGACACACCCTAAGGACATACCTAAGGTCTTGGGGGCTAATCAAAAGATTAGCCTTGCCTATGTGAAAGCATAGAAATCTCATAGTTTGATAAAAAGACTGATGACCAAGGATGGATAAATGCGAAAAGAGGATGATGAAGACTTAGATGGAAGTCATAGACTAACACAAAGGGATGGAAAAAAGCCTCAAGGGCTCATCAAAGATGGCCTTTCCTACATGAAAGTGCGGAGGCAATGTAGATCAAAAAAAGGACTAAAGATGGCATGGGACCTAATGATAAAAGACATGGTGGAGGATCCTAGATGGGGAGGTGAGACCAATGATACAAAATCATATATAGGTGAGGAAAAGCTCAGGATTCAAGATAGAAAAACTAGATCGTCCAATGCTCAATCAAAATATACAAAGTGACAGATGAAAGGATGTTGATAAAGGATGGATGTGATAAGATTCTAGGATAGGATGGATGGAGATGCAAGCATATAGGAAAGTGGGATGCAAGGTAGATAATGATCAAGCCCTCTATGAATGGTGACTATTGCTAGGTTTTGACCAATCCTACTTATTCAAGGCACCACCAAGGGTGGTTTTCACCATAGGACACATTATTTCTCTTTACTATTTTTGGATTTTTTTGACTTTTTTTATTTTTTTGTATTTTTCTAGATTTTAACTTTTTTTGGGGTATTTTCTAGGTGGGGTAACCCAGCTGACTTAGGTGTAAAATTGTTTCATATGCATGATATTGATGGGTTCCTCCAAGGGTTCCCCCTCAGGTGTAGTAAGTTGATATGCCCCAGAATCATATTTTGCAGTGATGACATATGTACCCAACCAATTAGCTTCAAACTTTCCTTTATTTTCTTGATCTTGTTGGGTGAGTTGATTCTCTTTTAGGACTAGATCACCAACTTGAAGCTGACGAGGATGAACCTTATTATTATAACTCCTCCTAATCCAATGTTGATAATCTTGAAGATGATTATATGCCTTCAGATGCTTCTCATCTAGGAGCTCTAGCTTACTCAAATAGGCAACACAAGAATCTTCATCATTGATCAAATTCTTTAGAGAGATGCAGAGTGATGGGATATTGACTTCTATTGGCAAGATGGAATTGGCACCATAGACAAGGGAATATGGTGTTGCACCAAAAGGGGTGCAGATGGATATGTGATAAGCCTAGAGGGTGGGATTAAGGTGGAGGTGCCAAAAATGACTAGTATTATTGATGACCTTCTTAAGGATTTTGATGAGAGTTTTGCTGGTAGCTTCATATTTTCCATTACCTTGGGGTAATAGGGTGTTGACCAATGATGTTGAATGTGATATGTTTCACATAAAAGTCACATACATTGGTTCTTGAAAGGATTTTTGTTGTTACTAATGATGGTGGAAGGGATACCATATCTGCAAAGAATATGGTAAAGGATGAATTTGGATATTTGAATGCCAGTGATTTGGGAAAGTGGAATTACTTCCACCCATTTAGTGAAATATTTAGTGGTCGTGATTATGAAGGTATGGCCATCGAATGAGGGTGGATAAATCTTGTTGATTAAGTTGAGACCCCATTGTGATAAAGGCCATGATGCAATGATAGGTTGTAGATCCTGTGTAGGAGCATGAATTAGATCCACATGTTGTTGACATATACACATTTTTTGACAAATTCACAAGCTTCATGCTCCATAGTTGTCCAATAATTCCTTGTTCTAGGAAATTTATTAGCCAAGGCCATCCCATTAGTATGAGCCCCACAAACACCACTATGTGCTTCATTTAACACAACATGAGATTCTAATTCATTGAGACATCGAAGGATACTACCATCATACCCTCTACGATAAAGTGTATCCCCTAAGATTATGTAACGGGAAGTGTGTTGAATGAAATATTTACATTGTTTATGATTTAAATTTGGTGGGAGAATATTGTCATGTAGGTAGGTGTAAATATTATGGTATTAGGGAGATTGGGGACCTACAATGTTGCACACCATTTCATTGTCTGGAATGTCATATGTTAGGATTAGTAATTGCTCCACCAAGAACTCACAATTTTTTTGATCTTTAGGCATGTCAATAAGGGAACCAATCATGACCATTGCATTAGTAGCCTTTTTCTATAATCTAGGGGACTGCTCAAACTAGATATGATTGAAGTATTTCTTAAAGTCATCAACCATGTGCTTATAAGGGATAATCTTATCATCCTTAGTGTAAAATTCATCATTGACCTATTTTATTATGAGTTGGGAGTCTCCATAGATGTGTAGATGAGTTATATTCCATTGTACTACAATTCTAAGGCTTGTGATCAAAGCTTTTTACTCAACAATGTTTTTGTGCATGGGAATGCCAACTTGAATGATTTTAGGATATAGTCACCTTAAGGGGTGAAAAAAAGGATACCTGCACTAGCTCTATTTTGAGTGTATGACCCATCAAAGTATAGCTTCCAAGTATCTAATTCTGAGATAGTGAAAATTGATTCATTAGGAAATTCAACCACTAATGGGTAAGAATCCACAAGGGGAGCATTAGCCAAGTGATCTACAATAACCTTCCCTTTGATTGCTTTGCAGTCCACATATTCGATGTCAAATTCACTAAGGGCATAACCCACTTAGCCATGCAGCTAATCAATGAAGTTATTGATAACATATATTTGAGTGGGTCAACTTTAGACATTAGTTTGATTGGATGGCTAAGCATGTAATGACATAGTTGAACTGAAAAATAATTGCAAGGAAAGATTTCTCCATAGGAGAATAGTTAAGCTCATATTCCATGAGTGTATGACTGATGTAGTAGATGGCTCATTCTTTGGAAGACTCATCATGTTGGGCCAACAATGCCCCCAGTGCAACTAAAGTGGCCAAAATAAATAATGGTAATGGTTTTCCAGGAATGGGGGTATTAAGATTGGTGGGTTGGTGAGATACTCCTTGATCTTATCAAAGCCTTGCTGACACTGTGGATCCCATTTGAAAATTGTATCCTTGTGTAGGAGATGAGTAAAAGACTGATATTTTTCTACAAGTTCAGTAATGAAACACTTGATAGACTACAATTTCCCTTGTATACTTCTTAACTATTTTAGATTCTTGGGTGGGGGATTTCCATTATAGCCTTAAATTTTGTAGGAGCAAACTTGATGCCCTTTCTAGACACAATGAAGCCTAATATTTTTTTGGATGTGATGCCAAAAATATTATTCTTAGGGTTTAACCATAGCTTATACTATTCCAACTGCTAAAAAATTAGCCTCAAGACTTTAGGGTGATTTTCTCTAGTTTTTGAATTTCCCAATAGATCATCAACATAGTCTTCCATTATAGATTATGGAAGATAACTATCATTGCATGCTGATATGTTTCCCCCACATTCTTAAGACCAAAGGGAATGCCATTGTAGCATAATGTACCCCCAGAGGTAGTGAAAGTAGTTTTATGCTAGTCTTTAGGTGCAATTTTAATTTGGTTATACCCTAAGAAGCTATCCATGAGGGATAGATTAGCATTCCCTACTACGAGATCCACTAACATATCAATATTGGGAAGTTGAAAGTCATCTTTCAGAAAAGCTTTGTTTAGATCCCTGAAGTTTGTGTAGATTCTAATTCCCCCAATGGGCTTGGCCATAGGTACTATATTTGATATCCAATCTGAGTAATCAATCAGCCTGATAAACCCAGCTACCAATAAATTTTCTAGCTCGACTTTCACTAGCAAAGCCACTTGTCGATGCATTTTTCTAAGGTTTTTTTTACTGGCTTAGCATCTAGATGGACATCAAGATGGTGGACAACCAAAGTAGGATCTAACCTTGGAATATCTAAATAATACCACACAAAGTTGATGATGCCTTCTTTCAACAGATTAACAATGACTGGATACTCCTCTTTGGACAAGGATTTTGCCACATAGGTGATTTTAGGTTCTTCTTCTATGCCTAGATCACTTCTTGTGTCTCTTCAATTAGGATCAAAGATCATTCAGATAAGTGAGTTCCAATTAGGGGAAGATGAACATCCCCATCCTCTAGTGCCTCATCAAGGTTTTCACCAAAGGATACCCCCTTTATTTTTACTTTTGTTAGGTCAAGAAGTACCTAAGAATTTTTTTCACTAGGTGACCCTTTTCTGATTTGTTTCTTTTTACTTTTGCAATTAAGGTGTTCATCCTCCCCCAATCCCATGAGGTGTACGTATGCTTCCTCCAAAGGAAATATATCAACTGGTGCACTTCCTCATAGGTCCCAATCAATGAGGTCAAGATGACAAAGTGAAAGGCTAATGGAAAAGACATATGTGGATTCAAAGAGGGCAGGAAGATCCAAATCATCATAAGAAATTATGATGGCCTCTTCTTTAGGAATGTGCTCAAGAAAATAATTTTTTGATTTAGCATTATTTGAAGTGATAGTAGATGCAATGAACCCATTTTTTTTCTTATCGTAGCTAAGACCCAAGTGTTTAGGATGTGTGGGTGTTTCAATGGGTTGTCGTCTTCCATGTTCATCAACATAGAGCCCTCCCCCTTGGTAATTATACTTTTAATGTTGACTTAGAAGCACAAGGATAGAATTCTTGGAAATACTCAATAAGGGGAGGAGAGGGTTCAGGATCCTCTCTATAAACCCATTGGATGATGTCTTCATCTGTTTGATCTTGTAATGTGCCTATTGACTAAAATGTTGTGGAACCCACATTCTTGGATCTAATGGTTTTTTTATTTGATTCTTCCTTCTATATAGAATTAGACAGTTGGCCATAAGTGCAAGGAGATGGAGACATTGTTGCCACATTAAGTGTGGTATGCATCTCATACTCCCCACAACCCTTTTGAATGATCTAAACTTTGGTGATGGTGTAGTTGGATGTGGATTATGGAGTTGAGGATGTATTAGATGATGGAGTGGAAGATGGAATGGAGGGTGATTCCTAAGGGGCTCCCACTTCTACTCTCAAAAAATATCATGAGTGTGGAAAAGAGGCCTCAAGAGCACAACAATACTCGAAAGGTTGGGGATTAGCATGGATAGTGATTTCAACCCCATTATATGGAAAATTTAGACACTCATGATAAGTGGAGGGGATGGCTTGCATGGCATGAATCCATGGTCAACTGAGGAGAAAGTTATATGGTAAGTCAAGATCAAGGACATGGCAAGTGGTATATTGGACAACTGGGGAAACCTAGATGGGAAGGTAAATAATATCTTCTAAATCTTTTTCTACATTGTCATATTCCTTGATGGTGATGGTTTGATTGTCTAAGTTAGCATGAGTGTACCCCACCTATTTTATGAATTTTAAAGTGCATAGATTAAGGGAAAAATCATTATCTACCAAGACCCTCTTAACCTTCTGCCTGGTGACAAGGAATTCAATGCGGAGTGCATAGTTATGAGTTGGATCAATTGGTGGCATATCATTCTGGCTAAATCCCAACTAATAGGTAGATGATAAATGTCCCACAAGAGCTTGAATCTGAGTGGGGTCAATATCATTTAGTACATCTATGTCCTATAAAGATTTTGTGAGAATCTCTTGATGGAATGGGGAAGACCTTAGTAGATCTAGGATAGATATTTGTGTGGGGGTCTTTCCAAGGTGATCAAGGATGTTATATTGTGATCTCACAGGTGCGGTTGGGATGAGGTGGAAGACCCTAAAACTGATATGTGGGTCATGTGGGTGGTGACAACACACTAGGGATCTTTGTCTTTGAATCAAATCATGGATACATGTGGGTCCACTTGGGTAATGCACATAATAATATTCTCATAATTATATGGAATCTTTTTGTAACTGATATTATTTGTGCTATTGTTTTGGTTGTTATTATTGGACCCAGTGTTTTTGTTTGATGTGCTAGGACCTTAGTTATGCTTGGGAAAGGCATTCTAGAATATTTGCAACTGATCATTTGATGATGTATATTGGTTTTCCTCCACTACAATGTCTCTTCGATCAATAAGATCTTGGATATAACATTTAAGACTATTACATTTGTTTGTGGAATGACCCTTAATTCTATGATAATCACAATAGTCATTTTCCCTATACCATGTAGGTTTCAGCTTTAACTCATTAAAAGTTTTGGTAACAAGATACGTAACCGCATTGGCTTGAACTAACCTCTTGAATACGACATCCAAGGATTCCCCTAAAGGAGTGAATTTGCATTTAGTATTCCCTTGATTGGATTGATTGGACTGCTAGGGAGGATAGGGTGCACCTTGTGGCATAGATATGACATTGGCAACTAGTGGTGGATGAGGGGAATTTTGTGGTCTTTGAGAAGTACTAGCTTCCTAGATGTGTTTAGTGTTAGTGACACAATCATTAACAACATTCTTATTCCTATTCTAGTAGCGTGATTTGTCCCCAAATTGTTTTTCTTTATCATCTTTGAAGATTTTGATGAGCCCATTAGCAATGTGGGCCTTCTCAATAGTGATACCCTTCTCAATCACCTCTACAAAGGTAGTGAGGAATGAAGACACAAATTATGAGCCAACTCAAGATGGGAGTTTGTGACAAAGATGCCAACTAACTCCCCAGGAAGAGTGCATTTGAGATGGCTAGATAGGGCTCGCCACCTTTGCAGGTAGTTAGTAAATGTTTCTCCATCATGTTGTTTTTCCTTCAGGAGATCCATGGTGTCAACATCCTTCTCTAAATTTAAAGAGAAGTGGGTGAAAAACTTCTCTAATAATTTAGGAAAGGTGGAGACTGAACCTCGTGGAAGGTGCATGAACCACTCTAGAGCTTGTCCTATTAGACTACAAGTGAATAACCAAAGGAGGTAGTTATCATTGTGTAGGACCTCCTGGCAATGCATATAGAACTCCTGCAAGTGGTTTCGGGGATCTCCTCTTCCCTTGTAGAATTTAGGAATTTCAAAGTGCTTTGGGAAAGGGATTATGGAGATTGATGAATTAAATAGGTAGGGACAAATGTCCTCAAACTTAAAGGATTTCTTTGATGTACCAACTTGAAAGTCTTTTAGGGAATCTTTCATGTCTTCCCTTTATTGATTGGTGTTGATGAGGGAGGACCTCTTGGATTGGATTGATCATAAGGAGCATATTGTTGCTATGGTGGTGGTGGAGACAAAATGGATTGATCATATGACACCAAAGGATATGAAGGGACTTTCTTGATATTAGTCAGTGTATGTGGGTTGTGGATTGGTATAAACCTGTTGTTGTGAGGGTAAAACCTAATAATAGGATGAAGAGGAACCTTGTTGCTAGTATGGGGGTCATTGATGATAGTAAGATGGATTATGATAATCGTATGTAGGCTACTATTGGGAGATGTGCGGAGATTGTTGTGGATTAGGCTATTAATAGTAAGTTTTTTGTGGTGGCCACTGAGGGTTAACCTAAGGTGATTATTGTGGATTGTAGTAAGAATAGTTTGGATTGGTGTTAGATGAGGTAGGTTGATGTCTAGGTGTGCTTGGTGGAGGAGGTGGCTAATAATAAGTGTTTTGTGGAGGTCCTTTATGGTAGCAAGGTGATAAATAATGCAGGTGAGGTTGCAAGTGATATTGGTATTGTGTTGCAAGGTTTCCTTGGGGTTGCAAAGGGGTTTTTATGGTTGTTGATTGATTTGAAATTGTTTCATAGGTTGAGAGGGGGGTTGTTGTAGTTGTAGATTGACTATAGGTTGATGTGGAGGTTGAGGATTTCCTTGAGGCTAGTGTGGAGGTTGAGGATTACCCTGGGGTTGATGTTAAGATGGTGATTGGGGTATATGATAATATGATGGTTGTGGGCCAAATTAAATAGGATTAAATGGTGGTGGTGGTAGGTTTAAGGGACGCATACAAACAAGGGGTATATGAGTAGGCACAATAGTAAAAGGATTAAATGTACTACCCCCAGTGTACCCTGATGGCTGACTTGGTTGACTTGGTGGATGAGGTGGTACAAACAGTGTGAGAGTAGGACCATGCAAGTTACTACCTTGTGGAATTATAGGATGAGGACCTTGAGGATTGGTAGGACCTTGTGGATTGGTAGGACCTTGAGGATTGCTAGAAATAGGACCTTGAGGATTATTAGGACTAGGTGTTGCACCCATGACTAAAATTGGGGCATGGGATGATGGGATATGATAACACACATCATTACCAAATCTGGTTTGATACCATGTGTCCTGTGGGGTAACCTGAGGAACTTGAGGGATAGATGATCCTAGATTAACTTGAGAACTTTGTGGATCCTGTGCTAGAGGAGGGGTTGTGATGTTGACATATTGTGATAGATCAAATCTAGGTGGTGGCTTAGTACCCCTCATAAGCAATTTGGCAAGGATCTTATCTCCACGTTAAGCAAGGAGACGATCAGTCATTTGAACATTAGTAGGATCACTAAGGTATTCATCAACAATTAACTCAGGTTAGTTAACCATGCCTTCCTCAAGGGAAGTTCAAGGGTGAACATCTATGTTGGATTGCAAAGATTGACTGTTAGTGGGTGGATTTAGAGGATGTTGAGAGTGAATAGCTTGGGACTGTTGTAGCTCCATGAGTTTCTTTTCCTGTGATCGGGTAATGGGCATGAAAATGCAGAATATTAGGAGATGCAGATAGCATGAAATTATAAGATGTACCTAAGTGAATATGAACTAGATGATGAATTAAAGGATTTCTAGGATGATGGATCGATTTATTGGATGATAGATAAGATGATTATGGATATTCAAGTGGATAAGATTATATTGGATCAGTTGATTGGATTGGACAATAGGATTAACTCTGAACTAGATTCAATAGCTTAACTAGATGATGCAAGATGATGATGATAGGATTGGATGATAAAAAGGGATGATTACAATGCAAATCTACCTCTAAATGGAAGTAGATTGATGAGGTCGTAATGGATTACTAACTCAAGATGGATGGGGCTCCTAAGTAAGTATGTATGATACTGATTAGGGTTAGTTTCCTAACCCAATTGGATAAAAGCTCCTAAAATGATGTCTAGGGGATTCAGATTGATGGATCGATGATGGATATGCTATCTAATGATGTCCTAAGATGAACCTATGTTATTAGATCGATGATTGGGAGACTTTTGAAAAATGTAGATGCACGAAAATGATGATTACGAATAGATGGATAATGATCAAAATATTTTGATCACAGGAATGGAATTAGAATGAGGTAGGTTTTCAGTGGTCAAAAGGATTCACTCTCTAGTTTTTGTATGGAAAGTAGATTCACCTTTTGTCAGGAAGGTTCACCCTTTTGGATCACAAGTTCACCTATCCAAGACTGTGCGTGTTCACCCCTATGTGTAGCATATTTTCCTATCTAGGGTTCACGAGTTACCCTACTTCTTGAACTATATGGTTGGGATTATAGAATCACCCAAACAGAATGTGGGTTCATCTATATCCTCAAATGTATGTAACAATGTGCAAGATCACCCAAAAAGATAACAAACTTTCCTAAGATAGAGGATGTATGGATGGGAAAAAGTGGGATTTCCTCTGTGGAAAACAAGTTTTCCTATCTAGGTCACAAGATCACCCCTCCCTTCAGATGTATGGATTTAGAGCAAAAACACCTATCAGGGTTAACTAGATTGCCTATTACTTCAAGCATACGGATGGGGATGGTACAAAATCAAATGCGGGATCGCCCCTATGGAGAGTGGGTTTTCCTATTTCTATGGATGTACGGATGGGGACTAGAATGATTTGGACTTAGATTCACCTCTCGGGAAGGTGGGTTCACCTATCTAGGGAACAAGCGTATGCAGATTCACCTAACCAGCTAATTGGACCAATGGATTCACCTTTGGAAGAAGTGGGCTCTCCTATCTAAGCTGACTAGACTTGATAGGACTAAGATGCAAATTCACCCCTCAAAAGGAAAGATCACCCATCCACAGTGCAAATTCACCTCTATAGGAAGCAAATTTTCCTCTAAGAAAGGGAATTGACTATGCCAAAGGAAGAAAATAGCAAACAATAGACAGTGGGCAAGGACTGACTTAGACTAGAATTAGTGATAACTGTTTACAAACTCAATGTAGGCCCACCTCCTCAGGGGGTCACTGAGGTTAATACTCCGTGAAATCAAGTGGAAACACTCTCTCTCACGAAGGAAAATAACTAGAGATCCAATGGCACAGGGTCATCAACAAACACCACAGCCTCACCTTCTCTCTCTCCTTAGGAACTATCATATTTCTCCATGAGGATTTTTATCTCAACCTAAGGATTACATGGTGAGTAATTTTTGGGTGCCATCCACAATTCCTACACTACACCAAGCTATGGCTAAACATGGGTCTTAAACTAGGCTATACAGGCTATCTCGTGAGTCCTTGATACACCAGGAGAGTGCATGAGGCACAACCATGAACACCAGCCCATCACAAGTGTGGATTGGTAGCCCCAATGAGGTACTAAAAAATCAAACCAACCCTTCACACCTTAACTAGGAATCACCCTAGTATCAATGCTCTGCTAAACACAACGTGACTAGATTGGGGTACAACTTTAGTTCTTCCCCCTTTATATACCCTATCGATAACACGTGGTTGAGATCATCCCTTGGGGTGATGAAATCACCAAGAAGGTCTCCTAAAGGGAAGGAAGTGTTAGGCATTTCTAATCCTCAGGCTCGCACATAGCGCAAGGGGAGAGGATACACACAAAACTAACACCTCCTAGGTGGACACAACTAAACTTGAGTAGGCTACGATTTCTAATTCCCAGGCTCACTGTATGATGCAAGGGGAGAGCATATGTCAATAACTTCCTCCAAACAAAACAAACAAGATTAATTGACCCTTTAGAAAATCAAAGTGTTCCTAGATTAGTATAAAAAATAACACATACATGCTAACTAGTAGTCTTCGACTAATCGTCCTACAAAAAATGTGTTAGTAATTTCACCTCCAGTCTTGGGAAAATGATAAGCTACACACACGTTAGTGAATTCTCACATGCACCAAAAACTGAGTGAATGGATTAGTAGCTAAACCCAGAATCAAGTTCAAGTACAAATTGGAAAAATTGGCATTCTAGATTACCACAAATGCACTCATGTGTAGGGCTGATTCGCCTTTGTAGATGGATTAGGATCACCCTTCTAGTTGAGGGGTGGATGTGTAATCGCCTCTACAAGCTAAGCAAGATCACCTATTTTGGTAGCGAGATCACCTTTTTGTATAGTCTAAAGCATATTTGCCTCTAAAATTCTAGATCTTAGGTATCCGATGCAAATTTACCTTTTCTCCTAGGTGGCATTTGTGCAGTCACCTATGCCAAAATGGCTTCACCCTTGTGGTCAAGCGGATTCACCCATTGGGGTGGATTCACCTCTGTAGTGTGAAAATTAGAAACCTGCAAGAGTGAAACAACAAAAAAACTTCATGGACCCATGACATGGGTCCCACCGGGTGTGCCATAAATGTGTGCAAGTGAATTCTAATCTAAAAATGCAAACAAACAAGTGGAATGTAAGAAAATAAATCACAAACCTACACTCAATATTATCCTAGTTTAACCCAAACAAAATGAACAATAAACACAAGATTTTACCTTGTTTGAGTTGTCCCTTTGGTTGGCCCTTAGATGAAGACTTTGTGTGCAGCTTGGTTGATAAAATTGCTTGAAATGAAGCTTAAATCGATGAAAATGAAATGGTGGATGCAATGGTGGTGATAGTGAATGGATTTGGTGCAATATGGTAGCTTGAAATGGCTGCAACAATGGCATTCACAAGAAAGCTTGAATGCATGAAAATTATCTAAGTGTGTGATGTGTAAAATGAAACATTTTTTTTTTTTCTTTTAGGGAAAAGCCTCCAAAGAATGGAGGGCTGAGATTCATCCTAGGGTAAAAGATCTAGGGCTAGGATTTCTTGAGACATCTCAAGCCATGAGATGGTGACATGTGGATGGGGAGGTGGAAAAGGGATGATGAAGTGGATATGATGTGGCAATGATGTGGAGGTACTTGTAAGTACCTTGGAGAATGATGCTAAAGGAATGTCTTGTCTCATCTCCCAAAATCTTAGGAGGATGTGAAAATAGAAGAATTTTAAATTCTTCTAAAATATCCCTTGATTTTGGAGATTTGACTTTGGGATTGGGAAGGGAATTTTAAATTGAGATTTTATTCCTCCAAAGGTGTTAGAGAAATAAAGTGGAATTAAAAATTACACATAGGATGCATTGGAGGAATAAAAAGAAATTTTAAATTCCTTGCGGGATGGAGATGGCTTCTCCAAAAGGAGAAAGCCTTTATGAGGGTTGGTCATAGTACCCTTTCCATAATTGGCAAGAAGACAAGATTAGGTGCTAATTAATCTTGATTAGAGGTTGTGCAAATGATTAGGAGAGTTAATGATGGATTAAGGGAAAGTTGCAAAGTATGGAGGATGTGACACTAATCACCATTAGTGATGTGCACATCCTAATCACAGATTAATTAGACTAACCTGGATTAGGAGAGGATTATGGAGGATGTTGACATGAAGAGAGAGAATGAATTAATTAAAAATTGATTTAATTCATTTGGCTAAAGTGACTAAATTAAATAAATTAGACTATTTATTTTATTTAGAGAGGAAGAGGGTAAGGTATTTAATCTATTAATTGAATACCTTAGAGGAAATTAGGACTAGGATGAATATTAATCAAATAATAAATTATTTAATTAATGTGGCTTAGGGATGTGGGCTAGAAGGATATAAGAGAAAATTTTACCATATGGGGGTGGTCAAATTCAGGTGTCTACACATATATTACTAGACATTTGAGGATTAATTTTATAGTTGACTAGTGTATGGACATCCCTAAAATATTTGTAATAAATAACCCATAGGGATTGTAATTAAGCTTCTCTAGTTTTCTATTTAGGTGGCCCCAATAGCACATGTGTTTCTAAGTTTGAGGTGGCTCTTTCAACACCTAGGTTTCATAATTATAATGTGGCTCTCTTAACACTTAGGTTCTGTAATTATAAGGTGGTTCATGTCACACCATTGGCTATAAATTTATTATATTTTTCAATAAAAATATTTTTAGTATTGTTCTTAAGAAAATTATAATTTCAAATAATTGTAAACGTAATGTCCATTATAATAAGAGGAGTAAATAGTTATTGTAATTTTTTTCATTTTTTAATATTTTATAATTTATTTCTATGCACTATGTTTAATATATTATCTTTGTAGTAGATCTAGTTTGAAATTAAATTTAATTACTTGTGTCCTATCAAGTTAAATTAATTAAAATAATATAGTTTCCCTAATCAAGGATATTACAACATCCCTAATTCTAGGAGAGTAAGGCAAGGAGGTCCCTATTCTCCATACCTTTTTATCTTAATGGTAATAGGTTTGGGTAGATTAATTAAGCATCAAAGAGCTAATGGTATCAACGAAGGTTCATCTTGGGCTCAAGAATTTGGCCCTCGATCCCACCTTCACTTTGTGGATGATACAACCTTGATGGAGGTTGTAAAATTTAGTGAGGTGATCAACCTTATGAAATCCTTAGATATATATACTTTGTGTCAAATAATTAATAAGGATAAATACAACATTTTCTTCTTTAATAACATTATACTTAGCTCAAAATTTTAAAATTTTAAATAACATAATATAAATAAAAAGGAGGAAATAAGTGCAATGAATAAGAAAAAAAGAAGTGTAGAGTAGGGATTCAAGGAAACATTGAAGGTGAATATGGGAATATTGACAGTCTAGTAACTGAAGAAATATCCATTGGTGTAACAAAAGTCATGAAAATGATACAATATAATTAGAGTAAACTATTGTGATTAAGATATTATTAGGAAGGAGACTAACCAAGAAAGCTATTAGTGATTGGGTAACAAACAAATGGATTTCATACCCTATACTAAATTCCCCCTCAAGGATTTTTTTGTGACAGTTTTTGAATTAGAGGAACATCAAAATCATATCCTTGAAAAAGATGAATGGAAAATTTGTAATACCTATCTGTATTTGTAGAAATGGTAACCTAATTTCAACCCCTTAAACAACAATTCAATGAATGGTCCAATATGGTTGAGGCTCTACAATTTTCCATATTAATACTAGTTTGGAGAATTTTTTCTGTAATAGGCAATAAAATTAGGAGAACAATTGATGTTGACTTGTGAAAAGGGAAACCCTAATTTACACATGTGCAATAATCATATCAATATTGAGTATTTAGAAGGAAATAAAATTAATAAAAGAAAAAAATGGGAATAAGAAGATCCAAAATATTTTTACCTAAAATGCAAGAGGAAAAAGCATACAAAATTTGGATGTCAATGCTACCCCTCAAATTTCTAGAATATATGGAGACAAAAATTAACATTTTGGACAAAAACGAGTAAATAGATTCCCCAAGATAAAAAAGGGAAAATGAAAATAATAGAAATCAAATGGCTCATTCAACATAAAATTAAAATAGGGAAGATAGTGAGATCAATAAAGAAACACGATTTGAGGCAGAACACTAAAAGGGGGAAAGAAAAAATGAAGAAAATAGTAAATTTCAAATGATGAGGACTACCAAACCGAAGGTGAGGAGACAAAATATTCCTTGGATATCATAGATCTGAGATACATTATTAAAAAAATGATAAAAATATTAATTGATGGATCAAAAAATTCCAAAGTTGGGCTCAAATCTAATAATCAGAAAAGAGAAGAGGAGGCCCTGAATAGAGACCAAGCATTAATCAAGTGTTGAAAGTTGATATCCAAGGGAGGAACCCTCTCCTTGGAGAGTAATGAATATCCTCACATGGAAAGTTAGGGGCTTAAACTCCCCTAACAAGAGGTGCATGATAAAGCACCATTTGGAGTGTTAATTAGTTGAATTGTTATTGTTTCAAGAAATAAAGTTAAACTAAAAAGATGCAAAAACTTTCCTCAATAATTGTAAAGGGTGGATTGGATCATTTATCGAATCCAATAGAGCCTAAAGTGGAATAGGAATAATGTGGAAATTGAAAAGGGTGACTTTAGAATCAATCACAAAAAAAACCAACTAGATGAAGTTTAAGGTATGAAGCTTTATTACAGATCTTGAATTCCTTATTTATAATGTATATGGTCCAATAAAATTAGAAGATAAAAGAGAAATGTGGTAAAAATTAGTCATTGATTTTCAAGGGACAAATATTAAGTTCATAATTGTGGGTGATTTTAATGCTATCTTGGGTCCAAAAGAAAAATTATGTAGTGCAGAGAGAGTCACCCAAACAAGATTTCAAAAACTTTGTGATAAACAATAGTCTAATTGATGTAGTAATAAACAATGGAATATTTGTGCATGGAATAATAGAAGAAAAAATTTAAAAATATAGTTGAAAGATTTGATCAATTCATAATATCTCCAACATGGATGCAATAGTCAATGTACTACCAACTTTCCAAATTCAAAAAATTCTCATCTTAGATAATTTTTTGGTTGATCATCCCACGCCTAAATGCCAATTTCATTTTGAGAATATGTACTTCAAAAACACAAAATTCAAGGAACCTCTCTACCAATAGTGGGAAAAACTAATACCAATAATAGGTACAAGCATGTTTAAACTCCATAAAATATTGCAACACCTAAAAGAGAAATTGAAGAAATAGAACAAAGAGACATTTAAAACTATATTTCAAGAGAAGGAAAGGATTGAAGCTGAGATAGAGGGTTTAAATGAAATGGTAATAAAATTAGAAATGACAGAAGAGGAATACCAAAAAGAGAAATAATTGTTAACAAAGTATAACAAGATCTTAGCTAGAGAGGAATATTATTAGAGATCAAATTCATGTTAGACATGGTTGGAGAAGGGTGATCTTAATACAAATTACTTCCACAAAATAAAAAAATATGAGGTAGGGTTTAAACAAAACCTCATGAATACAATTTGTGGATGGGTGAAAACTCATAAAAGAAACGGAAATATAAGAAGACGGAGTATCCTTCTTTACAATTCTCTTGACTAGGAATAGTTAAGCAAAGAAAATAAGAAAATATTTTCTAGAAGTAATCCCATAATTAGTAACAGATGAAGAAAATTCATGTTTGGAAGCTTTGGTCACATACAAAGAAGTGAAAATAACAACTCATCAAAGTTACACCTTAATAAAGCAATGGGTCCAGATGGTTTCTCAGCCATTGTGTTCAAAACACATTAAGAGTTTATGGGCATGGATATATAAAAAGTGTTGTAAGTGTCTAATGGAAACAACAAAATTCTCAAAGACATAAACAACACCAATATTTTTTAATACCAAAGAAGCAAGAATGTAAATCATTTGCTAATTATAGACCCATATCTCTTTGCAATACTATTTAAAAAATAATATCCAAGGTAATAGAAAATAGGATTAAAATTCTACTAGCAAAACTTGGGAGAAACCTAACTCCTAGATAAAAAGCACCCATGTATGTAACATGATATCATACCCCCCTTACCCCATTCCACACGATGGACAAAAGGCATCGACTGAAAGACTTGATGGATGGTTAGCCACGTGCTGTCAGGTGTCCTCACTGGAAAACAATGTGTGGCCTAGCAGGAAAGTCAAAAAGATAGAAAAACCAGACCTAAACGTCACCCCATTTCCATATTTTCATTTTGTCATTTGTTGGGGAGGGACATGTGGGAAGACGCGGAAATGGAGTTGCAGGTGGCCGAACCAATAAAAACCCATCAAATGCATTTGATAGGTGTGGTGCTAACAGGTATGTATCCACCATTATAAATGCCATTTTGTCATTATGTAGGGATTGTGAAGCACAACTGTTAAATGGGTTTTTGTGAAGCAATGAACTATGAAGCACGACTATTAAATGGGTTTTCTGTGAAATGAAAATAAAATGTTTTGTTTGCATGTATGGTTTTTAGCATAGCTGTTTATGATTCTTTTCAAGGGTTTCAAAATTTGAGTGTGAAGAATTGAACGACTATAGGTTGGGAAGATGGGTTTTCATTGATGGGAAAATAAAGGGGTTTTCATTTGGAATGTAGAGGTGTTTTGTGGCTTTTTGTGGCTTTTTGTGTTGGCATTTAAATTTTTCCTTTTGGCTATTCATTGTGAAGATGGGTTTTCATTCACGAGAAGATTAGTGGAAATAAAAATGTGGGTTTTTGTGTTGTGAAAATGGGTTTTCAAAAAACATAATGAGTTGGCAGGTTTTCAAAATCAGAATTTGGAATGGACGGAAAACCAAAAGCCATACACACAAAAAAAATCTTTTATTTTCCCATTGACATTCTCATTTTGAGCAACTCTTTGCTACAGTCAAAATGGCATTTAATTTTCTTCATCTGATTGGAACAAATACAATGCTTGCATTATTTGTAGTGTTGGAAAACACATTGTCTCCTCTCAGTTTAAATGTAAAGGGTTGTCTCATAGTTGATTTCTTGCTTCTTAACATGTACAGTTTTGCAACATGGAATGTTACAAAACAATATGAATGTCGTGAAAATCACACCTTCCATTGTTGTGTTTAAATTTTGGATGATTGAAAAAAAGAGTGCACAAAATAGTTGTATTTTGGAAAACACAATGTGGGTTTTTAGTTATTTGAATCTCCTTGTTTAAATGTAAGGGGTTGTCTCATAGTGGGTTGCTTGCTTCTTCACATGTATGGTTTTGCAACATGGAATGGTACAAAATGGTATGAATGTATTTAAAATAACACCTTCCATTGTTGTGTTTAAATTTTGAATGATTGAAAAAAAGAGTGCACAAAATAGTTGTATTTTGGAAAACACAATGTGGGTTTTCAATTATTTGAATGTCCCTATTTAAATGTAAGAGGTTGTCTCACAATGGATTGCTTGCTTCTTAAAATGTACAATTTTGCAACATGGAATGTTACAAAAAAGTATGAATGTCTTCAAAATCACACCTTCCATTGTTGTGTTTAAATAAAATGCTCGCATTATTTGCAGTGTTGGAAAACACACTGTCTCCTCTTAGTTGTTCCCTCAAATTCTGGTATATTATATAAATCGACCTTTAATACTAGTATAGTATACCATTAGGGGAGAAGCTAAAATGTAGGCAAAACAAACCTATGTATGTAATATTATATCATAACTCCCATTCCCCATACCACGCAAATGAAAAAATGCACCAATGGAAAGACTTGACAGATGGTTAGTTGTGTGTCATCACATGTCCATCATTGGAAAAGGATGTACAACCAATGGGAAAAGACAAAAGGCTAGAAAAAATGCCCTAGATGTCACCATTTTCCATATTTCATTTTGTAGTTTGCTAGGATAGGCGTGTAGGTGATGAAATGGAGTTGCAGGTGTTCATGTAAAGAAATACACAAAACACACAAAAATATCCCTCAAATAATGGTGTCTAAATGGTTTTGAAACATTAGGTGGGTTGCAAGTTTTGTAAAACATAGTGTTTTGCATCCTAGATTTTTACAAAACAGTATGTACGTATTGAAAAGCTATGTCATTTAGACCGTTGGAGTGTGGTGATAGGCACCATTTTGTAAACATTCAGTAAGGTATTTGGATTCATTGTGTAGATGGTTTTACAACATTATTTGGGTTGGAGGTTTCATAAATCATGTTGTCACCTCACCTCCCACTATGTTTTCCAACCTACAATCATATTGTGCATGTATATTTGGATCATATTAAGAAATAGAAACATAGTTTTTACTCTACATAAGACTTGTTATAAGGTTTCTTTCATTACATTTGTACTGTCTAGATTACATTCATGCCATTTTGTTAAATTTTAGGTTTCAAAACATTATTTTTCTCCTCAACTCCTACATGTACACTTCAACCTTTAGCTTTCAAAGTACAGACATGAAATGCAGAGTGTTTTTCTTCTTCTTTCTCCAAACTGAAAATGCACATGTCATTCTACCTCCAATTCCCATGCTAGAAAAAAAGCTCTAAAAGTGACAACTTATACTCACATTGTTTGTATTATCTAAATTGCATTCATACTATTTTGTAAAATTCCAGGTTGCAAAACACTAGTTTTTGAAAATCTACAACCCACATAATGTTTTAAAACCCTTTACAAGTAACAACCCAATTGGTTACTCAACTCTCACCTCAATTTGGTATGTTTTGTGATTTGCTTGAGAACCTTTTGTGAATTAGATAGTAAGAATGTAATGAGATTGGAAAACATTGAGTTTTAAGAAATTTGCAACCCACACAATGTTGTAAAACCCTTTAGATGTAACAACCTAATTGGTAAGTCAGGAAAACTAAGTTGACACACCTATGTACATATAGTTAGTTAGAAACCCCTCACCTCAACTTTCTCGGTTGTCTCCCCTACATACAATGCCCCCTTGCTCTCCAACAATTCACTTTCAACCTGTAGAATGAGAAAACCTAGAACACATAGTGTTTTGCAAGAACAATACTTGTTACAATCTAAGATGCATGTCTTAATCACATCAATGCCCTTCCCTCCCATAGTGAACGAATAGCTTCTCACACAAGGAATAATAACATTTGTCTAATTCAATGCAATGGGACACCTCCTTACTTTTCTCATCATGATGTTTCCTTTCGTCTGTCAGTTCCATCACTTCTATCATCTATTTGGTAGGTCCCACACTACGTCATCTCTTCATATTATGTATGTTTCCATGTATGTTGTTATGTGTTTTTGTATGTACATAGGTGCGCTGTGTTGGAAGATTAGTTGCACCCATATAGGGTTTTACAACATTGTGTGGGTTGGAGGTTTCATAAATCATGCACTCACCTCCCACATTGTTTTCCAACCTGCAATCATTCAAATTTTTAATGGTTGTTGGAAAATATTGGGTGTTTATAAAACGTTCCCTTTCATTACATTCCTATTGCCTAATTAACAAATTATTTTCAAGACATTCCTACCCAAGCTCTCAACCACGTAACTTTGAATGCACAGAATAAAATAAATGGCAAACCATATTGTGTTTTCCAACCTACAAATTATATTGTGCATTTATTTTTAAATCATATGAGGAAATTGAATTTCATTTTTTTGTATAAGAATTGCTATAAATTGTGAAGGTGAATGAACTTTAGTACATTCGTACTCTCTACAAACTTTAAGGTTTTCTTTAGAAGCATGCTATCTATATATACTTGCATGATGGAAATTAGTATGTGTTATGAAACCTGCAACCCAAATACTGTTGTCAGCATTGAGAGTGCCTTTCTGATTACAGAATGCAAATGTTTTGTTTTTAATAAGTTGTTTACAAAATTTTTCCACCTTTTCACATAGGACTCTCATGTCTCTATCCAACTAATTCTCTTTCTTGCACTGACATCCTATTTTGCATTATTTTCATGTTATGTATGTTTTTGTGTACACTTGTGTTCATTTTTGTATGGACATAGGTGTGTTTTTTCAGCAAATTAGTTGCTATTTTTTGGTCAATCAAGGTGATCACTAAGGATTTTGTTGAATTGTTAACCTTTTTTCTTGCAATGATCTATATTTTTTCAGTTGTTTGTACAAGTAATGGTTTAGTTTACAATATCATTGAATAATGGTTACGATACTTATATTCCATTTAGATGCTCATTGAGAGACATAGGATATAAATAGAAGTTTGATAGTGGTATGTGGTATCCTTCTTGTCTATCTTCTATGATCTTATTGATTATTACAAGTTATTGCCTCTTTCATATGTTAGGAGAGATGAGTTTTTTATATATCCAAATGAATGTTTAGTGCTTCACAGTTCCTATAGAATGGAAGATACAATAGCTAATATATATTTAGTGTTAGCGATAGGTTAAATTGGTAATTAAATTCCCATTGTACAATTTAATATGTTTGTTTATTGTCTGTACAAGTTGGATTTTTGCACTCACCACAACATATAATTGTATATTGGTGAAATTTGGAATAAAAATAATTCTTTTTAGTGCCAAATTTCTTTAATTTTCTAATTTAATCTATCGCTAACGCTTGTCTTCCTTCAAGGTGGTTGATATAGTTGAGGAAACAAAATTGAAGAAAACAAGGGAAGGTGGATTGAGAAGGACACTTTAGGAGACGTGAAGATTCAACACTAAATACAGATGATTCTAGCTATCATATCTTGAATTGCAAGTGTACTAGTAAGTTAAACTTCTCAAATTTATTTTGTATTAAGAAGTTATGATATTTTTATAGATGAGATGCTTATTGTGGTGAATGAAAATAATTTCCAGTTGAATTTAAAAAAAAATGTTACATTATTGTGTGCCTTTTATATCCCAAATTTTTTCATGAAGGATGTTTCCTCCTTGAAGTGTGAGTGTTACATGGGAAATTCTCAAAACAACAGTGAACGATGATACTGCATCCTTCTAATTATCCTTTACAAAAAAAAACATAAAGATCTCTACATTTCAAATGAAAGCCCTTAACGCAAGGAAAACCCTTTATTTTATCGTTAATGAAAACCCATTTTATTAATGAATATGGTAGATATAGAAATGGTACATTTATATACCTGCTAGCTAACCACCATGCTTGTGAAATGCATTTAGGTAGTGTAGAACCTTGGCTCTCCAAACCCATCTTCCCAATGAATAGTCGTTCAATTCTTCACAGTGAGATTTGAAAACCCTCAAAACAAAAAAAACATAAATTGTTGTGCATTTGAAATGAAAACCCTACATGCAAACAAAACATTTTATTTTTCTATCAATGAAAACCCTTTTTCTTTAGCCAATATTCATTCAATTATTTTCAAAAAACCCATTTAATTGGTGTTCAATGCTTCATAGAAACCCATTTAATAATTGTGCTTCACAGTTCCTATAGAATGGAAAAATGGCATATGTAATGGAAGATATACATACCTGTTGGCTAGTCGCCACACCTATTGAATGTGTAATGTCTCCTTCCTAGATAGTTTAGGTGATTGAGGGGTTAGCCTATCATTTCAATCCTCGTAGGCTGACAAAAGTGATTAGAGGGTCTTCTATTGCAGTTATCCAGTGATTTGGGACATTACTCTATAGTTTGATTTAGGTTTGGGCCTTTGTAGATGCTTACAGAGTATTATTTAGGAACTTACTATTTATAGTAAGTTAGGCTATCAGGGTTTACTATTTCTGGTAGGGCACCTGGTTTAGTTTGTATTCTCAAAATCGACCTAGTTTGGCAGTTGGATGAGAAAACAAAGCATATTTGAGCATTTAATGATAATTAAATAATTATTATTGTGACTTTATATTATAAATTCAAATAATGAAATATTAATCAAATGGACTATTATAAAATATTAAATGACTTTATAATAAAGGGGTGGTATTATTATTTAATGAGAATTTATTACTCGAGAAAAAGTATGCCACTTAATGATTGGTATTCCCTAAGTTTTGAGAAGGGTGAAATTACTATTATTAAATGCTTATGAGTTGCTTTTTTAGGGGTCGAGCTTCTTGAGAAGGTTGTTTAATGTTTCAAAGAAAAATGGAACTCATTATGATTGATTATTCTAATATGTCTTCATCTCTCTATGAACTTTGGAGTTTGTGAAACAAGGGTTTCTGCAAATTTGTACAATTCAGATTTTGGAGAATGTTCCCTCTTTAGAATCAAGCATATTGAGGTTGTGAAAGATCAACTGAAGCTTTCTAACAGAGTGGCTTCATTCAGAGGTCATATTAGATCTTATTGAGAAGTTTTAATCAAGGGTTTTAATTGATTTCCTTCATAAGAGAATTCCTTTTCAGTGGCTACTCAAGTCTATCATCTGGAATCTTCTTCTTAGCTGCATGACTACTTTAATTGCTAGTTATTGGTTGTACTTATTAGCTGCAAGGTCATCTTTTTAACTCAAGGAAAATTGCCTTGCCTTTTCAGCATCTTCCTTCACAATTAGTGGCGTCTTGGTCTCTGGAGGCCCCAACATCAATTTTTTAGAGGGAGATATCATATATCAGCTAGCCGTACCATTTTATGTCTACATTCAAGTGGCTGCAAGCATAATCAGGTTCTTCAATAAAATATAGCTTGCCTTTTTGTGTGCATGTCATCTATTTAGTATTGTAATCTCTCAACAAAATAAAAATAAAGCTATTAGCCTTCATTCTAAAAGTCATTTTCTCTAGTATTTGTCATTTTGCATTTTATTTGATCTGGCATCATTTTAATTTAAAAATCGCAAAAACCCTTATATGCAAGAAAATCACAAAAAAACTACAAAACAAACAAAACAAACAAAAACATCAAAACCATCTGCATTTCTAGCATCAGTCAAGGGTTGAGAGATGCTAGGTCTCTTATAGTGGTATCAGAGCACAGTTTTCCTACCATCTCGTGCTTTTCAGATGCTTTTTCATGAGTAGAGACATTATTTTTTTACACTAAGGGTAGAGGAATAGGGAAAGGAGATTTGATAGGACCACCAGTTTTGGAAGGAGATACAATTTCAGGGATTCTAGTTATATATAGATCTAATTATGGTAGTAGTGAGGATAGTGTCACAACACTTATGGCAGATGGAGAGCCTTCTAGGGAGACACTTAGAGATTTAGGGAAGGAACATGCTAGAGTAGAGAGTCCTGAGACGAAGTTCAAAAGAAGACATGACAACATGATGAATATGACATCTCAGCTGATGGGAACAATGAGGCAGTTTGTCCCACCACAATAGCATTTCATTCAGATAGGATAATCCAGTAAGATTGTTGAAGTAGATCAGCCACAAGTGCCAGTTCAGTAGTAGTCATCCTTCAACAATCCTGAGTGTAGGCCTAGACAACCTACTTTTATTACCAGAGAGATCCCTCCAGTTCAGCAGGTAGAGCAATAGGTCCCTTAGCTAGAGGTTTAGACCTCATAGGGTATGCCAGTGGAAGATACGACTGGAAACTTTGTAGAGTATTCAACATTGTCTCCTGAGATCAGGAAATCCTTTTCTTTTCATGAGTTTATAGATGTGCATAGACCCAGAGGTGGAGGGAGATTTGATCATAGAGCTCCCCAACAATAGCCACCACCACCATAGGTGAATCAGGATCTTCAACATGCAGTTAGTAATATCACCTTGCCATACTTTGATGGTTCAGACAAGAGTTTAGCAAGGCCTTGGGTTCAAAAATTAGATAATTATCTGTCTTTGAGACCCATGCATGAGGACGAGGCCATTAAATCTGCTACTTTTCATCTTGATGGTTTGGCACATGATTGGTGGCATCACAACATGTATAATCTTGGTCATCACATGGTTACCACCTATCAGGAGTTCACAAACAAGCTCATAGAGATTTTTGAAAAAAAGGATCTAGAACTCTACTTTAGAGAGCTAGCCTAGCTCAAGCAGTCAAGCAGTCTGGATACTTACATCAGTGAATTCCAGAAGATATCAGTTATGGTGATAGGCATATTTGAGAAGATACTTTTCATTCTATTTATTGAGAGATTGTATGAGCCTATGAGAGGTTGGGTCAAAGCATTTGATCCCCTGACTCTATAGGAGGCAATGTAGAAGGAACACAGTATGGAAATTGTAGCACATCACAACAAGTTTTCTTCTGGTTCATCATCATATTTGATGCCTAAAAAACCATTTGATAAGAAGAAAGACAAACTAGATTCAAAGAAGAATGCACCACCTTTTGACAGAGAAACTTTGAATGATTTGCATAAGAAAAAGTTATGTTTTTGGTTGAAGGCACCTTATGATGAAAAACATGTATGTCCTCTTCATCCTAAGGAAAAAAGTAATCAAATGGAATGGTTTTATGAAGGGGAAGAGAAACCTAATTCATCAGACTAGCAAGCTGATTCAGAGCATTCAAATGATGAAAAATCTGAAAATGATAGTGGAAGTGAGAGTGAAAAGAAGCTACAGGAGGCACATTTGACCAGTCTTTAGAGAGATGGATCTTTCAGGCTATGTGGGATCCTAGCTAGTCAGAAAGTTATAAATCTACTTCACACTAGTGCAACGCACAACTTTATAGATGCACTTTTGGTAGAGAGGCGTGGTATACAAACAGAGGAGTTTGAGGGTATTCTAGTCAAGGTGGCTGATGGGTACACCCTCAAATGTGACAAGAAAATATCAGAACTCCCAATGCAACTCAACAATTATGAATTGAAAGCTGATTTTTATGTTGTGAATATGGGGGATATTGATGTTGTAATTGGCATGGCATGGCTTCATGATTTGGGTGAGTTCACACTTAATCTTCAAGACATGGAGATGAAGTTCAAATTCAATGGGAAGCCACATGTGATTAAAGCTATTAGAGAAAGTAACTTGAGATTTGTATCATTTAGATGAATGGAGAGGCTCATTCATCATGATATGGTGGATTGGGCTACCAAATGTATGTTGTTTCCAACAAAACAGGAGCAGCCACAACATGATTATCATCCCAACATTTAGGAATTGAGAATTAAACACTCTAAAGTGTTTAGTGATATTCCACCTAGCAGACCTCCAGATAGGGGCATCGAGCATATTATTGAGTTGGAGGAGGGCACAAAGCCCATTATGATCACCTTGTACAAACATCCAAAGCACCTCAAGGATGAAATAGAAAAGACAATTAGTGAGTTGTTAGCTATGGGGCATATCAGGCCTAGCAAGTTACATTTTGCTTCATCAATGGTATTGGTGAAGAAAAAGGATGGGTCACTCAAAATGTGTATAGATTACTGCTAGCTTAATAAGAGAACAATTAAAAACCAGTATCCTATACCCCACATAGATGAGTTGATTGATGAATTACACAGAGCTTGCTTCTTCACTAAAATTGACTTGAGGTCTGGGTACCATCAGATTTGGATCAGAGAGCAAGATATAGAAAAAACTGCTTTCAAATACCATTGTGGCCACTTCAAGTTCTTGGTTATGTTGTTTTGGTTAACCAACACTCCTGCTACCTTTCAAGCCATGATGAATAGGGTTTTCAGTTCTCGGCTGTGGAGATATATTTTGGTCTTCTTCGATGATATTTTGGTGTACAACAAATCATGGGAGGAGCATTTATCTCACTTGGATGCAGTTTTGAGCATTTTGGATAGGGATTCCTTGTATGCCAAGGAGTCCAAATGTGTGCTGGGCATGTTTGAGTTGTTATATCTTGGCCACATTATCAGTTCCAAGGGAGTTAGTATGGACCCTGAGAAGGTTCAAACTATAGTGGAGTGGCCAGTACTAGAGAACCTTACCCATCTGAGAGGATTCATTGGGTTGTGTGCTTTCTACAGGCAGTTTGTTAGTGGGTTCTCTCAACATGCAACACCCCTTATTGATCTGACAAGGAGATGTTAGCCATTATGCACGCTTTGGCTAAGTTTAGGAAATATCTAGTGGGAAGCAAATTCAGTGTGCGTACAAACCATAATAGCCTAAAACACTTCCTTGGACAACGAGACTTAAATGAACGACAACAAAAATGGGTCAACAAATTGCACTCGTATGACTTTGATATCTCCTTTTTTAAGGGGAAACATAATATTGTAGCTGATGCATTGTCTCGCAAACCCTAGTTGAATGCTATGGCACAAATCTCTGAAGACTGGAGGCATAGGATTATTGTAGAGTATGCCAAGAACCCATGGGATTTTGGCATTGTGGATGGGATAGAGCAGGATAGTAGATACACCATTGTGAAGGACTTGATCATTTACAAGGGTAGGATTTTTCTTATTCTAGATTTAGAGTTGAAGAACATAGTTTTGAGAGCCTTTCATGATTTTCCTATGGTGGGCCATCCTAGTTATTTCAAAACATATAAGCTAGTTTGGGAATGGTTTACTTGGAAAGGGCTTAAGTCAAATATTCTTCAGTATGTGAGAGAGTGCCCTATTTGTTAGCAGAACAAATAGGAACACATATCATGTTTGCTTGCTTCAACCACTTCCAATACCTAACAAGAAGTGGGAATGTTTATCAATGGATTTTATCACAAGCTTGCCGAAAGCCTAAGGGAAGGATTGTATTTATGTAGTTGTTGATCAGTTAACAAAATATGCACACTTTTTTCTTATTACTACTACATTCACAACATCGTAGACTATAGAGCTCTTCTTCTGAGAGGTATTTAGATTACATGGCATGCCTCGAACTATAGTGAGCCATAGAGACAATCAGTTCATGAGTAACTTTTGGAAGGAGTTATTCAAGTTATGTGGAACCAAATTGACACCTAGTACCAACTACCATCCACAAATAGATGGGCAGAAAAAGATTTTCAATAAGTGGGTGGAAGGATATCTATGAAACTATGTAGCTAGATAATAGAGAGCTTGGGTGAGGTGGATATACCTTTGTGAGTATTGTTATAACTCTACTCACCACATGACCATACAGATGACACCATTCATGGCACTATATGGGTATGAGGCACCCAACTTCTTGGATTTAATGCTGAGTGACAATAGAGTGCCTAGTGCAAGAGACATTTTATAGGATCATCAGGGTATTATGCAGTCTCTCAGAGACAATATTCAGTGGGCACAAAATCAGTAGAAGCAGTATGTTGATCAGAAAAGAGTTGAGCATTCCTTTGTAGTGGGTGACATGGTGTATCTCATGTTACAACCTTACAAACAGTCCACTCTGAGGAAGAGTGGTGTAGAGAAGTTGAAACCTCGTTACTATGGTCCATTCATAGTTATTAGGCAAGTGGGTGAGGTTGCATATGAGTTGGATCTACCAGTGGATAGCAAAGTTCATAATGTGTTTCATGTTTCATGCTTGAAGAAGGCATTGGGTTAGCATGTGATTCCCTCTCTAGTACTACCACCCCTTGATGATGAGGGGAAATTGATTCTAGTGCCTGAGGCCATCCTCGATGTCAGAGAGAGACACCTTCAGAGGTGGGTTATCAGAGAGTATTTGATAAAATGGAGAGACTTGTCAATAGAGGATGCTACGTGGGAGTCAGAGGAGATTTTACAACATTTGGAGTTGAGATTGCTTGAGGCCAAGCAATTTTAGGGAGGGTGGACTATAATGTCCCCTTCCTAGACAGTTCAGGTGATTGAGGGGTTAGCCTATCATTTCAACCCTTGTAGGCTGATAGATGTGATTAGATGGTCTTCTATTACAGTTATCTAGTGATTTGGGACATTACTCCATAATTTGATTCAGGTTTGGGCCTTTGAAGATGCTTATAGTGTTATTTAGGCACTTACTATTTATAGTAAGTTAGGCTATCAAGGTTTACTATTTCTAGCAGGGCACCTGGTTCAATTGGTATTCTCAGAATTGACCCAGTTTGGCAGTTGGATGAGCAAACGAAGGATATTTGAGCATTTAATAATAATTAAATAATTATTATTGTGACTTTATATTATAAAGTCAAATAATGGAATATTAATCAAATGGACTATTATAAAGTATTAAATGACTTTATAATAAAGGGGTATTATTATTATTTAATGAGCATTTATTACTCAAGAGGAAAAGCATGCCACTTAATGATTGATATTCCCTAATATTTGAAAGCGAAAAATTATTATTATTAAATGCTTATGAGTTGCTATTTTGGGGGTCAAGCTTCTTGAGAAGGTTATTTAATGTTTCAAAGACAAATGGAATTCACTATGATTGATTATTATAATTTATCTTCATCTCTCTTAGAACTTTGGAGTTTATGAAACAAGGTTTTCTACAAATTCGTAAAATTCAGATTTTGGAGAACATTTCCTCTTCAGAATCAATTATACTAAGATTGTAAAAGATCAACTGAAGCTTGCTATCAAAGTGGCTTCATTCAGAGGTCATATCGGAGCTTATTAAGAAGTTTTAATCAAGGGTTTGAATTGATTTCCTTTAGAAGAGAATTCCTTTTCAGTGGCTACTCAAGTCTATCACTTGGAATCTTCTTCTCAGCCATACGACTACTTTAATTGTTGGTTATTGGCCGTAGTTATCAGCTGCAAGGTTGTCTTTTTCACTCAAGGAAAACTGCCTTGCCTTTTCAGCATCTTCCTTCACAATTAGTGGTGCATTGGTCTTTGGAGGCCCCAACATCAATTTTTTAGAGGGAGATCTCATATATTGGCTAGATGTACCATTTTATGTCCACATTTAAGCGGCTGCAAGCATAATCAGGTTCTTCAATAAGATATAGCTTACCTTTTTGTGTGCATGTCATCTATTTAGTATTGCAATCTCTCAACAAAACAAAAATAAAGCTATTAGCCTTCATTCTGAAAGTCATTTGCTCTAGTATTTGTCATTTTTCATTTTATTTGATTTGGCATCATTTTATTTTA
Organism: Sequoia sempervirens; assembly: GCA_007258455.2. Lineage (NCBI taxonomy): Eukaryota > Viridiplantae > Streptophyta > Pinopsida > Cupressales > Cupressaceae > Sequoia > Sequoia sempervirens. Next base: position 151,871,495 of record VDFB02271358.1, on the reverse strand, counting down.
AAAATTAAAAAAACCCTTATATGCAAGAAAATCACAAAAAAACTACAAAAACATCAAAAACATCTACATTTCTAGCATCAGTCAGGGGTTGAGAGACGCTAGGTCTCTTACAGAATGTGTTTCTCTCATTCAACCTCCATTGTGTCACCTACACTCCCTAGAAACTTCAAAATGAAATGTTACAAATAGCAACTTTTATCTCTCTAAATGTGGAAAAAATGTAGACAAAATGCACCTATGTGTTAAAAGGTGCAAGACAACTGAGAGGGGGGATGAATCAATTGTCACCAAAATTAAACTCAAAACTTCAACACTTTTCAATTTCACAACCACACTGTTCTGTTATTAAGAATGAACATGAAATGTAGATAATAGAAAGTAAATCAACACAAAGAACTCTAGATTTTACGTGGAAAACCCAATGAGGGAAAAACCACAGTGAGGATTAACTCACAATATAAAGAGATAGTAAAACTGAATACAAAGGCTCACTTCCCATAAAAGGACTCACTATTTAGATACAAAGGCTCACTACCTATAGAAAGGACTCACTATCCAATAGGGAGGCTCACTACCTACAAATACAAAAGAAAACAAAATATCCATCACAACAATTTACACACATCCGTAGCTTTGATCAGAAGATTACAGAAACCTTCAGCTCACTACTTTCAGGAATCTAACACAATGAAGTACTGCTACCTCAACTCACTTTCACACACTTCTACTCTTTTAATTTGTGGCTTACTTTGTATAATGAAATCCTTCACAATTCAACTTGAATTTATACCATCTTCAACCTTAGAAACTTTCTCCAAGGTCGGCCACATAAGCTTCAATTTTATAAATTCAAATTAAGGTTGAAAACTCAACATTCCTGTAGTGGAAAGGAATAAGAGTGGACCAATAAAACACTTAACCAAGACCAAAAAGTAATGTCTCGGATCAACCACACACTTCCTTAATTAAATTTTATTTTCATATGAAGTGTAAACACCAGGTCGGCCAAACCTAATGAAAACACAAATGAACATTGATGTGCACACTTTCCAATAAGAAGGTGACATGTCGATGATGCAACATGCTTCATTATGCATGAGAACACATCCCAGGTTCCTTCAGATACATCTATAGCAAGTGTAACAACCTTCAAACACCGAACACCTTCAATCAGTCCATCTGGACTGTGCAAGCACATACAACTTTGAATCTCAACTTCTGAATCACCAAACCACAAGAATCTTTTCCAAAACCTAGAGAACACCATTATAAGACACATTCTAGATCTGTAAGATCTGAAATAGAACAACGAAGGACTATGGAGAAGAAACATTTCTCCCAGTCCATAGAAAACTAACTCTGTCAGAACAGTTCACACATCGGTGAACACAACTTTCACTTGTCATCAAACCAATAGAAAAAAATTAGGATATATCACCAAAAGATCACCAACAACAAACCTTCAAATCTTCACAAGCATAGGATCAACACAAGAGAAATGCATAGCACATTTTGAACACATACATAACTTTGACATCACTCTTTATTAATTTTCTCAAAATCACTTGGAAACTCATCAATTCAACACATCCGCAACACCATAAGGATAGCTCCATGTACTCACAACATCTCAACTATACATGCACAATCTGTAGCATATTGAACAATGTTGACATCAATGACAACATTAATGACAACACCACCAAACATGCTCATACTTGCAACACTATGTACATAAAAAAAAAACTTTGGTTCAGATTCCTACAACTTCATTTTGTCACCCGCGTGTCCCTCCCCACCCAGCAAACTACAAAATGAAAATGTGGAAAATGGTGATGTTTAGATGTGTTTTGTCTAGCTTTTTCATTTTGCCACTGGGGCCGCACGTCCTTTTCTAGTGACGAACATGTCACGACATGTGACTAACCATCCTTCAAGTCTTTCCATTGATTCCTTTTGTCCAACGCATGGAATGGTGGATGGGAGGTACAATATCATGTTACATACATAGGTGCATTTTGTCTACAAGTTAGCTTCTCCCATTAAGAAATTTGTTTTAATATGTAAGAAGTATTATTATTGGAAAACACCATGTGTTGCGGGTTTTCTCATTCTATAGGTTGAAATTTAAAGGTTGGAGAGTAGGTGGGGGAGACAAAAAACCAATGGAATTGAGGTGAGGGGTTTGTAAGTGATTGGGTTGTCACTTGTAAAGGTTTTTAAAACATTGTGTGGGTTGCAAATTTTGAAAAACTAGTGTTTTGCAACTTGAAATTTTACACAATAGTATGAATATTCATCTTGAAAATATTTTTTTGTTTAGTTCATAGGGATACAATGAAAGGAATGATTTTTATACACCCAGTGTTTTCTAACAACCATTAAAACTATGCATGATCACAAGTTGGAAAACACAGTGGGATGTGAGTGCGTGATTTATGAAACCTTCAACCCACACAGTGTTGTAAAACCCTATATGGACATAGCTAATCTCCTAAAAAAACACACCTATGTGCATACAAAAATGCATAAAAACATACATAAAAACATACATAGAAACATACATAACATGAGGAGATGACATAGTGCATGGCCTGCTAAGACGGATGATAAAAGTGATGAAACTGGTAGTTAGGAGGAAACACCATGACAAGGAAAGCAAGGAGGTGTCTCATCCCATCAAATTGTGCTAGTTATTTTTTCCTTGTGTGAGAAGCTATACATTCACTATAGGAGGGAAGGGCGTTGTTGTGATTAAGACATACGTTTTACATTGTAACAAGTACTATTCTTGGAAAACACTCTATGTTCTAGGTTTTCTCATTCTGAAGGGAGTTACAGGTTGGGGATATATAAGACTATCCAAATTCACCTAAGGGGTGAGTAACCAATTGGGTTGTTACTTGTAAAGGGTTTGAAAATAGTATTTGGGTTGCAGGTTTCATAACACCCAATGTTTTTGAACCTGCAATTACACAAATACAGTATGAATGTAATGAAAATGTTTTGGTTACTTCCATAGTGAGAACCCAATTGGTTGGTGACACCTCAGTTGATTTTGGATACTTTTATGTGTCCCCCACTAGCAATTATATTGACAATATGAATGTATTTAGCAACCCTTACTTTCAACAAACATTCAATTTCAATATCTGTTCATATGTTTGGAACACAAAATGCACATAATAGTTGCAGGATGGAAAACATAGACGGTTGTGACTCACTTCTGAATTCTTGTTCAATGAGCACTTTTTGTTATGTAGAATGTAACAAAAAAATGTTTTGAAGTTCACCTTCATATTTTATAACAACCCTTACTTTCAGAAAACATTCCATTTCAATTTCATCATATGTTTCAAACAAAAAATGCACATAATAGTTGCATGATGGAAAACACACAGGGTTGTGACTCACATCTCAATTCTTGTTCAATGAACACTTTCTATTATGTAGACTATAACAATAATCATTTGGTTGTGTATTTATAAAGTGCATTGTATTTATGTTAATATGAAATATACAGATAAGCAATGCAACTTGAAGTCTTATTGTTTATGGTAGCTTGCTTATAAATGAAAGAAAAAGGTTGACATTTAAATTTTTTTGCGGTCGACTATTTTTCTTATCATGGATACTTTCAAATGAATAATTGTATTAAATGTTATTTGTAATAGTAAAAATGACATTTCACTATCTTCATTTGATTGCAACAAAAAAATGCTCACATTATTTACAATTTTGGAAAACACACTATCCCCTATTAGTTATTTGTTTGTCAAAAGTTTTTGTTTCCTATGCACCAAGAATGTAAGGAATTCAATTTTAAAATCTTGTTTCTTATGATTGAAAAACTATATGATTTCTTATAGTAGATAGTGCAATATTTTGGAAATTTAACTGTCTCGTAACACTTACAACTTTTTTACATATTATAAGAAACCATGAATGCGTACTTTAAAAGGGAAAGTGGAAGAAAGCAAGATAAAGGGCAATTTTGAAATATGCTTTTTAACTTGTATTTTTATGTTTTGAATGAATTGGTTGCATATATTTGAATTTGATGTGACATTTACATTCCTCGCATTAGAGGGAAAGGATGGACAAGGAAGTGGTGGGCGTGAGCAAGTTAATGTCCATTTGGGATAGGAAAATGTGCCTCGATAGGGCAGCCAGAAGAAAGGGTGCTTGGGGAGGAGATCATTTTCCTGTGCATAAATCTTTGAGAAATAGGAAACCCATTATCCTACTACATTGATGTAATAGGAAAACAGTTTTCCAATTTCTCAATTTCTAGCAAGGTAGCAGGAAAAATTGGGCCTTGACCTTATTTGTGACATTTCTTGGATAGAGTTTTTAATATCATGAATAATTTTATGTACCGTTGCAGTCACTTTTTGCTCAGATTTTAGAGTGTCTATTATTTCATATAGAAAATTTCATTTCTATTACGAATATGCTGATTTTGACAATATATTAGAAACACACTATCCCTGGTTCTTTTAGATGAAGAAAGTGGAACAAAGGGTAATTTTCAAATCTACTTTTGAACATGTATTTTCATAATTTGAATGAATTATTTGCATGCATTTGAATTTGATGTGACATTAACATTCTTCACATCATAGGGCAAGGATGAACAAGAAAGTGGAAGGTGTGAAGAAATGTCACTAATAATATCAAAGCTTGATTTTGTTGATTCTTGACACTAGCTTGCTCAATTTCTCAATTTCCTTCAATTTCTATCAAAGAAGTGATAAAATCCAACCTTGATTATTGGAAACATTTCTTGGTTTGTTTAATTTTTCCTTTTCCTTCTCATCTATTTTCAATTGTATTTCTCCTCTATAGGTACATATAAATGATTTGATTCTGTATATATAAATGTGTTACGAAAGTTGTGTACATTTTCAAATAAGACTTTCATCTCTCCCCCTACTAATTCTCTTTCTCTTTGCTTAGATCTAATTTTCCTTTTCTTTATATCCATACATTAATTGTTGAATGTAGTCATTTATATTCATGGGTTTCTTACAAGATGAAGGTGTTGAAAGTGCAATGGTTGAAGCAGAGGCTTCCGAAAACCTGCATGCAAGCGGAATCACCCCACTGTTAGTGCCAAGGACCCAAAGAAGCCTATAAGATTTTATCTAAATGTCTCCTCAATTGCACATAAAAGAATTGTAAGAGAGGATGAGACAGACTGACGATAGTCATTTTCCATTCGGCCTTTGATCATGTAATTATTGAATAATTATGGTGTGGAATTAAATTATCTTTGATCATGTAATTATTGAACAATTATAGTGTGGAATTACATTATCTTTGACCATGTAATTATTGAACAATTATCATGTGGAATTATGGTACTTTGGTATGTTTGAAGACTACGGTCTTCTGCCAATAGTGGCATGGTACGATTGTTAAGTTGTATTGTTAATCTTTCCATCAAGGCTCCAATCCCCTTGGGGTGTAGCTTTTGATAATTTATATTAGGGATGAGGTCCCCCATTTGTGACCTCATCGGTTCATATCTCTACGTCAAAAGCATTTACCCCTCTTAATTAAAAAAATATAAGACTATATTCTTTTATATTTTATGACACTTTTTGTTTCCATGTAAAATTTCATTATAAAAAGTGTCAAATACTATTAAATAATGGTAGGAAATGACACCTCATGTCTTATTATTTATGTCAAACTTACTTACAAATGTAAACACATGCAATGAGCACTTTTTGTTATGCAGACTGTAACAAAACAATGTATTGAAGTTGAGATTTATATTTTTTAACAACTCTTACTTTCAACAAACATTCCATTTAAATATTTGTTGATATGTTTGGAAAAAAAAAATGCACATAATAGTTGCAGGATGGAAAACACACAGGGTTGTGACTCACTTATGAATTCTTGTTCAATGAGCACTTTCTATTATGCAGACTATAACAAAACAATGTTTTGAATTTCACCTTCATATTTTATAACAACCCTTACTTTCAACAAACATTCCATTTCAATATTGTCATATGTTTTGTGAATAGAAAATGTAGAAAAAAGTTGTAGGAAATAGAAAACACATAGGGTTGCAACTCACATCTCAATTCTTATTCAATGAGAACTTTATGTTATGCAAACTATAAAAAAACAATGTATTGAAGTTCACCTTCATATTTTTTAACAACCCTTACTTTTAGCAAACATTCCATTTCAATATATGCTCATATGTTTGAAACAAAAAATACACATAATAGTTGCATGATGGAAAACACACAGGGTTGTGACTCACTTATGAATTCTTGTTCAATGAGCACTTTATGTTATGTAGACTGTAATAAAACAATGTTTTGAAGTTCACCTTCATATTTTATAACAACCTTTACTTTTAGCAAACATTCCATTTCAATATTTGTTTATATGTTTGGAACACAAAATGCACATAATAGTTGCAGGAAGGAAATCACATAGGGTTGTGACTCACTTCTAAATTCTTCTTCAATGAGCACTTTCTGTTATGAAGACTATAACAAAACAATGTATTGAACTTCACCTTCATATTTTTTAATAACCCTTCCTTTCAGAAAACATTCCATTTCAACTTGTTCATATGTTTGGAACACAAAATGCATATAATAGTTGTAGGATGGAAAACACATAGGGTTGCGACTCACTTCTGAATTCTTGTTCAATGAGCACTTTCTGTTATGTAGACTATAACAAAACAATGTTTTGAAGTTCACCTTCATATTTTATAACAACCCTTGCTTTTAGAAAACATTCCATTTCAATATCAATTCATATGTTTGGAATACAAAATGCATGTAATAGTTGTAGGATGGAAATCACATAGGGTTGCGACTCACTTCTAAATTATTGTTCAATGAGCACTTTTTGTTATGTAGATTGTACCAAAACAATGTTTTGAAGTTCACCTTCATATTTAATAACCATTACTTTCATCAAACATTCCATTTCAATATCTATTCATATGTTTGGAACAAAAAATGCACATAATAGTTGCAGGATGGAAAACACACATGGTTGTGACTCACTTCTGAATTCGTTTTCAATGACCACTTTCTGTTATACAGACTGTAACAAAATAATGTATTAAACTTCACCTTCATATTTTTTAACAACCTTTACTTTCATAAAACATTCCATTTCAATATCTATTCATATGTTTGGAACAAAAAATGCACATAATAGTTGCAAGATGGAAAAAACACAGGGTTGTGACTCACTTTTGATTTTTTGTTCAATGAACACTTTCTATTATGTAGATTGTAACAAAACAATGTTTTAAAGTTGACCTTCATATTTTATAACAACCCTTACTTTCAACAAACATTCCATTTCAATATCTATTCATATGTTTGGAACACAAAATGCACATAATAGTTGCAGGATGGAAAACACACATGGTTGTGACTCACTTATAAATTCTTGTTCAATGAACACTTTCTGTTATGTAGACTATAACAAAACAATGTATTGAACTTCACCTTCATATTTTTTAAGAACCCGTACTTTCAGGAAACATTCCATTTCAATAGATGTTCATATGTTTGGAACACAAAATACACATAATATTTGTAGGATGGAAAACACATAGAGTTGTGACTCACTTCTGAATTATTGTTCAATGAGCACTTTTTACTATGCAAACTATAACAAAACAATGTTTTGAAGATCACCTTCATATTTTATAACAACCCTTACTTTCAAAAGACATTCCATTTCAATTTCATCATATGTTTTGAATAGAAAATGCACATAATAGTTGCATGATGGAAAACACACAGGGTTGTGACTCACTTCTCAATTCTTGTTCAATGACCACTTTGTGTTACAAACACTATAACAGAACAATGTAATGAAGCTCAAAATAGTTCAACTTACCTATAATGGTCCTAAACATGTAGAAAATAGTTGCAGGAAATGTTCAGCTTACCTATAATGGTCTTGCAAAGCATTTTGATAGGTCAAAATTCAAAGGTGTTATTGCACAACTTATAAAAGTTTGAGATTCCACAACAATAGATGCATTGGAGTTTGGCGGAGGAGGGAATTTTTGAAATGTTGTAGTGGATACAGAACATACAAGAAAGCCCCCACTTCAAATAGGACATCTACATACATGAGTAATGATTATACCTTTAAACAAAATCCAATCCCATACAATTCACCTCCTCACAAGTCACTTTCGCCAATAGGAAGACCACTTGGCTGAAAAACGTCCCCTTTGTAGCATTTGAATTTATACAAAATCATGCACTATGAAATACAAATTGAAAAGATCATTCAATTTCATCTTCATATGCAACAAGAGATAGTGACAGCCTTACGTTTCCATTGCTCATGAATTTGGTTGGTGATTGTTGAGTTGTTGAGGAAATGGTATGGGATTGGATTTTGTTTAAAGGGATAATCATTACTCCTATATTTAGATGTCCTATTTGAAGTGGGAGATTTCCTTTCTATTCCATATCCACTACCACATTACATAAATTCCCTCCTCCACCAACCTCCAATGTAGCTATTGTTGTGGCATCTAAAATTTTTATTAGTTGTGCAACAACACCTTTGAATTTTGACTTATCAGTTGTGCAACAACACCTTTGAATTTTGACCTTTATCAGTTGTGCAACAACTTTAACTTTTGACCTATCAGTTGTGCAACAAAACCTTCCATTGTTGTCTTTGTTTTATCAAATTCACATCTTTTAGATTGTAGCTCTCTCCTAATAGTATTAAGCTCCTCTTCTATTGACCATGATAGCTTCTTCTTGTGTTTTAATTTCTTTTCTAAGTGGTTAATTTTAGTGTTTGGTTGTTTTTCTCACTTTGAGAATTTCCAACTATTCTTTTGTATTTTCTTTATCATTAGAGTATGCAAACATTTATTTTGGAAAGATCATTAGGGAACTTGTCTACCTTTTTGGATAAGACTTTCATGCCTCCATCTAACTGATTCTCTTTTTTTGCACTTAGATCTAGTATTGTCTTTTCCTTATCATCCATTTCCATTTGTATTTGTTCTATGAAATTGCTAAGTTCAAGAATGCTTGGCTTCATTTATTCATCTCCACTTATAGCATCATCTCTCTATTTCTTTTCTTGCACAAATTCATATGCAATAGAAAATATTTCAAGTTAATCCACTTTTTCATTCCCATTTTCCCCTTACACATACTGCACATGCTCCTTCCTCCACTTCTCATGAGTAGGAACAACCTCTTCATTCAATACATTATCTATCTCATTCACTTTGGTTTGCTTCTTTCCAAGTTTTTTTAGAGCAGATTCCTTTTTTCATTACATACTTTCCAGTACATCCTCATTTTTTTTATTAGTAGTATGTCAAACAATTATCATAACAAATATTTTTAGGATTCTATTAGATTTCTTGCAGGCAAAGGGATAGAGTTTTGAATGTATTGAATACTTTCATGCACCTTTGCAACTAATTTTTTCCCACATGCTACATCAACATCATACTCTCCTAAAATTATTCAATACATTCAAAACTCTATCATATGAAAAAGAGGGAAACAAAATGACAAGGAAACTTGTCATATGTCAAACCAAATGGAAAAACAAAACAATTAATCAGTCATTAAGAAGATTATGGTAGACCTCTTTACAATGCATAGTCAAGTCAAATGACAAAGAGACAAACCTATGGTAATGATTTTTTAATGTTTATGGATGAGTTTCAAAAGTAAATAACAGTCCACAAAGGAATACATTTCAATATGGGCATTTAAAGGTGAAGTAGCTCAGATATATACAATGCAATATCATAGGTACAATTAGCAAGGTATGAATGAGCAAGAAGTTTTCAGTAGATTGTGTCATGAACCTTGAAGCAATAGTAGGATAGTCACCTCAAGATTTAAGTAAACCTATGGTCAACACTCTCTTTTCCTTTATCAATTTTATTCCCAATTTCATCTATGAAGAACTTCCTTAACCTATAGATCCTGCTCTTAGCCATAACTTTGATCCATGATTTCCATTTTTTGATCCATGAAGAACTTCCTTAACTTGTAGATCCATGAATTTATATATCTTTGATCGGCTATTTTGAGCTTGATGACCTTCATCAAGAAAGAGAAGATCTAGGCTCTGTAAAAGTAGTTTTCCAATATGCTTAGCCTCTTCAGGAAGGTTCACATTTGTCTCACAAGTTATGTATAAAAAAATATTGTAGCCAATAACAAGCACACTTTTTCTTCTATGCCACTCACGAAGCATGAACAAATGCCTCAAAATTTTCATTTTTTTCCCATGATCTAGTTGATCTTAGCCAATTTTATAATCTCTTCATATTCACAGTTTGAATGAATTTCATTCGAAAAGGTAGTTGATATATTTACCATGTAAATTGGAATGTCAATACTCCACTTCTTCAACTCTCTTTCCCAAGGGAAAAGCATGTTTTTTGGAGAAATAATCAAAGGCCTGCTTCTAGGAAACAGTTCTAGGTAGGTCTTTAGAAAACTTATTTCTCATGCTCTGGGCACAGGAAAAAGAAATTTCACTATAAATTTTTTGTTTCCTGTGCCTAAAGCATGAGAAATATTTTTTCTAAAGAACTACCTAGAATTGTTTCCTAGAAGCAAGTCTTTGATTATTGCTCCAAAAAACATGATTTTCCATTGGTAAAGAGGGTTGAAGAAGTGGAGTATTCACATTCTAGTTTACATGCTAAATAGATCAACTACCTTTTCGAATAAAATTCATTCAAACCATGAATATGAAGAGATTATAAAACTAGCTAAGAGAAACTAGATCATGGGAAAAAAATTGAAAATTTTGAGGCGTTTAGTCATGCTTCATGAGTGTCATAGAAGAAAAAGTGTGCTTTTTATTGGCTACACTCTTTTTGTATACCTAACTTGTGAGACAAATGTGAGCCTTCCTGAAGAGGCTAAGCACATTGGAAAACTACTTTTATAGAGCCTAGGTTTTCTTGTTCTTGATTAAGGTTGTCAAGCTTGAAATAGTCAATCAAAGATATAGAATTCATGTAAAAAGGTGAATTGAAAACTACACATTATACTCTCAAGGACTCTTTTCCAAAATAACTTCAAAAATATTTTCAACACATTTTATCTAGTAAGGCCGAATTTTGTCAATTGTTGCTTGGGTAATCAAAACTCAAAGCTATCCTCGACACTTGGTAAAATTATGGCTAACAACAAGATCTATAGGTTGAGGAAATTCTTCATGGATGAAATTGGGAATAAAATTGATAATGGAAAAGAGAGTACTAACCATAGGTTTACTTAAATCTTGATTTGACTATCCTACTATTACTTCAAGGTTCATAACACAATCTACTAAAAAATTCTTGCTCATTCATACCTTGTTAGTTGTACCTATGATATTCCATTGTATATGTCTGACGTACTTCACCTTTAAATGTCCATATTGAAATACAGTAATAAACAATAATAAAGTAATAAGGGTAATAAAAAATACTTCCAATAAACACTAATAAAGAGTAATACAAAATATATTTCATTCAACAGTAGTGTTTTAAAATAGTAGATATGGTTATACATCAGTGAGTGGGTTGTTTTTAAAACACCCAGTGTTTTCCAATATGTAGTTTTACAAAATAGTATTCATGTAATAAAGAGTAATAAAAAATATAGTAATAAACACTAATAAAGAGTAATACAAAATATCTTTCATTGAATTGTAGTGTTTCAAAAGAGTAATACAAAATAAAATTTGAAGGTTCCATTTTTCATTTAACAAGTCTTTGGAGATCCTAATCAGATTCACTCTTTACATTTTTAGTCTTTACATTTATTCCCTGATTGGAACGGTAGGGGAATCCTACACCAATCCATTGAATAACCTTTTCATCATTTATTAGAACTAGTGTGGGGTGGTCTAGCAGTGTGCGAAGGGCATGATACATCTCCCATATGTCTTCTTTGATGTGTGACTCAAAAACATGACCATGCAATTGCATTGCTTGGTTGAAAAAATGAGGACCTTGATGTTGTAGGCTACTGCTAAATGTTGATTGTACACACCTCATCCAAGGATGATTGAAGCAATGAACATGAGAAGATGCCACCAATGGGGTAGACACCATGATCAACATCATATCTTTCAAATGCTTCCTCAATTTATATGTGATTTACCACATGTCTCCACACATATTTTGCACATAGAATCTAAACCAGAGTATGGTTTGCAAGTAGGTCCATGGATTTTGATAGGAACCCGCATGCTACATCGGCCTTTGAATAGGGGAGTGCAAGTTTGGTGGGCTCCAAAAATATACCAATCTTATGAATCACATCCTCCATTGTCTAGCAATTGAATTTGAAAGCAGAATGTAACCTCTCCTTAGTGAACATAGTGTCATTGTTTTCCTGATCATCATGGGGAATTTGTTCAATGTGAATCCTGTTCAACATTTTTAGTTGTACTGTCAAAAAAAGGGAAAAAGAGTTAGTAACAAATAGCATTGTAGGCATGTAGAAAAAAACTATTATTTACTTGCAACTACTGATTCATCCACTACTTGAGAAAATAAATAAATATCGCAATACATTTATGAAAACAAAAGGTCTTAGTAACATGGATACTGTTTTGTAAAACTACAAATTGGAAAACACAGGGTGTTATGAAAACTACAACCCACTTATTGTTGTAAAACTAGATGTAAGTGTAGAAAAAGAGAATCAATTGGGTGGAGACATGAAAGTCTTATATGAAACATATGAATTATGTAATCATAAATGCACTTGTTGAAAATAACTTGTTAAAAAGAACATATGAATTATTTAATCATAAAAACAATTGTTGCAAATAACTTGTTAAAAAGAACATATGAATTATTTAATCATAAAAACACTTGTTGCAAATAACTTGTTAAAAGAAACATATGGATTATGCAATCATGAATACATTCTCAAAGTTGGGAAAAAAGAAGTTGCAAAGGTAAATGAAAGTATTGAATACTTTCAAAACTCTATCCCTTTGCATGCAAAAAATCTAACAAAATCCCAAAAATATGTATTATGAGAATTGTATGACATGCTAGTAATAAAAAAATATGAGGATGTATTGGAAAGTATGTAATGAAAAAGGAATTTACTATAAAAACACTTGGGAAGAAGCAGACCAAAGTGAACAAGATAGATAATGTATCGATTGAAGAGGTTATTCTTGATCATGAGAGGTGGAGGAAAGAGCATGTGCAGTATGTGCAAGGGGAAAATGGCAATGTAGAAGTGGATTAACTCAAAAGGTTTTCTATTGCATATGAATTTGTGTAAGCAAAGAAAGAGAGAGATGATGCTATAAGTGGAGTTGAACAAATAAAGCCAAGCATTATTGAAGTTAGCAATTCCATGGAATAAATACAATTGGAAATGGATGATAAGGAAAAGGAAATACCAGATCTAAGTGCAGAAAAAGAGAATCAGTTGGTTGGAGGCATGAAAGTATTGTCTGAAAGGGAATACAAGTTCCCTAATGAGCTTATCAAAAGAAATGTTTGCATACTCTAATGATAAAGACACTACAAAATCAATAGTTGGAAATTGTCAAAGTGGAGCAAAACAACCAAACACTAAAATTAACCACTTAGAAAAGGAATTAAACACAAGAAGAAGCTGTCATAGTCAATAGAAGAGGAGCTTAATGTTGTTCAGAGAGAGTTGCAATCTAAAAGATGAGAATTTGATCAAAAAAATCCAGTAATTGAAGGTGGTGTTGCACAATTGATAGGTCAAAAGTCAAAGGTGTTGTTGCACAATTGATAAAGGTCAAAATTCAAAGGTGTTACACAACTGATAGGTCAAAAGTAAAAGGTATTGTTGCACAATTGACAAATGTTTCAGATGCCACAACAATAGGTACATTGGATGTTAGTGGAGGGAATTTGTGTAATGCGGTACTACATGAGTTTGCAGCAATTCAGATGCTAAAAAGGGGATGTTTTTGAGCCAAGTGGTCTTCTTATTGGTGGAAGTCACAAGCGAGGAGAAAAAATGCTACAAATCTGCAAGCTCAAAGCGTTAACAATAGATGAACATCGCAATACAAGTGTTCCTCAACTCATTTCCCATCAAAAGGAAATGTAAGATTCATAAAAGCATCTACTAACATCCCACACTATGTTTTCCAACCTACAATTATTCAGTGCATTTTCTTTTACCATCATATGATGATTTTGAAATAAAAATTTTAGTCCACCTCAGAGTTGTTATAAATTTGTAGGCGACTTTCATTAAATTCTTAATGTCTAAAGAACACAAGAGTTTCATTACAACCATATTTTATGCGTATAATTGTAAGTTGGAAAACATTGTATGCTAAACAATCTACATCTTGCATACTCTTTCATAACCCTCTACATGCAACAAACCAATTAGTTAGTCGTCCCTCACCTCCATCTGGTTACTTTTATGTATCCCCCACACTGCAACTGCACCCTAAACTCTACACCTTTGAGCATTCAATAAGAATCGAGAAGTGAGTGAAGACCCTGTGTATTTTCCAACCTGCAACTATTATGTGCATTTTCTATTCCAAACATATGGAGATATTCAAATTCAATGTTTACTCAAACCAATGGCTATAAAATATGAAGGTGAAGCTCAGTACAATGTTTTGTTATAGTCTATAGAATAGGAATGAGAAGTGAGTCACAACCCACTGTGTTTTCCAACCTATAATATGAAGGTGGACTTAAATACATTGTTATAGTGTACAGAACAAAAAGTGCTCATTGTAGCAAGCCATTTCACTATCAAACCAATGGCTATAATACATGAGAGATGGATTCTTTTGGAGGCTGGGTTTTTTCCCTCTTGAGGGTTTTCCCAGGGTATATTTTGTGTCATATTTTCATGGGTATGTTGTCTATTCTCTTTCATGTGGATTTTGAATACTTAGTTGCATAAATTTCTCTTTTGGGTTATGAGGAAATTGTCTTTAAATGGCTGAAAGTTTTCAACACCATTTACCTAAACACCCTAATATTAAAACACATCTAAATTCTTATGGCCTTGGCTACATACCTCCTTCTTAAGATGTTGGTAGCTCTTTCAAACAAACAATAACTCCCTTTAGATCAATCTGTCCACCTCCTCCATCATCTTTTCCATCTATTGTTGGACCCTATCCATTATCCCTTCCATCCATCATGGGACCATATGTTCCTAATGCATATCCTTGTGTTCCCTTTCAAGAACAAAAAAGGCACATACCCTTGAATTCCTTCCAACACCTTCCACTTCAAAATCATCTCATTTCATAAAATCCCTCTATGGCCTATCCAAGAAATTGGGATACCAAACAAGAAATGCATAAATTGAAGAATCCACAAAACATAAATATCATCATGTCTCACTAAAAAGACATGCCAAAATAAAGAAAAATATGGTCCAAAATCAAAATAAACACACTTCCAAGAAAATGGAAGGTGCCAATTAAGAAAAAATGAAAAGGCTATAAAGAAAGATGAAAAGTGAAAACAATGTGGGTTCTAAAGAAAGAAAAAAATTCCATGCATTCAAATTAAAAATCAAAATTGGTATCCCAACTTGCTAATCCAAAAAACTCCATTATTCCACCATCATCCATTACTCCATTATTCATCCTCCAAATCCAATTTCAGTCCTTATATTCCCAAGTTTATTATCCCAACCCACTCTCAATCCTTCAACTTTCACCACCCTTCAAGGTGTGTGCCAATTTTGTTCTTTCCCACATTCACTCATAATGATTCCATTCCATAATTCCATCCAACCTTCATCCCTCATTCCATAGCTTTAATACAATCCTTTACATGAATCCTTAACCCCCTTCTGCCTACCCTTATCCATTCCATTATCTTTATCCATTTTCCAACCAATGTCTTTAGGTGGGAACATGTTAGCCATGGTCTATAAGAAACATTTAGTCAATGGGGTACTATCTTCCACAAAGAGACACTTGATTCCTCCATTCATATCCATACACCTTCATCAACTTCCATTTCCAAAAGCTTCCATTTCCATGGTCATTCATATCCATTCATATCCACTAGCTTTCACATCCATCCAAGTACCCTTGCTTGTACACTTGGGGGAAAGACTTTTCCATTCGTACGATACATTATTGATTATCCTATTTTCACTTATCCATCATATTCCTTCATTTATATTCCATGATATCCACTTTATCCATCCACCTTCATTTGATCTTGTATAAATTATTAGGGAAAAATAACAAGAACAAGAATCTAATGCATGCTTTATACCATGTGTGTCTTCTATCCTCCATATCACTTGTCATCAATTTCATGTTTCCTTTCATATCCATTTATCTTCCATATCCATGTCATGTTGTTATAACTTGTCATACCTCTTACCATGGGGGCATGTTTTTACTTTCACATGCCATCTTTGGAGTCCTCCATAGGTCCTCTATTTCTACTTTGTATAAGAGCAAACATTTTGGGTTCCCTTTTCATTGGTTCCCTCCACCCATAGCATTCCATATCTTGATCCATCTATCTTCATCCTCCATAGGGTGTATCCTTACATGTCCTATCATTAACCCATATCTTTGATCCTTCTCCATCCATATATCCTTTGGTTTTCAGCTTGACTAAGGAATAAGATCTTGTTTATCATTATCATTTAAATTCTTATTTATCATTGTGTTATCATTTTTATGAGAAACACATTTAAACAAACCATAAACTCTTTAACATACTAAAACATTGGGATTTACCGAGTCACAACCAACTGTGTTTTCCATCCTACAACTGTTTCGTTCAATAGTCCTTATCATATGCATTAGAATTTGTATTTTCATTATCATGATCTTGCATATTTATCATTTTGATATTGCATGCATGATAGCTTGTTATTTATCTTAACTCTTGTCTCTTGTCTTTGTCAATATCATTATCTTTTTATATCTTTTCTTTTCTTGTCACATTCTGAGGAAGCTTAAAGATCTCTACACCTTGTTGTGTCTAAAGGAGAGTGAGGAATGGTGGATGAGTATTTCTTATGTGTGTATTGAGTTAGTATGTTCTATGATGATTACAAAAAGCATAACCGATAACAAAGGGGGATTTGTTCTAGTCTATGATGAAACAAATGATCACTTCATAGCCTTTCCATTCCATTCATTCTCATATCCAACCTTTCATATCCTTTCCTCCCATATCAAATACATTTCATAATCCATTTATATGCTTTCCTTGCATTACACCAATGTGTTACATTCCTTTCTTCTTTGGATCCACCTAGGTCATTCATATTTCTAAATATTGCATATAATTTTCTATCTACAACTCAAAAATGATCACTTCATAGCCTTTCCATTCCATTCATTTCCATATCCATCCTTTCATATCCTTTCCTCCCATATCGAATAATGTTCATGCCATTTATATGCTTTTCTTGCATCTAATCAATGTGTTGCATTCCTTTCTTCATTGCACCCACCTAGGTCATTCATATTTCTAAATCTCACATATCATTATCTATCTACAACTCAAACATATCTTCATCTCTCATAACAAGATTGACACCATACCATATGAAGAACAATATAAAGGAAATATCAAGGTTATGCAATCAAAGACGGAGTGAAACAACCATATCAAGAGTCCAAGTTCAATGTGAGTTTGTTTCATTTCATGCATGCATTATATTTTAGCTCTTAGACACAATTGAGGTTTACAATTGGTGTTTATAGATCTCAAGTGTTAACATGTTCATATAGAAGTCTAAAATATGTATCTTCTTGCTTGAAAAGTGTTAAGAAAGTGTTCTCAGTTGTTGTGATTGACAAACATATGAGTTACAATGTTGTGTTCTACTTGTATAATTCAAATATACCACATGCCTTATGTATACTTCAACATTTTTCAGACATGTCTATGCTGATGTTGTTTGTCATTGATGTCAAAGGTAAATGGAGTTGGTAATGTAAAAGGTTTTTGATGCCAACTACATGTAGAGTGAGTTGTTTCATTGTGTTTTTATGGATTGGTTTCAAAGAGATTATTCATTCATTTGGTGATCTACAACCAAAGTGGTTGTTGATATTCATGTTAAAGTCCTTGTTGTTCACTCATTACTTGTTCACATGGTGTTGGTGCAAAATGTATTGATAGTTGTTGAAAATTTTTGATAGAGTTGTTTCATGACAAAGTAAGAGGTATTGCAAAAATACTCATTTCACATTCATCATTTACATTTTATTCTTGATGGATAATACATTTTTATGTTATGACTCAAAGGTATTTAGTGGATAGGTGATGAGGGCTACACCGTCCAAAACCCACAAAAATCACAACAACCGATACCAACATAGAAAATTCGAGATAGAATAATGACTCACTTTCAATTATTTTCAAAAAATGAAATTACATATTCAAATCTTACATGTTACAGCCTCATGGGCTTGAATTATTACAACAAAATCAACTTTGAAAAGAAAATCTACTATTCAGAGCCACAATCTGCACTACCAGGGCCACCTTCTACAACCCCCAATTAACCCTTTTTATTCTCCCCAATAATCACCCTAGAATGTTCTAGAAAGTTCAAATTCCCTCTTTTGTTTTGGAGCCAAAATTCCCACCATTTGATTCCTGGCCTAGGAAGAAATTTTTAATGAAATTCACTTTTTAGAGGACCAACTTCATGAGGCCATAAATTTTGATCCAAGTGTTTGATTTGCTATTATTGCATATCGTTGGAAAGATCTCTATGAGCTCTACAACACACAAATTGATTGTAGGTTGGTTCAACTACTTTTTGAGTTGTTTTAGGGCATCTAAAGTTTAATACTAAATTTGAAGCTGCATTGGAGAAATTTCTCAGGACAGGAACTTTAATTTCTCCCAAACCATGCAGGTTATTGAGGTGATTCTTTCACAACCGAAAATGTTTTCCAACTCCACTCCTTGGGGTAAATGCTCATGTCTAGACAAGCTCATTTAGGCGGACTTACTAAAAATAGTAAGTGCTTGTTTTTTGCTATTTTTAATGCCTAACAATCTTATACCCCTTAAGTTCCATCATGGGACTCAAAAAAACTGAAGAAGATAAAGAAAACAACTTTTTTGGGTGATGCAAGATTTCCCTACACCACTAGATGCTCCTGCATGAATAGGTTTTTGGCATAAAGATACGATTGATATTTTTTGATGAGATCTACATGCTTCTACAAGGATCTAAACCATTGTAAAAAGAATAATATTTTGCATCAAAGGTATATGGTCAAAATCAAAGGTTACATATCAATTACATGTTTTGAAGCCCATTGAGCTTGCTTGAAGTTATTTTGTGTTCTTTAATTGCTTGCAAGTTTGTTCTTAAACCCTATATGAGGTTTATTATGCTAATTTTATAACAGGTTTACTCTTGTCTACAAAGGTTCATTATGCTTGAGTGTAATTAAACTACCTTTTAAGGGGTACCTAATTGAGTTCATGTGATTGGATTTTTAGACTGTCATTAATAGGTTTACTATGTTCAATATTTTACTATTATGCTTTGATAGTTTTTTGCAAGCATGCATAGCTTGTTCAAAAGCACCTATTTTAGGCTTTTAGCCATAGCAACAAGGAACTCAACTATTTGATTAAATGCTTTGGTAGACATGTATGAAAAATGTGGTAGCATAGACAAGGTAGTGAATTGTTTCTTAAAATGCCTCAAAGAAATGTGGTCTCATGGTGATGGAATGCCATGACAATCAATATAGCAACAAGGTGGAAATATGGATTGTCATGGAATTCCATCACCATGTGACCACATTTCTTTCAGGAATTTTATCAAACAATTCACTGCCTTGTCTATGATGTTGCTTACTATTACGCTTTGATAGATTTTTTGCAAGCATGTGTAGATTGTTCAAAAGAGCCCGTTTTAGGATTTTAGCCATAGCAACAAGGCAATGAACTGTTTGATAGATTGCTTTGTTATACATGTATGAAAAATGTGGTAGCATAGTGAACTGTTTCATAAAATGCCTCAAACAAATGTGGTATTGATGTGATGGAATGCCATGACAATCCATATTGCAGAAGTTGCAATATGGATTATCATGGAATTCCATCACCACAAGACCAAATTTCTTTGAGGTATTTAAGGAAATAGTTCACTATGTTACCACATTTTTCATACATGTCTAACAAATCAATCTATCAAATAGTCCACTTCCTTGCTGCTATGAATAAAAGCCTAAAACATGTTCTTTTGAACAAGCTATGCATGCTCACAAAAAATATATCAAAGCATAATAGTAAATATGGATTGTCATGGCCTCCAACACCATGGCTAAATAGTAAATATGGATTGTTGAAAAAATATATCAAAGCATAATTCTAAATATGGATTGTCATTATATTCCAATACCATGGTATTGGAACGCCATGACAAGCCATAGACAAGCAATAAAAATAGTTCATTGCCTAGTCTATGGCTTGTCATGGCATTCCAATCACCATGGTGTTGCAATTCCATGATAATCCATATTTACTATTATACTTTGATAGTAAACACCTAATGTTTTCCAACAAGCATATACATGCACAATATGATTGCAAGTTGGAAAACATAGTGTGAGGTGAGTATATGTCTTCCAAAACACAGTGGCAACCCATAGATAAGAATTCATACACAAAAATAGTTCATTTCCTTGTCTATGGATTGTCATGGCATTCCAGCCCACATTGTGTTGGAACGCCACGACAATCCAAATTTACTATTATGCTTTGATAGTAACACAAAATGTTTTCCAAAAAACATATTAATTGGAATGATCACAAATTGGAAATGAGCCCCACCCAAATTGTAATAAGAGGCCTTCAAAAAAGTCCCTTGTTATAAAGAGGGCAACCCAATGGAGGTCTTAAGATCAAGTTGCCTATGGGTCCAAGTTTAATATTAGTGTCAAATAATTTCATTTAAATATAACACTTTTAAATGGTCAAATAGTTTAAAAGAAATTTCATATCTCATCCCAACTAAAAAAGATACATAATTATCTTTATTTTTATTGACCAAATTTTAACTTTGACCATTAAAATGGGTGATGAATAACCATATCAAACCCAAAGTAGAAAACACAAATACCATTTAGTGTAACCACATCAAACCTGGAGTAGAAACCTCAAAAACCAAAGTGTAACCATAATAAACCTAGAGTAGGAACTCCAAACACCAAAGTCTACCCCATGGAGGAGGTTAGGAAAATGAGCCACGTCTGACCTGTAACAAAAATCCTACTAAAGATCCCATCACAAAGAGCACCCATGGCTTAGAAATACAACATCCCAGTATACACACAAGAATTCCTAGTGGGTCCAAGTTTAACAAAACACTCTACACAACCAAGCAATAATTTTTTGTTTAAAACCATAACTCCTACCATGAGAAAGCACTTCCTTTCACTTAAATAATGAAAATCAAGTTTCTAACCCTACCCTAATATTATGGGTATGAAATTAAATGAGTAAAACCTTCATTGCAATTCATATACCATCAATTTTGATTAAGGGAAGATGAGTGGATCAAGAAAACCAAAATCAAGTTTTTAATCCCGTTCTAGAATTTATGGGTATGAAATTTCAAGAGCAAAGCCTTCCTTACAAAATCATCTACCATCAAGAGTGAGATTAAGATTCATCCATGGTATTAAAAGAAATTTTATAAAGTCATAAATTCCTATTAAAAAACACCATTCTTTTAGAATCAAAACTTTGGTGTTAATTTTTATTTCAATATCCATGTATTCATAGCACTACGTAAATCGACCTTTTTACAGTATTGTCCAGCTTATGTTGAAGAATATGCAATCAGCTAATTAGGTTGACTAAGATCTGTTCATGGCATCTATGATTGTCCTAATGCAATGCAAATCCATCATAAGTTCAATAAGTTAAAGTGTACAAAGTAGCAAATTTGACCTCCTAGGACCTGAAATAATACCCTTATGATACTAGTCACAAAAACAATCCATTAACTTTGTGCTATGTGATGGAACCCTAAAAAAAAAATTGTTCCATCTTAAATCCTTATTGCATTTGGATGTAGGGTTATTTTCTGAGGGTTTAGGGTTTTATTCATTACACATGCTTACAGGGTTCTATTTGGTCATTGATTCTTTATTATCCATTTCCAAGTCATTCTAAAACATCTTATATCATTCACTATCATTTGGTAACCGGTCCCTCAAGCCTAAGTTTGGGTCTTCTATTTTATAAGGTCTAGTAAAGGATCTCTTTTCCTTTACATCCTTTGCATTTTGTGACTTAGAATTTTTTGAGTCTATTATTCTCATGTTATCCTAGGGATCCCCTTCATTAAGAACAACTTAAGTGCACGTGTTTAATTTTTTTTGCTTAAGTCCCAAAGGCCATTGTGTTCTTATCGCTCATCACTGATTACTTCAAGAGTGCATATTTTGAATCAGCGATGAACAATGAGGTGATATTTTTATGCTATCACTCATCACAAATTGCTGCTAGATCACCTAAATCAAATGCCTGATGAGCAATTCCTTTCTATTATTGAAGGATCGTTCATCGCTAGTGGTTTTCAAGTTTTAAAATTTGTATTAGTGATGAGCGATGCCCCGGTAATATGTTCTCATGTTTTTATCGCATATCGCAAATGATCATAAAATGATAAGTCTTGGATCAATGATGAGTGATATGATGTAATTTCCTTTATATCACATGATTGCCTATATTTTTAAAATGTAAAACCCACATTAGTGATACATGATAGGCCTTATAAACATTGTAAATCCTCTCATCGCTAATTGCTCACATAATGTATGAGGAGAATTAGCAATGAGTGACAACCTTATGCTATATCTCTCATCGAGAATTCACTCCAGAACTTGAGTTCTGAATTAGCGACAAGCAATGATGTCTTCTAAAAGGTTTTTCTTTTGCTAACAAGATGAGATCCTATGAGAAATGTCTTTTGTACCATTTATTTTGTGCATGTGCACATGTCTAGATATGATGCCTCCATAATATCTCTTGTCACCGATGGGAGCCTCATTGCAAAGTTTGAATTAGTGATGCATGATGGAGGAACGGATGTGACCAAAGGTCAGGCTATAGAACCAAGGGCTAAAGATCATTGCAGGGATGTTTACATCATTGATGAAGATGGGCAAGGATTTAGCGTAAAACAAAAAGGAAAGCAGCGAAAGGAATGGAGAACCATTGATGACATTTTAAAACAAGATGATCCAATGGTCTAAAAATCATCGCATGAATAATTCCATCGCTAATTGCACCCTAAAACTTGGGGAAGATCAGTGATGAAGCAATGAAACGTATAAGGAAATTTTCCCTTTAAGAAGAACCAATTTTGTGTACTTCGTTGATATTAATGAAAGCACATATTAGGTTGGCAATACATGTTGATTGAAAAATTGCAACACTTGAGTTGGCATCACTATTTTCTATGAGCAAGTTGTTGAAAGCATAAAAAATGAGGCTCAGATCACCATGGATGAAGTTTTAAATGCTTTAAAATCAACGACTTAGATTCAAAACCAAGTTGTCAAGTTATCAACTCGCTCGCACGAAGAATTCTGAGATCCTTAAGTCTGCATGCTTCAAATTTCCTATTTAATACAAATTGTCTATTATTCTTTTTCATCAAGATTCAATCTACAGTAAATGAGAGGCGTGGGTTAGTAAGGAAGTGTGTGAGCATAAAATTTTCTAGAGTAGGAGTCTTGTCCTAGTTTATTAGGTCTGTCATGGTGGTCTGAGAGTCTAAGAAGCTGAGTTTGTTTGAGTCTGAGGAAGATGCTCTTGAGGATGAAAATGGAACACAAGGAGCTCCTAATATGCCAAAAGGTAGAATAGGACCCAGGAAATTCAAGAAGTATAATAACAAGGAGAATTACCATCCATAGGACCAGATAGTTTCAGAAGGATTAGTCAAACACAGAGAGAAGAGGATGGTGGAATATGAAAATAAGGCAAGGAGAGAGAGTGAATATTGTAAATCTTATCAGAAAGGATGTAATTCTCCATGTGAGGTTTCTAATAACCCTTTAGATAGTGAGGGTGACATTGATCCAGAGGGTGATTATTATCCCCTCTCCCGGGTACTATCAAGGAATTCTGACAAGGAAGTGGTGACAGTTTCTCCAGTCCCACCACAAGCAAAACATGGGCGAGTATCCTCTAAGGTTGATGACTCAGAGTGATGACTATGCCTTGTTTTTTTTTTTGATGAAACCATGCCCTTTCTGGTAGGATTATCCAATTCAACACTCATGTGATTTCTTGTTTCCAGTGCTAAGGTGGAATATTTTTGGGCTAGTGTGTAGGAGAAGTGTCAAACTAGTTAAACTTGGCGACGTGTATGTTGTTTTTGGACAATATACAAGTTTGTGTTGGAGTAGCTATTGGAGAATCTTCATTGGTCAACAAGGACGAGGATTCAACACAATTGCAAAAAATTCTACCTTTTGAGGAGCTGGCATGCCTTCATTTACGGAAATATGGAATGCAGTCTTTTACTTTTCCATTTTCCTTAAATGTTTGCATGTAACAAACTAGGAATATCTCAAATTATGGTGCAAATGAACTGAAATGTAAATGTTATTAAGCCTAACGCTTGTTGCTCCCTTTTTCTACAAAAAGGATTTTAGGGCTTATTACAAGGGTCAGATCTGAAGTCTCAATAGGGTTCTAGGTGAAAGCTAAGTTCAGGAAAGACACTTTGAATAGAATATTGGAAATAGATTAGTAGTTTTTCTTGGATGCGAAATCATGTATGTAGCGATCTTAAATAAGTTTTATAGAAATTATTGATATTGAAACAAATATTAGTCTAGAAGCAGATACTCTCCTATGTATGTTCCTTACAAGTTATGAATGAGAAATACTAATGGTATTATCATTTGTCTTCAGATATTTCATTTGAATGTATTACTCTATTTTCAGCTTTAATTCAAGGAGTTAATTAAAATGCTTGAATAGGGTTATAAACTTTGTAAGAAATTTTTTAGGATTCATAAGAAGTAAATGTTTCAAGCATAGTGAATTTTCATAAATGCAAATCAATATGAAAATAGTCCACCTATTTACAAATTAAATAATTTGTAAATTACTAATCCTTATATACTTGACTCTGTTGCTCCAATTGATGAGACACTATTCATTTTGTCAGAAAATCTTACATAAAATGAACAGATAGTGTTCTTGGCCCTAGACTTAAGATAAGACAATATTCAATTTAAAATCTTTCCAAGGATAGTATAGGTGGGATTATCCCCAATTCCTAGCAAATAGCTAGTCACTCACTTGAAAATCCACCAAATTATCAGTGAGATGAATTTTATTTGCAATAAGTAAGAATCAATCTGTGTATAAATGTGTTATTAATCAAATATACTTCCCAAAAACACAATTAGGATCACCCTCCTAGGTTTTACAGAGCCTGAAGTGAAGGAGTACAGATCACAAAATCCTATGCTCATTGTGTTGGCCACTAATCTAACATTTTTTCATCATAGGAGTTGGCTACTTTTTAGAGAATTGCTTGGTTCTACTAGAAAAATCACCTACAGAAATGGTGACTCTGATGGGGACACTTTGAATCTCCAGTTGTAGACTATCAAAGTCAAAATTTTGATGAATCTTAACATCTAGTTCAAATATTGAGAAGTTTTTAGACCTAGAAGTGGTTGTGTTGCAGCAACTTTAAATAAATTTATGTGTGATTTTGTTGTGAGGGAAGATGCGAAAGGAAATTCATCTTTGAAAGAGCTTCATATTGCTTGAAGTTCAGTCCTCTATGAATAGAGGTGGTGACTTTGTCAAATGAACCTGATGAAGATATGAAGAACGTTTTAGATTTGTAAAGATTTCCAAACAAGAAGAAGAATTTATAGCAACTGCAACACATCTAGGTATTCTCCATATTTTGGTTTTCAAGAAAGATAAAACTGTATATGAGAACCATATTTGTAAGACTTGAAAACTTGATTCCCTATTGAGTGATTAAGCACTAAGGAAGGGAATAGTAGTGATAGGCTTGCATACTTCTGTGTTACTAGATTGTAGTATCTATTATGAAGTGATGTATGCAATGTTTTTAAAGAAACACATGTAGAAGATCTTAAGCAAATTGAGATAGAAATTTGTATTGTAAAAGCTTAAGATTATGCTGTAAAGGAAGTTTGAGTTTCCCTATGTAATTATATGGTATGAAAAGGCTTGTAGAGCTGTAAGAAAAGGTGCATCAATATATGTATCCTTGTATGGTTCCTAGTGTGACCATGGTTTGTAATCAGCCCCTGTCATGTACTAAAAGAAGTTTCAGCATTAAAAGGTACATGACCATAAATTTTGATGGCATTTGTGGTTACCCAAATGTTATTCCACCTGATATCAGAAATGAGCTACCAAAGTTTCGTGGTACAAAGTATGAATCAACCAATAAGAATTTGCAACAATTCAACAATTTAATAGATGACTTTGAAGTAGATCATGAGGATGTGATCATGAGGTTTTTTGTTCAGTCTCTAAAAGGAGATTCAAGAGATTGGTTCTCTAATTTACCAGCATGCTCTGTCTACTCTTGGGAGGAATTCAAAGTAGTGTTCATAGAGCAGTTTGGTGAAAGAATTAGTGCTAGTTATATGCTTAACAAATTTATGAACATTGAGAAAGAGGAAGACGAGTTGGTCCCAACATTTAACTAGAGATTTTCTAAAACATTAAGGGACATTCCTAATGTTTTGGGACTAAATGATGTTGTGCGTTTGGTTGTATATTTGGTAGCTTTTGATAATAAGATGACCTGTCTATTGAGAGATAAAGATCCCAAAACCTTGCATCAAGCATACGGGATAGTCATGAACATTGAAAACAAACAAAATTATGGAATGCATAGGGGTCATTTGAATACAAGTGTTTTCTGCCATAAGACACCAAATGTTGATAAAATGTGTAAATCAGAAGTTAAAAATGAATATCAGAGCACTTACACCCCAATCATTTCAGCTTATACATCATTTCATACTACTAGTCACATTAGCCTTGTTATGAGCTATGATGAGATGTATGCACCTGTGGATTGCATTCATAAAGTTTTGAATGCATTACATAGCACAGTTGATAAAGATATGCAAACAATTTCAAATATTTGGCATATCACACCCTGCACTAAAACTGTTAGCTATGATGAGGTCACAAAGAGGGTTCATTTGAAGTCTTATGGTTCAAATGAATCTAACAACTTGTTTGATGATAAGAATATTGATGAAATAATTATACTCTTAGATGATCAGGTTATGCATTGTGATGACAATTTGAGTAATAAGATGCCATCATTTTTGGGTGATAGTGCTATAGAGCTTGAGGAAGTTTTTGACCATGATATCTTCGATTGTGTGGAAATGACAAAAATTTCAAATATGTGTTCTAAACAATCAAAGGATTAGATGAAGGATGGCATTGGCTACTATGAGTTCAGGGCCAATTGTGATTATTCCTATGAGGAGGACATTCACTGTGGTGTTTCAGAGTATGATGATATGGAAGATTTACATCTTCATGTTGAAGAGATTGAGGCTTATATAACAACAAGTGTAAGGGAAAACCCTTTATTTGATGAGCCTCCACCTTTACTAGAAATGAAAAATGATGATCCTGATTGGTGCAGAGATAATCCACTCTTTGTTGAGGATTCTGATGATGCATCTGAAACATAGTTAGAATGTGGCCTTAAGGAAACAAAGCAACACATTGATGAGATCTTTGAGGGTATTTCTTATGAATGTTTTACATTTGATACAAATGTTGCTGACAAGGTTGAGTATCATGATGCCAACTACTTAAAAGAGTATGAACATTTTCAGTTCCTAGTTCAGTTGGGGGACATTTTGATAAAGCATGACAATGAAATGAATAACAAAGAATGTTATTTGCAATATGAACATGTTTTATGTTATAGAGATAACACATATGTGTCATGTGATAATGAAATTCTTTAGTTTATGCCTGATTATACAACATAGAATGATAGGGATTACATTGGAAATGTTATGCGTAGAAAGGTTGTGAGAGATGTTAATAACAATGATTGTAATTAGACAGACTCTCACTTGTTTAGAAGAGACCTAACATTTGTTTTAGCAGGAATGGAATTAATCTTACTTCAGTGGTACAATAATGAAAAATGTGGGTGGAAAGACATCATTTCTTTTAAGAGGCTAGTTTTTGACAGAGGAAAGACCTTGCCTAAGGTTTTTGTGGCCTGGTGCCACTAATCAGGAAAATAAAGCCTAGTTAAACTGAAGGGTGCATACTACAATTTGCAGCTCTAAGGAAATTTTCACATTGGTTGGGTGGAGATTGGATCTCCATTTTTAGGTCCTTTTGGCTTGTGTAAATCATGTACATGTGTTGTTTCTTTTGTTTTGGTCTTGTGCATAGTTTACTTCACCTGAAATTCTAGAATCTCACCATGCCCACAGGAGGCATGTGTCCCCAGTTGGAGCCACTAATGAAACCCTCAAAAAAAATTGTTCCATCTTAAATCATTATTGCATTTGGATGTAGGGTTGTTGTCTGAGGGTTTAGGGTTTTATTTGTTACACATGCTTATAGGGTTCTATTTGGTCATTGACTCTTTACTACCCATTTCCAAGTCATTTTAAACCATCTTATGTCATTCACTATCATCTGGTAACCAATCCCTCAAGCCTAAGTTTGGGTCTTCTATTTTATAAGGTCTAGTAAAGGATCTCTTTGCCTTTACATCCTTTGCATTTTGTGACTTAGAAGTTTTTGAGTCTATTATTCTCATGTTATCCTAGGGATTCCCTTCATTAAGAACAACTTAAGTGGACGTGTTCAAAATTTTCACTTAAGTCCTAATGGCCATTGTGTTCTTATCACTCATCTTTGATTACTTCAAGAGTGTATATTTTGAATCAATGATGAAAGATGAGGTGATATTTTTATGCTATCGCTCCTCACAAATTGCTGCTAGAGAACCTAAATCAAATGCGTGATGAGCGATGTCCTTTGCATTATTGAAGGATCACTCATCACTAATTTTTTTCAAGTTTTAAAATTTTTATTAGTGATGAGTGATGCCCCAGTAATATATTCTCATGTTTTTATCACACATCACAGATGATCATAAAATGATAAGCCTTGGATCAATGATGAGCGATATGATGTAATTTCCTATATATCACATGATCACGTATATGTTTAAAATGTAAAACCCAAATTAGCTTACATGATAGGCCTTATGAATATTGTAAATCCTCTCATCACTAATTACTCGCATAATGTATGAGAATTAGTGATGAGCGATGACCTTATGTTATATCGCTCATCGTGAATTCACTCCAGAACTTGAGTTTTGAATTAGCGACAAGTGATGATGTCTTATAAAAGGTTTTTCTTTTGCTAATATGATGATATCCTATGAGAAATTTCTTTTGTGCCATTTATTTTGTGTAGGTGCTCATGTCTAAATCTAATCCCTCCACAATATCTCTCGTCGCCGATGAGAGCCTCGGTGCAAAGTTTGAATTAGTGATGCACGATGGAGGAACAAATGTGACCAAAGGTCAAGCCATAGAACTAGGGGCTAAAGATCATCACAAGGATGTTTACATTGTTGATGAAGTTGGGCAAGGATTTAGCGTAAAACAAAAATGAAAGCAGTGAAAGGACTGGAGAACCATTGATGAAGTTTTAAAACAGGATGATCCAATGGACTAAAAATCATCACATGAATAATTCCATTGCTAATTGCATCCTAAAACTTGAGGAAGATCAGCGATGAAGCGATGAAACATATAAGGAAAGTTTCTCTTTAAGAAGAACCAATTTTTTGTACTTTTCCAATATTAATGAAAGCACAGATTAGGTTGGCAATACATGTTGATTGATATATTGCAACACTTGAGCTGGAATCATTGTTTTCTATGAGCAAGTTGTTGAAAGCATAAAAAAATGAGGCTCAGATCACCATGGATGAAGTTTTAAATGCTTTAAAATCAATGGCTTAGATTCAAAACCAAGCTGTCAAGTTATCAACTCGCACACGCAAAGAATTTTGAGATCATTATTTCTACATGCTTTAAATTGCCTATTTAATACAGATTGTCTGTTATTCTTTTTCATCAATATTTAGTCTATAGTAAATGAGAGGCATGGGTTAGTAAGGAAGTGTGTGAGTATAAAATTTTTCAAAGTAGGAGTCTTGTCCTAGTTGATTAGGTCTACCATGGTGGTTTGAGAGTCTAAGAAGCTAAGTTTGTTTGAGTCTGAGGAAGATGCTCTTGAGGATGAAAGTGGAACAGAAGGAGCTCTTAATATGCCAAAAGGTAGAATAGGACCTAGGAAATTAAAGGAGTATAATATCAAGGTGAATTATCATCCATGAGACCGGATATTTTTAGAAGAATTAGCCAAACATAGAGAGAAGAGGATGGTGGAATATGAAAAGAAGGCAAGGAGAGAGAGTGAGTATTGTAAAGCTTATCAAAAAGGATGTAATTCTCCATGTGAGGTTTCTAATAACCCTTCAGATAGTGAGGGTGACACTAATCTAGAAGGTGATTATTATCCCTCTCCTTGGTATTATCAAGGAATTCTGACAAGGAGGTGGTGAAAATGTCTCTAGTCCCACCATGAGCAAAACGTGGGTGAGTATCCTTTGAGGTTGATGACTCAGATTGATGACTGCACCCTATTTTTGTTTTTTGATGAAGCCATGCCCTTTCTGGTAGGATTATCCATTTCAACACTCATGTGATTTCTTGTTTCTAATGATGAGGTGGAATATTTTCAGGATGGTGTGTAGGAGAAGTGCTAGACTAGTTAACCTTGGTGGTGTGTATGTTGTTTTTGGACAATATACAAGTTTGTGTTGGAACTTCTATTGGAGAATCTTCTTTGCTCAACAAGGACAAGGATTTAGCACGGTTGCAACAAACTCTTCCTTTTGAGGAGCTAGCATGTCTTCATGCAGGGAATATGGAATGTGGTCTTTTACTCTTCCATTTTCCTTAAATGATTGCATGTAACAAACTAGGAATATCTCAAATTCTGGTGCAAATGAAATGAAATGTAAATGTAATTAAGCATGATGCTTGTTTCTCCCTTGTTCTATAAAAGGGATTTTAGGGCTTATTACAAGGGTTAGATTCTAAAGTCTCAATAGGATTCTAGGTGAAAGCTGAGTTGAGGAAAGGAACTTTGAATAGAATATTGGAAATAGATCAGTAGTTTATCTTGGATGTGAAATCATGTATGTAGCGATCTTAAATAAGTTTCATCGAAATTACTGATATCAAAACAAATATTAGTCTAGAAGCAGATACTCTCCTATGTATGTTCCTTACAAGTTATGAATGAGAAATACTAATGGTATTATCATTTGTCTTAGATATTTCATTTGAATGTATTACTCTATTTTTAGCTTTAATTCAAGGAGTTAATTAAAATTCTTGAATAGGGTTATAAACTTTGTAAGAAAGTGCTTAGGATTCATAAGAAGTAAATGTTTCAAGCATAGTGAGTTTTCATAAATGCAAAGCAATATGAAAATAGTCCACCTATTTACAAATTATATAATTTGTAAATTACTGATCCTTATATGCTTGACTCCATTGCTCCAATTGATGAGACACTGGTCATTTTGTTAGAAAATATTGCATAAAATGAATAGATAGTGTTCCTAGCCCTAGACTTAAGATAAGACAATATTCAATTTAAAATATTTCTGAGGATAGTATAGGTGGGATTATCCCCAATTCCTAGCAAATAGCTAGTCACTCACTTGAAAATCCGCCAAATTATCAGTGAGATGAATTTTATTTGCAATAAGTAAGAATCAGTCTGTGTATAAATGTATTACTAATCGAATATGCTTCCTGAAAACATAATTAGAATCACCCTCCTAGGTTTCACAAAGCCTGAAGTGAAGGAGTATAGATTATAAAATCCTATGCTCATTGTGTTGGCCACTAACCTAGCATTTCTTCATCATAGGAGTTGGCTACTTTTTAGAGAATTGCTTGGTTCTACTGGAAAAATCACCAACCCTATGCCTTAGGTTGGAGATGTTATACACTAAGCCTCTATGAGTCTTGTTCAGAACTACAAGTTGGCTTAGACTGAACCTACTTAGATAATTCTCCATTGTATTGAGGGATGTTTGAAAAAATCCAATTATTAATGCTTTAGGGACATACATCATACTATCAACCACGTGGTTGATCAATTGGATATCATAGCCGATACCAGAACCTACACAACTAAAGGCTTCAATTGGTTACTATTCAATTAAGACTATTTTAGTTTATAGTTTTCTCTTGCTTCAATTCCAATTGGTATGTGATAGATTTATTATTGTTTCTATTTTCTTTTTTCCCTTCTTTGGAGGGCTAATATATATCTTAATTAGATGAATGCTATGTAGTTGTACTAGTTATGACTATTGTTTTCTCATAACCATGGTTCTCTATATTTTTCTCAATAGCTTTAATTCAATAAAAAACCACGCTATGTAATTGTTCAAATACACAACTTTCACCAATGAAAATTATGTAACTTTAGAATGAAGTATACAAAATTAAAAAACACAGTAATATGTATTATGACAATTCTAGAACATAAATCCATTAAGTCAGTAGTACAACAGGCCAAACCTGATATCAAGCTGACCTTCCATCAAAGAATTTCCTAAGTTATGTCCTCAATCATAACCAGAAATTATACTCTACATCGATGGTGTACCATCCATATCACAAGAAACACATTTCTATGCAAAAAGATAAAAAAAGGTTATCATATATCACAAAGACAAATGGAACTTATATTTCAGGGATTTCTTCTATCAGGCTATGGAAAGCTACTTTTGCTGGCATGTAAAACAGTGTCATAATTGGGAATCAATTGCATGTAGTAGTATTAAATAGTCAATATTTATTTTAGTGTATACCCTCATGCATGGACATATTGGATATGTGTATTAAGTTGAAGCTTAGAAATGCTTGTAGATTATCCTAGTTTGAGCTTAGCATGCCTTTCAATTCAAACTCCATATCGATACAACAAAGCTAGAATATTATAAGCTCCGATGTCCAACTTGCATATTTGTATTCTAGATTTACAATTTTTTTTCTGGTAGTTCAAACAGGAAATATGCAACAAAAGGTGCATTTCTTGGAAAAGAGAGGGAATAAAATTATTTAAATTAGTTTATAAATACACCTGATACTAGTTCTTGTGATCATTTTACATGAATGGCATAGAGAGGAAATGCCAATGTCAAGAAAAAACAATGTAAACTAACCCCATAAAGCAATTGATTTATTTCAAAATACTAATCATTTCATTCTAATGCAAGAAATGAATTAGAATACTGAAGACATTCTTTGAATCTTACCTAGGAGGATATGGGTTGCTTCCCAATCCTCAACCCATAAAGTTGCAGAATTATCACAAAAAAACTAATAGTAATACTAATCTTGTCATTCTAATGCAAGCAATAAAACAAACAATGAAAATGGTCTATCAATCTTACCTGATCACTATGGGTTACCTTGCAGTCTGTAGCCCCCAAAAAAGAATAAAAAAGCAATAGAACAAAAAAATTGAAGTGCACAATAGAAAATGAACTTCTAACAATAATTATGGTATGATGCATGGAAACTTACACAACATAATGTGCAATGGATTCTTGTTGCTAGTTTTAATGAAACTATAGACCATAAAATATCTACAACACTCTAAAGTAAATGGGAAAATACATATAAGATAATGGATAGAATGATTGCAAGTTGGAAAGCATAGTGTAAGGTGAGTATATGTCTACCAAAACACAATGGCATGCCATAGATAAGCAATCATACATAGAAATAGTTCATTGCCTTGTCTATGGATTGTCATGTCATTCCAATCACCATGGTGTTGGAATTCCATGAAAATCTAGATCTACTATTATGCTTTGATAGTAAACACATGATGGTTTCTAACAACCATATACATGCATTCTATGATTGCAAGTTGGAAAACATGGTGTGAGGTGAGTATATGTCTGCCAAAACATAATGGCAAGCCATAGATAAGCAATCATACTTACAAACAATTCATTTCCTTGTCTATGGCTTGCCATGGCATTCCAATCACCATGAAACCACATTTGTTTGTGGAAATTTTCAAATTGCTCACTATCTTGTCTATTTTGTTGCT
Source organism: Sequoia sempervirens (assembly GCA_007258455.2). Lineage (NCBI taxonomy): Eukaryota > Viridiplantae > Streptophyta > Pinopsida > Cupressales > Cupressaceae > Sequoia > Sequoia sempervirens. The sequence goes on along the minus strand of VDFB02271358.1, from coordinate 151,837,237 downwards.
TACTATTATGCTTACTAATATGCTTTCATAGACAAGGCAGTGAATTGTTTGAAAAAAATGCCTCAAAAAAATGTGGTCTCTTGGAATGCCATGACAAACAAATGAAATTTGAAGCTGCAATTATCACTCTGGTATGAATGAATTAATATCTTTGACAATAGTATTTAGTTGCATAGGTGGAGTTCCCTATAGTTGTGGGTATAGTTTCACAATATATTGTTGATACCTCTATTGAAGATGATAATATATATCTGTGAGCTAAACTGCATTGCTTGTTAAGTAAGGTGTTTCCCATTTTCTAACAAAATTTGGTTAGGGGGTCTCCATCTACAAATATCACTCTAATTATCATTATATATTTGCAATTATCACTCTAACTATCTACAATTATTTTGGAAAAATAGTGGGAGATGAGAATGTCTACCAAAACATAGTGGCAATCCATATATAAGAAATCATACATAGAAACAATTCATTTCCTTGTCTATTCCTTGGTATGGCATTCCATTGACAATGAGATCACATTTCTTTCAACCATTTTTCTAAACAGATCACCGCCTTGTCTCTGTTGTTGCTTACTATTATGCAATTATCACTTTAGAATGAAGAAATTAATATATTTCAAAATAGTACTTGGTTGTGCAGGTGGAGTTCCCTCTAGTTATGGGTATAGTTATTACCTATACAATTTCAAGTAACTTCATAACTACTTTTAGGTTGACTATGTAAAAAAGCTACATTGTAATTTAAATTTTGTCATGTATCTATGAGAATCTACTTATTAGTTATGCAATGTGAAGTAATGCTTTTGGTTTGAAAGATGTTCAATGCAATGAAATGGAAAACATTGTGTGTTTATAAAACTACAACTTGCATCACAACATACCCAAACCATTGTGGTTTTTAATCATGTATATGTACATGTGCATTACAAGTAGCAAGAACACCAATTTCTTGACATTATCGCTGATAATGAGTAAACTTGTTGAAAGTGGTGAAACACAGAGTGTTAATGCTTCTTGGAAAACAATGAGTGTTTATAAAACAGTTCCTTTCATTACATTCCCAAGGTCTAAATAACAAAATCTTTTAAATACATTCATATTCTTTTGTAAAATTCTAAGATACAAAACATTCAGTTTTACAAAACCTACAACCCACTTAAAGTTTGAAAACAATTTACAAAAAAAACCCTCATAAAATTTTAAACCCCTTTACAACTAACAACCCAAGCGATTAGAAACCCCTCAACTCACTTGTTTTAGTCTCCCCTTGTTCTCCAACCTTTCACTTAAAACTCCACTCTCCAACCTTTTAGTTTCAACCTGTAGAATGAAAGAGCAGAATACATAGAGTGTTAAAGGTTGTTGGAAACAATGGGTGTTCCATAATTCATTACATTCCTACATTTTTAATAACAAAAGATTTTGAAGACATTCATACCATTTTCTAAGTTTTCAGGTTCTCAAAACACTGAAAAACTTGCAACCCACAATAACAACACACCTATATACATAAAAAACACATGAAACCATACATAAAAACATAGACCATTACATACAGTCAGATTGAAACCCCTCACCTCAAGTCGGTTGGTCATCTCCCCCACCTACAATGCACCCTTTCTCTCCAACATTTTAGTTTCAACCTGCAGAATGTGAAAACCCAACACATAACATGTTTTCCAAGTGTTTTCCAAGAACAATACTTGTTACAATTTAAACCACATGTCTTAATCACATCACTACCATTCTTGCCACCCATGTGTAACAGATAGCTTCTCGCACAAGGCAAAAAAATGCTGATGTAATTTGGTGACAGGACACCTCCTTGCTTTCCTCGATGTGATGTTTCCTTCCATTGCCAGTTTCGTCACTTCTATCATTGTCTGGCAGGACCTGCACTATGTTGTCTCTTCATTTTATGTATGTTACCATGTATGTTTTTATGTATGGTTTCATGCATTTTTGTATGTACATAGGTGCATTTTTTCTAGGAGTTAGCCAACCCACAAAACTAGTCTCTTAGGAACAAAGTGGCTTCATTCCGTGAAGGAATATCACAAACGACATCATAATTTCCCATGAGGTAATTCATTTTTTCAAAAAAACTCAATCTAAAAAGCATGATCTTGAAATTTGACATTAGCAAGGAATATGATAGAGTGAGGTGGAGATTCCTACTAAAAATTATGGAGAGATTTGGGTTTGGTGTAAGGTGGATTAACTAGGTATATGACCATCTCTACACCAAGATATTCGGTTGTAATCAATAGCTCAGTTTGTGGCTTATTCAAGGGGGTAAGAGGTATAAGGAAAGGAGACCTTTTGTCTCCTTTCCTCTTCATCATTATTGTAGATTCTATCAACCAAAAAATAGCACACAAAGTATTAATGGGCCAATAGAAATGAATCAAAATATTACATACAATCCATGCAATATTGTACCAACTATTCATTGATGACGACCTCTTATATGGTTCATCATCAATAGTTGAAGTAGAATTAATCAAGGAAAAATGAAAAAATATGTTGAATGCTCTAGAAAACTAATAAACATTAGAAACTCATGAATCTTTATGTTGAACACCAACAGAGAAATAAAATGAAGAATTGGAAATAAATTAGGCTTTATGATTGGAAAATTACTGACCACCTATCTTGGTATACCACTATTCATAAGGGTGACTAAAACTAGCCTATGGGAGAGTATAGTAAACAAATGTATAAGGAATACCAAATCCTAGAAGGGATATTACCATACATTGGCAAGAAGAATTGCCATATTAAAAATGGTTATTTCAACCATACCTAGATATGTATGGTATCCTACATCAAGTTACCAAGAAAAATAGCCAAAGAAATTGATAGCATACACAAGAGATTCATATGGGAAGGTTCAAATGAAACTAAAATAATTCCTTTGATTGCATGGGACAATATCAAAAGTAACAAATCTATGGGTTGTGCAACTATTAGGGACACTTTAAAGCAGAACACAGCCTTGGGAGAAAAACTGTCATGGAGGCCATACAAGAATCCTAATGCACAATGGTAAAAAATAATGAGAGAAAAATATGTAGATTGTGAAGATACCAAAAGAATACGTCAGAAATTCAAATAGAATCAAACCTATAGGGTTGATGCCCTATTTCCCCAATCAATAGGGGAATACCAAACAAGATGTGGAATAAACAAGACAAAGCATAATGGAGACACACAGTTGGGCATGCAAATTTTCTTCTTGTATTAACCATAAAAATAATAATTACAAAATGGTTTCAAACTAGAAACTAGAAACTATTGATTACAAACTAAACTTGCAACAATTTGGAGCTGCACCCACAAACTCAAAATCATTCAAGAGCTTCTCAGAGCTCTCCTTCCTTCTATTCAATTGGAGCTATTTGTTTCTCCTAGCAAACACTAAGTGATTAGGAGCTTTCAACTGCTCACTAGAAACACACACAGAACAAAATATAGTTGTTGTTGTTCAAGAGCTTCTCTGAATCACACAGAGAACCCACACAAAAAAAATTCATTTTTTTATATTGTTGTTGCACACACTAACTAACAACATTCATTCATTCATTTCTTTTGTCTTCACAAAATTCCGTCTCAAAATTTGAATCCACCTACCACAATTAATTCTAGAAATTCAAAATTTCCTACCACATTAAATTCTGGAGTTGTCAAGAGAAGAACAGGGATGGAGATCCCAAAAAGAAAACTTTTCTTGGAAAGGCTCTTGACAAGTAGGTGAGTTGGGGGTTAACATAAAGAGGATTGAAAATAAATATTTCCAACACTCCCTCTTTGACTAAGCCATCAAACAACATCACTCTTCATTCAAATCAACAACACCCAAATTTCTTCTTAGGAATTTGAAGCAATCTTTGCTCAATGGTTTGGTGAAAATTTGTGTAAGCTACTACTTAGACCTACAAAATTTCATCTTGATTTCACTCTTTTCAACCAATTCTCTTATGAAATGATACCTGATTTCAATATGCTTGCTTCTTCCATGAAACACAAAAAATTTCATCAAAACTATTGATGAAACATTATCAAAAAAGATTGTTGTTCCATCTTCTTGTTCTTCTCTCAAACCTACCAAGATTCTTTTGAGCCAAATATTTTGACATGTTGTTGCATTTGATACTATATACTTAGCCTATGTTGTAGATAGGGAAACTATGGGTTATTTCTTGGAAGCCCATGAGATAGCTCCTAAACCCAAATGAAACACATAGCCTGATGTGCTCTTCCTATCATCCAAACTTCCTACCCATTCACTATCTGTGTAACCAACCAGCCCAAAATCATTTTTTGCACCATAAAAAATGCCATATCCTTTGGTTCCATTCACATACCTTAGGATTATTTTACCCGCTTGCCAATGTGACACTTTTGGAGTCTCCATAAATTTGGAAATCATACTTACATTGTGCATTATATCATGCCTAGTTGTTGTTAAATACATCAAGCTTCCAACTAGACTCTTATACATGGTTGGATTCACATTATTGATGCAATCTCCCTTGCTCAACTTTAGACCTACGACTATTGGTGTTCAGGAAAGGTTTCTTTCTTGCATTCTAAACCTCTTCAAGCTTTCATTTGCATATTTTTCTTGAGAGATAAATATACCAGCATGCATTTGTTTTACTTCTATGCCTAGAAAATACCTCAAGAGACATAAATCTATCATTTCAAACTCTCTTTTCATGGCCTCTTTAAAATCAGAAATAAGGAAATCATCATCCCCAGTGAAAACTAAATCATCAACATATAAGACAACAATTAAAACCTTACCATCAGTTGCCTTGATGTAAAGAGTGGGCTTAGCATTGTTCTTGCTAAAGCCATTTCTCAACAAATATGAGTCAATCCTACTATACCATGCCCATGGAGCTTGCTTCAGCCCATAAAGAGCTTTCTTCAGCCTGTATCTTTGTTTTCTTGACCTGAAACTTCATAACTAGGTGGCTACTCCACATACACCTCTTCTTTCAACACTCCATTTAATAAGGCAAGATTCACATCCATTTGAAACACCTTCCACTTGTGTTGGGCTGCAATTGCTATGAATTCTCACATGGTTTCCATTCTTTCTACTAGAGAAAATGTCTCATCATAATCTCTCCCAAGCTTTTCTTTGTATCCCTTGACAACTAATCTTACCTTATGCCTTTCTATTCTTCCATCGGCAATATTTTTTAGTCTTATAGACCCATTTCACTCCAATTACTTGTTTGTTGGGAGGAAAATCAGTTAACTCCCATGTTCTATTCTTCTTTATTGTATCTATCTCCTCATCCATGGCTCCACACTATTTATTTTCTTTCACAACATCCTCAAAATAAATTGGATCACTATGAGAAAATAATGCAAAATTCACACTCTCATCAAATTCATCATACCTTTCATTTTGGTAGATCTCCCTTAGAATTTTGGTCTTTCTTGGCATTAGGGAGGTGAGAGTGAGATCTAATTTTTCACTAATGCTACTGCTTTGCTAAATAGACCCTATCTGGAGCTATCAGGATCTGTCAGGAGTCAATCCTCTGGCTGTCTATGGCTACTAGCCCTTTTGTCTGCTCATGTCAGGAGTTGTCAAGAGCTGTCTAGAGCTCTTTGTGGCCAATTCTCTAGTTGTCTATGACTATCTTCCTGACTATCTACTAGTTTCGGGAATTTTCAAGAGCTATTAGGAGCGGTTCAGAGCCGGTCTGGAGTTATCAATAGCGACTACAAGCTCATCTTGCTGCACTTCTTGTTCTTTTCCTTCTTCTTTAGGAGCTGTCAAGAGTGGTTCTGAGCTATCAAAAACTATCAAGCCATCCCATGCCTCATCCTCTAGGATCTCCATGTCTCTACTGATGATGATTTTATTGGTGATGGGATTATATAGCCTGTAGGCTTTGCAATCTTCACTATAGCCCATGAAGATGCACTTCTCACCCCAAACACCCTCAAGTGCTCAATTGTCCACTTGCATTTTGTTCATGCCTCTTGTGGAGTCTTGTTACAAACTACCTTTATAGGATTTATATTTATCAAGTAAACTATTATTGCTACAACCTCTCCCCAATATTCATTTGGGAGTCCCTTTTCATTTAGCATGCTCCTTGCCATCTCCACAATGGTCCTATTCTTTCTCTCAACCACTCCATTTTTCTATAGAGTATAACTAGTTGTCAGCTCCTTCTTGATGCCATGTTGCTTGCAAAAATTCACAAATTGATTGGAGGTATACTCTCCCCCTCTATCTAACCTTAGGACCTTGGTGAAATTTCCACTCTCCTTTTAAGCTTAGGCTTTAAACACTATAAACTTGTCAAAAGCTTCAAATTTATGCTATAAAAAATTAAACCCATGTCTTACAGCTGTAATCATCTATGAAGATCATAAAATATTGGCTCTTACCAATAGAAATTACTTAAATAGGGCCACACAAATCAGTTTGAAACAACTCCAATGGTTCCCTTTCCCTTCTAGAGATGCCCTATTAAAAGGGCTACCTATGTTGCTTGCCTAAAATGTAGGCTTCACATCTACCACTAGGCTCTATAATGGCTAGTAAACCTCCAACCATACCCTTCTTTGAAAAAATACTCAAACCAACATAGCCTAAGTGTCCATACTTGAGATTCCATAGCTTGGAAGGGTCTTGAATGACTTCCTTGAAGACTGCTTGTTTCTCTACTACTGTACATTTTCCTGCAACTACGAACTAAGCTAAGAAACACCTTTCCAGCCCCAATGGAAAGATCCTATTCTTTTCCATTTGCACTATTGCAATTACATTCTTGCTTCCATCCTTCTCATTAATTATGCATGCATCCTTCTCCATCAAAAATTTGTAACCTTTTTGGATCAGTTGTCCAATACTCATTAGATTGTGCTTTACCCCAGGGGAAAAATACACATCATCAATCTCCTTCTCACCATGCTTGGTTTGAAAAATAATAGTCCCCTTTCCCACAACTAGAACTATTTCATTGTTCCCCATTTTTATTTCAGATTTAAAATTCTTATCAATGAAAGAAAACAAGCCTTCATTACCACTCATGTGGTTTCTACAACCACTATCTAAAAACCATACCTCATCACTGCCTTGCTTAGCAATATTGCACATGATGAAGGCTTTTTGTTGATTACCTTCAACCACTTTTTCATTAGCCACATTTGCACTTTTCTTGGACTGATCATGCTGCTTTTTCTAGCACTCACTTTCATAATGGCCAAACTTGTGGCAATAGTATCGTTCAATATTTCTCTTTTCACCCTTCTAACTCGAGCTATTGTTCTTCTTGGCTTGTCTAGAGCTAGATTGAGAGTTGCTTGCTCCCTCTTGGTTGTGTGCTCATCTTGAGCTATCTTTTCTAGCATTTCCACATCTATATTTTCCTCTACCATGTCCGGAGCTATTTCTACATCTCCCCCTGCCTCTTGCATTGGCTTGAGATTTGAATGCTTGCTCTTGGGAAGAACTTGTAGACCTATTAAGGAACTGCTCATGGGTTTGCAGAGAACCCATCAACTCATCAATAGACAACATTGAGGGGTCTTTTTACCCTTCAATGGAAATCATAACTACATCAAAATTTATTGGTAAACTTCTGAGGATTTTCTCCACAATCCTCTAGTATTCAATGACTTCTCCATTCAATTTCAACTAGTTTATCAAACCTGAAAATCTTGTGTGAAAATCTAAGATGGACTCATTGTCCTTCATTTGGAGAGTCTCAAACTCTCTTTGAAGCATCTAGAGCTTCACCAATCTAACTTTATCACTCCCTTTGTAGCTTGTTTGAAGGATTTCCCAAGATTCCTTTGCATAGTTAGTTTCTTCTATTCTAGGAAAAATGACCTTTTCCAAGGCTACTTTAATCAAAATCAATGATTTTACATCTTTCCTCCTCAACTCCTTCAATCGGGTCTTCTAGTTGTTTGTGAGAACAACATATGTTGTTGGATCAGTCACATCATTAAACCCACTAATCACAAACTCCCACAAATCATTGGAAACTATTATGGTCTTCATGTTCTTTTCCCAAATATCGTAGTTTTTTCCATTAGAGGATGGCGATTGCTTCCAACTCTTACTTTCATCTCCATCCATGTATCAAATAAGAAAAATTTAAACACCCAAAAAAAAAAAAAACCCAACTCACTCAAGATTAGGGTCTTTTGGCTCTGATACCACGTCAGACATTCAAATAGAAAAAAACCTACAAGGTTGCTACCCTATTTCCCCAATCAATAGGGGAATACCAAACAAGATGCAGAATAAACAAGACAAAGTAAAATGGAGATGCATAGTTGGGAATCCAAATTTTCTTCTTGTATTAACCAAAAAAATAACAATTACAAAATGGTTTCAAACTAGAAACTAGAAACTATTGATTATAAACTAAACTTGCAACAATCTAGAGCTGCACCCACAAACTCAAAAACATTCAGGAACTTCTCAAAGCTCTCCTTCCTTTTATTCGATTGGAGCTATCTATTTATTTTGGAAAACACTAAGTGATCAGGAGCTTTCAATTGCTTAGTGGAAACACACACAGAACAAAATACAACTACTGTTGTTCAGGAGCTTCTCTAAATCACATAGAGAAACCACACAAAAAAATATTCCTTTTTTTTTCATACTACTATTGCGCACACTAACAAACTACATGCATTCATTCATTCCTTTTTTCTTCACAAAATTCCCTCTCAAAATTTGAATCCACCTACCATAGTTAATTCTGTAAATTCAAAATTTCCTACGACATTAAATTATGGAGTTGTCAGGAGCAAAACAGGGATGGAGATCCCAAACAAAAAACTGTCATAATTGGAAAGGCTCCTAATAGGTAGGTGAGTTTAGGGCTAATGTAAAGATGCTTAGCAAAAAATATTTCCAACAATACTGACAAATGCCAATCCTCTTGAAGGATCACAAATATGGAACTTTATATTAAAATGCAAATAAATTGTTACCGAGCACCTCACATGGAAGATAAACAATGAGAGGGAGGCATCATTTTGGTATGACTCATGGAATAGTTCATTTTGCTTGAAAACATCTCAAAGAGAAGATGCCATACACCCTAAAAAAACATTTATGGAGTTAAGGTGATTGATTATTGTGTGAGTAAAATATGTGCAAATGTAATAACAAACACAATCAATAAGACATTATATCAATAGATTTAAACAACATTTAAACTAATTAAAGTAGAAATCCATTGAAAGAATCTAATTTCTCTCTAACTCCAAAGATTTATTAAATCACTATGGCTCTCATATTGTGTAAGTACTGTGACTATTAAAATGCCAATATAGAGAATGAGATGATGTAAAATATAGGAATCTAATCCTATAGAATAATTACTAAATGATATGATGTAATCTTGTAGATGAAAATGACATAAAACTGATAAAATAAAGTAAGATGCAACTATATGAAGAGCCATGATTATAAAATTAAGATGATTCTAATATGATTCTACAATGATGATTGCTATTTTACTAATATGATAATTGCTCAAATGCTTCTAATGCTATTTTTGTAGAGTAAGATTGCACAAAGTTGGGATCTATTTCTTGTAGAAAGAGATTGTATTTATAGCTTCCTGATAGCATATTTGTGATGTGGCAGCAAACCAAAGGTTTAGATTTGATTTGAAAGAATCAAAGGTGAAGGATGAAGAAGTCCGAGAAGATCATGGAGATTGTTCCTCCCCATAAAAACATTCAACCAGAGTATAGGAAGAATCAATGGAAGAAGATGAAGAAGTTTGCCTGTAATTTGTCCCCAATTTATCTCCAAATTTGTCTATGAAGGCTAAGTTGAATTAATTAGATATCAAATATCTAATTTGGTAAGTGCATATGATGAGTGAAAAGAGGAAATAGTTGTAGAAATATGCCTTAATTGAATATTTAGATTTATTCAAATTAGCAAGAAATTAGAAATATTCAATTTAAAGAAATTAGAATATTTGGAAGAAATAACAATTATTAAATAAAACAAATATTTGAAATTGTTTATTTAATAAAAGGGGGATAATGGTAATTAAATAAAACTATATAATTTAGTTTATTTAATTAAGAGGGAATAAATAGAAGAATGTAAATAAAATTAAAGAATTAAAGAATTGAACTTATAAATATATAATTTTATTTATTTAATAGTAGATGAATCAAAGGTTGATTAATCAAATAAATGTATTTAATTAATTAGATTTATGTAGACCATTTTTAGGTGTATACATTTTCCCCCTCTTTGAAGTGATGTGTTTTAGTATGCCCCAGACAAAGGTTTTTAGGTGATGATGGATATATGCCCCCTCGAGAGATAAATCAATTAATTTTTTTGATGATTTTTTTGGAATTTTTAGGAGTTTTTTGAATTTTTATGATTTTTCGATGATATGATAAAGATTTGATGATGCAATGATTTATCTCCAGACAAATAATGTGAAAAATGCTCCTATAATGATATTTGAATTAAGCCCCTTGGAAAATAAATTAAATAAATCCCACCAAAATACCTCTTAATCACTTTTTTAATAGCTAAAAAAGATTAATTTAGAATTCATTTGTGCATACTGAGTTTTGAAAATTTGGAGTGATTTTGAGCAAAATGCTCATTCCTTACCACAGTCATCATTTCGAGCGTGTGCGATGACACAATCGCTCAGTCGCCTATGGACCTCTAGTATGTACCCTGGAACCTCCTCGTGATTTGTGTTTTTTTAATTTTTGCACTTTTTTTTAGTTTGAATTGTTTTTCTTTCTTTTAGCACATACATAGGCTGATGTAGTGCATGCACCTTCTATTTTAGTGCATTTACTGAAATAACACATAGAGTAGGTTTTTTAGTGCATAGATAGGATAAATTAGCACATCTAAGTTTAGCGCATAGATTGATTCGGTGAATAGACTACATAGATTAGCGTATTGACTTCCTAAAATGGTGCATCTAATGATTTAGTGCATTGGTTTGTTGAAATGGCGCATAGACCCCTTGAAATGGTACATATACTGATTATGCACAATGACCGCTTGTTTTGGCGCATTGATGAGTTTTAATAGCACATTGACTTTTTTGGTGCATTGAAACTTTGTTTTAGCGCATTTAAGTCAGAATGATGAAATTTTCCAATTAACTCCTTGATTTTGATGAATTTTGTTTCGTCAACCATTTAGTTGATGTTGATTGATGATCCTGATAATGTAGATGATGATTAACCTCATGATAGGCAAGGAATAATTATAGATTTATTGATAAACCTCATGATAAGTGAGGTTGCTTTGATTAATTGACCTCATGATAGGTGAGGTACAATCTTAGATTGATGATTGACCTCATGATAGGTGAGGTTTAATGATAGTTGCTCACAAGATTTGACAAAAGTCTTACTAGAGCTTATTAGATTTGATAGGCTGATTGATGTTTGATCAATTGACAAAGATTATTGACTTTCGATATTCTATAGTGATAGGATTCATTGACAAACTTATAGATCCAAGAGCAATTTCCCAGGAAATTTGATTTGATACCGCATCTAGTGCAGGCTAAGAAAGCAGTTATCACCCAATGTGGTTTGTCCTCTCTTCTATCTATGCCCCAAATTAGGATTAATCAAGGTCTCTTGACATCCCTAGCAGAGAGATGGCATAGTGAGTACAATACTTTCTAGCTTCCTACCAGCAAGATGACAATGATGCTCAAGGATGTATGGTGGATTATGAGGATACCTATTGTTGGGGAGTTGGTAGTCTATGATTCTTCAGAGCAGGGTAGGACTGATGCTCTATGCTATTTTTTTTAGGATGATACTACTAGTGGATATGAGATTCCATGGTGAGAGATTTTTGATGCTTATGCTACCTTACCATTGGTTCTTGCAAGTTTCATTAGAGGTTTCCTTTGTTCTGATCATTGGTCAAAGGAACTTTCTATTAGGTGGGGCTATATTTTGGAGAGCATGGTGTATGTGCATGCTCGCTCATCTATACCATGATTTGCATTAGGTAGTTTACCTTTGAGGGGCCAGTTTGTCTTTAGGAGTTACATTTCTTCAGGTGTGGGTGTGGGAGCATATAGTTATTACTCATCTAGTGGTGGTTAGACATTGATCCACCATGAGGTCGTACATTCACATATATGTAGGTCAACTTGTTCAACCTGGACTGGGAAAATTGGAGCATTGGAGAAGAGTTCTTAATGATGTAGAGATAGTTACATGGCAACCTTATCTAAATTGTGAGCACTGGGATGATAATGATATAGAGATGTCATACTTTTGCCTGTCCATGTACCTGATTGGTAGGACACATTTTGTGATCTAGAGATTTTTGTTGAGGAGGGTGCTCAGATAGTATGGCATCATATAGGGTATGCCCCAGGGTCTTGCACATTATTCCTGACATAAGATAGATTCCACTAAGTGGGGACCTAGCCTATCATATGATACTGTAGTGTAGGAGTACCAGGGTCTATAGCCTTTTATTTGGGAGATTCATCTTGAGATCATTGAGGCTCTGGTTACAATAGATTATGCTCAGTACCTCACCTTACATCCTTTTCCACAGATCTCTATTCTAGATGAGCCATTGCCACTACCAAGTGAGGAGGAGATTGCAGTTGTACATGGTCACCGAAAGAGGAGAGATGAGGTAGGTGAGGAGGAGGAGGATGTGGAGAGTAGTGATGACAAGGAGAGAAGTGGTGATGGGGAGGGAGATGGAGATGGTGGAGATGGGGGTAGAGGTGGTGGAGATGGTGGAGGTGGTGGAGGAGGTGGTCTAGCTATTGATGTTAGAGAATTCATGGTGCATCGTAAGAGGCGATCACTTGTAGCCCCTGTAGAGCAGTGTGTGCACATTGGAGTACCTTCCCAGCAACAACAGACCTAAATTACAAGCTTATAGGTTCAGGTGCTGAAACTACAGGGTTATATGATACAGGCCCAAGGGTTATTAGTGCAAAAACATACACAGATGTAGTCATAGGCACAGTCTCATGCAGAGGCTATCTCACATGTACAGGAATAGTTGGTAGTTACATAGGCATAGATAGCCTCCTTGATAGCTGAGAGTGATGTAGCTATACGGGTTGCAGAGCAGCACAAGGATTGGCTAATAGATTGCATAGATTAGCCAATGGTACCTTTGTGGCTAATTATATGAGAGAGGTTCTTCATGTGGGTAGAGAGGTTGAGTATTATAGAGGCTAATAAAAAGATGCAGTTCCCTCAGAGTAGAGATTCAGTTATGCTCAGTCTCAATCAAGTAGGAGTTAGTCTAGGACTATGAGTAGGGGTGTGACACATCCTCTTCTGAGATATCTAGGAGATCCTGGAATGTCTGGTGGGGGAGGCACTGGTCCAAAGATGTCAGCACTGTCTAGGGCTAGAAGCACATAGCCTTATGATTGGATTCCCTGATGTATGATGTATACTCCAATTTTTGATTCATGACCATTTTTGACATTGTATCTCTTGACATTTTAGGTATCATTGTATACTTGACATTATGATTTTTGAGATTTATATGATATGTGGCAGAATTGATTAATCTATATGTGTTCTATATGATTCTATGATAGATGCATTTAATTTCCTGTTCTACATGTCATGTGATGATTTATAGATAATGTTATGGAGGCAATTTTGTGATCATGATGACATGCTATGATTTAATGATGTTTTATTTATGATCTTAAATGTGATTATTCTTATAATGATGATGTATGGATACATGGTGCTCATTGTGATTAGGAGTAAAAGTAGTCCCCAAAAATGAGTAGCAATACAAGACATGCAAGAAACCACCAAAACACTTAACACCTCAAGATATGGCTAAAAGTTAAACTCAACAAAATAGATAGAATGATAATACCTTGTTAAGCTTCTCCTTTGGTTGGCCCTTGGATTGTTGACGTGATGTATGTTCCTTTTGATGGAAAAAGATATATGGATGCGATGCAATATAGATGGAAAATGGATGAAAATGCTATGATAAATGCAAGGAATGCAAATTTTTGGCTAAGTATGGCTCCAATGGAAATTTTGCAAGAGTTTGGTTAGCACAATGATCAACCCCCTCAATGAGAGAAAAGAGGGGGTATTTATAGAGGAAGTTGAACTCTCTAGAGAATTCAACAGTTGACATTCATCCAATAAGGTCAAGATGAAGGGCTATGGTGAGTTGAGGACTCGCAAGCCCTCACATCTTGACATGTGGAATGTGAGATGGCTTAGGGATGGTGATGTGTAAATGAGGTGGAAGGACATGTACCTTGAAAGTACATTGGGAGATGAGAAGATTCCTTGGAGGAATAAAAAGTGAATTAAAAATTCACATGCTTGGGGAATCTTGTGGATAAGACAAGGTTCCAAAGGGAGAGGTAGAAAGTACCTTGGATAAGAAAAGACCTGTGCCTAAAAAGGTAAGCACTTGTCACATGTGACTTGGTGTGACAAATCAAAGATTCTAGAAGATGCATGGGAAAAGGGGAAGAGTTCACATGTGACTTGATGTGACAAGTCAAAGATCACATGGGGAAGAGAAAAAGAATTTTAATATTCCTTGGAAGGATAAAAAAAATTAAAAATTCCTTGGGAGGTTGATTAGGCTAGTTAATGAAGGATTAAAGGAGGGTTAGGTGGCTAAGAGAAATTAGAGGTCAAATTGAAAATTTTGGAGGATGTGACACATCCTAATCAAGGATTAGGCATGTGCACATCTCTAATGATGAGATTAGAAGATGGATTAGGATTAGATAAAAATGATGGAGGATGTGACATATGAAGAATTAAATAAATGTCATATTTATTTAATTCATTTGATGAAAGAGGGAAGGTATTTAATTATTTAACTAGATACCTTAGGGATTAGAAGAACTTTAGAGGTATTAATTAAATAATAGTGATATTACTTAATTAATGCGGATAAGGGGATGTTTAGATGAAAAGGGATAAATTTGGATAAATTAAGTGTCCAAATTTAGGTGTCTACATTTTTCCCCTCTTTGAGATAGTGTTATGAAGTAGCATCATTTCAAAGAATATTAAAACGTAGAACCTAGAAGAAGATGGTTAGATCGGAAAAGATGCCTCAGTCATTCAAACGAGTGACTAGGAAGAAAGATGATGGGGGTGAAGATGAAGGTTAGGGATGAACGATTCCCCCTCGAGAGGACATGCAGGTTCAAGAGAACATGGGTGTGCTCTCGAAATGGATGAGATGATGAGACATGAGATGAGGAAGATGACACAAAGTGATGGGTAAGAGAGAACGATAAGCGAGAGGAGATTGGGAAGGGACAGTGATGAATGATGAATGCATGGGTGGGGAAGATGAAATGAAATCCTAATGCAATTTTCCATCTTTGGAGCACTGATTTTTTCTATAGCATAGGATACAAGACACCATGGTATGGAAAACCAAGGCTGATTCATGTCTAATGCATAAGACAAACACAACAAACAAGAAGGCTATCCTAATACCCCAAAGTCATGAAGACCTTGGTTAGGCCAGGTATTGGGATAAACACAAGCACAAAAGGATGTCCCAACGTAACACAAGACCATAGGAGTCTTGGTGGGTACTACATAGGACAATTGAGAAGACAACAACAAAGAAAAAAGATCAAGATACGCCCCTATGCTCACTAGTCAAAGCACACCATGATATGATGGATCAAGGAGACCATGACAACTGATGATAGGGAGCTCAAATGATAAACAAAACCCAAAAGCATAAAAAGATCGTAATCAATGTCAAACGTCCTTTTCCATAGGATCAAGGGGATGGATGGGATTGATGAGGTCTGTTAGGAAGGATGCATCCTGTTGAGACTGATGATGGATACTAAACTAAAAGATTGATATGACGTAGGATATTCAAAACTGATTGGATCTACTAATACAAGTGGATCTCATTTATTAAGAACTAGCTAGATAAGGGCATAGCTCAATGAAATGACACAAGAGAGATCAGACATGAGACTGACAAAAGACTAACACACCCTAAAGACCTAGGGACTTGGGGACCAATCAAAGATTAGCCTTGCCTACGTGAAAGCGCAGAGCCCTCGTAGTTTAGTAAAAGCTTCATGACTAACCATGGATAAAAGCGGAAAGAGGACGATGAAGATCAATAATGGATGATAAAGATCAGATGGACAAAAGGAGTGGAAAGATAGAAAAAATACTAATGATAGGTGAAAAAGGAACCCCGAGGGCAGATCAAATGATTGACCTTTCCTATGTGAAAGTGTAGGGGCAACGTAGTTCGATAAAAGGACAACTTGACAAACGATGGATAAAGGATGATGAGATAACCCTAGAAAAGGGGATAAAATGATAGGACCAACACAATGGGATAGGATATATCTATTGGATTGGATTGGAGGATGGTGACTACACAAATCTCAGGGATGGGATAGTTATCCAAATCAGCAAAGATGAAGTGGGAGGATGATAAGATGGATAGATGAATGATGAAAAAGGATAGGAGATTGAAAATACGTGCAAAAGAAGCAGAAGTGATGGTGATAAGGTAGATGACATTGGATTGCATGGGGAGTAGCCTATAGCTAGATACCAATGACAAGGGATTATGAGATTGGATGTGGATAGAGATAATTGGATAGGAAGATAAGGATGGGGAGACCGAAGAGATGCTATGATGGATGGATAGGGGGATAAGGATAGGGAGGTTAAAAGGATTATGTGGAGGGATTTGGAAGATAATGATGGGGAGGTGAAAAAGGATTAGTGGATTGAGGGATGAATGATATATCCAAGGACTATATCACAAAGGAAGAAGATTCCCCCACTCTAGATATGTCATATATAATGAGGCACGAGGGATGGAAGATGGTAAAATGAAGGAGATAACTAGAGGAGGATAGGGTGGGTGACTAAGGGATACAATAGAGCATGTATGAAGGGAATGTATACCAAGACGTGTCCAAAGCATGCATAGATAGGTGCCCCTATTTTTTATCAAGATCACAAGAAGGATGGAGGGATGAGAGATAAATGGGATATGATGGTGGGATGGAGGAAAATGATGTAGGGGACGTATAGCAAGAAGATGTGTGCATAGTAGGAATCATAGTGGATGGAGGGGATGCATATCAAGAAGCCGCCCCCAAGTGTGAAAAAGGATAGATGGGGATTTATGCATGACGCCTATTTGCCAGGTTTTCATCATGGTACTTATCCAAGGCACTTTTTTGCCAAGTTTTCACCATTGAATGAAATATTTCTCTTTAATATTTTTTTTTTCGATAGCATGTGGGAGGAGATGGATAAGGATAGGGAGGTGGATAAGCAGATTTAGAAGACATGCAACAAGGAGATGGATGAAGGACTCAAGCATCAAGTTCCATACAAGGTGTTAAGAGCCCATGTTTGAAGTGACTGTTAGATATTGGTACAACCATGTTAGGATAAATGAATTATGCAAGAGGATGAATTAGAGGGATTTGATGGGGCAGATATGTGGGATAATGGATGGGAAGATGGAAAGGGTATGGATAGAATGATGGGGTAGGTGTGTGATGGGGTGGTGAGTTCAACACCAACATTGGCACATACAGTGATGGATGTGAAATGATAAGAGGATTACTGGATGGAGAATGTGGGGATAACGGAGGAGATGGGATAGTGAATTTGATTTTTCTTTTTGTCACCATGTCTTTTAGAGGAGACATGGGGAGTTTTAGATTTATGCCTTTTTTCTTTAGTATCTAAAGTGCTTTTGATAGAAATGGGATGGGTATGAGGAGATGGATGACATGGAGTGATGGAGGCATATGATTATGTGTAGATGGAGGATGTTTAGATGGGTGACATTATGGGATATGCGAGTGGGATGTTTATGATGGGTGACATTTTGAGATATAAGGGCCCAAAATGGACTTAGTGGGTGGAGGGACATAAGGACCCAAAATGGATGGAGTAGATGAGGGAGGAATATGGATGGTTGTTTTGAGGTGATACGATGGAGGAGGAGGGATGGAAGTATATGGTCTGGTGGAGCAATGGGAAGAGCCTATATTTCTTTTGGAAGAGGCTCGTTGAGGGTGTCTAGAGGTTTTACCAACATCTTTAGATTGTGAACTAGATGGGCTCTAAAATACCTTGCTAATGAAGGCCTAAACCTTTTACTTGATAGTTCATGTTCTTGAGCATTTGATCCATGATAGGATTTTTGTTATTCTGAAAACATGATGTGAGTACATTATTAGGTGGAGGATGATGGGTGGTATATATGTTGTGTTTTTTATTCTTCAAGGAGACCACCATGGAAGAATGTGAGAGTACCAAGGGGATATACAAGCGGTGTGGGGATAGCAGTTGTAGGTGATGATGGGGGATCATGAGAGGGAGATGATGTGATAAAAACATCTAAATCAAGATGAGTGAGTGATAAGGAGTCAAGAGATGGATTAGGAAATATGATGGGATCTGGATTTGTGATAGCAGGTGATAACATCTCATGTGATGGAGTGATGGAATCTTGAATGTCAAGGGGGTCATGAGATGGAGTGGTGGAATCAAGGAGATTGTGGGATGGAGTGGATGGGGGACTATGATCTTGATGTGGACTAGATGGGATGGTAGGATCTTGATCTGGAGAAGGGGGTATGTTGTTATGCTTTGGATTAAGCTCTTGGCATGGCTCTTCTTGTGTGGATGGCAGGATGACAGAGTTTTGGAGGGACTCTTCAAGTGGGGAAGATGGAGGGATGGAGGATTCAAAACATTCATGGGAATGGATTTTAGTGACACTAGGAGTGGGAGAAGTGGATTGGATTTGGGTGTCATCGATGGGTGTTCAATGGCTTCGGTAGATGTGATGGTAGGAGATGGGGGCTCAGTGGATTTAGAGGATGTGATGGTTTTGATGGTTTGAGCGGTGCTAGGGGTGGTATCATCAATGATAGGTGTTGGGTAGAGAAGGGTCTTGTCACTAATGATCATGGATGATGGATTGGGATGGCATGATTCCATGACTTCAAGGTGTGGAGTGGGGGATGTATTCTTTGTTATAAGTCCTTGGAGAACTTTTGGAGTGAGAAACTTGAATACTCTAGGATGAGATGGTGAGGTAGGAGTAGATGAAGGATTATGGATTGGTGGATTAGGATTAGATGGAGGAATGGGATTGGATATTGGACTGGGGGTAGATGGAGGATTAGGATTGGATGGAGGATTGAGGTAGGGATATTGGAATGATGAATTAGGACAAGAGGATGTAGGTGGTGGATTTTAGTAAGGATATTGGGATGGTGGATTAGGATGGGAAGATTGAGATGGCGGATTGAGATAGGGAGATGTGGATGATGGATTAGGATAAGTTGATGGGTGTGTTGGACTAGGATAGAAAGGTGTGAATGTAGGATTAGGGTGAGAAGATTGGTATGGAAGATTAGGGTAGTGGGTATATGCAGATGAAGGATTGAGATAGGAGGATGTGAATAGGGGATTAAGATAGGAATGTTGGGATGGTGGATTAGGATAAGGGGATGTGGTTTTTGGATAAGAGGAAGGTGTAGATGAAGGATATGATAGATATCCCTTGTCAAAGGTAGCATAAGGAGCATGATTAGGCATGGATGAAGACATAACAGGATAACTTGAAGGGGTGATTGAATTTTGGAAAGTGGATGGATAAAGCTTACTAGCAATGATAGTGTCAAGGGGATCTATGTCATATTTTGCTTGATCAACAAGACTTTCCTTATCATCATGTAATTAGGGTTTCCCTTGACTACTATTGATGGAGGATATGAATTCATGATGATGAAAGGATAAATATGATGGATCAAAGATTTCGGATGGAAATAGACTAAATCTCGAGTTAGGATTTAGGTCAAGCTCATATTAGGATGATTGGATGATACGATGTGATTGATTTTGATGAGCAAAATTGATTACCAAAGGATGATTATGACATCGAATCTACCTCGAGATGGAAGCAGATTAATTGGGTCGAAGGTGTTTGGATTGGATTGAATAAGATCGATTGATAAGATCGACTAATGGATCAGATAGGATTAAAAAAAGGACTATAAACCCCGTTCAAAGATTACCCTAGGTGACTTAGGATACTGATTGATCGTATTAAAGGATAAATGGATGATTGTGGCACCGAATCCACTTGGAGATTGAAAATAGATTGATTGGGCCAATGATGATGATTAACTGGCTCAAGATGAATGACAATCAGATCAGACACTTAGGTCAATTTGGATAATAACTCGAGATGAAGTTCAGGGGATTTGGATGGGGAAAATGATGATTTGATTGGAAGAAGGGATGATAAAAATGGATAAACAAATACTCAAAACAAGTAAACGATTAATCAAAATAGATGAATGACTACTTGGAATGAGTAAATGACTGCTCACAATGGATGAATGATTCTTAGAACAAGAAGATGAAGGTTTGGAATAGATGATAGGTTACTCGAAACAAGTAAATGATTGATCAAGACTATTGAACGAGAGTTCGAACTGATAGAAGGAGGTTTGAAATGGATGAACGTTTACTCGTAAAGAGTAAATGAATGATTGGAATGGTTGAATGAAATTTCAAAATGATAGAAAAATATTTGAAATAGATGAACATTTACTCAGAATGAGTAAACGAATGATTGAAAAAGAGGGAACGAATGTTCAGAAAGGATGGATGAATGGTTGAAATGAGTAAACAATTGATCGGAAAGGATGAATGAATGCATGGATGGGGAGAATGAATCTCAGAATGGATGAAAGGATGAATCGGATGAAATTGAAGAAGATGGAGGGAGGGATCTTAAGATTTTTTTTGATATCCAAAGATTTTGGTTGCAGATGGAGTAAAGCTCATATTAGGATTTTGGTTAAGCTCAGATTGGGATTAGATTAAAGCTCAAATTAAGATTGGATTTAAGCTTAGATTAGGATGATTGTAGGATGTGCTAGGATTGATTCTACACCAAGTTTCAGGGTTTAAAGGACATAAGGTGCTGACAATCAAATTTTTCCAAATTTGGCAATTTTAAAAAATTGTCAAATTTTGCCATTTTAGGAAACTTCACATAAATACTTTTGAGAGTCCAGTTTTTTCCAAAAAAATACCCAAAACTAAGATAGGATGAATTTCCAACTAACATCTGAAAT
The DNA here is from genome assembly GCA_007258455.2 of Sequoia sempervirens. NCBI lineage: Eukaryota > Viridiplantae > Streptophyta > Pinopsida > Cupressales > Cupressaceae > Sequoia > Sequoia sempervirens. Next base: position 151,816,050 of record VDFB02271358.1, on the reverse strand, counting down.
CTGAGACATGCATTCCGAGTTATTAACGAAAATAATTTTTCAAAAACTAATAAAAAACACTAAATTGTGATTTTGAGGGTCAAGATGAAAGTTTGAGGCCCCAAAAATGTGGCACAAAGGGGTTAGTTTGAAATCCACATGCCACCTCATAACGCAACCGCCCGTAAAATTTCAACCCAAATGAAAACTCGAGTCAAAATTTATGGCCTCTAGAAGTTTCGGCATAAAAATCAAAACTCTCAAAACGAAGTCTAAGTGATTGGGATGGATAATTTGATGATGGATATGGACTCTAATGATGTTCTAAGTAGCACTTATTTGGTTTGGTCGATGAAATTATGACTTACAAAAAATGTGTTGATGATGGGAAAACAGGTGTTTGAAACGACTAAACAGAGGGTGAAATCAGCTGTCTAGAGGGCAGGTTCGCTTGTCTAGGAGGGCAGGTTTTCCTGTCCAGGAGGGTAGGTTCGCATGTATAGGGGCAAGTTTTCCTATACAGGAGGGCAGGTTTTCCTACCTGAGGTAGGTTCATCTATATAGGGGGGTAAGTACGCATGTGTAGGAGGGAAAGTTCATCTATACAGGAGGGAAGGTTCGCCTGTATAGGAGGGCAGGTACACCTGTGAAGGTCAAGTTTGTTTGTGGACTAAAGATTGATCAAAACTAACTAAAATAGGCTGAAAAGAGGCTAGTTTAGAGGTTAGGTATGCCTGTGCAAGAGGTTAGGTTCACCCCTAGAGGTTAGGTATGCATGTGGACAAATCTAAACATGTTTTTTGGACAAAAGACTAAGGCAAAGGACCCAAAACACAACAAACAACATTCAAAGGATAAGGCCGACCTGACTGAACAAAAAATTACTAGTTTCACACAAAGAAGATAGTTCAGACAACATGATCCTAAGTCTAGTAGAAATGGGTATGGTCAATAGAGTCTTCTATTCTCGAATGAACATGGTTGCTAGGGAGTCCTCAATATACACCCGGTATGCGAGGCCCAAACCGTGAACACCAACCTGTCACAAGCGTGAGTCAGGAACCTTAGCAAGATACTAAAGGCTCAAACCAACTCTTCACATCATCCCAATGCTTTTCCCATTATGATGCGGTTGGATTGAGGTACAAATTTTACTCTCCCCCCTTTATATACCCTGTCGGTATGCGTGGTTGGGATCGTCCCTTGTGGTGATGAAATCCCCAAGCAGGTCCTGCTAAGAAAAGTAAAAAAGGTGACTCAAAGGACTAGGTAAGCTACAATTTCTCATCACCGAGGATCGCCAAATGGTACAAGGGTATTGGATACATCAATAACTTGTCGAAAACATGGCACATAAGGTAAATTGACTTCCCTTAATTAATCTATGTTCCTAAATTACTGAAAAGTGATAAACAACAACTAATAAAAGTTTCAAAATATATAATCCTACAAGAAACTTGTTAGTGATTTCTTTTTCGTTTTCCTCCAAACATTGATCAAATGCTTGCATAGACACAAACAACACACATTAGGGGGTTAGAAACACTCAAAACAGTCAAAAATAGTGCTTAAATTTCACATTTTACCTTCTGGAAAAAACTATTTTTGGTTAGGTTCGCCTGTCTGTTGGGTCAAGTTCACCTATGAAGGTTAGGTACACCCCTGGAGGTGAAAACTACAAGTTTTATGTCACTGTGCAGGTCAAGTTTGCCTGTGAAGGTCAGGTACACCCTTGGAGGTGAAAACTACAAGTTTTAGGTCACTGTTGAGGTCAGGTTCACTTGTCTGCTGGGTCAGGTTCACCTGTCTACTGGGTCAGGTTTGCCCCTCTGCAACCTACACCTGTAAACAGTGAAAAAAATAGAAAATGTGAAAGAATAGGACCCATCTGTGGGTCCCACCGGGTGTGCCAGAAATGTGATTAGGAATAAAACTAGACCTAGAAACAAGCAACAATTAAAGACATGTAAGAAACCACCAAAAAACTTAACACCTCAAGATAGGGCTAAAAGTTAAACTCAACAAAATAGATAGAACGATAATACCTTGTTAAGCTGCTCCTTTGGTTGGCCCTTGGATTGTTGACATGATGTATGTTCCTTTTGATGGAAAAAGATATATGGATGAGATGCAATATAGATGGAAAATGGATGAAAATGCTATGATAAATGCAAGGGATGCAAATTTTGCAAGAGTTTGGTTAGCACAATGATCAACGCCCTAAATGAGAGAAAAGAGGGGGTATTTATAGAGGAAGTTGAATTCGCTAGAGAATTCAACGGTTGAGATTCATCCAACAAGATCAAGATGAAGGGCTATGGTGAGTTGAGGACTCACAAGCCCACACATCTTAACATGTGGAATGTGAGATGGCTTATGGATGTTGATGTGTAAATGAGGTGGAAGGAGGGTACATAATGTGGAGGAAGGACATGTACCTTGAAAGTACATTGGGAGATGAGAAGATTCCTTAGAAGCATAAAAAGTGAATTAAAAATTTACATGCTTGGGGAATCTTGTGGATAAGACAAGGTTCCAAAGGGAGAGGAAGAAAGTACCTTGGATAAGACAAGGTGCCTAAAAAGGTAAACACTTGTCACATGTGACTTGATGTGACAAGTCAAAGATCACATGGGGAAGAGAAAAATGATTTTAATATTCCTTGGAAGGATAAAAGGAATTAAAAATTCCTTGGGAGGTTGATTAGGCTAGTTAATAAAGGATTAGATGAGGGTTAGGTGGCTAAGAGAGATTAGAGGTCAACTTGCAAAAAGTTGGAGGATGACACATTCTAATCAAGGATTAGGCATGTGCACATCTCTAATGATGAGATTAGAAGATGGATTAGGATTAGATAAAAATGATGGAGGATGTGACATATGAAGAATTAAATAAATGTCATATTTATTTAATTCATTTGATGAAAGGGGCAAGTATTTAATTATTTAATTAGATACCTTAGGGATTAGAAGAACTTTAGAGGTATTAATTAAATAATAGTGATATTACTTAATTAATGCGGATAAGGGGACATTTAGAAAAGGGATAAATTTGGATAAATTAAGTGTCCAAATTTAGGTGTCTACACTCATAGTATTTACATGGATTGATAGTTATATGATAATGTATATACCCAAATGATATGATAATGCAACTATATGTATGATTTTGGATATGTTGTTTCTATGATATATGACATAATGATGTACATGGAATATGATGCACTACATTTTTAATAATTCAAATGCAAATATATGATGTAATGAATGGATGAATGAATGATCAATGTGATGATACTTCTAATGTATAATGGACAATATGATAATGTTAATGACAATGTAACTATGTAGATTTTTTTTTTTAATTTTCTTATTCAATTTAATGATGTGATGCACAAATGAAAAATATGGTATGATAAATGAAAATATATGATCGAATATATGAATGACTAAATGATATAATAATGATTCCAATGTATGCAATGGAAATTATTATGCAACTACATGATAATGATGATGTTTTTGTTAATGGCAACTATACTCAATCCATTAATGATAAAAGATAACATCATTTTTGAGATCTCCACCAACCTTTGGAACAAAATACTTTGCAGATGCAAAACTAACATAAATGCAATCTAATTTTACCATGAAAATCTATCTATGCTAAAATTTTAACCATTAATAGTCCATTTATCGTGCTTGTTATCATTATTGAGCCTTTAAAATGTTGAAAGTGAGTACAAGCATCAATGGTATAATGTAGGCCAATGATGACCTGAGTACTACTTTCATGATTTTTTATATTGCAAGTTATCACAAGAATCTAGGTATAATAAAACTAAGATGATCTGAGCATTTCTTGCATAAACAGACAAGAATCAATCATTTTTCTATGTGAATTCAAAATGTCATCAATGGTACTTTGTAGAGCACGTCTCGCAACAATTCACACAATAATAATGATTAACTCATAGATAGTAGATAAATAAAATACCATTCTCCTTCCTAGCTTCTCTAGTTCAATACATCATCAAGTTTCTCCAAAGAAATGATAACAAAAATCAAAGTACAACATTTGAACATTCAAGCTAAAGCGATAAAATCATGATTCAAAAGAATAGATCATCCATCTAGAGTTGTTAAATGATTGATTTTATTTTAGTTGTTTTGATGTGGATGGTTGATTTTCTAAATTTTTTTGATGTTTGTTGTATGTCCAATGTTGAGTTTTCCTATGATCATTGTGTATTCTTCATTGTCATACTATTGTTGTCTATTTGCTTAAGCTCAAAGTTTATTTCCCCTAGTGAGTTCAGGATTTTTCCCCCAAGCTAGGGTGAGACACAACCACTTTGTCAAGATATGTATATGATGTTTCCCTTCAATGGTAGGCGGAAATGATGGTGAAAGTGAATGATCAATACATGCATCTAATAGATGGAAAAGCTATTTTAAATCACAACTAGTGCTTGTTTCCAAGTTTTCAATACGTGTTTTTATTGCACTTTTTTAGATTTATGATTTTTCTTGTATTTTTCTCTTTTTCTCTTTTTTTTTTATTTTTCTCTTTTCATTTTTTTTTGTATTTTTCTCTTTTTATATTTATTTTTGTATTTTTCCATCACCAAGATGCAGGTTTTCCAGGTTTTCATCAAGGCTACCATTTTCCCATGTATTAGACAATTTAGGTATAGAATTTCCTGAGATAGATATTGTTGATAGGTTCATCGAATAAATCTCCTTCAGGTGTAGAAAATTGATAGGCTCTAGATCCATAGACTAATATGACAACAAAGGGACCTAGCCAGTTAGGTTCAAATTTCCCTTTTTTTTCTTTGTCTTGTTGATTTTGAGGGTTTTCCTTTAAGAACAAGTCACCAACCTAAAATGTTCTAGGTTTTACTCTATGATTGTAGCTTCTAGACATCCTCTGTTGATATGCTTGCAAATGGTTCACAGCTTGTTAATGACTTTCATCCAACAGTTCTAGCTCTTGAAGTCTAGACACTCTATAATCCTCATCTGAAATAATTCCCTTTAGTGACACACAGAGTGATGCTATGTCAACCTCAATAGGTAGTATGGCTTATGATCCATATACCAAGGCATATGGTCTAGCTCATATAGGTGTTCTAATGGTTGTTCAGTATTCCCAGAGAGAAAGGTTTAATTGAACGTGCCAATCACATCCAACATCGTTGACAATCTTCTTCAATATTTTTAGAATAGTTTTGTTTGAGGCCTCTACTTGGCCATTTCCTTGAAGATAGTATGGGGTTGAAAAATGATGTTGGATATGAAACTTCTCACATAGTTCCTGAACATCCTAGTTCTTAAAAGGTCTAGCATTTTCTTGGACAATGGACTGAGGGATACCATACCAACAGATGAGGTATTTAGTATGAAAGAAGAAATTTGTTTTCCAGTGATTGTTGTCAAGGGAACAACTTCTATCCACTTTGTATATTATTCTGTAATTGTGATTATAAATTTGTTTCCATTGGATTATGACAAATTAATCTTTCCTACCAAGTCTAGTCCCCACTAAGAAAAAGATCATGTTGAAGTGAATGGTTGCAATTCTTGTGCTGGTGCATGGATTAGGTTGCCATGGATTTGACATGTTTGGGACTTTTTAACAAACTGAAAAGACTCCTCCGTGTTCGACCAGTAATACCCAAAATGGAGGAGTTTCTTCTCTAGGGTTAGTTTGCTTGAATGAGTTCCACAAATACCTTCATGAACCTCATGTAAAGTTGTCTTAGACTCATTATGTTCTAGACACCAAAGGAGAGTACCATCTAGACCTCGACGGTAAGGTATGTCATGTAGTTTGGAAAATGAAGTTGTCTTTCTGGTTTCTAGAAATATTGGGAGGAATGATATTGTCTTTTAGGTAAGCATAGGTATTTCCATAAATTAAGGATTCAATGTCAACTAAATGGCATATGGTTTATGATTCAGGATTATCATAAGTAGGGTTAAGCACTTGTTCCACCATAAACTCATAATGACCTCACTTTTCTGACATTTGTAAGAGAGACACAATTGTCGCCATGGCATCAACAACCTTGTTTTCTGCCCTTGGAATATATTCAAACTTGATATCCACAAAGTACCTTTTGAAATCATCCACCATTTTCTTATATGGCATCAACTTCTCATCTTTGGTTTGATATTCATCATTTACCTTATAAATGACTAGTTGTGAATCTTCATATACTTGTGCTCTGTGATCTTCCATTGAACTGCCACTTTGATGCCAATTATTAATGCCTCATATTCAGCAACATTATTTGTACATGGAAACATGATTCTATAGGACTTTGGGATGGTATGTCCTTGAGGTGTAACAAACAAAATTCCCATACCCGACCCATGTTGTGTGTAAGACCCATCAAAATAAAGCCTCCATTGTTGTGTTGTCATAGTAAGAATGTTTGTGTCAAGAAAATCAATGTTCATTAGGTGATCATTTGGTAATGGAGCTTCAACTAACTGATCTACTATCACTTGATGCTTGATGGCTCTACGATCCACATACTAGATATCAAATTCACTCAAGATCATGACCCACTTGGCTAGTCATCCTATTAGAGCAGCCTTGCTGAGTAAATGCTTTAACACATCAATCTTCACTATGAGTTTGATTGTATGGGTTAACATGTAATGCCACAATTGTTGAGTAGCAAACACCATTGCCAAAAAAGCTTTTCTATGAAGTTGTAATTTAACTCATAACCATTCAAAGTCTTGCTAATATAATAGATAGATTGTTCCTTTCTCATAGGATCTTCTTGTGCTAATAGAGCACCCAAAGAAATCTTGGTTGTTGCAATGTATAGTAATAATGGTCTCTCTTCTGTAGGTGGCATCAATATGGGGGGTGACATTAGATATTGCTTTATTTGATTGAAATTTGTTTCACATCCTTGACCCCATTTGAAAGAGACATTATTTGTAGCAAATGATTGAAAGGATGATTTTTTTCTGCTAATTGGGAGATAAACCTCCTTATTGATTGTATCCTACCCTGTAGAGATCATAGTTGACTGATATTCTTTGGTGGTGGAATTTCCATTATTTCCTTGACCTTGGCAGGATCCACTTCGATACCCTTTTCTAAAACTATGTATCCTAGAAGCTTTGCTGATGTAACATCGAACACACATTTCTTATGATTTAATATGACATTGAACTTCTCTAATCTGGTGAAGATTTTATCAAGGAACTCTAGATGTCCTTCTCTAGTATATGAATTTGCTAATATATCATCCACATAATATTCCATAAAGGTATGCATCATGTCATGGAAAATGGTGGTCATTGCTCACTGATATGTAGCTCCTACATTTTTCAAACCAAAAGGCATGACATTCCAACAAAATGTTCCCCATGGACACGTGAATGTTGTCTTTTCCTGATCTTCTAGTGCTATCTTGATTTGGTTGTAACTTGAGAATCCATCCATTAGTGACAACATGGCATGTCCTGTTGTTAATTCTACAATAATATCAATGTTTGGTAAAGGAAAATCATCCTTCAGGCATGCCTTGTTAAGATCTCTAAAGTCAGTACATATTCTGATACTATTATCTAGTTTAGAAATAGGTACAATATTAGAAATCCACTCAATATAATCAATAGATCTAATGAATCTAAAATCTAACAACTTCTTAAGTTTTTCTTTTACCAATAAAGCAATATGTGGATGCATTTTCCTTAGTTTTTGCTTTAAAATTTTTATTCTAGATGGTAGAGATAAATGATGCATTAGAAGATCTGGGTCTAAATCTGGCATTTCAGAGTAAGACCAAGCAAAGTTAATGTGTCTTTCCTCAAATAACTTAGCAAACTCAGGCTTCTCTTCTTTAGTCATAGATGCTATCAAATGTAGAGTCTTTTCTTTTTCTATTGTGTCAATGTTGATAGATTGTGTAGGCTCCACCAATACTAATGATATTTCATGATAGTGTTCTGGAAGGGTGTCAAATATCCCATCTTTCGGTGCCTCTGAGAGGTTTTCACTATCAGATGCATTCTTTATTTTTACTTTTTTAAGATCTAATGCTGCCATTAGATGGTTTGCACCATTAGATCTATTATTTTTTTTTCAATTTTGCAACTGGAAGATTTGACACCCTCCTAACTCAAAGCATCGTTATGATATTTATGATTAGAACTTGTGTTAGGTTTGTCACAACAAAGGAAATTAACGATAGCATCATCATTCACAAAGATAGGAATATTGATAGGTTTAGTTGGTTCCCAGTCGATAAGTTTAGGATGCATTAAGGGTAAAAGGTCATTAGATTGACTAAGGTCAATGGAAGTAAGGGTTCTGATGGAAATGTTGTCAAATTTTTCAGTGGTGATGTCAAGGTCTATGATATTACTCTCCTCCAAGTCATCTATCTCACTCAATATTTGTTCATCCTCACTTGAGTCATCGATATTTTATGATCCAAATACAAGGGGTCTAGTCCCTAAGATTTGTCCTTTCTCACATGTGGGTGCATACTGTTTTATGACATCAATTGGTATGTCCTTATATGATGCTTTTGATAAAGAATCCCACTCATACTCATTAGAATCTATTTCATATCTATCCCACATTTGAAGGATTCTTTCAACAACTCTATGGGTTTTTTCTTGTTTTGTTTCCCCTATATAACCCAAACCTATTTTTTCTTTTGACTAAAGTGCGAGAGGTTGAATGGGTTCTACAATGCCTTCTTTTCTTTTTCCAATAGGTCCTTGTCCTTCATACCTCATTTTCTCTAATATTGTTTTTCCCTTTCCATATTGATCTGTCTTTATGCTGATAGTTTCTGATGTAGATGCTTCCTCATCTTTGTAGAGCCAATTGAAGATGGCCTTATCTTCAGATTCATCTTCTAAAGTACCTGCCTTTACAAATCTATCATCTAAAACTATGGTGGGTTGTGACGATTGTTGTGTTAATGTTGATGGCTGCCCATACAATCTTGGAGATGGTAACAACTATGAAAAAAATAAAGATTATTCCATGGAATACTCTCCCATGCCTTTGTCCTTTAACTATATCTTTTCTTTGAATTGATGTGATAGAGAATCCAGTTGAGCTTCATTATTTGATTGAGTGGAGTCAGCAACACTTGTCTCTTTTGATTGGTCCTTTTTCTCAACCCATTTAGATACAATGTTTATTTTCCTTTCACTATTGGATGAATTAGAAGTGTTTTCTTCCCTATTATGGGGCACCAAAGTGTCTTGAGCTGTTTTAAGCATGTTACAATATTGGGGATTATTGTAGTCATTTGAAATAGTGACTTCTTGTCCATTGATAGGAAACTTTAAGCACTGATGATACGTTGAAGGTACTACTTACATTTCATGAATCTAGGGATGTCCTAAGAGTATATTATAAGTCAGCTCTTTGTCTAACACTTGGAAAACTATATTCTTCACAATTGGTCCCACTTGAATAGGCAACACAATCAATCCCTTGGAGGATCTCTCTTCTTTGCCATAGGATTTTATTGTGATTTTCCTTCTGGCATCAATAGCATTATCAAAATATCCTAGTGCATAGATCATTTTCAAAGTGAAAATGTTTAAACCAACTCCACCATCTATTAATACACATTTTACTTGGTGTTTGTGGATTAAGAATTCGATGTGAAGTGTATCATTGTGTGGATGAGTAAGTGATATGTCATCTTGTTCAGAAAATGATAGGCAATGAGGCATGGTTAAGTGTCCCACCATAGCCTGGAATTAACAAACTTCTAGATTATTGGGTATTGTGGTGGCCACAAGAGCTTGTTCCAAAACTTCCTTATGAGATGGTGAGATTTTAAGGAGTTCTAATAATTATATTTTGGATGGTATTTTCTACAATTGATCGACAATGTTATACTAATTGGCTAGGGTGGTAGTATTTTTAGATGGAACTCCTTTCAATATTACTTTGGATTGCCCCCTTGTTGTCACGTTGACAAGTTGGGAATCTTGTCTTTCCTTGATTTTTATGACATTAATCTGATTGTTTGATGGGACCATGTTTGGAATCAAATTTAATGGTATGATGTTATTGTTTCCAACATTATCAGTTTGATTATCAATGGCACCATTATTCTCAACAGCAGAAATACAATGAGTAATGTTGTCATAAATGTAGTTTACATTTTTACCTTTACTTTTTGTAGAAGAAGATTCCCCCTTTTCATAATTTGGTAAAGGATTTCTAAATGCACCATGATCATTGTTGGTTTGATGTTTTGCTTTAGATATTGTCTTGTTATCAATTAAATCTTGTACTAGATGCTTCAATTGCATACAATCGTTTGTTTTATGTCCTTTTTTTTTTATGAAAGTCACATAAATCTACATCATTCCACCAAGATGGCTTGACTCTTGGTACCCAATTTCTTGCTTCAGGTAATGTGATAATTCTATGTGTAATAATTTCTCTCATTGTTGATTCTAGTGTCTACCCCAATGGTGTGAATCTTCTTTTATTTGATGGCTTTTTATATGATTGTGGTTTAGATTCACCATTGTTCAGATTGTTGTTTTGATTGACACTTTGATTGATGTTTTGGTGATTGCTTTGATTGGTCTTCACAGTAGTTGCCATAAATTTAAATACTAGTTTCATATTTTGTGTTTCATTTGCAGCATCATTGTTACCAGTATTTCTATTCTTTTGCCAAAAATTTGGTTTATCATTGTTATTGTAGTGATTCGAGGAGTTTGTATTATTTGATCCTTCATTGTAGTGTTTTATTATCCTTCTTTTAACCAAGTCTTCTTTGATCTTGAGCCCATTTTCAATCACTTTCTTAAATGTAGGGGGGCATTGTAGTTCAAGCCTGTAGCTCATGTCATCAGTTAGGTTGTCAATGAATAGTTCCATCTTTTCCTCTTCAGGTATGGAACAAGGATACCTAGTGAACAACCTTCACCATTGTTTTAGAAATGAGAGGAATGTTTCCCCTTTATTTTGTTTTGTGTTATAAAGATCCTTTATTGTTATCTCATGTTGAATATTATAGGAGTATTGCGAGATAAAATTGTTGACTAGTTCCTCAAAGGATTGAATTCATGGTTGTAGTTTAGAGAACCATTCCATACATTGACCTCCTAAGCTTCTTGGAAATAACCTCATCAAGTAATTTTCCTCTTGTGCAAATTCTAAACTCATGGTTCTAAATTCCCTCACATGATCTATTGGGTCAATTTTTCCATTGTATTTTTCATATTTCAGGAATTCGCAATGTCTAGGAAATGGTATCATGTCCACACTTGGATGAAAAGGATAGGGAAAAATTTCTTGTAACATGTATCTTTTTGTGGTCCCTTTTTGCATATCCTAAATTTTTTGTTGTAAATTTTGCATTTGGTGTGTTAGGATAGCCACTTGATTTGTGTTTTGTGTTTCATTTTTAGCTCTTTTAGGTGCTTCTTTTAATCAATTGACATCAAAGTCCTTGGGAAGTTTTATGCCTAAATCAACTATCATCAAAAGGTATTTTTCTCCATCCTTTTCCAAAAAAAATTCCATGAATTGATGAAAATTTGGATCTTGTTGTGCGGTTTGAATGTCCTCTTCAGTTATTTCATTACCATCTTTTTGATGGAATCTATGAAAGGGATTTTCTTTAGCCATGGTATTTAGTGTTTCAATTTATTTTTCTCTAAGTTTCTTCCTTTGTAACCTTGTCAAAATTGGCATACAAGTGTTGTTGTTTTCACTAAACTTTGATCTTTCATTTGGATGAGTGCCAAGGATATTAACTAAGTTGAATAGAATGATAAATTCTGTTGATGAGACTAAGTCAAAATCTAATTATTTTGCTTCATTTCGTGATTGTAGGATGAAAAATATTAATAAAGAAACTTAAGTTAATAATCAAGAATTGTGTTTGATAATATGGCACTTTAAAATTGTAAGATCTTGGTTTAATTTGGGATTGTTTCACTTGAAAAGTTTAGTTTTTGACAAGTTTGAGCCACTGTGTTGACTGATAAATTTTTTTCATTCTGATAAAAATCTAGATTTTGATGTTAACTATCTAATTGATGGGAAAAATAACTCTTTCATTTTTCATTTACTGGATGCGCTATAACAGACCTCATATGCACTAAAACATAATGTGAATGAGCTGGTAAACTGAATTGAATGCGCTAACAAACTAGGTAGATGCATTGTAAAACAAGGTGTATGCACTAATAAATTGACCAAATGCACTAACAAACTAGGTAGATGTGTTGTAAAATAGGGTGAATGTGCTAAAACAGAGTTTGATTGCACTAAAATTCTAGGTGAATGTGTCGAAAGACTGGGTGTAGATGTGCTATAATACATGATAGATCCATTGAAATAGAGTTTTGATGCGCTGTTTAAACAAGGTAGATGCACTAAAAAATTGGGTATATGCACTAAACTAGAGTTTGATTGCGCTAATCTGGGAGTTGTCAGTATTTTCACAATTCCATCTGGTTGTTCTACTTTTTCTTAGTAAGAATATTAATTCCAGGTTGGAATTTTCTGACCAAATGAATATTTTGGAGAGGTGTTTTTCTTGTAAATCTTGGAATTTGATGATCTAATTGGATGATACCTTTGAAAATAACTTCACACACAAAAGCTAGTTTGTAAATAGTTGTTTCAGTTTCTATGTATTAAACATGTAGTGAGTGTTCTAGAATCAAGTTTGATTCTTTCAATTTCTACAGGGTTGACACAAATAAAGATAGTTCAAGCACTTTTCTAATTTTCAAGTAGGTCACTTAGAATATCACAGCCCACAGCTTGAAACTATGTTAGCTCACATAGCCCTGTCACCCCCTAGAGGGCGCCCGTGTTTTTTCCTTTCCTGAGTCTTAACCAAAGTTGAATCCTCCACTTTTGGCTAGGGTCTCTGATAGTTATATGGTGAGTGTCTTGGGGGTAGATTCTTCCCTCCCCTTGCACCATGATATAAAAAGTGTTCAGAAACTGACACAGTTGGATTCTACACTAAAGTTCTTAGAAAGGGTATTCGTTTGAAGCGACAATTGATAAAATCCCTCATGAGACCTCCTAATCTTTAGAACAAAGATTTTGGGGATGGTTATCTTGCACACTTCCATTGAATTGTGGGTTTCCCCAAATTCACTTTTGACTAGAGTGGGTTGGAAAACCTAGCTTTGGTTGTTCCCACTTAGGTTGCTCCCATAGGGTGAGTATGTTTTCCCACTATGACAGGCCTTCTAAAGGTGTTAATAAAGCAAGATAGCAAGTCTAGCATTATGATCACCCAGCTAAGGGAAGAGCATAAGCCTATTTCTTTCAAATCATAGTGAACATGGGGTTCAAACTATTTCTTTAATTAAGCTAGATGCACTATCTTAGCCAAAGGAAAAAGCAATAATAAATTTAAATCCCTACAAACACTATTAGTAAATTGTAGATTTTTTTCTTTGACCAGCGTAAGTTTTTCCAACAATTGTCTTTGACTTAAGCGTATTATGTACCTACAAGACAAAAAATACTGATTAATTCTTGAATTTTTAAGATTTTTTGAAAATATTTAGATGTGCCATAACAATCCTTAAATGCGCTAAAATAATAGTTCTATGTGCTATAGAATTTAGTCAATGCGCTAAAAGAAAAGGTCAATGCATTGAAATAAAATGTGAATGCACTAAAATAAGAATCCTATGCACTATAGAAATTGATGTATGCACTAAAATGAAGGGTCAATGTGTTGAAAGTAAACCCCTTGACTGGTGAAAAACAATATTGGATGTGTCGGAACAGTCATCGTATGTGTTGGAATATTTTGTGGATGTACTAGGATATTCTGTGGATGCACTAGAATAGTGCTTGGATGTGCCGATTTAGAATTTGTATGTGTTGTAAAAACTCTCGATTGCGCTAAAACAAAACACGTCAAAAACCTATAGAAAAACTTTTCAAGAAAAGATGTTAAATTTGGGTTTTTTGTGCCCCAGAGTGGGCACCAATTTATGTGTGAGTAAAATATGTGCAAATTTTATAACAAACACAATCAATAAGACATTATATCAATAGATTTAAACAATAATTAAACTAATTAAAGCAGAAATCCATTGAAAGTGTCTAATTTCTCTCTAACTCCAAAGATTTATTAAATCACTGTGGCTCTCAAATTGTGTAAGCATTGTGACTGTTAAAATTCCAATCTAGAGAATGAGATGATGTAAGATGTAGGAACCTAATTCTATATGATATTTCTAAATGATATGATGTAATATTGTAGATGAAAATGACATAAAACTGATAAAATAAACTAAGATGCAGCTATATGAAGAGCCATTATTATAAAATTAAGATTATTCTACAATGATGATTGCTATTTTACTAATATGATAATTTCTCAAATGCTTCTAATGCTATTTCTGCAGAGTAAGATTGCACAAAGTTGGGATCTATTTCTTGTAGAAAGAGGTTGTATTTATAGCTTCCCGGCAACATATTTGTGATGTGGCAACAAAGCAAAGGTCTGGATTTGATTTGAAAGAATCAAAGATGAAGGATGAAGAAGCCTGAGAAGATTATGGAGATTATTCCTCCCCATAAAAACATTCAGCCAAAGGATAGGAAGAATCAATGGAAGATGAAAAAGTTTGCCTGTAATTTGTCTCCAATTTGTCTCCAAATTTGTTTGTGAAGGCTGAGTTGAATTAATTAGATATCAAATATCTAATTTGGTAAGTGCATATGATGAGTGAAAAGAGGAAATAGTTGTAGAAATATGCCTTAATTGAATATTTAGATTTATTCAAATTAGCAAGAAATTGGAAATATTCAATTTAGAGGAAATTGGAATATTTGGAAGAAATAATAATTATTAAATAAAACAAATATTTGAAATTGTTTATTTAATAAAAGAGGGATAATGATAATTAAATACGACTATATAATTTAGTTTATTTAATTAAGAGGGAATAAATAGAAGATTGTAAATAGAATAGAAGAATTAAAGAAATGAACTATATAAATAAATAATTTTATTTATTTAATAGTAGATGAATTAAAGGTTAATTAATCAAATAAATGTATTTAATTAATCAGATTTATCTAGACCATTTTTAGGTGTATAAAATTATATCATCGATCCAAAGACAAAGCACAACATGGAAGTAAGATGTAAGGATTTCAATTTTCTTAACGATCCTTTGAGAGTTGTAATGGATAGAAATGATGACATCCTTTGGTATGTCACCAAATTGGGTAATTGATCAACACAATTGGGATACAAAATAAAAAATAAAGATCTTAATGTTGCACCGTGGCCCAAGGACATCTAATGGGGCACCAATGTCCTCCCCAAGGCTAGTTCTTTTTCTTGCACAACACTCCACAAATGTATCTTAACTAGGGATGGACTACAAAAAATAGGCATATTAGCTCCCCATCAGTGTTTAAATTTCAAAATAAGAAAAGAGGCAATGAACCATCTTATCTTACAATAAAAAATGGCCCAAGATTTTTGGTATACCTTTTTCAACAAACTTGGATAAACTAGTGCATTGTCAAATACAATCAAAGATCTTTTTGAAGGATGGCCAAGATATAATAAGGGATCCCTATGGGTTGGGCTATGGATTGAGGTGATAGCAATGATTATGGGGTAGTTATGGAAATAAAGAAATGATAGGATCTTCAAAGAAGAGGAAATTCCATGCTCGATGGTCATAAAGAAAATTGAATTGGGAATTTTTGAACATTAAAATGTGAAAGTTAGAAAAATCACAAGTATTTCTTGACATGGGTCCACAAGACTCAAAGTTGATGGACATGTCTATGTAAGCTAGCTGAATGTTCCAATAATGGATTTTATTGTGGTCTCTTCAACCTCAAATTGAATGCCAAAAAATTCATTTTCCTACTACGGAAAATTCCATAGAGTGCATTTGCATTTACAAACTTGGATCGTGATGAATTTTGAAATTGTTTTGGATCTCAGACAGTTTATCACCCATTATGAACTACAATATAGACTCTCCCTTTGGACTACAATAACATATTCTTATCTATTGTAAATCCAAAACAAGGCTGATGGAAGATAATTTTGGATATATTTCATAAAAGAGTTAGTAATTGGACCTTTAGATGGTTATCTTTTGTTAGTTGTTTGGGAATTTTTTTAAAAATTTAGTATCTCTTTAATTACATTTTTTTATCATTCTTTGAGGTTTTTTTCAAGGTATTTGATACTCTTTCTATGAAATTCTAATGGGTAGGAATTTTTGAGTCTCAAAAAATAATTTTAGTTACCAAGAAACCTGTTTGTATTTCTAAAAGCTATAATAGAGTTGGGCTTAGAAATCTTGAATTTTGAATTTTTAAGCTTTAGCTATAAAATTATAATACTGATTAAGTAAGCAATTGTAGAAACCTTGGGAAAGAATCCTTAGTTTTAAATATTTGGGAGGAGTTACTAAGGAGGATATTCCATGAATGGGATTGGAAAGGACTGGTTCTATGGTTTGAAACAATATTATAAATGGGCCTTACATTGTTATGGAAGGTCTATTCTAGATTATCAATAAAGGTGATAGAGCTATTTCTTGGATTGATTCATAAGATCATATCTCAATCCTCTCATCATTCCCCTACATCTAGCTCTTAAGTGAAAATATAAGGGTATTTGGTGGTCAAAAGTAGTATATTTTAATAACTCTATCTATCTAGATAGTTCACATAAATACTAGTGAAAAGACCATAGTAGTTGGCCAAGAGAGAAAATGTTTGAAGCCTGGGTTACTCATACATCCATCATTATTGATCAACCTTATTACTCCTTAAAGGGGACATATATTATTGTGTAGGGTCATGAATATAAAGGAGAATATTTAGTTTCTCTTGGTTATTATAATTTAGAGCATAAGAAAGGTGTGAGTAGATATATTCCTCAATGGAAAAAGGTTTGGAATAAATTCAATTGGCCTAAGTGTAATCTATTTATCTAGTTAGTGTGTCAAAATAAATTCCTCACATAGGATAATCTTAGAAAGATAGGATTTCAAGGTCCTTCTAAATGTTTTTGTGTGGTATTAATGAAGAAAGTATAACTCACCTCTTTTTTTAGTTCCCCTTCTCCGTTAGGGATATTGATGGAAGAGATAGAATTGACCTTTATGAGCTTATAAAATTCTGAAGAATTTTCTCATCCCCATGGACTTAGTCTACATTTTAAAACCCTTGTCTCCATTAGTGAGTAGGATTTTTTCTTGTGAAATCACTCAAGTGTTCTAATCACACGTTGACCTGCCATACCAGTCTCTAATTCCTTAAGTCATCCTTTGCACCGTAGTGCACATTTTTTTACCAAACCCTTTGGTTAGAAGTACCGATCACCAATTGTCCCATCGACCTTAATCTTTTCCTAAGGATGGATCTTAGTTTTCCCCAATGACTTAAGCTTAAGTCGTTAGCTTACGAGGGTCATGTCACTGTTGGCCTAAAAATGGCCCTTTATTAAATGCTAACTTTATCGCTTGTGCAGGTTTAAAGAGCATGAGATTGTGGGAAGAGATCCTGAGCGTACCCCGCCAGCTCGTGGGTTATAAATGTTGGCTTGTTAAAATCTGTGAGGTCAGTGGAACAAAGATGCATGTCTTCATATGGATGTGGGGACTAGTCTCCACTACCAAGTTTATGGCCCATGGTTCCAAAATCGACGGTTGAGATCAAATCTTGGGAATGATCTCCACTATTCCCTGCTAGTTCGCTAGAAAAAAGTGAACGCCTACTAAAATTAGTGAGATCAACAAGATCTTAACATGTGGAATGACCCACTCAGTTTGTGAAATGAATGGGTCCTACTAATAGGGAAGCTTCTATCTGATATGGGTTTGCACCTTTGGACAAGGACACGTCAACAAAGCACCACTAGATTCTAACCTTAGTTAGCTAAAATGAGATCATTCAATTTTCCATCTCAACGTGAGATCAACGACATATATTCAAAGTTAATAAAATGACATGTGATAGTCATTTTCATTTACAACCAACACACATTAATGGCCAGCTCTCTGAAAAAGTGATCAAATTGATCTATGTGCGTGTGCAGACTTAATTGTTGTCAATCATGAAGTGCAATATGAATATTTTCATGCACTTGAGAATTAAATGACAACAGTACACACACTAATGAATTGCCTAGTTTGTGCGTGTGTTTTCGTTAAGAAATGGTGATTGATATCATCACTTTGCTCAATAAATAGAAGTGATGAGTTGCTATTTTCACCATAGCAACTAAGTGTTAAGTTCTCAAATTGTTGCAGAGAGAGGAGCTAGAGAGTATATTTTTTGCTCACAAAATGAGTAAGTCAGTAACTTCTGTGGAGCCACCAAGAAGGTCATTTCAATTGAGTTTGTAGAGGCTTGGTTCTTGTGTTCTAGAGCATGCTCCAATGGTAGCTATGGATGCCACTACTGAAAATCCCAAGATTGCACCCACAAGGTACAGCTAGAGGTTGCAATTCCAGAATGTTGTGGAAAAGATTGAAGACAAAGGCAAGAAGCCATTGCAATCTATTACTAGGATAGGTAGAAAGATAAGGTATGGGTGTGGCTCCTTCATATGCCAAAATTCACCCATCAACCTCATGGATAGCTCATCAAACAACAAGATAGAGACCGAATCCGACTAATGCTGGTATCTCACAAACTTGAGTCGAACTCTGGCCCCTAGTGAAGAGATATTGTCCATTCCTTCACTAGTTGTCAGGACTCTGAGTGGGCGAGATGTCACTGTGTTACAAAAGGACAAGGAAAAAGAAGGGAAAAAGGTTTCTTCTCCTTCCCTTGCAATGACACGAAGTGGGCATGTATATCATGGTGTGGGTGTTGGTAAGCACAAGGTGGCTGGTCGGTGTGAAGATGTCATGTGGGATAAAATAAATTTTCTTTTGATAAATGGTTGTGGTGATTCCTCTTTTCTTCAGTTTACGTGGCTATCATTTTTTGGGTCTAGTGCTGACTATGCGCCTTTGTGTTGATGTGGATGTCTGGTTCATTGTGTACCTAGTGACAAAGGGAATTTTGGCGATATTTTACATTTCCCTTTTGGTGGTGGTTGCAAATTCGCTTTCCTAATTTTCAATGTGTTCTAGCATAATCAATACGTGGGGAATTTTGAAATGCAGATTAAATGTAAGATGAACTGAAATTTTTGCATTAAAATTACATTTGAGTTGGTAGCTTGTGGGCTCCCTTGTTCTATAAAAGGGAATTCAGGGCTCATTTGCAGGGGATTGAATTCTAGCCAAATTTTGAGTCAGGTGTCTGTATGGGTAGAATATTAGGCATAAAATAGTAAATAGAATAGTTATCTTATCTTGAGCTCTGAGGAACTTATGTAATTATCTTAAATGGTTTTACATAAATGGCTGATATAAAAAACAAATGTGTGATTTTGTTATATGTTCTCTCCTAGTGTAAGTCTGTGTGAATTTTGAGTGAAATGTTAAGGATATCTTCATTCATCTTCAAATATATGATTGAATGTATGTCTTTGTTCTCACTTTGATTCAAGTAATCAATTAAAATGCTTAAATGGGGTCATAAATTTGCATTTATTTACAAAGGATTTGATAAGAAGCCATATACTAGAAATTGTGAGCTCCATAATGCAAATTTGTTGTGAGAGTAGTCTATTTCATTAGATTTCAAATCACTTTTGTGTTACTGATCTTTGTATATGTGACTCTAATTCCCTATGTAACAAGGCATTGGTCTCCTTTCAAATATTCACATAAAGGGTATATATCAATTTGTCTATTCAGTGACCGACCTAAAGTCAGAATGCAAATTCACTTTAAAATTAAATTACAATCATAATGAGGCATGTGTATGAAATACTTCCTTTGTTTCTAATGGATTAATGGGAATTTACTTGAAGATGAGCTAGTCTTTGAGTGAATGATGTTGTTTATCATATATAGGAACTGATCTATGATTTGATTTGTCATTCGTCAAGAGTGTCAAGTTAAATATCCCTTAGGAACACCCTCCTTGGTCCCAAAGAGCCTAAAGTGAAGAAGATTCTAGTCCTTGACTAAATCTTGTCAATTTTTCATTCACTGTAAGGGTCTTGAATATAAGAATTGGCTACTCTTTAGAGATTCCTTAGGTGTATTGGAAAAAAACCAATAGAATGGCGACTCTGCTAGAGAAATTCTCATTCTCCAAACACAGATACCAAATGTAGAGTCAAATGGTTAAATGAACCCAAACATCTTGATTGGAAAATGACAAATTCTTAAACTTGTAAAATATTCTAAATGCAACAAAGATTGAAGGATCCAGACCTAACTCTACTATGGAAGATAGCCCAGAATATATATTGTTGGTAAGGAAACTACATCTCACCTGAAGTTCAGTCCTCTAGAAGGAGGTGGTGACTCTTAATCAAAGAACCTATTAAATCATATATCAATTGATCAGATCTACAATCCAAGAAGGAAAAGACAATTATCTGCTACAAATTACCAAGTATTTTCATAGAATTTGAAGAAATTGAAGCGTACAATTGATAGATCAAGATAAATTTTCTTAGAGGAGATGTAAGTGGTTCCCTAATGAGTGAATTAGCACTAGATGAGGGAATATTTGGAGTATTTTAACATGATTTTATGTATGAGTTAAATTTGTGCATTATGAGGAAAAGAACATGTTAACTTACTAGGATCTTAGGCAACATTTGTAGGAAATACATGTGCTAAAGGCTTAGTATCATAATTGTGAAAGGAATTGAGGTAGTATTGTATAAATGCATAGTATATTCACAATTCCTTTTCAAGAATTAAAAGAAAGTTGTCAATTCATGTCGTCCCATTTAAATATGGAGAAAAGTATGCAAGGTGAGCAGTCATTGTCTCATCAAGGTAGCTTTAGTGCTAATAGGTATAAAGCTATCAACTTTGACAATATTGGTGGGTATCCAAATATTCTACCACCAAAGATTAGGGACAAGATTCCAAGGTTCAGTGGTGAAAAAACAGAATCAACAAATAAGCATGTGCAAGAATTTGTTGATATGATGGGTGATTATGAGATTGATTGTGAGGATGTGGTTATGAAGTTATTTTTTCAATCTCTGAAGGGAGATGCAAGAGACTGGTTCTCTTTTCTGCCCAATTCCTCTATATATTGTTGGAATGAGCTTAAGATAGCCTTCATTGGTCAATTTGGTGAAAGGGTAAACCCAAGTGTTGCAAGAAGGAATTTCATGGAAATTTCTAGGGATAAAGGGGAATTGGTCCCTACTTTCAACCTTAGATTTGAAAAAGTCATAAAGGAAATTCTTTAACATGTGAGACCAAATGATGCAAAGTGTTTGGTTGTATATTTGGGAGCATTTGATAGAAGAATGAGTTTCTTGCTAAGGGATAAAGAACCTACTACTTTACAACAAGCTTACGTAGAGGCCATGAATATCGAGAATAATTTGAAATACTCAATTATGAGGGGACCTGCAATGATTAGCACAACTAGCTCTAGTAGGATTCTAGCTACTAAACCAAGTTCATCAAGGAACAAAAGTATCTATTAGGAAGAAGAGCTTTTAGATGTTGTATCTACATTATTTCCTAGAGATGCAAACCATGATCGAGCATCAACCTCACATTAGCCAAGGATGGGAAGGAATGATTTTATTTTCTCTATTGGAAAGCTATATGAAATGAAGAGACATACAAATGAGTCACCATATGACTTGTTTTCAAGATTCTTGGATGTTTTGATGGAGATACCCAAGAGTTTCAAGCCTAATGATCTAATGTGTATTAATTTATTTTGTGAAGCCTACATATCATGATCGAGTCGATGGTCTGAGGATTAGAAGCCCCATAGCCTTGATCAAGTAGTACATTGGATTAACACTATGGAAGAAATTGAGCATGGTCATGTACCCATAGTTGTTTCCCATAATGGGGGAAATAATTGCTATAGTGAGGAGAATCAGAGATTGAAAATGATAGATCAAGGAGAAGCATTAGAATCTGAGCGGCTAATTGTTGAACATTGTCATTTTACAAGCAACAAGGAAGTAGGTGCATGTGATAGTGATGAGAATGAAGAGAAAATGTGAAAAAAAGGAGATGGTACCCAATTACCTTCCTTGGGATATCATAAGCTATGAGAAAACACAAGAGATATGTGGTGAAACCTCAAAAATTGAATCAGCCAGCACTTATCATGCATTGATCTATGATGAGAATGCATATGGTCCTGGCACTATAACACAAATGAGGAATCAAAGTAATGAGGTTGATCTGAGATAGTCCTCCATCGAATATGATTCTTCTTATGAAGTGGAGATGGAATCCCTTGCATCTAGTAGGGGATATGTTAATAGCTTGGAAGGTGTGTACTTTCTAGGTAGCAAGAAATTTTTCTCATGTGAAAAATTCTCTAAATGTGGGTCAATTGTCATGAACATAGATGAGGAGGAGGATGGTGAGAATGTCTCCCTTTGTCCCTTAAGTGACTAGACTGATTTTGAGTATACTAATGATCATAGTTGTTGGGATCATGACATTAAAGATGATGAGATACATCCAATTATCATGGATGTATGGAAAAATTCCTTATTTGATGAACCTGCATTGGACCGAGAGATTATAAATGATAATTCTTATTGGTTTAGAAGCAATTATATTTTTCAAGATGCCCCTTATGAGTATTTGGCAAGCACTACTAGTGGATGTATTATGGATTGTACAAGTAAAAGTCAAGGTGGTGTTAATCTTGGCAATTGTGCCACTGAAAATATTACCCCTGGCTTGTTAGTCCCCCAACCAAATGGAGGATGTGACAATAGAGAAACTAGTGAATTGGTTTCCCTACATGTAATTGATCAAATTGTACTTGATAATCATCAAGAAGCTGATTCAAATTTGTTGACACCCAATTGTGATGATATCCCATATAAGGAGGAAGTTCAAGACTATAATGTCTGCTTTGGATGTAGTATGGAGGTTCAAAAAGATGTAGATGATTGTACTAACTTCCCTTGAGTGATAGGCTATGTACTTGAAGATGTAATTGAAATATCAGCTACTCAGGTTTCACATGATGATTGCATGATTATTTAGGCACCATTATTTTATGCTAAGGAGAAAGAATTACTTGATGATTCTATAGAGTATGCAAATATTGTAGCATTATTTCATCCATGTGAGGAGCAGTTCAAAGAAATAAGTAACCAAGGGAATGATACGATTCAGTATGAAGCTACAATGGAGTTCTTTGTAGATACTCCTCACCTTATGCACCTAATCATGGAACTTCTTTGTGATAAACAAATTGACAATAGGCATGATCATGTTTTCTTCCCTGAACTCACATAAGACTAGCCAAGTTTGAGCCAAAATGTTTATGAGATTTTTAGGTTTGATGAGCAAGAGAAATATGATTGTACATTTCATGACAATGTGGAATATGAGAGTTTCACCTTCTCAGTCTAGTTTGATGAACCTATGATGGAAAGGAATAAGTGTGACAATGCTAATTCAAATGTCATAGGTTGTGCTTATGATGATGTTGATAACCTGGGATTGCATAATGTTCATGTAGATCCTCTACAAGTAAGAAAATCCAAAGTCTTTGACCAAGGAAAGAATTGTCCTTGAGTTGTGGGGGCCTGGTGCCTCCACCTTCTAGAAATGAATTGCCATGTATATTTTGTGAATAGTGTACATAGGTTGGTTTATCTACTTTCTATTGTGTTTGCTTGCCTTGTTTGGGTAAGCTCCTTGGTTTTGGTCTTCAAACCTGGTCTGCTTCAACCTAAGATTTGGATTCTCACTATACCCATTGCAGGTATATGTCCCCAAGCATGAGCCCCTCATGGAGCTTATAAAATTCTAAAGAATTTTCTCATCCCCATGGACTTAGTCTGCATTTTAAAACCCTTTTCCCCATAAGTGAGTAGGGTTTTTTCTTGTGAAATCACTCAAGTGTTCTAATCGTACGTTGACCTACTACACCAGTCTTTGATTCCTTAAGTCATCCTTTGAGCCACAGTGCACCTTTGTTTACCAACCCCTTTGGTTAGAAGTATTAGTCACCAATTGTCCCATCGACCTTAATCTTTTCCTAAGGATGGGTCTTAATTTTCCTTGATGATTTAAGCTTAAGTCATCAAATTGTGAGGGTCATGTCACTGTTAGCCTAACAAAGGCCCTTTATTAATTGCTAACTTTCTCGCTTGTGCATGTTTAAAGATCACGGGATTGTGGGAAGAGATCTTGGCTGTACCACACCAGCTCACAAGTTATAAATGTCAGCTCATTAAAAGCCGCGAGGTTAGCAAAACAAAAACGTGTGTCTTCATACAGATGTGGGGCCTAGTCTCCACTACCAAGTTTATGGCCCATGGTTCCAAAACTAATGGCTGAGATCAAATCTCAGGAATGATCTCCACCATTCCCTACTGGTTCACTAGGAAAAAGTGAATGCCCATTAAAAGCAATGAGATCAGCGAGATCTCGACACATGCACTAACCCACTCAGTTTGTGAAATGAATGGAGCCTGCTAACTGGGAAGTTGTCATCCAATATGGGTTTGCACCATTGGCCAAGGACACATCATGCTAGATTCTAAGATTAGTTGAAATGAGATCAATGACATATATTCAAAGTTAATAAAACAGAACGTGATAGCTTTTTTCATCTACAACCAATGCACAATAATGGCCAACTCTCTACATAAGTGATCAAATTGATCTCCATGTGTGTGGAGACTTAATTGTTGGAAATCATGAAGTGCAATATGTAGATTTTCATGCACTTGAGAATTAAACAAAAATATTACACACGCCATCGAATTGCCTAGTTTTTGCATGTGTTTTTTGTTAAGTAGTGGTGATTGATATCATCAATTTTCTCAATAAATAGAAGTGATGAGTTGTTATTTTCACCATATAAACTAAGTGTTAAGTTCTCAAATTGTTACAGAGAGAGGAGATGGAGAGTCTATATTTTTTGGTCACAAAATGAGTAAGTTGATACCTTCTGTGGAGCCAACAAGAAGGTTGGTTCAATGTAGTTTGCAGAGGCTTGATTATTATGTTCCAAAGTGTGCTCCAATGGTAGAGATGGATGCCACTACTGAAAATCCCAAGATTGCACCCAAGAGGTGCAGCTGGAGGTTGCAATTCTAGAATGGTGTTGTGGAAAAGATGGAAGACAAAGGCAAGGAGCCATTGCAATCCGTTTCTGGGATAGGTAGAAAGATAAGGTATGGGCATGGCTCCTTTGGATGCCAAAATTCACCCATAAACCTCATGGATAGCTTGTCAAACAATGAGATGGAGACCGACTCTGACTACTACTGGTATCTTGCAAACTTGGGTCGAACTCTCACCCCTGGTGAAGTGATATTGTTCATTCCTCCACTGGCTACTAGTAATTCAAGTGGACAGGATATCACTATGCTACAAAAGGAAAAGGATGAAGAAGGGACCGAGGTTTCTTCTCCTTCCCTTGCAATGATGCAAAGTGGGCACATATATCGTGGTGTGGGTGCTATTAAGTGGAAGGTGGTTGCTTAGTGAGAAGATGTTGTGTGGGATGAAATAATTTTTTCTTTTGATAAATGGATGTGGTGATTCCTCTTTTCTTTGGTGTACGTGGATATCATTTTTTGGGTTTGGTGCTGACTGTGCACCTTTGTGTCGATCTGGATGTTTGGTTCATTGCATACCTAGTGACAAAGGGAATTTTGGCAGTATTTTGCATTTCCCTTTTGGTGGTGGTTGCAGATTTGCTTTCCCCATTTTCAACGTGTTATGGCATAATTAGTATGTGGGGAATTTTAAAATGTAGATTAAATGTAAGATGAAATGAAATTTTTGCATTAAAATTGCATTTGAGCTGGTAGCTTGTGGGATCCCTTGTTCTATAAAAGGGAATTCAGGGCTCATTTGCAGGGGATTGAATTTTGGCAAAATTTTGAGTCGGGTGTCTATCTGGGTAGAATATTAGGCATAAAATAGTAAATAGAATAGTTATCTTGTCTTGAGCTCTAAGGAACTTATGTAATTATCTTAAATGGTTTTACAGAAATGGTTGATATAGAAAATAAACATATGATTCTGGTATATGTGCTCTCCTAGTGTAAGTTTGTATGAATTTTGAGTTAAATGTTAAGGATATATTCATTCATCTTCAAATATTTTTTTGAATGTATGTCTCTATTCTCACTTTGATTCAATTAATCAATTAAAATGCTTAAATGTGGTCATAAATTTGCATTTATTTACAAAGGATTTGATAAGAAGCCATATACTAGAAATTGTGAGCTCCATAATGCAAAGTTGTTGTGAGAGTAGTCGATTTCATCAAATTTAAAATCATTTTTGTGTTACTAATCTTTGTATATGTGACTCGGATGCCCTATGTAATAAGGCATTGGTCTCTTTTCAAATATTCACATAATGGGTATATCAATTTGTCTATTCAGTGACTGACCTAAAGTCAGAATGCAAATTCACTTTAAAATTAAATTACAATCACAATGAGGCATGTGTATGAAATACTTCCTTTGTTCATGATATATTAATGGGAATTTGCTTGAAGATGAGCCAGTCTTTGAGTGAATGATGTTGTTTATCATATATAGGAACCAATTTGTGATTTGATTTGTCATTCATCAAGAGTGTCAAGTTAAATATCGCTTGAGAACGCCCTCCTTGGTCCCATAGATCCTAAAGTGTAGAAGATTCTAGTCCTCGACTAAATCTTGTTAGTTGTCCATTCACTGTAAGGGTCTTGAATATAAGAATTGGCTACTCTTTAGATATTCCTTAGGTGTATTGGAAAAACACCAACAGACATATCATTTTAAAGGCCACATCTTTATCTAACTTTTGAGATAGCATCAATCATCCTCTAGCATCATTTTATTTTCTAGTTGTTTTATGGTATCTTGGCCCTATATTTATTCTTTAATAGATTTGGTCAAAGGGAAGTC
The DNA here is from genome assembly GCA_007258455.2 of Sequoia sempervirens. NCBI lineage: Eukaryota > Viridiplantae > Streptophyta > Pinopsida > Cupressales > Cupressaceae > Sequoia > Sequoia sempervirens. The sequence goes on along the minus strand of VDFB02271358.1, from coordinate 151,789,070 downwards.
TTAGATTCTATGAAGAGAATCATAGTATTAATATGTAGGTATAATAGAATATCAATAATTCAATCAAGGAAAATATTGAGGTTAAATTATCCTTTGATTAAATTATTTCCTTTTCTAATTCTCATCTTTCAAGTCTCCTATAGCTTTACTCCACAAAACTAGTCTTGATTTGGATTGAAAAAATTACAAGATAAATATGATTAGAAGTGGTCCCCACTCCCTCTAGATTACTTCAAAATACATACTAATGGATCCTCATGAAAAAATCTAGATCCTACTAGGATTAGGGGTTTGGATGAGATAGTGACTTTTGAGGTCACTTCTTCTTCACTACCTATATATTTTGTTGCACTAATCATCAAATGGAGGCCCATACCATTCATGTGTCACTTGAGAAATATTATGATCTAGGTTGGAAGAAGGTTATTTGTGAAATGGGTTATAAGATTTTAGTTTCCATCTTGAATAAGGAAAAGGTGCATGATTCTTCCGAGAGTTTTCTTATCTTGTTGAGTAGATTCTCTATTTCACTCCACATTTTGATTCTATTTAATTTATCCATATTCCTAGGGAATGTAATGTTGTGAATTTCTTGGCTAAATTGGCATCTAATGGTGAGTTGATGCAATACAAGGTGGAGGGATACCCCAAAAAAACTCAAACTGATCAGTCATAAACAACTAACCATCCTTTGAAACCCAAAATTCACAACTTGAACCAACCTCTCACCATTAGGCTTCAAACCTTCAAAACTCAACAAATAGAGATATCTTTTAGAGAAGGCCACAAAAAGGCCAACGTAACTTCAATTAAGCATCCACATAGTTTCAAATACAATGTCACAATAGATCACACAAGGTTTCTTAGGCCCATCATCAAGTTTCAATAGGCTGCTCTACTCAAAAGGCTACTAGATTAGCCCTATTTTTCAAAGTGAGTGTCTTCAAACCACTTTGTTATCACAAGGAATCTTTAGATAGTCATTTATCATGCCTCAAAAATCCCAATTCCGCAATCTTTTCTCAACTTCAAGCCTTTTACATCAGTGCCCCAAGAAACCCTCAATTTTCCATGTAAACACCTAGGGTTTTCAGAAAAACACTACCATCAGGCCCATAAAATTTAACCAATGCTTCAAAAAAGTTTATTTAGGTATGTACAGAAAATTTCCACCTTCACAAGCTCTGTCCTGTCAACAATTCAACAAATCCATGCTTTGAACCACCATTTTCATAAGAAAAATGATACTTATAGCCCTAGGGCTTGATCCAATGTTACATAACTTATTTTTTTTCTTATTCCTAAAACATATTTACATCTATTATACCATCCTATAGTGTCAATCCATTGAGTAACAATTGAAAAAAATAGGTGGATTGACAATTATATCATTTAAAACAAAATCAGACCTCCAAATCTGTGTATAGGCGGCCACAGGAAATTATTGAAAACTTTCTTAAATCTGAGTGTTAGACCTTCAAAATAGGTTCAAGTGAAAGAAATTTTTTCTATCTACACAATACAAAGATTAAAAACATATTATAAACTTCTAAGACACTAAAACTGCACTTTGACAACTTTTTTTGATTAACAACATTACATCTATTTGAAATTGTTTGGACATAAGAACCCCCATATTGTCCCATACACCTAAATACATAATAAAATGATCTTTTAGACCTTATTTGATGCAAAAAAACTCTACCCCCCTACTTTAACCTAGACCCACTCAAACTCTCCTAATTACATTTCACCATATCAAATTTTGCATTGATGGTGTAGGTGCTCCTGCACCATACAACCTCACTGGAAAAAACTCATGCCTAATGAGTTGAGGCTGGTACCCACTCCACCATCCTTCATACATGCTTCCCTAGTTCACAAACCTTTTCCATTGTTCCATGCTTTTTTTTCTTGCGAACTGCCCTACACCTTGGACTGTATTGGCACTTGGATAAGTCTTTATATTTACCTTTAGACCTGATGTCTATTCTTTTCCCATTCCTTGTTCCAAACTTGCTTGTCTTCCTACACTTATACCTGCACACAAACAATTATTAGTGACTTCATGTATTGTCCCCTTCCTAATGCTATTTCCTTTCTTGTAGTTGTCTATAGTGCCTTGTTCTTCTTTCCTTATCGGTACTGTCTTGTTAACCTTCCCTGTCACTATCACATCAAGCTTTTGTACTTTTGTACCTGCAAGTTTCACTTGTGTTTCTCCCTTATTCTCAGCCACAGGACACTCTATGGCCCCTACCAACACACTCTCTTTCCTTTTCACTGTCAAATCACCTTTCAACCCTATTTTTTCCCTCACTCTTGCTATCACTACATCCTTAATCTTCGAAGCAACATTATGATCTATTTTTTTTTCACTCACAACACTTAGAATTTCTTTTCTTCCACACATAATGATCATTTCTTTACCCTTGAAATCTTATACAAGTGGAGTTAAAACAAAAGAACAACCATCTTTCACTATGGTGTAGGTATTTTCCCTTCCATAATACAAAGCTCGCCTATCATATTGTCAGGGTCTACCTAGGAGTAGGTGACAACAATCCATAGGTAGGATATAAAAACAACACTATCACTATAACCTCCAATCTAAAAATCAACCACTTCCTTTTCACCAATAAAGACTGACCATCACTTAACCATGCAAATTTGTAAGGAAATTCATGAGGTATTCTTTTCAAACCTAACTTATCCACCATCTCAATAGACACCATATTCTCTATTGAACGAGAATCAAGTACAATCTTTCATACCTTATTTTTGCACTTACAAGTAGTTTTGAAGAAGCTCTTTCTTTGTAAAGGTTCTTCCTCTTTTGCTGCTATAGAAGAGGGGGATTCACTGCTCAAGAGTTATCTTCATTCAGAGAGCCTCACAGGGTGAACTTCCCTAATCTACCTTAGGAACAATAGCAAAATTTTTAGAATTCAAAAGAGTAGGTCACAAAGATTCTCTGGACAAACTGACAAGCTCTCAGCCAAAGGATGATAGTGCAGGAAACAAACGATAGTGCGGCACGTTGGAATCCTAGAGGTGTGTTGGCATCTCGTATGGAGCAAAAAGTAAAAATATCATAGAAAATTCCTAAATGACTACTTCTACTCTAATTATTGAGAATTTGCATAATGCGATAAAGTAGTAGAAAGCGATAGAAATTAAATGAAAAGAAGTAGAAATGAAGAAGAAAGGAAATAAATACTTACAATCACGTGAGTGATGAAGCCTCTAGAATGTGAATTTCTTCAATATCTACGCACAAGAGGGAGAAAGAAACTATTGGGTGGCTGTATAGGGGATTTCCTCAGTCAAACCCCATTTTGGTGTTTCCACCTCCACGAACAACCAAATAAATAGAGAGATAAAAGTAGAAATCAAGTAAAGAGCACTAAAGCACTACAAAACAGCGTTATGCTACTCAACCAAGTAATAGAGGAGAGGATTGAAAGCTTACCACCTCCACCAAGAGCACTCAAGGCTAATGGGGGAGAAAATGAGAGGAACTCAAACCTTTGCTGCAATGGTGTTTTGTTCCACACTTTCTCTATTGAAGTGGTGGAATGTTGATGTTGCTACTATGAAGTGTCAAGTGTTTGGACATTGAAGAGATAGTCAAGAAGTTGTTTAGAGCTTGTGAAGAGATTGTAGGAGAGATTGTGAAGTTTTTCAATGAAGTGAAGAACTTCTTAGAAGGTCAAATGCATATGGAAGGAGTGAATTTGAAGGGGAGATGAAGAAAATGGCCATATTCAGGTCGGTCAGCCAAGGAGGGCATTACAAATTGACCCCCAATGGGAAGTGTAATGCCTTTGTAGGCTCTAGACACAGGAATCTATCAGGGATGTAAGTGCACCACACAGATGTCTACGCACCGTGCGGGCATCCATGATAGAAATTCCTCCACCAACACTCAAAACAAGCACCAAGTGGGATGCAAGAAGCGGGCTTAGTTGTAATTTAGCCTCTAAACTTGGTTTTCTAAGGTGGATAAAGGAAAAAAGGGGATTTGCACATGGGGTTCAAATTAACTCTTATACAACTGCCTTCAATATTATCTTCCTCACTATCAGCATCTCCCCTGTTTTAGGATTAACCCTCTTACTTGTAGAATGATTTCTTTCACACTCCTCTTGAACCAATTGTGCTCTCCTATCAATTCTCTTTTCACAACTTGATGAACTACCAACTCTTTTAGGAAATTTCCAAGATGGATGACCAAATTCATTACAAGTGTAGCATCTCCCTATAAAATCATTAGAACTTCTACTAGCACTAAACCTTCCTCTACCTCTAAAACCACCTCTAGAATCAACACTTTTCTCTTTACCTTTATTTGCTCCTTCTTTTTCTTCCAATGGATACTTTGGTGTAGAAATCACTCCTCTTCCTCTTTCACTAGTACCACATCTTCCTCTAACTACTTTCTCTTGTCTCCTCTTAAGTCTCTCCTCCACCCTGATTGCTAATTGAAAACATTCTTCAATAGATTTGAGGTTAGTAACCACAAGTTCATCTTGAATATTAAACCCTAAACCACCTAAATACCTAGCCACCTTTTTAGCCTCATCCTCATCCCTTCTAGATCTTATGCTTAACTTGTAAAATTCATCAATGTAGGCTTTAACATCTAGTTCTTTTTGTTTCAATCCTTGCAACTTTTTATACAATTGAGCGTCATAGTCCTTTGGAAGAAACTTACCTTTCAACTTCTGTACCATCATGTCCCATGAAGTGATCCTTGATTTTCCTTGCTTTCTTCTCTCTACTTGCTCATAATCCCACCAAAGAAGAGCATGTCCTTTTAGCTTTGCTTTTGAAACCTTCACCATCTTTTCTTCTAAAATATATTCACTCTCAAAAAAGTTATCCATAGCAGCTATCCAATCAAGTGATTCCTCTTCATTTAAATTACCACCATAAATAGGAAGATCAAATTTTACCTTCATTGATTCACCTTTCACTGCTTCAAGCATCTTCACCATTCTTTGATCTTCAAGGTCCAGTTCTTCTTCAACATCTTCATAGTCTTCATCCTCCTCTTTTGTTTCACTTTCTTCATTAACTTCTCTCCTTTTCCTTGTCTCCAAGGTAGTAAGCCTTTCCAAAACTACATTATGAGATTTTAGAAGCTTATCATGCTTCTCTTTCAAGTCATGCAACTCTTTAGCAGCACCAACACCTTTTGGAGGCATCTTTTCAACCTTGACTCTTCACCTTCTATCTTCAAACCTACAAAATACAAATCAAAAGATCTTCTCCCTAATGCTCCGATAACACTTTGATGCAATACAAGGTGGAGGGTGACCCCAAACAAAATTGAACTAATCATTCACAAACAACTAACCATCCTTTGAAACCCAAAATTCACAACTTGAACCAACCTCTCACCATTAGGCTTCAAACCTTCAAAACTCAAAAAATAGAGATATCTTTTAGAGAAGGCCACAAAAAGGCCAATGCAACTTCAATTAAGCATCCACATAGTTTCAAACACAATGTCACAATAGATCACACAAATTTTCTTAGGCCCATCATCAAGTTACAATAGGTTGCCTTGCTCAAAAGGCTACTAGATTAGCCCTATATTTCAAAGTGAGTGTCTTCAAACCACTTTTTTATCACAAGGACTCTTTAGACAGTCATTTATTATGCCTCAAAACTCCCAATTCCATAATATTTTCTCAGCTTCAAGCCTTTTGCATCACTTCCCCAAGAAACCCTCAATTTGTCATGTAAACACCTAGGGTTTTCAGAAAAAACACTACTACCGAGCCCATAAAATGCAACCAATTCTTCAAACAAGTTTATTTAGGTCTATACAAACAATTTCCACCTTCATAAACTCTGTCCCATCAACAATTCAACAAATCCATGCTTTGAACCACCATTTTCACAAGAAAAATGACACTTCCCACCCTAGGGCTTCATCCAATGTTACACAACTTGTTTTTTTCTTATTCCTAAAACATATTTACATCTATTCTACCATCATATAGTGTCAATCCACAAAGTAACAGTTGAAAACAATAGGTGGATTGACAATTATATCATTTAAAAACAAAATTAGACCTCCAAATTTGTGTGTACAAGCTGCCATAGGAAATTATTAAAAACTTTCTTAAATCTGAGTGTTAGACCTTCAAAATAGGTTCAAGTGAAAGAAATTTCATGCATCTACACAATACAAAGATTCAAAACATCTTAGAACATGTACGGCCTATATAGTGTAAACAAAGAACAAGAAGCACAAGAAATTGCAAATAAAACGTTATATTTGTCATTGGAATTCTCAGTATAATCCTTCAACAACTCCTGCCCGAGCCATGAAGAGGATTTTATAAACTTTTCCCTACAAAACATAACTTCCCAACATACATAACTGTTTTATTAACTTCTAAGATACTAAAACTACAATTTGACAACTTTTTTTGATTAACAATATTACATCTATTTGAAATTGTTTGGACATAAGAACCCCAATATTGTCCCATACACCTAAATACATAATAAAATGATCTTTTAGACCTTATTTGATGCAAAAAAAATTTATGCCCCCTACTTTAACCTAGACCCACTCAAACTCTCCTAATTACATTTCACCATATCAAATTTTGCATTGAGGGTGTAGATGCTCCTGCACCATGAGTACAATTGGAATATCATTGATTGGCGATATTTTCCTTTGAATAAAGTTTGAAAACTTTGACAAATTTTTCATTATGATTGATCTTAGGGAATAATTTTTGTTTGGATCACAAAATCTTCTATTTCTCATGGTTTCTGGAATTATGGAAAACCTCGAGTTTTCGTTATTTTGGCTTTATTGGTAACTCTACTTGTATAAAATAAATTTTTGTAACAAGTATTAGTCTCTCATTTAATGATATTTTATCTTTTTTTTAAACAAATATTTATAAAAGAAAAATAAAATAAAATAACTCCTAATTAAATAAAACAAGTGAAGACTAATAACTTTCAACATTTTTTAAATAAATATATTTAAAAAATCTATACTTGTTAAAAAATTTATTAGCTTTTATAAGAGAAATTGTAAGAAGGAAATATGGTTAAATGATGGAAATGATGTTAAAAGGGGATTAATGATGCAAATGAAGTGAAATGATGCCAATAATGGAAAATTTTAGTTTTAGGATGTGTGATATGTGTTAGGCATTTTTACATGTCTACATTTTGCCCCTCTTTGACACAATGTACTTGTAGCATTGTTTCAAAGAATTCGAGATCAAATCAAGAAATAATTTTTTTTAATAATGGCCCATTGCACCTCAATGGTCAATGAAAGGATGATAAGACATTAGGATACCCCCTTAAGAGGTTGACTAAAAAAATTACTTTTTCAGGTCAGGCTCACGACAAGGTTTAGGAGTAGTTCTAATGCATAGAGGACGGAAAACTTAGGCCCTAGGTATTACATTTACAACTTAGGATGATCCAGGATGCTCAAAATTTAACCTAGGAGAGTTTCCTAGGGTAAAAAATTAGGGTTTGTGGGGTTAAATAGTGAAATAGGTTTGATTTACCCTTCATTTACACTTTCAACCTTAGGTAATTTCAGAGCTTTGGTGATCTTTTGTTGTGATTTTTGATTCGTGATGGAATGAGTTTTGAGTGCACTATATTGAGTGAACATAGTTTGTCAGTACCAATGACTAGACGACATAGGGATTGTGGTATGCATGCTTTCTCTTTTTGCTTTCATCTTTTTATGTTTAAATAAATGCATTTAATGTTTAAAGTTTTTTAGGACAATAGTGGTAATTCTCAAATTTTGCCACTATTGACATGATAATGCCACTAGCATACTAGGTTAGATGATCGATTTCGTTAAAAGTCACCACTAACATTAGATTAGACTGCTATAGTAAAAACTAGTTGCTATTGTTTAATCACAATTATCAAAAATGACCACACAATTGAAAACTCTAAAATTATGTTGCTATCAAAAAAATCAACAATAATTGTAGTAAAATAGGTTCACTATCATGATGGAGAGCCCCTATCATCCTAAAACAAGATCACTATTGTAAAATTGGATTGCTAATGTCCTAGAAAAGCTCGCTACTCTTAAAAATGATTGTTTAAGCTGGCTTGATTGCAAATTTAAGTTCTTGATTTGATTTTCTAGAAAAATCTTGATGTTGTGGGTTGAATGTTTGCAGGTGTTTCTTAAACCATTGTATTCTAGAGAGAAATGAACTTGGAATTTGTTAGACTTCATAGCTAGATTCCAAGAGTTGGAGAGGCATTTTTTGGATGTAGTTGGATTACAACATATCACATACCTGTCTGAGATTAGAGCCCATAGGACTATGATGACTCTCTAGTTGAGAGATGGTATTCAAAGACTACTTCTTTTCATCTACCTACAGGAGAGTGCTTGATCACTCTTGAGTACATATGGAGGATCTTGAGGATCCTTATCCACAGAGAGCTTATGATAAATGATGTCAGGCTAAGTACACTTTCCATGTAGAGACTACTCGGGATGCAACAACTATAGGTGATTGACTCATAGATTGATTTGACATGGTTTGTTGATGGTGTTGATCCTATGGAAATGGTATTAGTAGGACTAATCATTGGGCCTCTAATGCCTGATTGGAGGGCTAGGGGATTCCCCATTGGATGGGGTATCTATATCAAGCAGCTGATGGAGCATGCTATTGTATATTCTTGGGGTCCATGTGTGCTTTCTCATCTATATAGAGACATGCATGAGGTAGTTTATCACAGTGAAAATAATATTTATGTTGGGATGACTCTTCTTCATATATGGGCATGGGAGAGGATTGTAGTTATGAGAATTGATGGCTTATTTTGACAAGATCATGATGATCTCTATTCGTACATATATTCAAATTATTCGTATTATATATAGTCTAGCAAGTTGTCTTATTAGAGAGCCTTTTTTGATGATATGAACAAGTTTATTTGGAAACCCTATATAGCATGTGAGGCTTGGGTCAATGACCATGATCATTTGACATATTTTTGATAGAATAAATGGTTGATAGGTAGGGTTGATATTATACTAGAAAGATATTTTCTAGAGAGGGTGCTCCAATAGTTCAAAGAATGGAAAACTCACCTAGTAGATGATTACCACATGCCTGTTTTAGACGCACGGCCTGAGAGGTCAATGGGTGGGGACCGAGGGCAGATTCAAGGAGAGTAGTTAAAGAGTTTAGAGAACTAGTACCTATTGACTAGGGATGGGAAGTCAGTCTTCCTAATCTAGGGATGACTAAGGATTATGCTTAGTGGTGGGCTCGTCGACGACCATTGAGATTTATAGTTCTTGTTAGTGTTGGTTTGGTTATTAGTCAGGTTAGGAGGATGGTCAGTGTAGTTGGTAGAGAGGAGATAGACAGAGTCTTCACATTGCACATGAGTAGTATGAGAGAGCTCAAGCTAAGTAGGATGATAGGGATTAGGCACAACATGATGCTCAGGTACCATATGACCTACAGTAGTAGCAACAGAAGGCACCACAAGCTCCTCCCCCATAGGGAGACATGGAAAATTGGATTGCATAGCTCATGACTAAGAGATATTAGACTATACATGACTGAGATGCTAAGGTCAGAAAGAGGGATGCTGAGATGTCTCAAAAATAGGTCGAAGATACTTAGATAGTTGTATTAACTATAGAGCATGATACTATTAGGGCTAAGAGGGATTCCTTGAGGCATGAGTTAGCCATAGAGAGATAACAGTGATTGGTAGTAGAGATTGCATTGGCTTCATCTATTTTGTGGACTCAATATCAGACTAAGTGGGATCAATATTTTGTAGAGGCTATTTATTACAAGACACTCTATGATTCTCAAGTTCCTAGAGCATTGAAACATCCTAGATTTTGGGTGCCTAGTAATGCCATAGGTGCAGAGTTGTTAGGTGGCCAGTCAGTGGATAGACCTTTGAGACATCCTTCAGGTCCATCACTATAGCCACATTAGTCTCCTACTCATAACCAACATAGATCACAACATGATGGGGAATAACATAAATCACCATCTCGTGACAAACAATAGGATTGATTTATATTTTTATTATCTTTGTATTGTATTTCCACAAACTCAACATAGACATGTTTTGTATATATATTCATCAACCCATCTACAACCTCATATATATATGTATTTTTTTGATGTACTTGATGTTGTTTCACACGACACTGATGATGTGTACCTTGATATTCTATTTTGATGATATCTATGAGATATACCATTTTTTATGCAACTTATGGCATGTTATGAGGTGCTTATATGATGCATGATATGCTCATGCTTTTTGTACTTTCCTAATGCTTTTATATGATATGGATGATATGGATGATTTAGGATGATGCATGTATGTAAATGGATAATGCTATATGAGGTATGATGTTTTATGATATGATGAACATGATATGCACTGATGAGTTTTTGGATATAGGATGCATGTGGTACTAATGATATTTGTGTTGCAGGATGGAGATGTTAGTAAGAATAAATATTAGTTAGATTTTAGAAGAAAAATGATCTTGATCTAATTTTTGAAAACCCGTTGATTATGATTAATATGATGATATGCATTGATGAGTGATTGATATTGATGAATGATAATTATTTGATGAGTTTTCTTTTTCTTTCATGGAGAACTAAGTAGTGTTTATCAATCCTTATTAATGTAGAAAATAGACATGATGCATGACAATATTAATGACCAAGTTGACTCTGCATCTATTGCATAGAATTTGACTTTGCAAACAAGGAGTATTCTTGCTCATACTAGACATACAAAAACCTTGTTAGAGTGTATGGGTGAGAAGTTTCAAAAAAAATGGACCAGTTACACAGAGACATATGGAGTGCCTAATATGCAACAATTTCCCCAAAATGACTTCCACACATAGAACAAAGAAAGTATTCGTTGTGGTAGTATTGCAAAAATATCCAAAAAAAAAAAGAAAGGAAAAAATCAATGATCAATTCCCCATTCCTTCCTCTCTAAATCCATCCTCAAGAGATCCTTGGAATGTGACAATAAGATAAATCAAAAAGATAAGATCATAAAAGATAAACAATGCTACTGTATCACTTGTCATAGATGTTTTAATGTTTCATGATGTTACCCATCGATGATGCCTATTGTAAGAATTATTTATCCATTAAGACACATGTTGGAATGTTGATGATGATTTTCAAAAGACAAGGTAGTTAACATTTAGGCATTGCTTTAGTCTAATGATAATCTAGTTGTTTTGTTTCTTTTCTTGGAATTTTTTGGATTTTGATGTTTGCTTTGCTTGTTGATTGTGTTGTCAAAGGTCAAAGGCGACGATTGTTTATTATGGATGGAGAGTTGATTGTAGATAGGTGATAAAAAAGATAGGATTTTTGAGATTTTTTAAATGTTTTTATGCTTTAGAGGTTATTTGATGTTGTTTTTGATGTTTTTTGAAAATATTTGGATTTTTTTGGTGTTTTTGAGAGATTTAGAGACCAAAATAGACACCTAAAGGGGAATGACCTAATGCCTTTGGGGCTTATCAATGATGACCTTTCCTACATATGCGCGGAGATGACATATTTTGACTAAGCATGATTGACACTATTTTTGGAGTATATCTAAATGTTTTATGTTGAATTTTCATAAGATATTTGAATGTTTTTGGATTTTTGACCAAGTTTAAAGACCAAGAGGGACACCTAAAGCGACTGAACTAGTGCCTCGGGGGATAATTGATGATGGCCTTGCCTATTTTATACACATAGAGACAATGCAATTCAATTATTTTGACTCAATACAACTTGTTCAAAGATGACTTACAATATTTTTGGGATTTTGATGTTTTATGACTTTGTTTTGGATTTTCACGATTTTCTAGATGTTTTTTATTTTGATAGTTTTTTTCAAGTGATGGGATGAACAAGGATCCAATCTGCTACTAGGTCTAGGAGGTTTCCCTTGGTTCGGAATAAGATTGCATTTATTAGGGATAGGTGGACAAAACGAATGGTGGATAGAGATGGTACAATAAGGTTCAACACTTGATCAGTTATCGAGCCATGGTTGGGTGTACATTTTATTATGTGATGGATGGAGTGAAATGGATGTGATAATAGGATGGAGTGCATGCAATAGTAGATGGATAGTTTTGATAGATTAGGATGCAAGAATTATTCAAATGCATCACCTATTTACTAGGTTTATAGTACAGTAGCAGTTCTAGAAGCACCACAGGGTGGTTTTCACTTAAAGGTTGTTTTATTTCTCATTTTTTTTTAATTTTCTTTTTTTTCTTGGGATATTCTAATGCACTAGGTATAGAACTTATTGAGATGGTTGTTGTTAAGAGGTTGGGCTAGAGGTTATCCTTCTAGAGTAGCCAACTAATATACTCCATAGCTATAGGTTGTTATGATTATAAAGGAACCTAACCAGATTGGTTCAAACTTACCTTTCCCATCTTGATTGAGTTGGATCTTTAGATTTTCTTTTAGGACCAAGTAACCAAATTGAAATTTCATGTTCTTTATTTTCTTATTATAGATTTACTTGAGGTGATTTTGATAAGCTTGTAGGTGGTCTAAAGAGCTCAAATTTCTTTCATTCAATAGTTCTAGTTGATTGAGTTTGGATACCTAATATTCTTTATTGTTGATAATGTCTTTCAGGGATACTTGTAGTGATGGGATCTCAAACTCAATAGGTAAGATAGATTCTGATCCATAGACGAGGGAAAAAGGTGTTGCACCTATGGGTGTGCAAATGTTGGTTTGATAATCCCATAAGGCAGGATTTAGTTGTAGGTTCCAATCATGACATATATCATTAATAGTCTTCTTCAATATTTTTAGGATTGTTTTGTTTGATGCTTCCACCTGACTATTTCCCTCAAGATAGTATGGGGTAGAGAAGCAATGTTGGATAGAGAACCTAGAGCAAATTTTATGGAAATTATTGGTTTTTAAATGGAGTTCCATTGTTGGTAATGATAGTCTAAGGGATTCCATATTGAAAAATCAAATAGTTCAAGATAAACTTTGCTATTTTTTTTCTCATGATATAGGTGAGAGTTATAACTTATATCCACTTTGTAAAATACTTTGTAGTAGTTATGATAAATTTGTGTCTATAGGATGAAGTGGGAGATATGATCTTTCCTATCAAATCAAGTCCCCAATGTGAGAGGGGACATGGTGTAGTGATAGGACATAGATCTTATGCAGGTGCGTGAACAAGATCATCATGTTGCTAATATTGATGACACTTCTTGGAATAGTGTATAGCTTCTTACTTGATTCGGGGCCAATAATACCCCATTCTTAGCAACTTCTTCACTAGATTAGGTCCACTAGAGTGAGACCCACAAACACCTTCATGTACCTCTTGCAAGGAAGTTTGTGCTTCTTACGTGTTGAGACATCAGAGTAACGTACCATCGATACTTTGACAATATAAGGTATCTCCAAAGATGGTAAATTGGGAAGTTCAAAAAATAAAGGTTTTCTTTTGATTAGCTATTAGGTGAGGTGGTATGATTCCATGTCGAATATAGGTTAATGTGTCTTGATACAAAGGCGAGTTGGGACCAAAAACATCACACATGAGTTCATATTTTGAAATATCGAATGCTGGTATAAGTAACTATTCCACTCAGAATTTGTAGCTAGGAATGTTCTAGAATATGTCAAGGAGTGAACCAATAGTGACCATAGCATCGACAACTTTATTTTTCACCCTTAGGATCTATTCAAATATGATGAACAAAATGTATTGCTTGAAGCTATCCACCATTCTCTTGTATGACATGATCTTTTCATCTTTAGTCTGGTATTCACCATTGACTTGCCTTATGACCAACTAGAAGTCACCATAGACTTGTAGTTCTTTGATTTTCCATTCCATGACCATTTTGATCTTAATGATCAGTTCTTCATATTTGGCTACATTTTTCATACAAGGGAAGTAAATTCTATATTATTTTTGTATACAATCTTCTTGTGGTGTAAGAAATAGGCTAGTAGCCCCTGAGCTATGTTGAGTATGGGATCTGTTGAAGTACAAAGTCCAATGGGCTAACTAAGTTATTAGTAGAATTCTCTCATCTAGAAATTTTGATATGAGTGATTAATGATCTTCAATCGATGCTTCTGCTAACTGTTCTACTATCACTTGTCCTTTAATGGCATTCCTATCAACATATTCTATGTTGAATTCGCTAAGTATCATGAGCCACTTAGTGATTCTTCTTGTAAGAGTTGCTTTTTCCAAGATATATTTCAAGGGATCTACTTTAGATATCATCTTGATTTGTCTTCTTAACATGTAATTCCTAAGCTTGTGTTGTGAAGAAAACTAATAGACATCTCATTCCTTGGGTGTATAATTTAACTCATAGCCAACCAAGGTACAACTGATATAGTAAATTGCTCTTTCTTTGTTCTGCTCATCAAGTTGTGCCAATAGAGATCCCAAAGTTATCATTGTTGTGGATACATATAAATCATTTCTTTATCTTGAATCGAAGGAATAAATAAAAGGGGAGTGAGCAAATAGTCTTAACATGTTGAAAAGCTTGATCACACCTTCTACCCCATTTGAACGTTACATCTTTATGGAGCAAGTTTGTAAATGGATGAGATTTATCCACTAAATGTGTAATAAACCTTTGGATAGGCTAAAGCTTGCCTTGTAAACTATGTAGTTGTTTCAATGTTCTCAAGGGAGGTATTTCTAGGATAGCCTTGACCTTAGTGGGATCCACCTTGATACCTCTTTTGGATATAATGTAGCCCAATAGTTTCCCAAATGTTACATCAAACACACATTTTTTTGGATTTAGATGCAAGTATACTCCTCTATTCTATCAAATATCCTAGATAAGTTATCGAGGTGTTCTTGTCTTTTGATTGATTTAGCCAATAGATTATCTACATATTCCTCCATGGTGATGTGAAAAATTTCATGAAATATAGTAGTCATTTCTCTTTGGTATGTAGCTATTGCATTCTTCAAGCTGAATGGCATGGCATTCCAGAAAAAAGTTCCCCAACCACAGGTAAAAACCACTTTTTGTTGATCCTTAGGGGTTATCTTTATCTAGTTGTAACTATAAAAGCCATCCATTAGTGAAATCAATTCATGAACAACAGTTAGATCCATTATTATGTCAATGTTGGGGAGGGGCAAGTAATCCTTAGGGAATTCCTTGTTAAGATCTCTGAAGTTTGTACAAATCTGTATGCCCCTAGTGGGTTATGACATTGGTACGAGGTTGGATACCCACTCAGGATAATCTATAGGTCTAATGAATCCAACATCTAGCAATTTCTAAAGCTCCACCTTGACTAAAAGTGTTATTTGCGGGTACATCTTGCAAAACTTTTGTTTAATTGATTTTGTTGTAGGGAATACTATTAGATGATGTACCACTAAAGTTGGATCCAAACCAGGAATATTTGCATATGTTCAAGTGAAGTTGATCTTATGTTCATGGATGAATGTCGAGAAGTTGAATTTTTCCTCAAGATCTAAGTTATATGATATGTTACCTTAGGCACTTCTATTGTTCCAACATTGATAGGTTCAAAACCTTCAACCAAGACTATTGATTGTTCTTGATACTCTATGATAGGGAGATTGAATCCTCCATCCTTAGGTGCCTTAGAGAGGTTTTCACCCTCAAATACATCCTTTATTTTTCATTTTTCATGATCCTACAGAGCCACATTGTGGTTTTCCCTAGGTTATCTCATTTTGATTATATTTTTCATTTAATTTTTATAACTAGACGATGCAATATCCCCTCCAAATTATGCTCCTTGTTCAAGTTCCATGACAAAAAAATCCTTGTGATCTCCTTGTGGTATACCATTTTGAAGTCCCATGAACTCAGCAATAGCTTCATTGTTCTAGAATAAGTCCATAATAGGTGTGTGATGTTGTTGATACCAATCGATTAACTGCAGGTGTATGGGTTGGAGTTTATGCATTTGGGATGTAGGTTTGAAGGAGTGCATAGAGATTTTGTTTATGCCAAGTCTCCAAATAGTTTTTTGATATTTAATTCATCATCAATAAGAGTTTATTTATTTGATATATCAACGATGGTAGGAGCTATTTCCTAACAAGAGGTAGTTTCAATGCTTGGGGTAACCACATCTAGTGAACCATAACCTAGTCCCAGATTCTTCTTATATTTTTCCATTATGATGGGTTCTCTCATACCTTGTTTATTTAGACCAAGGCCACTTTTTCTAGTGAATCCCATACCTTTTTCTAGTTGATAACCTTTACTGCTAGGATCAATAAGAATGAGATGTAGTTGTTTCTCTTCCTCTTTCTCTTCTTCTTTGTAAAGCCAGGAAGATAGAGTTTCTTCAAACACTACTTCGCCCTTCATGTCTCCCAACTTGGTGAAAATATTAGGTTTGACTTAATAGGTGACAACTTAAATATGCTTGATTTCCTTTGGTCTCTGTTGTAGGAGCATCTTGACAATTTTGATTAGATGATGCATTTTGGAGTCTTATTTTGGTTTTTATCTTCGTTTCTTGCAAATAAGGTCTATGTAGACCAACTCAATGTATTCAGTGTCATATAGGGCCTTGTAATAGTGTTTTACAAAGTTGTTCAAATAATGTAAAAGTTACAATAACAACTTTGTCAATTTTGCTTGTATGGGAATATGAACAATCACCCATTCAAAAATCAGTTGGGGATCATTCGAATTTAAAGAGAAAAAGTTTAAAAGCCTCCAAAACATTCGAGGAAAGGTTGTTGATGAACTTTTTGGTGAGCAAACAAAGGAGATACCCTATTTTTGTGAATTTTTTTTGTTTTTCTATGTTTCTTTACTCAGTATAGTTTCATACAGTAGCATAATGATCTGAAACTCATGTGAAGTGTTGGAGAATTGAACCCTTTTTCATTTGAATCTAGTTTTATTGATTTTCATTTGGATTTGAGGGAGATAAAGGAATTTTCTAAAAGTTATCTTATAGGTTATGGTTTTGAGAGTTTTGATAGAAAATATGTAAAATCCGGCCATTCCACCATTGGAAAACTATGAAAATTGGTGGAATGGAAAATTTTTGTGTGCTTTTAATGTTTTTGGTAGTTTTAGGGTAGGGTGAAGGAATTTTTAGGGGTTTAGCTTGAGCCTAACATCTCTATGTGTTAGGCTTGGTTAGATAGAGATTTGTTAGGACAACAAAAATTTGTGAAGTTTTGATGAAACCAATTGTAGAATCTAACCCTATGTGACTTGTGGAGACTACAGATGAAGATTTTTAGAGTTTGGTAGTTGAATTTAAGGCATTTTCTTTGTAAAAGTGGCCTAATAGGGCCTTATTCCAACATTGTAGGCTTAGATTGAAGAGATTTTTACAAAGCAACCTAGGAAACCAAGTTTATATGTTGTCAAGCAAGATAATGGGTGTTTGAAAGTGTGAAGGTTTTGTCCATTTTATTCCTTCTCTAAAATATATGCAAAGGAAAGGCTCTATGGAGTACTACAAGCATGAAGGATAGATTGTGAATGAACCAACCCTCATAAGTGTTTGCAGACTTGAATACCAAGTTATTTTGAGTTGTTGAAGCCTACCTCATGTTGCTCTACATTAGGTGGTATCAGAGGTTAGGATTTAGATCATTTGAGGAAAATAAATTGAGTTTGAAGAAGAGAAATTGTAAGGTAAAGCATACAAGATTCCTCATAAAGGTGGTTCAGTTGTTGCTAGGGAGATAAGATCTCTAAGGGAGTATCAAGAAGCTATGATAGCCACGATGGAAGCATTGGAGAAAAGAGAAAAGAGAGATAAGGGTACTGCATATGAGAGCGGCCTTGAAGATGAGGAAGATGGTGAAAGTGAGCACCCCCAAAAGGATCACATGAGAAGATGGATCATGAAGAAAGGAAGTTTCTACAAGTGCTTAAGGATATGAAAGGAGAGACTCAGGAAGTAAAGATGGAGTTGCCTATGTATGGTGGAAAAATGGATGGTGAAGAGGTGATTGAGTGGATAGATGTCTTAGACAACTATTTTGAATACAAGGAGGTGGTTGAGGATAAGAAAGTCAAGTTTGCTAAAACTAAATTGAAGGGACCTATAGTGACATGGTGGAATTACACCCAAGAGGAGAGAGTAAAGAAAGGTAAGGCAAAGATTAGTTCATGGGATAGGATGGTGGCTAAGATGAAAATCTAATTCCTTCTAGAAGATTACAAAATATAGGTGTTTAGAAGGTTGCAAAAGCTTAAGCAAAGGGATTTGGATGTTATGTCATACACTAAGGAGTTTCATAGGCTGAGCATATGGTTTGGACACATTGAAGATGAAAGGGAAAAGGTAGCAAGGTATTTGAATGGTTTGAGATTCAATATCCAAGATGACATAAGCCTCACTTCTCCTATGAAAGTTGAGGAATGCTTTCAAATGGCCACTAAGGTAGAGGAAAGGATAAGGAGGAGGCGAGAAAAAAAAGCCAGGGGTAGAAGAAAGAACTTTAGAGGCAGGGAAACTTTTGGTGGAAGAATATCATCACAAAGAATAAAAGGAGAACCAAGTGGAAATCAAGAACAAAGTGGTGAATCAAGGGGTAGTTTTAGAGGTAGAAGTCCAAGTGGTAGAAGCAGGTTCAATGGACAAGGTAGAGGGTCTAATACCTTCTCTAGAAGGTTCTACAATTGCAACCAATTCAGACACCCAACTTGAAAGTGCCTGAAAAAAAAAGGAGCAAGCTCTCATGGAGGTGAGAGGACTCAAATAGTGCATGGGGAGGACAATGAAAGTGTGAATTCACCTTCTCTACATTTACTCCAGAGGTAGGTGAGTCCTTGATGTTAAGGAGGAAACTAATCAAGGTACTAGCCAACAAAGAACCCCCACAAAGGAAGGCATTATTTAGGAAAACTTGTAAAGCACAAGGAAAGGTATGGAAGGTAGTGGTAGATTTTGGTTCTACTGATAATCTTGTGTCTTTGGAGATGATAGAAAAGCTAAAACTGAAAAGGAATCCACATCCAACACCCTACAAAGTTTCATGGCTCAATAAGGGTCAACAAATTTTGGTGAATGAGCAGGCTTAGATTGAATTTAACATTGGTGCATACAAGGACAAGATACTATGTGACATCATCCCTATGGATGTATTCTACTTGCTCCTAGGAAGGCCATGGAAATTTGATAGAAAGGCCAAGCATGATGGGTAGAAGAATATATATGTGATAGAGAAGGATGGAGTGTCATACACCCTTACACCTTTACAAGATGATGATAGTGCAATTCATGAAGGACCAAGTGTGATGGTGGTCAAGGAGAAAGAGTTTTTGAAGAGTTTGAATGAAGAAGAATTTCATTATGCCATCATTGGGAATCCTACATCAACCATGACAACAACAAATGGAGAAGAAATACCTGAATAAGTGCAAACCCTATTGGATAAGTATAAAGAGATAGTTGTGGAGGAGCTTCCTAGTTCATTACCACCCATAAGGGATGTGAGTCATCACATTGATCTCATCCCTGGTGCAAGCTTGCCAAAAAAGACAACATATAAAATGACACCCAAGCAAAATGAAGAGATCAAAAATCAGATTCAAGGGTTGTTGGAAAAAGGTCTCATAAGGGAAAGCTTGAGCCCTTGTGTTGTGCCTACTATTTTAGCACCCAAGAAAGATGGAAATTGGAGGTTATGCATTGATTCAAGAGAAATTAATAAGATCACAATTAGGTACAAATTTCCTATACCCTAGATGGAGGATTTAATGGACATTTTAGTAGGTGCATGTTACTTCTCAAATATTGACTTAAAAAGTGGGTACCATCAAATCAAAATAAGGGAAGGAGATGAGTGGAAAAACCATCTTCAATACCAATGAGGGTTTATATGAGTGGCCAGTGATGCCATTTGGGTTATCAAATTCCCCAAGTACATTCATGAGGCTAATGAATGAGGTTCTAAAGTAGTTCATAGGAAGATTTGTGGTGGTATACTTGGATGACATCCTTGTATACAACAAGACAAGGGAGAAGCACTTGCAACACTTGGATATGGTGTTGAAGAAGTTGAATGAGGAAAAGTTGATGATCAACCTCAAGAAATGTGAGTTCATGAAATAAGAGCTTGTTTACCTTAGTTTTGTAATCTCCAAAGGTACCTTAAAGATGGATCCCAAAAAGGTAGAATCCATACTCAATTGGCCAACTCCTAAGACAACAACAGAGGTAAGGATCTTTCATGGCTTGGCTAGCTTCTATAGGAAGTTCATCAAAAACTTTAGCCACATTTGTTTACCTATCATTGATACTATCAAGGGAGATAGAAAGAATAAGTTTCAATGGACTGATGAAGCTAAGAGGAGCTTTGAATACTTGAAGAAAAGAGTGGCTCAACAACCCATACTCACATTACCTAGCTTTAGCAAGGTGTTCACCATTGAGTGTGATGCAAGCAGGTATGCCATAGGTCCAGTTATGAGTCAAGAAGGGACGCTGGTAGCGTTCTTCAGTGAGAAGCTCAATGAAGCCAAAATTTAGTAATCCTCATATGACCTTGAGCTCTATGTAATGGTATAGTACCTCAAGAAGTGGAGACACTACCTCTTGCCAAAGGAATTCATTGTCTTCATAGATAATCATGCTTTGAGATTTTTGGATAGTCAAGACAAGTTAAGTCATAGGAACATGAAATGGATGGAGTATTTGTAGGCCTACACCTTTATAATAAAGTACAAGAAGGGACAAGCAAATAAGGTTGCTAACTCCTTGAGTAGGAGATCTATGATGGTGCAAGAAATACAACTCCAAAGTGTGGGGATAGATGCACTAAAAGGTATGTATAAGGATGATGATGATTTCAAGGATGTATTTGTTGTTTGCAATCAATCACAAGATGATTTTCACAGTGATTATTCTAGTTTTTTGTTCCAAGATGGTTTATTATTCAAGGGTGCTCAGTTGTGTGTGCCAAAATGCTCTATGAGGGAAAATTTGATAAGGGATAAGTATTGTGGTAGTTTGCGTGGACACTTTGGGTTTGATAAAACCTTAGAGAAGGTCAAGAGGCTCTATCATTGGCCATAGATACATGTGGACATCAAGAAGTTTGTAGAGAGTTGTGGGATATGCCAAAGGGCTAAAGGATCTAGTTCCAATGTAGAACTCTATCAACCTTTGCCAATACCTGATTGGCCATGGGAGTCAATCAGCATGAACTTTTTATTATATTTTCCCAAAACACAAAGGGGGTATGATAGAATTTTTGTTGTGGTTGATAGGTTTAGTAAAATGGCTCATTTTGTTCCTTGTAGAAGTAAAAATGATGCATCTCATATTGTTGGACTATTTTTCAAGGAGATTGTGAGGATTCTTGGACTTCCTTTGACCATTGTGAGTGATAGAGATTCTAAGTTCATAGGTCACTTTTGGAGGACCATGTGGAGGAAACTAGGAAAATTTTTTACATTCAGTTATGCCTATCATCCACAAACAGATGGGAAGACTGAAGTGGTCAATAGGTCACTTGGGAACTTGCTAAGGTGTCTTACCAAGGAACATGGTCAGCAATGGGACTTGATACTCCCTCAAGAAAAGTATGCATATAATGATTCCATCAACCAAAGCATAGGAAGGATTCCATTTGAAGTAGTATATGGTATGATTCCAAGAGGGATACATAAACTCAGAGATCTAAAAGGTATGGAGAAGAGGAGTGCACAAGGTGAAGAGTTTGCAGTGGCAATGAGAGATATCCATTAGCAAGTAAGGGAGAATCTTCAAAAGAGCGTGGAAAGGTATAAAAGGCATGAAAATTTGAAGAAGAAGGATGTGCAATTCAAGGTTGGAGATATGGTAATTTCAAATCTTAGAAAGGAGAGGCTACCAAAAGGCAGATACACTAAGCTACTAATGAAGAAGATTGGACCTTGCAGGGTGGTACACAAGTTTGGGAAAAATTCTTATGAGATAGAACTCCCTCCTGGAGTGGCTATCTCACCCATATTTAATGTTTCTGATATTTATCCTTTTAAGGGAACTATGGTTGCAGATGGAGAAGCAAGTAAAATAGGATTTGATGATGATGAGTGGATTAAAGACCTACCACCTAGCCAACCAATGAAGCTTGAGAGAATATTGGATACAAGGGAGATCAAGAAGACCAAACATAGAGTGTACAATGAATACTTGGTCAAGTGGCATGGCCTACCAAATGAAGATACTACTTGGATGTCAGAGGAGGATATAAAGCAGCATGGAGTCTCTATTCATGAGCTCATTTCATCAAGAGGATGAAATCCTTTTCACCCTGGTTGTATGGTGCAAGAGCACCTTGACAAATTTGGTTAGATGATGCATTTTGGAGTCTTGTTTTGGTTTTTGTCATAGTGTGTTGCAAATAAGGTGTATGTAGACCAACTCAATGTATTTGGTGTCATATAGAGTCTTGTAATAGTATTTTACAAATTTATTCAAATAATGTAAAAGTTGCAATAGCAACTTTGTCAATTTTGCTTGTATGGGAATATGAACGGTCACCCATTCAAAAATCAGTTGGGGACCATTGGAATTTGAAGAGAACAAGTTTAAAATCCTCCAAAACATTTGAGGAGAGGTTTTTTATGAACTTTTTGGTGAGAAAACAAAGGAGATACCACCCTGTTTTTGTGAAATTGTTTTGAGTAATATGTTTTGACAAGTTGACTGATGTTGACTTTATGATTGATTGGACCATGTTGTCTAATTTTGACCAATTTTGACATTGACGTTTTAAATGACTGTCTTGTGTCTGATTTTGACTATGTCTGACTTATTTGACTAATGTGATGATTGTGACAAATGCCATGATTTTATTTGGACCAACCTAAAAGGACTGACCTAATGTCTCGGGGACTCATCGACTGATGGCCTTGCCTACGTAGCAAATGCGCAGAGACAACGTAGTTTGACAATGACATGGACTGAATGAAATGACTGAATTTGACTCCATTTTTAGGATTTTGACATTGATTTGGATATTTTTGTGTTTTTCTTCAGGATGTTTTATGATGTTTTTGGTCTTTCTTCAAGACTTTTTATGATTTTCTTGGTCTTTCTTTAGGACATTTTATGATGTTTTTATCTTTTTTCAGGACATTTTATGATGTTTTTGGTCTTTCTTCATTTTATGATTTTTTTGGATTTTGACGTTTAAGAGGATTGTGACAAATGCATATGACTAATGCCTACACATGAGAATCCAAGGAGAAACATGATTGTGCCCCTAGTCAAGCTGAATACCAATTAACAGGTGATGACAACGTTGTTTGACGTGGGAAGGACGCATCCTGAAACAACGTGAGGATGATGACAATAATGTGATGAAAGTATGGAGGTCTACAGCTGGGCCAGGAATGCAGTCTAGTAACATTTTGGATAATGTGTTTGTACGAATTAGACTCATTGCATTTGGAATGACTTGGTGAGGACTAGATGGGATGATGACTATCCTTAGACCGTTTGACAAGGGAAAGCCAAGATAGGTGACAAGCATAAAAGGACAAAAGGTGGCCTTAGTAAAAGACGGGAAACATGCTACTAAGGGAATGTCATATGATTTTCAAGGACTATGTCGTATAAGGACAATAAGACTGACGGTCAATGACATGATGTTTTGTGAATCGTGTATGACTGAAGGATAGACATGTCAAGAGTTTTCCCAAAGCATGATTTATGTGTGCCAGTTTTATGTCAAGACCAAGGTAGGTGGGAAAATAGATGGAAATGATAGGGCTTAGATGGATGTCAATGTCATGAGGAAGGCATGGGAAATGAGACGACTTGCCCCCAAGTGTAAGAGTCCACATAGACGATTTATTTTACACATGACGCCTGTTTGCCAGGTTTTCATCATGGTACTTATCCAGGGTGCCTGTTTGTCAGGTTTTCACCATTGGATGAAATTTTTCTCTTTACTATTTTTTGATTTTTGATTTTTTTGAATTGTCACCAAGGCGCCTATTTGCTAAGGTTTCATCAAGGTGATGATTTTTTGATTTTTGATATTTTTTGTATTTCTAATTTTGTGGATAGCCTGGATGCTTTAGATGACCACTGACTGTTTGAATCCACTGACGGTGCCGATGTAGAGACTGGTGCCATGATATGCCAAAATGACCTTGCTGAAGGAGTTGTCTTGTCAGGATCGTAGCACTTGTATACAACTGATCGATGTCATTGTGATCCTTTCTGATACTAGAATTGGCCTTATCAAAATACGCACATCGCAATAGAGTGCCATGAGAGTCCTTGTGGTAAAGAGTTGCTGCCATGATGTGACAGATTTGTGACATAGGAGGACTTTATGAGGATTATGACAAATGATGGTAGACGTGGAAAGATTGTTTGGACGTTTGGATGAATCACTTTTTATTTTCCAAACTTGGGATGGTGGGTGACAGATTTTGGAGGGATGGTGTTTGGAACCAACACTTTTATATGTCTTGATTGATGACCATTTTGAAGGAGGTGGACATGTGTTATATGTGGGAGTTCTCTTGTCTTGTGGCTCCACATTGTGATTGACTTTTGTATTTGACTTGGTGTCTTTGTTTGATCCATCTTTCTTTGGGATCCATTTTAATTTCATTTGTCCACTTGTCCTTTTGTTTGATTCAATGGCCTTTGACATTTGATTTTGATCTTTTGATTTGTATAACTTTTGTTTTTGTTGGTTCCAAAGGGAAGGTTTATTTATGATGGAAGGACGATTCATGGTGTGGGTGGAGGGGGTGTTGGTAGCAACCTTATGACAAGGATTTCTCATGGACTCCATTTTGACGTTTGTATTTGACAAAGTTGCCCCCAATATCGAGGAGGTACCACTGACATCGTTTGATTTGTTGTCTGAGGAATATCCAAGACCTTGATGTCTGTAATTTTTCTAAAGTTGTATTGGTTCTAGAATGCCTTGCTCATGTATGCCTAGTCCTTTGCCTTGATATTGCATGCTTTGACAAATTCTATTTGTGATGGGGTATTTGTTGCTTTGAAAGCAAGATGCTAACCCATCATGATGTCTATGGACACTGTCACTTGTAATATTTTCATCTGTGAGAAAGCCTGCTCTGACAAAGATAGATGACCCTAGTTGATAAAGTGTCTTAGCTTCATTTTCATGTTGGACATATTCCTGACTGATATCTTTGGTCTGATCATGTGACATGTCAGGTTTAGATGATTCTGTTGGTGCTTCCAAAGAAATGTCGAAGCCATCATTATGGTCAGTGTCATAGAGTCCAGTAAATTCAGCTATAGCTTGATCATTTTCAAATATGTCCATATTGGAATACTCTTGTGCTTGAGGAATATCGTCTATGTGTGTAATGGAGGCAAGTTTCTCATTTTGGGAAGTGAATGTTGATGGATCATGAATAGGACTAGGTGGAGGTGAATTTGGAATATCTTTCTCATGGCCGGGTATAGGATCAAGTTGCTCTTGGATAGGATCTTCATCATTATGGATATCATCTTGATCATAAAAATGATATAGATTATGGATGGGTTGGATGAAAATGATTTGATCTTGATTAGGACTAGGGCTTGATGTTTCCACATGCTTGGGAGTAGACTCTTGAAATAACTCTTGTGTTGCTTGAATGGAATTGCAAGGGGATGACTCTTGGAGAGACTTGACATGTTCTTGATGGTCAACAACATAGGAGCATGAAAGAGGGTGACTTGGACTTATGAAGGGAGACTCTTGAATTGGGTCAAGGGGTTGTGGATGACATGGTTGACTTGAAGGACTTGGCATGATGTTTGAGGGCTCTTTGGTATGTTCAAGCATATGTGTTGAATAACATGGAGACAATTGATTCCTTGCTTGTAGCCCTTGGGTCACATCCTTTATAGGTGGATGGGTGGATTTAAATAATGCCATCAATTTATTTTTTAAATATCTTAATGTAGGGCATTGATTTGAAGGAGGATTAGATGATGGTGGGGGTAATGAAGAGTTTGATTGGTTAGAAGGTGGAGAGGCCAATGGATTAGGACTAGGACATGGTGGATTATGGATAGGCATTTGATTGGATGGTGGTAAGGGTGCATGGACTAGATTGGTGTTCCCCTTGTCAAAGGTGGCATTAAGACTTAAAGGCTTTTGATGTTGTTGCCAAGGTGGACTTGGGAGGCTACATTCTTGTTGTGATATGGGTGGACATGTTGATGTGGAATTGACATGATAGGTAAATGGGTTAGGTTGGCATGACGATGAAGGTGACACATAGGATTGGGGTTGAATGTGTTGAGGTTGAAATGATGTTTGGACTTGTGATATGATTTGTTGTTGTAATGATTATTGAGGGGTTGTATAGGGTAATGATTGTTGAGAGGTGGATTGGTATGGATAAGGGTTGACATAGAAGAGTTGTGATAGGTTGATGAAGGGGAAAGTTGATATGTGGATGGATGAGGTTGATATGATGATATAGGTGACACATAGGATTGATGTGAAATTTGTTGATGTAGTGATTGGACTTGATGATGTGCTTGTTGGACTTGACCATTGGCTAGGAGGTATCGGATTTGTGCTATGAATTGTTGCATTTGAGGTGAGTGGTTTTTTTGAAGTTGTTTGAGCATGTCATGGACTCTTTGAATGATTTGTTGTTTTAAAGGTGATTGGCTTGTTTGAGCTTCATGAAGCATGTGAATAAGCTCTAGTGCTATGTCTTCGAATGTTGTCATGGTGTAAAATGATGTTGATTGGATTGAAGAGATGATGATGTTTTTCTAAGGGAAATGACTAATGCAAGGTGATAAAATTGGTCAAGAAAGGATGCCAAATGCTAAGGTGACAATGAAGATGTTGACTAAGGAAAATGACCAATGCCAAGTCTAGATACCAAATGAGGACTATGATGGACAATACCAAGTCTAAGTTCAAAATGAGGACTGAAATTGTGTTTTGATGTCTTGTTGAAAAGTCTAAGTTGTCCAAGGTCGATTGTTTGTGTCCAGATTTGTGAATATTGTGTATAATATTTTGAAAAATCTAACAAGCACTTGACAAGCACGATGTTTTTGGTGTAAACAAACACACATAAGACAAGTACAATCCTAAAAGGCCAATAGGCCAAGGGTTTGTATACTTGGTATAGCCCACCGATATACCCCGGATTGGTGATAAACACCTTTCCTTCTCGAGAGCGAATAGCTTAGAATTTTGGTGGCATTGGCTCCCCTCCACGGCTCATTAACGTCATTCGAGCACACCAAATTCAGATTCTTTAGGTAGTGACATCCCAAGAATTGATATCTCTACTCAAGGGGATCAGTAGTGAGTGTCTTTGGGCATGATACTGTACCCTGCACTATACCAAACAACGGCCAATAGAATGGTTGGACACTAAGACAAGAGGTTTTTAATTCGGGCATTCTGTTCGTGGGGCGTGATCCATGCGGTGAGAGTCCCCTTTTGGATCCATCTCGTCGGAACCACGCTCGTGATTCTTAGGCTTTCCCCAAGAACCCACTTTTATATACTGCCTGGAAGTCCCTCGGTGTCAGGGTGCTACCGGTCTGAGTCGTCCTGGGGTGAGTACTTTTTCCCACCAGAACAGGCCCAAGTTCTAGAGTCAGTAACCATTTCTCTTACACCTAGGATTGCACAAATGCTCAAGGGGAGAGGATACTCCGATATACTAAATCATGAAGGGTAATTAACAAATAAAAATTGGTCTGGTTTTCTGATCACCGAGTTTTCACAAGGTGAGAGCATACTCGCCTACCGTTTGTTCAAGCACAATCAAACAAAGAAAGCATATGTTTGTTTTAATTACACCAAATAAAATGTGAGTTACACTACTAAAAATGCAAACACATTGTTTTGTTGTTTGGCCTTTGACAGTCGAACCTACAAGACAATCTGTTAGTAGTTTAGTGTTTGTCTTCAACCCACGAATAGTAACTGCCAACAAGCTGCAAATCTTGATTAGTAACAAAAAAAAAAAATAACAATTTAATGACAGCAGCAAATTAAAATAGTGATAACTTGCTCAAAACTTAACAAAAACTTAAAGCGTAGATATCGACGGAAAACTAAGTGATAGACCTTCAAAACCCAGAAAACATTTTCCGCGATTCTACACAAAAGAAACGTTATAGACAAAAGAAGATTCGGATTTTAAAAGCTAAATTAAAAAAATAGTGAACAGTAAAATGGCCATAACTTTCTCAAATCTTAACAAAATTTGAAATTGTTTGAAGTTCTGGAAAGCTGAGACCGAGATCTACAAAACCCAGAAAACGTTTAAAAATATTTTATTCGCCCATTTTTTTGTGTTCAAATGAAGGTGACGGGATTTTGTATGACGTCTTGGCTGTAACCTGCAAAACAGTTAAAGCAAACAAGAACACACAAATTTCTCTACAAAATGTTGGGTTCACCAATGTAATCAAGAGAAAAATTAGATTTGTTAGATGGTTAGATCAATAACACTAAAATCCATTGAAAATAACGAAGCACAAAAGAATACAATAAAAGTAAAAGGCAATTATATCACCTGCATTCTCCATCTTCCATGACTGACCTTTGTTACACCTCCTAGCTTGCAGTAAATGAAGATGCCCTCATATTTGTATGAGCAACTTTGACAAGAGACAAGACTAAAGCAAGTTTTGAAGGATTTATTTGAAATCTAAATGCCTATTCCTAAGAGTCAATGTCTATGCCTATGCTTAAAACAAATGCCAATATTAAAATACTACAATTGCCTATGACAATAAATGTGAAACTAAGTAAATGCCTATAATAATTACGCAAAATGTTAGCATGTGTGTGTCCAAAAAATGAGAAGAAGATGGCATTTTATAGAAAATGTCATTTCAAATGGACAGATGAGATAAATTGATGAAATGAACGATCCAGATTAAACCTAAGAATCCCTAATTAGGGTTAGGGCAAAATCCTTAATCGAACAGTCAAAATAAAATCGGATTGACGGTGGAGAATAAATGAGAAAATTAATTAAAGAAATAAAGATTTTCGAAAAATCAAAAAGATAAGATTGTCTGATTTGCAAGATTCGAAAAATCAAAGAGATAAGATGTGAACTGAAGATAAGATTTGAAAAATCAAGAATCTGCCCGATTGCTTGATTTTTGGAAGATTAATTACTAATTCGAATTAAAATAATTCAAATTATGGATTTTGAAAGATAATAAATAATCTTTTTCAGATTATTTACCAAAAATGACTGACAGTTAAGATTGACATGACATTTTAAATAATTGATTTATTTAAAATGAGAGGAATGTGAAATTGGCGATTAAATAATTAAATTTAATTATTTAATTTAGTAGATAAGATCAATTAATTAAATAAATAAATCCATTTATTTAATCAAGACAATCAGTGACATATTAAATAAATAAATGTAATTCATTTATTTAATAATCAGGAAGAATTAATGAATAAGGGGAATTAAATAAATTAAGAAATTTATTTAATTAAGGGAAGATTTAGACAATTAATGATGTATTTAATAAATAAATAAAATTTATTTATTTAATAATCATGAAGAATAAATGACATGAATTAATTAAATAATTATGAATTATTTAATCAATAGTCGAATGTGGACCAAGGACATAATTAAATGTCACAATTATGCTACGACGAAAGTGGTAAAAATGAAGTTTGCAGGCCTAGGTCATTTTTAGGTGTCTACACAACCTAGGAAACCAATTTAATATGTTGTCAAGTAAGATAATGGATGTTTGAAAGTGTGAAGGTTTTTTCCATTTTATTCCTTCTCTAAAAGATATACAAAGGAAAGGCTCTATGGAGTACTACAAGCATGAAGGATAGATTATGAAGGAACCAACCCTCATAAGTGTTTGCAGACTTGAAGAAAAAGTTAGTTTGAGTTGTTGAAGCCTACCTCACCTTGCTCTGCATCAGGTCTCCCATAAGATCTTGGTGATGGGGGAAGCTTCACAATGC
The DNA here is from genome assembly GCA_007258455.2 of Sequoia sempervirens. Classification (NCBI taxonomy): domain Eukaryota; kingdom Viridiplantae; phylum Streptophyta; class Pinopsida; order Cupressales; family Cupressaceae; genus Sequoia; species Sequoia sempervirens. The sequence continues at coordinate 151,759,052 of VDFB02271358.1, read as the reverse complement.
AAAAGGATTGATTAAAATGGTATTCTTTGCAGCCCTTGTCAAGTACTTAGATCTAAAGGTCAAGTTTTGGTAGATCGGTTGATGTAGATGGAGTTGAAGATGAAGCAAATGATGAGTGGAAGGATATGTCATTACTAGGTATTTAAAGAAGCGTCTTTTATTTATCCTCCAATTTTGTGCAATAATGGAAGGGTTCAAGATCAGTGTATATTGTGACTTCCTTATCATTGTAAGGAAATTTTAAGCATCGATGGAAGTTTGAAGGGGCTTCTTGCATTGCATGAATCCATGAGCATCCCAAGAGAAGGTTATAGGGTAATTCAGGATCCAATACCTAGCAAGTCATTTATGGTATTGTTGGCCCCACTTGAATTGGAAGTTTGATTGTGCCCTTAGAGTTTCTCTTCATATCATATTCCCTTATGGTGATACTTTTATATTTGTCAGTCACATCATCAAAATATCTCAACTACTTTACTATTTTCAAGGTACAAATGTTTAAGCCTACACCTCATATATCAAGACTCTCTTGATCTTGTGTTTATGGATGCAAACCTCGAGATATAGAGCTTGATTATGAAAGGATATTTGGGGAAGGTCATTTTCAAAAAATACCAAGTGATGGTACCAACCATAGCTTGAAACTGAATTGTGTCAATATTGTTAGGCACTAAATATTCAATGAGAGCTTTCTCCAGGATCTCTTTATGTGCGGGTGATAACTTTAGAAGCTCAAGGATAAAGATTAGTTTTGGAGTTTTGTTTAATTGTTCAACAATACTATAGTCATTTATAGGCTTAATGGTGATTTTTTCTTGAGGTGGGGCTCCTTGGGTCATGACTTTCCCTCTTTGTGTAGTAACATTACACCTGGAGTTTTTTCCAATTATGGTTATGACATTGATATTACGATCAGCTTGACAGACATTTCCTATAGCTTCATCATAGGTGTAGTTAGCTTTTCAATAATCTTGTCCCTTACCATTTTCATTTCCTCCAGAATGATCAAGGATTGGATCCTTTTAGATTCCATGTCTCTATTTCTGGAAGGCCCAAGATGGTGTTCAATGTCAACCTCTCCTTTTTCTATAAATTCTTGTATGATATTTTTAAACCTCATGCAGTTGTTTGTCATGTGACCCTTGATTTGTGGAATTTGAATTGATCATTCTCATTGTACCAAGAGGTTTTAAAGTTTGGTTCATCAAAAAAAAATTATTAGGAAGCTTGATAAGGTTTGTTTGAATGAGTTTACGTATAACCACCTCAAGAGGTTCTCCTATTGGAGTGAACTTTCTTCTAGTTTGGCTATTTTTCCTTGGCAACCCTCTTTGATTATCCTAACCTTGATTTGTTTGTTGGTTATTCTAATGGTTGTTTTGAGGATACATAAGTTTCTTGTTTTGTGCGTTGTTTTCAGGATAGTTTGTTTGATTTTGTTGGACATTATTTTTTGGATTGTTAGGAGGTTGTATGTTTCACACAAATTTGGCATTAACCACTCCATTGTTTGTAATGTTCTTTTTCTTTTCCCATATTCTAGGTTTATCATTAGAAATAGAAGCTTGATCCTTGCTATTATAGAGTTTAATGAATCCCCTTGCTATGAGATCTCTCTTGATGACTAAACCTTTTTTGATGATTTCTTCAAAAATATTAGGGCATAACATGGTTAGTTGGTAGCTAATGTTTGTTTGAAGGTCAAAGACAAAGATTTCCACTAGTTTTTTAGGAACAGTCCACTTACATTTACTAGATTTGTGTCTTTATCTTTGTAGGTATGAAGCAAAGGATTCCACTTGGTTTTGTTTAATCTTGTATAGGTTAGGATCGTTATGTCTTGCTCTATGTTATAGGAAAAGTGGTTAACAAATTTTTTCAATAACTCATCAAATTTTTTGATACTAGGAGGTAGATGAGAGAACCACACAATAGCTGCACCATCGATACTTTATGGGGAAAGCCTCATTAAGTACGAGTCATTGTTTTGTACATCCATGCAAGCTACTAAGAATTCTTGTACTTGCTCTATTGGATCTCCTCTTCCCTTGTATTTTTCAAATTTGGGTATTTAAAATTTCTTAGGGAAGGGTATCATGGATATGGAATGATCAAAGGGATATAGACATATGTCTTATAGAGTGTAGCTCTTCTTCAATTTTCCAAGTTGAATGTCTAATATCGTTCAGTTTAGATTTTGGATTTGTAAGGTTAAGTCATCACTTGGTGTGTTACTTTGATGAGGAGGGATATTATAACCTTGTTGCCCCAAAAAATTGTGTGTTATATTGTGGGCTTTGTATATTTGAGGGCCCTTGGGCCATTTTGTGAGTGTAGGATGATGGATTGGGTCCTTGAGGATTGATGTGAGTGTGGTGGATTGACGGTATGATATTCTTATGACATGTAGGTTTCATATTGTGATGGAGGTTGTTATGCACCAATGTTATGTTATGGGGGATTAGGTGGTTGATTTTGAAGATGCGTGCTTTGTTGTGGTTGAACATACGTTTGATGTTGGGGATTGATTTTTTGTAGTGCGAGAATGTATGTTTGATGTTGAGGATTTTGGGTAGATGGTGATCCATATTGGTATTTTGTATTAGGATCATAGTATTGTTGTTGTTGCATGTATTGAGTTTGATCTTGGAAATTTCCTTGGTACTTGCTTTTATCTTATGGGATATTGGTTTGTGGTGGTTGTTGATATATGGGTGGATTATTTTGTTGCAATGGAGGATTGGTTTGATTTGATGTAGTATAGATAGTTGATTCCATGTGTTGTCCTTGAGGTGGGATGTTAGTATGTAGTTGTGGTTTCAAAGGGATGTTTCCTTGTTGGTTCACTACATGTTGTGGTGGTCTTGGTGGAATATTTCCCATGTTTTTCATATTAACACTAGTACCTTGTTGTTGGGTGTTCCAAGATGTCTCATATAGGTTCCTAGATATGTTGGGTCCCATTGTATTAGTTTCCACATTATGTGGTTCCATGTTTTGACTTGTCAATAGATTTGAATTTTCTTGAGCATGTTGAGCTACCATAGCTTGTTCGACTTGTGAGGGATGTCTATATGACAAATTATCCACATGTTGTAGGAAAGATTGATCATTGATAGGTTCTTTTGAGAACAAAGGTGGTATCTTGGGATCCATTGTTGGTTTAGGTATTTATCTCTCCATTGTTTGGTCTCCCAAAGGAATGAGACTAGGATCCTTATGAGTTTCAACGTTCAAATCTGTAGGTAGCTTGGCACCACATTATGCTAGTTTGAGGAAATATGTGTGTTTTAATTTTTCTCAAGCATTTTTTTCATTAGTTTTTGCATTTTAGGATCTTGAGAGTTCTCTAATAGTTGTTTGTTGTTGATTTCCTTGCCACTATCATACTCCTCTATGAACATATCTTTAGGGTTAGGAGGTTGATTTTGTTGCCTAGCAAATTTGTCTTGGTGTCTAAGGAGTATTTCAGCATAACTAGGTGGTGGATTTGGTTGAGGTTTGAACATTGGTTATGCTTGAGGATTTGAGACTGTATTAGGATCATAACCCCATGGTTGAGGTTCCTCATTAGTGGTATTTTTTTTGGTGCAATAGAGTTTCTTTTGTTGTCTTCCATTTTATTTTTATGTTGGGATCTTTTTGTAGTCATAAACAAGCTCAAAAGACCTTGATGAGTTTGAGATGACTAGTTATGGAAATGGGATGGTGTGTTGAGTTGAGATTTGGTTTGGAAAAATGTCTTACAAAGGTATCTTTTGTAAAAAAATTGCACAAACGATGTTGATGGTTTGAATTGGATTGATATTGATGTTGGGAAAGTTGGATGATCAAGATTGATCTTAGATTCTTGGATATTTAAGGATGATAAGATTTTTCTACTCAACCCTATGATGAGGAGATGAGTCAATTTTGGATTTTGTTTGATAAATGATGCTATGATGTTGGATGGTCAAACCTTAGGTTAAGAATATGAGTGGATGTTTGATGTTTTGATTTGATGCTAGTCTAGGACACAAGATGCACAATATTTGGATTGTTGTTTTTGCTACATCTCAAGGATGATGATGGAGGATATGTTGATTGCTCTACTTGAACTAGATATGAAGTTACAAGTAAAGGTTGTTGCTAATAGCCTAGAAACTTAGGGAGGTGCTATTTTTTGATAAATTTACAAGACTACTAGTGGATATCGAGCATTGATAAAGAACATAGCAAGATGAAGGTTTAATTTGGTGTGTTTGATATGTGTCCAAGGCTAGGTTGATTTTTGATTGTTGATGGTGATATGAAGGATGTTGATAGGAAATGATGCAAGTATGATTTTGATGTTATTTCCAAAAGGTGATAGTTATGAACCCTAGGTGAACCAAGTTCGAATTGTAGGATGGTGATGTTGGATTATGTATAGATGAATGTGAGGCCCATCATTTCTATACTAGGGATTATATGATTCATGTTATTTCGTTTGATTTGTACAAGCAATTTTGACTTTGGATACTCGATATCATGGATTCTAGACTTGACATACTAATGCTATCATAGGTTTATTACATTTATACATGTATGTTGATCTTCATTGATATGGTTCATTGTGGTGTTATGTTGATAATGGTACTAATCTAATGATTTTGGCTATCTTTATCTTATGAGCATATATTAAATGGTATTAATTTGATGATTTTGTTATCCTTATCTTATAAGCATATGTTAAATGGTATTAATCTAATGAATTTATTATCTTTATCTTATGAGCATATGTTAAAAGGAATTAATCTGACGATTTTGTTATCCTTAACTTATGAGCATATGTTAGTAGGTATTAATCTACAATTTTTTTTATCTTTATCTTATGATTATGCTAATATGATTGACAGACTTGCAGATACCGAATGAAGCTTAATTGTGATTTGTTTGTTGAAATTGGTTTTGTTAATAATATGACACATGCCATGAGGAGAATAAATGTGATGAATTGCTTAGTTCTATAAATGTTCTTACATGGGTATTGTGATGTTTCTTCATGCCTTTTTTATCATGATGTTGGACTATTGCTATTTTTAGTAAGTCTACCTATTTAGCTTGTATAGAAATGAAAATTGAACCCAAGGAGTGAAATCAAAAAATATTTTTTTTGACAAAAGAATCATCTCAAAATTTTGTACCATTTGGAAGATATTAAATTTTCATCCTGGGGAATTTTTCTAATGAAGTTTAAAACTAAAAATTGAGGCCCTTCGGAGCCCTAGAATAGGGTGAAAAATATATAATCCTTATCTTATGAGCATATGTTAATTGGTATGTTGATCTTCATTAATACAGTTCCTTGCAGTGTTATGATGATAATGACACTAATCTGATGATTTTGGTTATCTTTATCTTATGAGCATATGTCAAAAGGCATTAATCTAATGATTTTGTTATCCTTATCTTATGAGCATATGTTAATTGGTATTAACCTACTAATTTTATTATCTTTATCTCATGAATATGTTAATATTCTTGATGGACTTGCAGATATCGAATGAAGCTTAATTGTGATTTATTTGTTGAAACTGGTTTTGTTAATAATATGACACTATAGACACCTAAATTTGGACACTTAATTTATCCAAATTTATCTCTTTTCATCTAAACATCCCCTTACCCACATTAATTAAGTAATATCACTATTATTTAATTAATACCTCTAAAGTTCTTCTAATCCCTAAGGTATCTAGTTAAATAATTAAATACCTCCCCCCTTTCATCAAATGAATTAAATAAGTATGACATTTATTTAATTCCTCATATGTCACATTCTCCATCACTTTTATCTAATCTTAATTATTCTCCCAATCTCATTATTAGGGATGTGCACATGCCTAATCCTTGATTAGGATGTATCACATCCTCTAACTTTTGCAAGTTGGCCTCTAATCTCTCTTAGCCACCTAACCCTTATCTAATCCTTCATTAACTAGCCTAATCAACCTCTCAAGGAATTTTTAATTCCTTTTATCCTTCCAAGGAATATTAAATTATTTTTTCTCTTCCCCATGTGATCTTTGAATTGTCACATTAGGCCACATGTGAACTCTTCCTAATCTCCCACTTGCCTCTAATCTATCATTAATTTCTCTAATCAGATACTTGCACAACATTAATCACTTAATTGGGTAAAATTAATCCCCATGTCATTTATGGAATGTGTCCTAAGTCAACCTTATTAAAGGCCTTCTCCTTTTGGAGAAGGCACTCCATTTTCAATGTGAATTTTTAATTCACATTTAATCCCACAATGCATTCCAAAGAATTTTAAATTCTTTCTCTCATTGCCATGTGGATATTTGAGGAATTTTTAATTCCTCACATGTCCTCTCACCCACATGGGGATAAGGACCTCCTTTATGAGGAGATCTTGTCCCAATCCCAAGGTACTATGTACTACCTCCATGTCATGTACTCTCCTTCCAACTCATGTACACATCATCCTTTTCAAGCCACTTTACATGCTACATGTCAATATGTGAAGGCTTGTGAGTTCTCAACTCACCATGGCCCTATATCTTGGCCTTGTTGGTTTAATCCCAACCATCCATTTCTCTAGAGAATTCAAAATTCTCTATAAATATCCCATTTTCTCTCATTTTAAAGAGGAGATCATTGTGTTAGCCAAACTCTTGTAACCTTTTCATTTGAGCCATACTTAGCCAAAATATTTGTATTTGCATCCACTTTCACCCATTTTCCATCCATCTTACAATCCACACTTGCATCTCTTGCCATCAAAGGAGTGTACAACATCAAAGATCAAAGGGCCAACCAAAGGACAACTCAACAAGGTAAAATGTTCCATTTTTTTTTGTTAAGTTAAGCATTTTCCCAATCTTGAGGTGTAGGGTATTTATAGTTGTTGTTTGCACTCTTTTTTTTTCTACTCATTTTCTAACAAGTATTTTCGCACATTCACATTTTTGGCACACCCGGTGGGACTCACAAATGGGTCTGTATCTTTCACATTTGTTATTTTTTCACTTTTTGTAGGTGCAGGTTGCAAAGGGCGGACCCGACCTATAGAGGGGTGGACCCAACCATCCAAGGCCAGACCCGACCTTGAGAGCTGAACCTGACCTGACAGGCAGGTGGACTTGACCTCCCAGGGCAAACCCAACCTTGCCCAGGGGTGGACCTACCCTCCACAGACTCCAAAAATTTTTTTTTTGCAAAGTTTTCATAGACAAGTAGACCTGACCTAACAGACAGGTAGACCTGCCCTCCAAATAGGCAGACTTGCCCTCCAGACAGGCAGACCTTCCCTCCAGACAAGTGGATCTAACTTGGACAACTTTTTTTAGAAGGTAAAATTTTAGTTTTTAGCACCTTTTTTGGCTGTTTTAAGTGTTTCTAACCTCCTTACATGTCTTGTTTGTGTCTATGCAAGCATCTAATCAACACTTGGCAAGAAACAAGGAGAAAAATAACTAAAAAAATTTCCTTGCAGGGTTATCTATTTAGCGATTGCTGCTTCTTCTTTTTTATAACTTAGGCACATAGTTTAACTAGGGGTATCAATTAATCTTGTTTGTCATGCTTGTTGGTAAGCTATTTGACATATCCAATCCCCTTGCATCGTTTGGTGATCTTGGGTGATGAGAAATCGTAGCTTACCAAGTTTTTATGTCACCCTATTTTTTCTTTTCTTAGTGGGACCTACTTGGGGATTTCATCACCCCAAGGGATGATTCCAACCACGCGTACCGGTGGGGTATATAAAGGAGGAAGAGAAAAATTTGTACCTCAATCCAACCACATTGTCATTGGTGAAGCATCGAGATGATGTGAAGAGTTGGTCTGAGCCTCTAGTATCTTGCTAAGGTTCTCAACTAACACTTGTAATGGGTTGGTGTTCATGGTTTGGGTCTCACATACAAGGTGAATATTGAGGACTCCTTAGCAACTATGTTCATCCTAGAATAAAAGACTTTATCAACCATACCCTTTCTACTGGTCTTAGGATTGTGCTATCTGAATTGTCTTCTCTATGCAATACCAGTGATTTTATGTTCAATCATATCCTTTTGATTGATGTTTGTTGTGTTTTGGGTCCTTGCCTTAGTCATCTTTTCAAAAGTCAAGCTTAAACCTCTCGACAGGTGGACCTACCCTCCCGACAAGTGGACTTTCCCTCCAAGGGCAGATCTGACCCATCCAGGGGTGGACTTGACCTGTGAATCAGACATTTTGAGCCTGTTTTAGCCAATTTTGACCAATTTTTGCTCCATAGGTGGACCTGCCCTCCAGGGGCAGACTTGACCTATGAACTAGCCCTTTTGAGCCTTTTTTAGCCTATTTTGAGCAAATTTTGTCTGACAAGTAGACCTGCTCTCCCGATAGGTGGATCTGCCCTCCACAGGTGAACCTTCCCTCCACAGGGGCAGACATGACCCTTGACCAGTCAGTTGTATCATTCGTTTCATCATTCTAGACCCTTGTTTCATCATTTTGAGCCCTTATTTTACCATTCTGATTATTCTTTCACTCGTTCTGAGAAATCTTTCAAACTTTCATCTCCTCATTCCGAGAATCCTTCATCCATTGTGAGCGATCATTTACTCATTTTGAGTAGTCATTCATCCCTCTCAGTTATTTGTTTACTCATTTTGAGTAAACATCCATCCATTCCAAACCTTCTTCTATCACTTTGAGCTCTTGTTCACTTGTTTCGATCAATCATCTACTCGTTTCGAGTAATCTATAATTGATTTTAAGATTTCATCTTCTTGTTCTGAGTAATCTTTCATCTATTCTAATCCTCCTCTCATTTTGAGCAGTCATTTTTCCATTTCTATCATCCATTTCTCCAATAAAATCAACATTTTCCCTATCCAAATCCTATGAACTCCATTTTAGGTTATTATCCAAATTGACCTAAGTGTCTGATCTGATTGTCATCATCAACATCCACTTAGGATTATCATTCCTCCTAATTTAATCATCATCGTCAGCCCAATCAATCCATTTTCAATCTCAAAGTGGATTCAGTGTCGCAATCATCCATTTATCCTTTAATCTGATTAATCAGTATCCTACGTCACCTAGGGTAATCTCTGAATTGGGTTTATAGTCCCTTTCATCATCCTATCTAATCCATCAATTGATCTTATCAATCATCAATCAATATTATCCAATCAAATCCAATCGCATCCCTATCTAATCACCTTCGACCCAATCAATCTACTTCAATCTTGAAGTAGATTCGGTGTCATAATCAATCCCATTGCATCATCCAATCATCCTAATCTGAGCTTTAATCAAATCCTGATCTGAGCTTAACCTAAATCTTGATTTGAGCTTTAGTCCATTCCCATCCAAAATCTTTGATCCATCCTCTTTATCCTTTCATCATCATGAATCCTTATCCTCCATCAATAGTGGTCAAGGGAAACCCTAATTACGTCAACAACGATAATGAATGTCTTGTTGATCAAGAGGAATAAGACATAGATTCCATTGATACTATCATTGCTAGTAAGCTTTCTCCACCCACTTTCCAAAATCCAATCACCCCTTCGAGTTATCATGTTATGTCTTCATCCATGCCTAATCATGATCCTTATGCTACCTTTGACAAGGGATATCCATCACATCCATCATATCCTTCATCTACATCATCCTCTTATCCAACACCCGCACCCTCTTATCCTAGTCTACCATCACAATACCCCTATCCTAATCTCCCATCCACATCCTCCTATCTCAATCCTTCATCCGCATATACCCACTACCCTAATCTTCCATACCAATCTTCCCACCCTAATCCTACATTCACACCTTCCTATCCTAATACAACATCCACATCAACTTATCCTAATCTAACATCCGCATCTTCTTATCCTAATCCAATATCCAAATTTCCCTATCTCAATCTGCCATCTCAATCTTCCCATCCTAATCCACCATTCCAATACCCTTACTACAATCCATCTTCCCATCCTAATTCACCATTCCAACATCCTTACCTTAACCCTCCTTCCAATCCTAATCCTCCATCTACTCCTAGTCTTCCATCCAATCCCATTCCTCAATCTAATCCTATGCCACCAATCCATAGCCCTAATCCCCTACCAATCCCTAATCCTTCATCCACTCCTACCTCACCATCAAACCTAGAGTATGCAAGTTCCTCACTCAAGAAATTCTCCAAGGACTTATAACAAAGAAGATATCCCCCACTCCACACCTTGAATTTGTGGAATCATGCCATCCCAACCCATCATCCATGGTCATTAGTGATGAGACCCTTCTCCACCCAACACCTATCATTGATGATACCACTCCTAGCACCACTCAAACCATCAAAACCACCACATCCTCTAAATCCACTGAGCCCCCATCTCCTACCATTACATCTACCAAATCCATTGAACACCCACCTTCTAATTTGAGAGCTGTCGAATCCATTAATGACACCCAAATCCAATCCACTTCTTCCACTCCTAGTGTCACTAAAATCCATTTTCATGAATGTTTTGAATCCTCCATCCCTCCATCTTCCCCACTTGAAGAGTCCCACCAAGACTCCATTATCATGCCTCCCACACACAATGAGTCATGCCAAGAGCCTAATCCAAAGCATGCGAACATATCCCCTTCTCCAAATCAAGATCCTACCATCCCATCTAGTCCTCCTCAAGATCACAGCCCCCCATCCATTCCATCCCATGATCCCCTTGTCATTCAAGATTCCACTGCTCCATCTCCATCTCCATCGCATGAGCCCACTACTACAAATCTAGATCCTATCATATCCCCTAATCCCTCTCCTGATACCACCCATCCAAATGCTGCTATCCCATCATCTCCCTCTCATGATCCCCCATCATCACCTAAAATTGTTATCCCCACACCACTTGCATATCCCCTTGGTACTCTCACATTCTTCCATGGTGGCCTCCTCGCAAAAGAAAAATATAGCATATATACCACCCATCATCCTCCACCTAATAATGGACTCACATCATGTTTTTTCAGAATAACACAAATCCTATCATGGATCACATGCTCAAGAAAATGAACTATCAAGGAAAAGGTCTAGGCCTTAATGAGCAATGTATTTTAGAGCCCATCCAAGTCAAAGAATAAATCTACATGCAAGGTCTTGGACCTATTTCCCAAGACTCACAATCTAAAGATGTTGGTACAACCTCTAGACGTCCTCAACAAGCCTTTTCCAAAATAAATTTTGACTCTTCCCATCACTCCACCAGATCATATACTACCATCCCTCCTCCTCAATCGTATCACCTCAAAATAATCGTCCATATTCCTCCTTCATCTACTTCATCCATTTTGGGTCCTTACATCCCTCCATCTACCATCTCCCATCCTCCATCTACTATGTCCATGTTTCCTCCAGGTCCTACGTCTATTCTAGGCCCCTATATCCTAAAATCACCTCCTCCATCTCGTCCTATTCATCCTTTCATCCATCCAACACCTATCCATGTCACCCATCATAAACATCCCACTTCCATGTCCCCTAATCAAGATCAAGAAAGGCACATACCTGCACATCCTCATCCACATATAATCCTCATAATATTACCTCTATCGCTCCACATCATCCATCTCCTCACACCCATCCCATCACTATCAAAAGCACTTTGGATGCTAAACCAAAAATGCATAAACCCAAACATCCACATGAATCTAAAGCTCCCCATGTCCCCTCTAAAAGACATGGTGAAGAAAAGAAAAATCAAATCCACAATCCAAATCAAATCCATCGGCTGCAAAGGCCCACCAAAGAAAAAATTAAAACCATGTGGATCCCAAAGAAAAAAGGTGCAATACCTTCAAAAGAAAAATCTGTAACAACATCCAAAGTTGCTAATCTGAAAGCTAATCATACACCCCCTTCATATTCTAAATCTTTTTTGGGTCCTTATGTCCCAAAATTCATTATCCCTGCATTCTCCATCCATTAATCCTCTTATCTTTTCACATCCACCACAACATGTGCCAATGTTGGTCCTGAACATATCTCCCCATCACATATCCACCCCATCATTCCATCCATCCATTTTCCAACATCCCACCCATTACCCCACGTATCTCCCCCATCAAATCCCTCTAATTCATCCTCTTGCATAATCCATTTATCCTAATAAGGTTGTACCAACATCCAACAGTCAGTTTGAACAGGGGCTCTTAATGCCTCATATAGAACTTGATGCTTGAGTCCTTCATCCATATCCTTATCACATGTCTTCTAAATCCAATTATTCACCTCCCTATCCTTATTCATTTCCTTCCGCGTGCTATCCAAAAATTCAAAAAAATCTTAAAAAATTTAAAAAATCAAAAAAATTAAAAAAAAGTTAAAAAAATAGTAAAGAGAAATAATTTTTCCAATTGTGAAAACTTGGAAAAAAAGTGCCTTGGATAAGTACCATGATGAAAACCTAGCAAAAATACATCATGCATAAACCCCCATCTGCACTTGGGGGCAGCTTCCTAATATGCATTCCCTCCATCCGCTATGCTTCTTGCTATGCTTCCAGCTATGCACCTGTCTTCCTCTTATACGTTCTTTTCATTCGTCCCCTCCATTCTACCTATCTTACACATCCTGCTTGGCATATCTCATTTATCCCAATCCTTCCATCCTCCTTGTGATCTTGATAATGATAGGGGAAAACATATAAACATGCTTTGGACACCTCTTAGCATACATTCCCCTCATCCACACACTATCCTACTCCTCATTTGCACTCATCTACCTTCCTTATCCACCCATCATGCTACCTTCAATCTCCCTTCCTTATCCATGCATCCTATCTTCATTCATCTCACTCCTTTATTTTCCCTATCCTTATCTATTGCATCCTTCATGCCTCCTCACACATGACATATCTAGAGTGGGGGCATCTATCTTCCTCAGTGATATATTCATTGGAGATGTCATTCATTCCATCTAAGAAATCCCTTCCATTTCCCTATCCTCATCTCCTTATTGATATATCCATATCCCCATCCTTATCTTCCTATTTTTCCATCATAGCATCTCTTTTCATCTATCTATCTGGTCACCTTTTCCTCATCCAAATCCTTATCTTCCTATCCATCAATCTAATCAATCCTTTTCATCTCTCAATACTCATCTCCTTCTCTTCATCCCATATAATAATCCCTTGTCATTGTTCTCTAGCTATAGGATACTCCCCACACAATCCAATGCCATCTATCTTATCGTCATCACTTCAGCTTCTTTTACACATCTTGTCAATCTCCTATCCTTTCTCATCATTCATCTTTCCCCTTTTTTTTGGTCCTCCTAAATCCCCGACCCTGCCCTGGGTAAGGGAGGACTCGCTTGGGCTCATGGGCGGACCTGCCCTGGTCCATGAGTAGACCCACCCCAGCTCAAACGGACCTACCTTTATCCATGGGCGGACCTGCCTGAGCCTGGGTGGACCCGCCCAGGTACCTGAGCATACCCGCTCGAGCTCTCGGGCAGGCTCTCGCCTGGCTGCAGATGGATCCGCCCGAGCTCCTAGGCGGACCCGCTCGGGTCCGTGGGTGGATCTTCCCAAGCTCCCGGGTGAACCTGCACCTATCTGTGGGCAGACCTACCTAGGCATAGGTAGACCCGCCCCCGTCCATGGGTGGACCTGCCCAGGCATGGGTGAGCTCGCTCCCATACATGGGCGGACTTGTCCGGGCCCAGATGGATCCGATCTTCCATGGGACCCAAGCAAAGGTCCCCTGCTCCTCTAGTTCTTTTTCCCACCCACTATTTAGCCCTCTTTTGGGGGCATACCCAACTAATTTATCCATCTTGTCATCCTCCCACTTCATCTTTGTTGATTGATTTTTATGCTGAAACTTCCAAAGGCCATAAATTTTGACTCGAGTGTCTGTTTGAGCTGAAATTTTACTAGTGGTTATGTTATGAGGTGGCATGTGGATTCTCAAGTCGGTTGGACCCCGTTTCGCCACATTTTCGGGGCCTCAAACTTTCATCTTGACCCTCAAAATCGCAATTTAGTTTTTTTTAGTTTTTGAAAAATTATTTTTGTCAATAACTCGGAATGCACATCTCAAATTTGGGATGTTAGTTGGAAATTCATCCTATCTTAGTTTTGGGTATTTTTTGGAAAAAAACTGAACTCTCAAACGTACGACCGTGAAGTTTCCTAAAATGGCCAAATTTGACAATTTTTTAAAATTGTCAAATTTGGAAAAATATGATTGTCAACACCTTACATCCCTTAAACTCCAAAACTTGGTGTAGAATCAATCCCATCACATCCTCCAATCATTCTAATCTAGGCTTCGATCCAACCCTAATATGAGCTTTAATCTAATCCCAATCTGAGCTTTAATCCATCTACAATCAAGATCTTTGGATATCAAGACATCTTAAGATCCCTCCCTCCATCTTCTTCAATTTTGTCCTATTCATCCATTCTAATCATCTGTCCACTCATTTTGGGTAAACATTCATCTATTTCGAACCCTCATCTATCATCTCAAACATTTGTTTACTCATTCCGAGTAAACATTCATCCATTTCAAACCTCCTATCATTTTGAACTCTCATTCAACAATCCCGGTCAATTATTTAATCGTTCTGAGTAATCTTTCATCTATTCCAAATCTTCATCTTCTCATTCCAAGAATCATTCATCCATTATGAGCGGTCGTTTACTCATTTTGAGTAGTCGTTCATCCCTCTCGATCATCTGTTTACTCGTTTTGAGCTTTGTGTAGTCACCATCCTCCAATCCAATCCAACAGGTCTTTCTTGTCTCATCGTCTCGGTCCCATCATCTTATCCCCTTATCTAGGGTTATATCATCATCCTTCATCCATTGTCTATTGTTGGTCTTTCGTCGAACTACGTTTCCCCTGTGCTTTCACGTAGGTAAGGTTGATCATTTAATCTGCCTTGGGGATTTGTTTGTCTACTCTTTTATCATCTATCATCAATCTTCATTGTCCACTTTTCTCCTTTTCTCCATCCTATCTTTCTCATCCATCAAACTCTCCATCATGGTATGTCATCAGCCTTTTATCAAACTACAAGGGCTTTGTGCTTTCGCGTAGGAAAGACTCATCTTTGATCGGCCCCTAAGCCCCTAGGTCTTTAGGGTGTGTCTATCTTGTGTCATGTCTCTTGTGTCATGTCGTTGAGCTATGCCCTTATCTAGCTGGTTTTTAACAAACAAGATCCAATTGTATCATCAGATCCAATCAGTTATGAATGTCCTGCATCATATCGGTCTTTCAGTTTTGTATCCATCATCAGTCTCAATAGGATGCATCCTTTTTAATAGACCTCATCAATCCCATCCATCCCCTATGGAAAAGGATGTTTGAAATTGATTGCGATCTTTTGATGCTTTTGGATTTTGTTTATCATTTGAACTCCCTATCATCACTTTTCATGGTCGCCTTGATCCATCATATCATGGTGTGCTTTGAATAGTCAACATAGGGGTGTATCTTAATATTTTCTTTGTTTTTTTCTTCTCGGTTGTCCCACGTAGTACCCACCAAGATCTCTAAAGTCTTGTGTTATGTTGGGGCATCCTTGTGTGCTTGTGGTTATCCCAATACCTGGCCTGACCAAGGTCATCGCAACCTTGGGGTGTTGGGATAACCTTCTTATTTGATGTGTTTGTTTCATGCATTAGACACTAATCTTCCTTGGTCCTTTATACCTTGGTGTATCATGTCTTCTGCTATAGCAAAACTCAGTGCTCCTAAAGATTGAAAATTTCATTTGGATTGCATTTCACCTCCATCCTCTCACCTATCAAAACCTCCCCCATCCCTTCATCTTCCTCATATATGGTGCAGGAGCACCCAAGGCTTTCAAAGATTTGTTCAAGAACCAGGAGAGTGCAAGGGTCAGGAGGGATTTCCAAACAAATCAAAGCATTAATTATGATGTATTGAAGCCTATAATGGCATTTGAGATGAATAAGTGTAATGAGGGTGTTAAAAGTTCCAAGGTTCCTGATAAGGAATCCAGGTCAAAAATGCAATGTAAGGGGTAAAGTAAGTTTTATGGATTTGATTAATGATATTATGCTTAAATAGGTCAAATAAACTTGGATAGTGAATATCCAATAGTTTTTAGGTGATATATTTTAATAAAATGTAAGTTTGCAATTTCAAATTTTCAAATTTTAGTTTAGGCGGGAAAAGGGGTTTTGAGAGTTTTAGAGTAAATTAAGTAATGTAATTAATCCAAATCAGTTGGATCAGTTGGGGAATGGGTTTATAACCCTAAAATAATCATTTGTACAGAGGTTAGGTAGTTGGTGAAGGCATTGTACGGACTGTTCTCAGAAAATACAAAAAAAATTCTGTTTTCTTGCAATTTTCTGTGTTTTTTTGATGAACCATTGAATCTTATTGAAGTTTTCTGCATTTGGATTCTTTGGTAATTTGTATTTAGATGTTTTAACACCAATCACATGATCTGATAAATGAAATAGATCAATTCTTGCACATTTTTGCTGACTGTCCTAAATAAAGTGCAGATTTTTCACTAATTTTGGTGATTTTCATGGATGATTGATCCATTTCAAGGTAGAATGCTGTTGTGACATGTGAAATGGATCATTCCTAACATTTACTATACATATTTAACCAACTAATGTGCAGGAAGGAATAATATCAAGGTGTACACCAAGTTGTCAAAGGGAAAAGTGCTTGAAGATGGAGGGTAGGGTGTAGCAGCAGAAGATCTGCCTTAATGAGGGGCATGTTTTTGAGTTTGTATCAACTAAATATGTTTTCCTAATGGTGTAGAGTCAATGATAAAGTTCTGGAAGTGATTGGAGGGTTAGTTTTCAAGAAGCCCTAGTTTTTGAGGCAAGCTGAGGAGGGGTTTGTGCTGGAGCATGATAGATGTGTCATAGAGGGCTAAAAACTTGGATTCATTGGTTTTGAGTCATTTTAGGAGATTGCTGAAATTTTCATGGTCAGGGGTTGAGTTTAAAGGGGGGTTGCTTTGTAAAAGTGGGCTAATTAGGCCTAGTTTTTGAGGAGACAGCAGATTTTGGAAGGGTTTGTCTGAAGCAAGTGATATCAAGGTTTGGATATGTTGTTTATCATCACAAACCACACTTGAAACAGTCATTATATTTTGGGTTCCTTTGGAAATTTTGAGTGCAAAGTCAAAAAATCACTGCAGGAGGCCTAGTTGGGCTAGTAGCCTAGTTAATGAAAAATTGGTTTTGTGTCTAAGTCAGAGGGTTGGGCTTTGAAGTCATTCAAAACAAGTTTTTTGGGGTCTCTTAAGAGTTTTCCTAGGGTTTGGGTCCATAAGGAGGCAAATAAGTCATGAATGCAAAGTTGAGGCTTTATCTTCAAGTTGGTGTCTAGAGGAAAGGTTGTAGATGAACCATTGAAGTTTGATAATTTGGTGAGTTTCTTGCAAAGATCCCTGAACCTCTACATCAATATACCCCTTGCATCATCTCCTCCATTTTGAGAGCACATATGTGTTCTCTTGAACCCACATGTTCTCTCGAGGGGGAATCCTTCATCTCTAATTTTCATCATTTTTTCCCTTCCTAGTCACTCCTTTGAATGACTAGGGCATGTTTCCCAATCTAACCATCTTCTTCTAAGTTCTATGTTTTAATATTCTTTGAAATGATGCTACTTCGTAACACCATCTCAAAAAGGGAAAAACTATAGACACCTAAATTTGGACACTTAATTTATCCAAATTTATCCCTTTTCATCTAAACATCCCCTTACCTACATTAATTAAGTAATATCACTATTATTTAATTAATACCTCTAAAGTTCTTCTAATCCCTAAGGTATCTAGTTAAATAATTAAATACCTTCCCCCTTTCATCAAATGAATTAAATAAATATGACATTTATTTAATTCCTCATATGTCACATCCTCCATCATTTTTATCCAATCTTAATTATTCTCCTAATCTCATCATTAGGGATGTGCACATACCTAATCCTTGATTAGGATGTGTCACATCCTCCAACTTTTGCAAGTTGGCCTCTAATCTCTCTTAGCCACCTAACCCTCCTCTAATACTTCATTAACTAGCCTAATAAACCTCTCAAGAAATTTTTAATTCCTTTTATCCTTCCAAGGAATATTAAATAATTTTTTCTCTTCCCCATGTGATCTTTGACTTGTCATATCAAGCCACATATGAACTCTTCCTAATCTCCCACTTGCCTCTAATCTATCATTAATTCCTCTAATTAGGTACTTGCACAACCTTAATCACTTAATTAGGTCAACTTAATCCCCATGTCATTTATTGAATGTGTCCTAAGTCAACCTTATTAAAGGCCTTATGATTTTGAAGAAGGCATTCAATTCCCCATGTGAATTTTTTATTCACATTTAATCCCCCAATGCATTCCAAAAAAAATTAAATTCTTTCTCTCATTCCCATGTGGATATTTGAGGAATTTTTAATTTCTCACATGTCCTCTCACCCACATGGGGACAAGGACCTCCTTTATGAGGAGATCTTGTCCCAATCCCAAGTAACTATGTACTACCTCCATGTCATGTACTCTCCTTCCAACTCATGTACACATCATCATTTTCAAGCCACTTCACATGCCACATGTCAAGATATGAGGGCTTGTGAGTTCTCAACTCACCATGGTCCTTCATCTTGGCCTTGTTGGTTTAATCTTAGCCATCCATTTCTCTAGAGAATTCAAAATTCTCTATAAATACCTCCTCTTTTCTCTCATTTTAAAGAGATCATTGTGCTAGCCAAACTCTCAAATTTTTCATTTGATCCATTCTTAGCCAAAATACTTGCATTTGCATCCACTTCAACCCATTTTTCATCCATCTTACTATCCAAACTTGCATCTCTTGCATCAAAGGAGCGTACAACATCAAAGATTGAAGGGCAAACCAAAGGACAACTCAACAAGGTAAAATGTTCCATTTTTTTTGTTAAGTTAAGCATTTTCCCAATCTTGAGGTGTAGGGTGTTTATAGTTGTTTTCACTCTTTTGTTTGTTGCTCATTTTCTAACAAGTATTTTTGCCCATTCACAGACACATGCCATGAGGAGAATAAAAGTGATGATTGCTTAGTTCTATAAATGTTCTTACATGGGTACTGTGATGTTTCTTCATGCCTTATTTATCATGATGTTGGACTGTTGCTATTTTTAGTAAGTTAGCCTATTCAAGTCATATGGAAACAAAAATTTACCCTAAGGAGTGAAAGTAGAAAATAAGATTTTTGGTGAAAGAATCATCTCAAAATCCTGGATCATTTGGAAGATATTAAATTTTCATCTCGAGGAATTTCTCTAATGAAGTTTAAAACTAAAAAATTGAGGCCCTTCATAGCCACAAAATAGGGTGCAAAATCTCCTGTCCTTATCTTATAAGCATATGTTAATTGGTATTAATCTGTTGATTTTGTTATCTTTATCTTATGATTATGTTAATATGATTGACGAAATTGTGGATATTGAATATAGCTTAATTGTGATTTGTTTGTTGAAATTGATTTTGTTAATAATATGACACATACCATGAGGAGAATAAATCCAAAGAAATACTCAGTTTTATAAATGTTCTTACATGGATACTATGATGTTTCTTCATGCCTTGTTTATCATGATGTTGGACTAACATTACAGTTGAGTGTGCAAGTTAGCCATGACCAATGGATTTGGGGGACATGAAGGTGGCCTGTGTTGTGATGTTTCAAGGAGTGTTATTATGTATGGGTAATTAAGCATAATTTTACTTATTGTCCAATACCATGCTTAGCACAATGGTTGTGGTAACATCTTAGACCCAAGTCCTTGGGTGATTTAAGGTGTCATAGTTTGGTTCTATGGTATTTACTTGACCCTAGGTCATTAGGATAAGTCTTGGGGGTAATTTTATGAGTTTTAATTACAAAATCTTAAGGTCTTTTTTTAAAACACTTTTGACTAGTGATGAAAATTCAAGAAAAAGGGAATTTGTTATCATTCAAAAAGCCTTGTCACCAGAGAGAGGAAGGGATTTTTTATGGAGAAGGCAACACATTTCATTGATATAGATGATGATAGGTGAATAAATCCCTCAAGAGATTTTTTGGGTTTTAAAAAAAAATTACTTTGGTCTGAGAAGGGATTATTATCTTTATCTCATCCTAGTTTGGGGGCTGTCAAAAACATACAAGAAGGCTAGGAAAGGAGAACTAGTAGAAATATTGCTATTGTTTTGTGTCTTCTATAACTAGTTTGAAGGTTCAACAGGTTGGTCCTCTGCTTCTCTTGTAGTAAACTTTTGGTGAAATATGCTTATATTGTTGAAAGATGATGCAGGAGCATCTAGTGGTCTAAGGGAAATCTTGCATCACCCAAAAATATTTTATTTTCATTTATTTTTAGTTTTCTTAGTTGTCTTGGGGCCCATGGAGACTCATGTAGTTTGTGGGATAGTTAGAAGTTTGAAGCAGCTAGAAATAGTCACCTTCTATTTTTAGTAAGTTGGCCTATTCGGGTTGTATGGACATGAAAATTGACCCTAAGGATTGAAATTAGAAAATAATATTTTTGGAAAAAGAATCATCTAAGAATCCTATACCATTTGGAAGATATTAAATTTTCATCTTGGGGAATTTCTCTAATGAAGTTTAAAACTAAAAATTGAGGCCCTTTAGAGCCTCAGAATAGGGTGCAAAATATGTGATCCTTATCTTATGAGCATATGTTAATTGATATTAATATGTTGATTTAGTTATCTTTATCTTATGATTATGTTAATAAGATTGACGGACTTGCAGGTATCAAATGAAGCTCAATTGTGATTTGTTTGTTGAAATTTTTTTTGTTAATAATATGACACATGCCATGAGGAGAATAAATGCTATGAATTTCTTAGTTCTATAAATGTTCTTACATGGGTGCTGTGATGTTTCTTCATGCCTTGTTTATCATGATGTTGGACTAATGTTACAATTTAGTGTGTAGATTAGCCATGACTAGTGGATTTGGGGAACACCAAGGTGGCATGTGTTGTGATGGTTTGGGGTGTGTTATTATGTGTGTGTTAGTAAGCGTAATTGTACTTATTGTCTAGTACCACACTTAGTGCCATGGTTGTGGTAACATCTTAGACCCAAGTCCTAGGGTGATTTAAGGTGTTTTAGTTTGGTTCTCTGGTATTCCCTTGATCCTAGGTCATTAGGATAAGTCTTGGGGGAAATTTTATGAGTTTAAAAATTAATTTCAAAATATTAAGGTCTTTTCTTAAAGCACTTTTGAATAGTGACGATAATTAAAAAAAACAAAAGGAATTTGTTATCATTCAAAAAGCATTGTCACCAAAGAGAGGGAGGGTTGTTTTATGGAAAATCCAACACATGTCATTGATATAGATGATGAGAGGTGAATAAGGCCCTCAAGAGTGTTTTAGGGTCTTAGAAAAATGTTTACCCTGGCCTAAGAGGGAATTCTTTATCTCATTTTTGTTTGGGGACTATCAAAAAAAATACAAGGCTAGGAAAGGAGAATTGGTAGAAAGAGTGCTATTGTTTTGTGTCTATTACAAACATTTTGAATGTTCCATTGGTTGGTCCTCTTCTCCTCTTGTAGTAAGCTTTTGGTGAATTATGTTTATATTGCTAAAAGGTGATGCAGGAACATCCAGTGGTGTAAGGGAAATCCTACATCACCCAAAAATATTGTATTTTCATTTGTTTATAATTTTCTTATTGTCTTGGGGTCAATGGAAACTCATGCAATCTTTGGGATAGCTAGAAGTTTGAAGAAGCTAGAAATAGTCACCTACTATTTTTAGTAAGTCAGCCTATTCAAGTTGTATGGACATGAAAATTGACCCCAAGGAGTGAAATTAGAAAATAAGATTTTTGGTGAAAGAATCATCTAAAAATCATGTATCGTTTGGAAGATATTAAATTTTCATCTCAGGGAATTTCTCTAATGAAGTTTGAAACTTAAAATTGAGGCCCTCCAAAGCCCCAAAATAGGGTGCAAAATCTTTGATCCTTATCTTATGAGCATATGTTAATTGGTATTAATCTGCTGATTTTGTTATGTTTATCTTATGATTATGGAAATATGATTGATGGACTTGTGGATACCGAATGAAGCTTAATTGTGATTTGTTTGTTGAAATTGGTTTTGCTAATAATATGACACATGCCATGAGGAGAATAAATATGATGAATTTCTTCTATAAATGTTCTTACATGGGTACTGTGATGTTTCTTCATGCCTTGTTTATCATGATGTTGGACTAACGTTATAGTTGAGTGTGTAGGTTAGCCATGACCATTGGATTTGGGGAACACCAAGGTGGAATGTGTTGTGATGGTTCGAGGTGTGTTATTATGTGTGGGTCAGTAAGCATAATTTTACTTATTGTCCAGTACCATGCTTAGTTCCATGGTTGTGGTAACATCTTAGACCCAAGTCCTAGGGTTATTTAAGGTGTTTTATAAATGGGTTATGTGGTATTTCCTTGAACGTAGGTCATTAGGATGAGTCTTGGAGGAAATTTTATGAGTTTAAAAATTAATTTCAAAATCTTAAGGTCTTTTTTTAAAGAACTTTTGACTAGTGACACAAATTCAAAAAAAAAAAAAGGGAATTTTTTATCATTCAAAAAGACTTATCACTAGAGAGAGGGAGGGTTTTTTTGTGGAGAAGGAAACACATGTCATTAATATAGATTCTGATAGGTGACTAAGGCCCTCAAGAGAGTTTTTGGGTCTTAAATTTTTTTTACCTTGGCCTAAGAGGAGATTATTATATTTATCTCATGTTGGTTTGGGGGTTGTCAAAAATAAATACAAGAAGGCTAGGAAAGGAGAATTGGTAGAAAGAGTCCTATTGTTTTGTTTCTTCTACAACTAGTTTTAAGGTTCCAGAGGTTGGTGCTTTTCTCCTCTTGTAGTAAGCTTTTGGTTAATTATGTTTATATTGTTGAAAGGTGATGCAGGAGCATCTAGTGGTGTAAGGGAAATCTTGCATCACCCAAAAACATTGTATTTTCATTTGTTTGTAGTTTTCTTAGTTGTCTTGAGGCCCATGGTGACTCATGCAATCTTGGGGATAGCTAGAAGTTTGAAACAACCAGAAATATTGACTTGCTATTATTAGTAAGTCAACCTATTTGGTTCGTATGGACACAAAAATTGACCCCAAGGAGTGAAATAAAAAAATAATATTTTTGGCGAAAGAATCATCTCAAAATAAGATAAGTCTTGGGGGAAATTTTATGAGTTTAAAAGTTAATTTCAAAATCTTAAGGTCTATTTTTAAAGAACTTTTGACTAGTGATGAAAATTAAAAAGAAAAAAGGGATTTCTTATCATTCAAAAAGCCTTGTCACTAGAGAGAGGGAGGGATGTTTTATGGACAAGGAAACACATGTCATTGATATAAATGATGATAGGTGACTAAGGACTTCAATAGAGTTTTTGGGTGTTAAGAAAAAATTATTTTGGCCTGAGGGGATTATATATCTTTATCTTATGTTGGTTTGAGGGTTAAAAAAATATAAGAAGGCTAGGAAAGGAGAATTGGTAGAAAGATGTTGGTATGTGGCGACTGATCATGCTATACTATACACTCTTCGTGTATCATTGTTGGGGTCTAGGGATGGGTTGGGGTTCGGGGGTGATAGCCCCCAAGAATTTTTTTTTCTATTTTTTTCGTGTCGTCGCCAAAAAATGAAAAAACTGACTTTGTAAAACCCTAATTTTGGAAGCTTCTAAAAAGCTTGTTATAAGGGGTTGGGATGGGAGTTACAGTATGTAGAAAAAGACAATTATTCATGAGATTGTAATAAGTTTTGCACTAGATAATAAAATCATTGGATGGCTGCAGTTTTGTGGATGTAGTCTGGATTGGGTGAACCATGTTAAATTCTTTGTGTTGTCTTGTTTCTACTATAATTTTCTATGTGTTTTATTTCTATGTTTTATTGATCAAATCTACATTTAACTGTTAGATATCTTCTTTCTAAACCTAACAAAAGAGTGCTATTGTTGTGTCTTCTACAACCAGTTTGAAGGTTCGATAGGATGGTCATTTGCTCCTCTTGTAGTAATATTTTGGTGAATTATGTTTATACTGTTGAAAAGTGATGTAGGAGCATGCATTGGTGTAAAGGAAATCTCGTATCACCCAAAAATATTATATTTTCATTTATTTATAGTTTGTAGTTTTCTTAGTTGTCTTGGGGCCCATGGTGACTCATGTAGTCTTTGGGATAACTATAAGTTTGAAGCACCCGAAAATAGTCACCTGCTATTTTTAGTAAGTCAACCTATTTGGGTCATATGGACATGGAAATTGACCCCAAGGAGTGAAAATCAAAAAATAATATTTTTTGTGAAAGAATCATCTCAAAATCCTACACCGTTTGGAAGATATTAAATTTTCATCCTGGGGAATTTCTCTAATAAAGTTTGGGGGCTGTCAAAAAAAATACAAGAAGGAAAGGAAAGGAGAATTGGTAGAAAGAGTTCTATTGTTTTCTGTCTTCTACAACCAGTTTGAAGGTTCCACTTGTTGGTCATCTGCTCCTCTTGTAGTAAGCTTTTGGTGAATTATGTTTATATTGTTGAAAGGTTAATACAAGAGCATCTAGTGGTGTAAGGGAAATCTTGCATCACCCAAAAATATTGTATTTTCATTTGTTTGTAGTTTTCTTAGTTGTCTTGGGGCCCATGGTGACTCATGTAGTCTTTGGGATGGTGAAAATTTTGAAGCAAACAAAAATAGTCAATGTTGGAAAGAGACACTACACAAGTCATTTGGTGTTGTCATTAATGGCAACCCTAGTCAATGATTCAATCTGCACATCAACATTTGATCATACCGAAAGTCAGAATAAAGTTTTGTGATTAACTATCAAACTAAAACAAAGCATCCAACAAAATTGTGTTCATCGATTCATATGCAATTTTTTGTTATAATTTTGAGTTGTGGATCTCAAGGAAGGTTTCTCGATGTATGATCTATGTTATCTTTGAATCTTAGAGCCTTGTATCAATTTGTGTACAAGTTAGGAGATCTGGTTGATTGATTTTATGTTTAGCAGTGTAAAAAGGAAAACTTGATGAATATAGCATATTGTGGATATTTGAGTAGTTGTTTCAGTTTTTTTTTCTATTCAAGCATGTTAATTTGGGTCCTCACTATGTTGTGGCCGAGTTTGGTTGGTGCGCATTGAAGATTATTCATGATTTGAGGTGACAGTTTGTAAATATTTTATATTTTGTTGAAGCCGACATGTGGTTGATTAATTCTTTAGTTGTAGATATATATAAGTGATCATTTATATCTTTTGGATGTATGTATGAAGTATTTTGGTGTAAGTTTCAAAATTCAAAAGGATTGTAGAGCGATTATACACAGTTTCACTTGTGCAAAAAGGATTTGTGATGCGAATTAAAGCAGATAGAGCATAAGAGCAGAATCAGATAGAAGGTCAAGAATTTGATTGATGTGCTTAACTGGAACTATAATCAAGCATTAGTAGATGTTATTTTCTCAGTTCAAATCTTTTGGATGTAATCCAAATATTTTTGTAAGATAGTGAGTCTTTATTTTGTATTTGAGCAGTGAACTCTAGGCAATGTGCCTGAATGCATGTGCATTCCTTTTGTAAACACTTATTTGAGTATAGTCAAATCATATTGTGGATTGACCTCCACTATGGTTTTCCTCTAACAGGGTTTCCACGTAAAAAAAAAATCCTTGTGTTATGGTGTTTAGGTTTCTTGTTTTGTGTTCATGCATCTTTCTTTTGGTTCAATGCTATAAGTGGTTTAAAGATCAAGTTAATAAAGTTAAATTTTGTAGAACACTAATTTACCCCCTCTCAGTGTTCCTTGATTCCAACAATTGGTATCAGATATTAGTTCCTCGAAAGAAGTTTAAAAGATTGGGGAATATCCAAGAAAGTGATTCAATGGATTCAAGTAGTCTTCAACAACTTTTGGTGTCACTAGATAATCTTGATCAGTCCAAATCTGAAGTTCAAGAATTGCAAGCAAGCCTCATGAATGTTGAAAAACTCATTCAATAATTGAAAGACAAAACCAATAAGTCTAAGGAGAAGAAAAGGGAACTCTATGATTAGATCAAGCAGAATGAGAGTAAAAGCATTGAAGCTCAACAACTGAGTCATGCCCTGAAGGAAAAGATAGAAAAATGTGAAAATTTTACCAGAGATAATGTTGTCCTAAAGCATGAGATGGAATCTATTGTGATGAGGATCACTAAGGAGATTGAAGAGAAAAAGAAGAATGAATAGAATCTTGCTTATTCCTCGAAATAAAAATTTGAAGAATGTATCTGAATTACTGATGCATTCAATTAGTTGGAGCTTGAATTGGAACAATCCAAAAATAATGAAGAAGAGCTTGAAAAGCATATTGTTGATCTCAAAGATGAACTTGCTACTGCAAATGAATTCAAGGAGAAGTTCAAGATTAGCTCAGCCAAGCTTGATGAACTGATTAAAATTCATAGGATTGGAAGTGACAAGTGAGGTCTTGGATATGAAAAAGGAGAAAGCTCCAAATCTAGACAAAGGAGATTTAGGCAAGGAAATCAGATGAACAAAGCTGGAAGGTATCCAGGTAAGACAACCTAATGCTCAAAGGTTCAATGGTTACTATTTTTTTTGTAATAAATTTGGTCATATGGCGGCTCAATGTAGAAGTAGAATGAATCCAAGTGGTCCTTCATCCTCAAGTCAGTGCTTTAATTGCAATAAGTATGGTCATAAGTCAAATGAATGCATAAATGTGTCAAACAACTTTTTCAATAGAGATGTTAGATGTTATACCTATAATAGATTTGGCCATATTGCTAACTAGTGCAGATCAAGAGAAAATCAATGGAATAATTGGTCTAAACAAAGAAATGTGGTATGGTATAATTGCAACAAATCTGGTCATATTGCTAGATTTTGTAGAAGCAAAAAGGGTCCAGTAAATCAAAAGAAAAACATGTAGAAATATGAAAAGGGAAAAGGAAAAGCTACTACAGATGAGATTAGGAAGAAAATTAAGAAGACATGGGTGAAGAAGAGTCCTTTTGATGTAGGAAATGATTCCACACCAGAACCAGGTTCTGGTAATTCCTCCGAGAATTAGTTTAAGGCCTCTGGCCTAGGGGGAGTTCTCAAGAAAATATTTTAACCCCCTTGTTGGTAGTTGGAACCGAAATGTGGTAGATTGCAATGATTGAATTAGTGATGTGCAAATGGTTTGGGATCTCTTGTAACTGAAATTTATGCAAAATTGAAGGTCCGCATAAGAGTTTTCTTTCATAGTCTATGAGAACAGGGTATCTGGAAGACCTAGGGTAAAAGCATTTATTCTGATGAAAAAGTTAGGTGCGCAAATAATAAAAAGTCATTTCTATCTATCATTTGTCACATTGCATTTCAACAAGTAGAAGTTTGGAGAGCTCTAAAGCAAACTTTGGAAAATTTTGGTGAAGATTCAAGTCTGAAGGTGATTCGGTGATCAAACCCTAATCTAGCGAAAGGTATTTATTTGTAAACTCGTGAATTTAAAATTTTTAGAAATGGTTGCTCCATTGGTTGTGGATATTAAGGATTGGCCCCATCCAAAATTCAAATGGAACCCATTCAAATCCATCGAAACAGAACCTTTAGGTGCATTTTCCTCTATCGCATATGGTGTTTTGCATATTGAAGATATTAGGGCATACATTCATGCAAATGTTGAAGAGTTAGGAAGCTCCTAGTTGCTAAATTTGTACACTAATCACCTTGTGGGAGAAGATTTATGTGTAAAACCTGAATTTAAGACTTTAGAGGAGAAGAAATTCACTCATATTGTGAAATTTCTCGTGTTTGAAGAAAATGAATGGGTTTGGTATATATTGAGTCGAGTGCATGCCGAGTTCATGTGGTTAAGTCAGCCTTTCAAGATTACAAAGGAAACTATAAGGATTGTTACTAGTTTAAATTCATCTAGTCGGTTTCCCACATTGAAAGCTGTGAAGAATCAAACAATCATAGATGCAACTTATTCAGTGTTCGACAAGAGAGCTATGACAATTGATGATATTATTGAAGTAGATGTCATATTTGCTTCTATGGTCATTGGGTACAAGATTTATCACTCTAGCCAGGACAATTATGTATCTGGTATAGAAATCTATGCAACATATCAGATGGTCAAAGAAAATACAAATTATGACCTGTGTGAGTTACTTCAAAGCCAATTAATGGAGAATCTTGGAAAAATCAAAAAGGATAAGAAGAATTCCTTCAAGTATGGTAACCTGTTGTTGTGTCTATTCTTTTATTTCATGAATGAAGTTTCAGGAGTTGGAAAAATGCATTGGAAAGATGATAAACTGGTAGCTGTTCAAAATAGAGATATCTTGTATGGAATTGGTGATAACAAAGCTAGAAAAATTGCTATCTAGGGTTATTTCAAAAACTTTCAGAATAAGATGCAAGCCAGGGAAAGGATTCCGAAATCTATTGTGGAAAAGTAAAAGGATACAATTTTCTTCATGGTTGATATTGATCAGTGTTTGATGGAAGTTTTTGATCCTAGAACAATGTGGGTAATGCCTATGGGTTATGAGGTTGAGGAACATATTTTGGAGCTATATGCTCAACACCTACTAAGTAAACCTCAAGATCTGATAGAAGAAAGGTTTGGTACCCTTGAGGAAAAGAATATGGAAGTTCATGAACAATTGAAGAAGCCAATGATAATCTAAAAGGTAAGAAAAGAAGTGGAGGCTTTTACAGAAAATGGGGATATCAGTTGAAGTTGTGGGAGAAGCTAGGAGGAAGAGAGAACAAGCTGAAGCAGGAGAGCCAACTAGAACTGATTCTGCTAGTCTGACAACATCTTCTACCAGATCTAGATCTACAAGGATATCAATTGAAGTCTCTCAGCTCCAGAGAACAAGCTAAAGTAGGAGAACCAACTAGAACTGATTCTGCTAGTCCGACAACATCTTCTACCAGATCTAGATCTACAAGGAGCTCTACTCTCTCATCTAGTCCTACAAATAAGTCAATTCTTGTGAAAGGTCAAGCCAAGACATTCAGTAGAGAAGGAAAGAGGAAGAAGGAAAATAGAACAAGGGTCTATGATGTTGTGTTGGAAGATGAAGAAACTGAATCTGATGAAGAGGTGAGAGAAATAAAGAATATGGGCACCAAAGCATCTAAAGTCTCTCAGGGCTATCCCTTTGGTGAAGAGAAAGCAAAGAAAAAGATGAAAACTGACAAATCAGGTATGTCTGTAGAAGAAGTTAAAAAAGCCTTGATTAAGGATGGTAATCTTAGGCCACTTTGTGAATGGTATGAAAACATTGATAGTGTCGGTCAAAGAATTCTCCAGGAAGACACAATAAAGTATTTGAATAATTTCAATATGACTATCATTGAAATAATGTCTAAGTTACCTAAATCTCTATATGAAGTTTTAGAAATGAAGAGAGTGAATGCAAGAACTAAAGAAGAGAAAATGAGAGAATGAATACTTGTTGATCTATGTCCAGTAATGTCTATTGAAGAAATGAAGAATATTCTAAATGAAGAAAAGGGGGATTTTAAGAGAAAAAAAGGGTGAATAAGCTAATGATTGGGAAAACTGAAGAAGTTACAAAAGACACTAAGAAAATACTTAAGGCAATTCTATAAAAGAATAGATACAATGTTGTTTCTGGAGAAGTGCATGTTGAAGATGATCCATCTAGTCTGGTAATAAAAGAAGGAAAAGAATATGCATTTGAGGATACTCTAAACCATCTAGATATACATGACACTAAAATACCTATGGAGAATGAATTTCCTAAAGAGATGTCAGGTGAAGAAGTTGAGATTCTTAAAGCCAAGGAAGAATCTGTAATTGAAGAGAAGAAGGCTGAAGCAAAGGAGGTTCATGTGGAAGCAAGAGACACTACTAAGGTAGTCAAGGAGTTTGTAGAAGATGAGGAGTTTGATCCTGAACTAGTTAAAGGTCCTATCAACTTGGCTACTTTATCTCCCATTGAGAAGCTAAAAGTTGCATCATTTGCTCAAGCCAAGGCAAGGGAGGAGATTTTGAAATCTCATATTGAAGATAGTGAGTTGTTAAATATTGCATCTAATATTTTGGAGAAGATCATGCCTTCATATGTCAAGGATTCATCTGATTCTCCATCCAGTCAATTGAAGAAGCTTGTTAATTCTATAAGTACTCACTTTGAGTCACTTGAAAAGTCAGCTATGGATAAGGTTCGGAAGGAATTTGATGCTAAAAGGTTTAGTAGGTTGAAGGGAATGATTTTTAATGATAAATATTTGTTAGCTACCTATGTAAAGAATATTCAAGGT
This sequence comes from Sequoia sempervirens, assembly GCA_007258455.2. Classification (NCBI taxonomy): domain Eukaryota; kingdom Viridiplantae; phylum Streptophyta; class Pinopsida; order Cupressales; family Cupressaceae; genus Sequoia; species Sequoia sempervirens. Next base: position 151,728,677 of record VDFB02271358.1, on the reverse strand, counting down.
GCTTTGTCTGAAGGTGGAAACATTTATAAGTCATGCTTATCATTGTCTAAATTCATTGAGGACATTGAAAAGAAAATGAAAGAATATGAGAAATAGTTAGCAAATATCTCTCAAGAATTTGATCCTCTAACTATTTCTATTGGAAAGCAAGAAGTTCAAGTTATATCCTTGCTTGACAAGATTAAAATTCTGAAGCATGAAGAAGGAAAAATTGTTGAAATAGTTTGTGAGCTTAGAAGATTGATTGGTCCTAAGATGGAGACAATACTTAGTGCATTGAAGGAAGCACAAGATGTTATGGCAGTCAGTGATCCAATGACCCTTGATTCAGTAGAGATGCAATCTTATTTGTTCTGTGGTCACATGATTATCTTGGAGAGTCTCAAGAAGAGTTGGGACAATAGTTTGAACTTATTGAAGACCAATTTTGTAGATATATTCAAGTTTATGTAAGTTGTAGAAGCATGTTTGTACATATGCAACAATTTTGTTTGATTTTTGGTATGCATATTTTTGGCTTTTCCATTGATGTCAAAGGGGGAGAGTGGGATAGTGAAAAATGATTTAATCATCTCAGGGGGAGTTGCGTTTTTGAAGTTTTGAAGGTTGGTAGTGTATTCATGTTGGTACTAATCCGACACTTAGTCATTTTTCACTAAGTGTTGCCATCAATGCCAAAGGGGGAATTTTTGGAAAGAGACAATGCACAAGTCATTTGGTGTTGTCATTGATGGCAACCCTAATCAGTGATTTGATCTGCATGTCAACATTTAATCATACCAGAAGTCAGAATGAAGTTTTGTGATTAACTGTCAAACTAGAATAAAGCATCTGATAGAATTGTGTTCATCAATTCATATGCAATTTTTTGTTATCATTTTGAGTTGTGGATCTTAGGGAAAGTTTCTCAATGTATGATCTATGTTATCTTTGAATCTTAGAGCCTCATATCACTTTATGTGCAAGTTAGGAGATCTGGTTGATTTGTTTAACAATGCAAAAAGGATGACTTGATGAATATAGCATATTGTGGATATTCGAGGAGTAATTTTTTAGAGTGTTTTTATGTTCAAGCATGTTAATTTGGGTCCTCACTATGTTGTGGCTGACTTTGGTTGGTGCACATTGAAAATTATTCATGATTGGAGCCAACAGTTTGTAAATATTTTATATTTTGTTGTAGCTGACATGTGGTTGATTAAATCTTTAGTTGTGGATATATATAAGCGATTTTTTAAATCTTTTGGATGTATGTACAAAATGTGTTGGTGTGTATTGTGAAAGTCAAAAAAATTGTAGGGTGATTATGCACAGTTTCACTTATGCAGAAAAGGATTTGTGATGTGAATTAAAGTAGACAAAGTAGAAGAGTAGAATCAGACAGAAGGTCAAGAATGTGATTGATGTGCTTAACCGAAACTATAATAAGGCATTAGTAGATGTTATTTTCTCAATTCAAATCTTCTGGATGTAATCCAAATCTTTTTGTAAGATAGTGAGTCTTCATTTTGTATTTTCACAGTGAGCTCTAGGTAGTGTGCCTAAATGCATGTACATTCCTTTTGTAAACACTTATTTGAGTATACTCAAATCATATTGTGGATTGATCTCTATCATGGTTTTTCCCTTAATAGGGTTTCTATGTAAAAAAAATTCTTGTGTTATGGTGTTGTGGTTGCTTGTTTTGTGTTCATGCATCTGTCTTTTGGTTCAATGCTATAAGTGGTTTAAAGATCAAGTTAATAAAGTTAAATTTTGCAAAACATTGATTCACCCCCCCTCTTAGTGTTCCTTGATTCCAACAATCACCTACTATTTTTAGTAAGTCGGCCTATTCGGGTCATATGGACATGAAAATTGATCCCAAGGAGTGAAATCATAAAATAATTTTTTTGGCGAAATAATAATCTCAAAATCTTGTACCATATGGAAGATATTAAATTTTCATATTGGGGAATTTCTCTAATGAAGTTTAAAACTTAAAATTGAGGCCCTTCGGACCCCCAGAGCAGGGTTCAAAATCTATGATCCTTATCTTATGAGCATATGTTAATTGGTATTAATATGTTGATTTTGTTATCTATATCTTATGATTATGTTAATATGATTGATGAACTCGCGGATACCTAATGAAGCTTAATTAATATTTTTTTGTTGAAATTAATTTTGTTAATAATATGACACATGCCATGAGGAGAATAAATAGGGTGAATTACTTACTTTTATAAATGTTCTTATTCGGGTACTATGATGTTTTTTCTTGACTTGTTTATCATGATGTGGAACTAACATTATAGTTGACTGTGCAGGTTAGCCATGACTAGTGGATTTGGGGAACACCAAGGCGGCATGTGTTGTGATGGTTCGAGGTGTGTTATTATGTGTTGGTTAGTAAGTATAATTTTACTTATTGTCCAATACCATGCTTAGTGCCATGGTGGTGTTAACATCTTAGACCCAATTCCTAGGGTGATTTAAGGTGTTTTAGTCTGGTTCTCTAGTGTTTCCTTGACCCTAGGTCATTAGGATAAGTCTTGGGGGAAATTTTAAGATTTTCAAAATTAATTTTTAAATGTTAAGTTTTTTTTTTAAAGTACTTTTGACTAGTGACGAAAATTCAAAGAAAAAAAGGAATTTGTTATCATTCAAAAATCCTTGTCACTAGAGAGAGGGAGGGTTGTTTTATGGAAAAGGCAACAAATCTCATTGATATATAGATGATGATAGGTGACTAACGCCCTCAAGAGATTTTTTGGGTCTTAAAAAAAAATTTACCTTGGCATGAGAGGGGATTATTATCTTTATCTCATGTTGGTTTGGGGGCTGTCAAAAAAATACAAGGCTAAGAAGGGATAATTGGTAGAAAGAGTGCTATTGTTTTGTTTCTTCTTTAACTATTTTGAATGTTTCATAGGTTATTCCTCTACTCCTCTTCTCGTAAGCTTTTGGTGAATTATGTTTATATTGTTGAAAGGTGATGTAGGAGCATCCAGTGGTGTAAGGGAAATCTTGCATCACCCAAAAATGTTGTCTTGGGGCCCATGGCAACTCATGCAGTCCTTGGGATACCTAAAAGTTTGAAACATCTAGAAATAGTAACCTGCTATTTTTAGTAAGTGTACGTATTCAGGTTGTATGGACACGAAAATTGACCCCAAGGAGTGAAATCAAAAAATAATATTTTTGGCGAAAGAATCATCTTAAAATCTTGTATTGTTCGGAAGATATTAAATTTTCATCCCAGGGATTTCTCTAATGAAGTTTAAAACTAAAAAATTGAGGCCCTTCGGAGCCCTGGAACAAGTTGCAAAATCTTTGATCCTTATCCTATGAGCATATGTTAATTGGTATTAATCTGTTGATTTTGTTATCTTTATTTTATGATTATGTTAATATGATTCATAGACTTGCAGAACTAAAACACCATAAATCACCCTGGGACTTGAGTATAATATGTTACCACAACCATGGAACTAAGCGTGGTACTAGACAATATGTAAAATTATGATTACTGACCCACACATAATAACACACCCTAAACCATCACAACACATGCCACCCTGGTGTTTCCCAAATCTATTGGTCATGGCTAACCTACACACTCAACTATAATGTTAATCCAACATCATGATAAACAAGGCATGAAAAAAATCACAGTACCCATGTAAGAACATTTATAGAAGTAAGCAATTCATCACATGTATTCTCCTCATGGAATTTGTCATATTATCAACAAAACCAATTTTAACAAATAAATCGCAATTAAGCTTCATTCGGTATCTGCAAGTCCATCAATCATATTAACATAATCATAAGATTAAGATAAGAAAATCAATAGATTAATACTAATTAACATATGCTCATAAGATAAGGATAAGAGATTTTGCACCCTGTTCTAACACTTGGAAGGCCTTCAATTTTCAGTTTTAAAATTCATTCGATAAATTACTTGGGATGAAAATTTAATATCTTCCAAACCTTATAGGATTTTGAGATGATTCTTTTGCAAAAAATCTTATTTTATGTTTTCACTCCTTGGGGTCAATTTTTGTGTCCATATGACCCAAATAGGCTGACTTACTAAAAATAGTAGGTGACTATTTCTCGTTGCTTCAAACTTCTCTCTACCCCAAAGATTGCATGAGTTGTTGGAATTTTGTGCCTCAATCCCATAGGCTGAAACTTCTTGTGAGCAATTTTGGTGAGACTGGTGAGATGTCTGGTTGATCTGCTAGTAGCTCCTGACTATTGTTGTGACCCCCTGAATGTCTTGGTGATCGACATCTGAAACCTTTGGCATAACCTTGGACTGTCAGAGTGATGTCTCGGTGACAATAGGAAGTCTTGTCGATATTGGTGTGACCTTTGGTCTATCTGGCCAATGTAGTAATCAACATGACTTGCACCTATTGATATGAATTCTTGGCGACTGGGAGATGTCTGGTCGATAGGTTGGTGTATAGCGGATGTCGGGGTGACTCTTGGCAAACAATGGTCATCAGGGAAACTTGGAAGCCTCGGTAAGAAGTCTTACAGATGTGTGAATTTCTCGCCGACAATAAGGATACACTTGATGTCTTCGCGGTAATTCAAAGACTTCGGCATGAAGTCTTGGCAACAGGATGATGTCTCGCCGACAGACAAATGGAGTCATCGGGGTAACAAAAGCGGTCCGCTATGACCTCTTGGAGACAGCGGTATGTCTGGCTGACAAAGCCACATGTGATCGATTGTTTTCGATGAGACTCCTAGCGAATGAAGTCATCGAAGAAACACAAGGACTTCGGTATGAAGTCTCAACAAATGTGGAATGTTTGGCCGACAGTTGGACTCTCTGATATGACTTGAAGACATCGGTATAATGTCTTGGCAAAGAGGGATTGTCTTGCCGATAGGAATCCTGATGTCGGTATAACATCTCAGCAATAGCCTAAGTCATGCCGACTATTGGATGTTTTGGTATGACTTGAAGGGCTCGGTGTAACCTCTTGGCGAAAGCGATAAGTCTTGCCAACTAGGATGTTTCGGTATAACATGAAGCGCTCGGTGTGATGTCTTGGAAAAAGATGATTGTCTCACCAAATGGAATACTCATGTCGGCATGACTTGAAGACTTTGGTATGAAGCCTTGGCGAATTGCAGTTGTCTTACCGATGGAAAAGCTAACATCGATATGACCTTTGAACTTTGGTATGATGTCTCATCGAATGGCGATTGTCTCGCCGATGAGAATACTGAGGTCGATGTGACTTGAAGAATTCGGTGTAATGTCTGGGTGAAGAGCGATAGTCTTGCTAACTGATGAACTCTTCAGAATACCTTGTGATCTTCGGTGTGAGGTATTGGCAACATGGTGAAGTATTAGCGATAGCTCTCTGGACTTGATGTAACCTCTTGCCGATGGGGACAACTCTTGGCGATATCGAATGCTAGTTGTGTTGGCATCGGGGAGACATGGTTAGTGTCTCACTGACATGACAACATAGGTTGAACGCCCTTGACCGTTTTGGATGATTGTCCTACGTGGTGTGACCTGGATGTATTATCTTGTGTGCAAGGAAGTGGAAACATCTACGATGCTGAGTTGGGTGATTTGATCGTTATGATCTGACAATTGGAATCAAACCATTTCACAGAGGCTGTTGAGAATGAATGTATTTATGTATGCATTGGACGTTCTGTGCAAGGTTGGGTCGAAGATCCAGAGAGAACAAGAGAAGAAGAGAGAGAGCCGAGTGGCTGGCTGAAAGGCTGAGGCCATGAGACCGAAGCAGAGGCAGGGTTATGCTGCTGAACTCTCTCATGTGTACTGAGTGATCAGTTGTTACCAGTTGTATCTAGAATGAACAAGATGTAATCTTTGAAAAGTCTATGATCCTGAAATTGTATTGTAACCATTTGTTGCTGAATAATACAATGGCTCGATCTTTAGAGTGTGGGGTTTTTTTATCCGAAAGGATTTTCCCCACATAAATCTTTGTGTTTTGTTGTTTGTCTCATCTTTCATGTCTGTATTGGTTTTGTTAGATAATCTGTTAATGCATGTTGTTGAATTTACATGTGCTTGTCTGAGAAGGATCAATGTGGGAAATAAATTATGTTTTTTCCACTTTAGGACATAGTTGTACGCGTCTTTGAGGCAACCTCATGGAAATGAAAGTTACTGAAGGCACTACTATTTGGAGTTTTCATTAGATGTGCTCCATTGATTTCCTTACAAGTGGTATCAGAGCCTTGTTCTAGTTGTTGGTTCTAGATATTTCTCCTGTGAAGATTTCTTAGCTTGATGGGCTGGAAGAAATCTAGAGGAATGGACTAATCTATTGATCCCTTATTGAGTGGAAGCCTTGTGGTATTCTAAGACAACATGCAGCTTGAAGGATGGTCAAAATGGAAAAAGGAGTTAATCATGTTGTGATATATGTCTCCTGGCTGGTAGAGGTTTAACCTTGGAGTATGAGGTGGATTTCTTCACTTTGTGGTTGTGTAGCAATAAATCTTTCATAGTGGGTGTCTGTGTGACAGGCTCCTGGGTGATATGGAGAAGCCTAGGTTGTTCCTCAGCCATGGAAGAGTGTGCTTATGCTAGGTGGTGTTTTCTGGTGTTGGAAGGCATTGTTTCCTATTAACCTCAAATACATAAAGGCTATGAAGTTAATCATTAGATTATTTGTAAGCTTCTGAAATAGCCTTTATCTCTTTCTCAGATGCATGTACATGTTGGTGGTTTAGATTTGGCCTGAAAGGGGCCTAGATTTCTTGAACTTTTGTTTTCCTTTTAAGGATGTTTTGCATTTGCATGGCTCTGTGGTTTTGCAGGTTTTACACAGTTAAGAAAACCTTGTGATTATGTGGACTTGTTGTTAAGCTATTTTACAGAGCCTAGTAGAGGTGTTGCTGGATGAGATAGTTGCAGTTCTGCATAGATGATTTTTGCATGGTTTGAGGTGTGTTTTCTTCTCTGCATGAGAGTGTTGGTACGTTATTTGTCACTCAACATTCTTGTGGTGGTGCTTGTGGGTTCCTTGAATATGGTGCTCATTGTGGACATGTTTGGAAAGTCAGATCTGGTGTGATCTGATGTTTGAGTCATGTTGTCTACGTGGTTATTCTCTTTGATATCTCAGTGTTGCAGTTTCCAATGCGATGGCGGGTTTGCATGTTTCGATGTTTGTGATTTAAAAGTTATGTGGTTGGTGGATTAGCTACCCATTGGCTGTAGTGAGATAACTTGGATGTGGATTGTCTTTATCCACAAGATTGATTCATTGTTGGTGCAAATTTGTTAGCTGGCCTTGTCTGTGGTCACTTGTGCATTGGTGTCATTGTTTTGAGATGAGAGAATGGATATTCTTGAGTACCTGAATAGTTGGTTAAGGGAATTTGTAGCAGGTGGTCGTGATGCTTGGAGAGATCAGGTGACACTTTTTAATGGGAGCTTTAGCAGTGCTTGTGGATTCATCACATGGTGGTGAATGGTCTTCTTTAGTGTTGCAGAAGGGTTCTTTCGCTTTTGCATGGACATTATTTGAAGATGTGCAACATCTTGGAACCATGGAGGATGCTTGGAGTCTTTGGCTAAGGTGTTGGTGGTGCTTAACAGGTGATGTTGGTTTTAAGTCTATTTGCTTCATGTCATGGTATACTCTTGCTTGTGCCTTGGAGTTTTGGCATTGTGCATTGTACTTGAGACAATGGTGAGGTCACTTGAAGCATGGTATCTCCTATGGGGATGTGTAGATCATGATTTCATGATAATTTCCTGATTCAGATGATTGAAGCTTTGATAGTGGTCTAGTAATTCTTTGTTTATTGAGTGCTTTGATTATTTTCTTGATCCTTCGTGATAGTGCAGTAATGCAGTTGAAGTTTAGCATGAGATGATCGATTGCTAGTACTCATGGATGCATGAATAATAATGTGAGGCTTTCTTTCTCTTGTGAGAGAAGTTTTGTTGCTTGTTACTCTTGTTGAATTTTTTTAGTAGAAAGTCTGAGAAGCCTACACCTAGGTTGAACATGAGTTCAATAAGAGACCTATGAGGAGATTTCTCTTGGATTAGTCATGATGGCTTGTATATCTTGAAGGAGTGTTCTTGTTCCCACTCTTGGTCTACTCGATAGTTTATCTGAAAGGTATTTGGCCCATTATATTTTTCAGATGTGTTTTATTAAGTTCACTTTCATGATATGGATCTTGAATTACTGTTTAACTTTTGGTTCTGGAGGATTCATAGTGGAAGTTGTACAAGTTTGTTTTATCTCCTTGAGTTTTTTGTTATGTCATTTACTAATGAGAATTGGTAGGAGATGATGTATGGGGTGATTTCCTGAAATCGGAAATGTTTTAGCTTGATCTTCTTTGAGAATCTTACATCCATATTGATTACATGATATTAGAAGTTGGTTTGATCTTGGTGATTGAACGGTTGGATGTTGTTTTGACTTTTATTTTGGGATGTGAAGGAGATCATTCTTGACACAGCTAGCTATTAGAAGTGTATGTAGGAGGATGTTCTACAAGAAGATGATGTGCAAAGTTTCTCTCTGTGGCCGTGAAGGTTTGTGGTGAGAGAAATGTTTCTTGTAGCAGTTTGTTGCAGGTTGTGCATGTCATTGTGGATATTTCCTTGGTACTACATGGCTACATTTTCTATGTGTTGTTATTGGTAGACTTGTGATGCCTTTTAATCTTTCAGATCTGGATTACTTCGGCAGTGGGAGTTTCTGTATGTGTCTTGTCATCTTAGACTGGTTGGCACTTGGAGCTTGTATTTGTTGTTGATGAGTTGGTTTTAGTTTGGCATAAGTTTACTAATGTTGATACCTGTTGAGGTATGTGAGATTAGATGGAATAGCACAAGTTGTGGGTGCTATTTTCAGTAGCGTGGGTTTATCAATTGGATGGAAGTAGTCAGTCTGATTGTTGTTCTAACTGGTGTTGTTTATCTAGTTTCTAGATAATAACTTCATTGTTGTGTTCTTTTTAAAGCTTTGAAGTTGATATTACTTTGGTATAGCTTTTGAGCACAGTGAAGTAGTAGCAATATCTTGTTGATGATATCACTGGGATCTTTTGCTTGTGCTCGTTGGTGCTTATTCACCTTGGCTTGTATCTTTCTTCCACATGTGCCATGTTGGAAGATGACAAGGATTGTTTCCTAAATAGTGGACATCTTAGATGTTGGAGAAAAATTCTTGATGGAGAATGAGAGCATGTTTGAGGTCTATGTGGTTTCCTGGAAGGCAGTGATCGATTGCATTTCAGTTGCTTTGTTGGACAGTGAGTTGTAGTTGGATGCCTAGTCTTTATTGCAGATTGTCCTTTGGATTTTTATCTGTGAAATGTCTGAACTGGTGGAGCTAGTGTGGTCTTAGTTTCTTGTTGCTTTGGAGGTGCTTGTGTGATCTTCGTCAAGTGGGAGATTGTTGGAATTTTTTGCCTCAATCCCATAGGTTGAAACTTCTTGTGAGCAATTTTGGTGAGACTGGTGAGATGTCTGGCCCATCTGCTAGTAGCTCTTGACTATCCCTGTGACCTCCTGAATGTCTTGGTGATCAGCATCTGAAACCTTTGGTGTAACCTTGGACTATTGGAGTGATGTCTCGGTGACAATAGGAATTCTTGCCAATATCGGTGTGACCTTTGGTCTGTCTGGCCAATGTGGTAATCGGCATGACTTGCGCCTATCGATATGAAGTCTTGGCAACTGGGAGATGTCTGGCCAATAGGTTTGTGTCTGGCGGATGTCAGGGTGACTCTTGGCGAATAGTGGTCATCGGGGTTACTTGGAAGCCTCAGTAAGAAGTCTTACCGATGTGTGAATGTCTCGTCGACAACAGGGATACACTTGGTGTCTTCGCGGTAACTCAAAGACTTCGGCGTGAAGTCTTGGCGACAGGATGATGTCTCGCTAACAGAAAAATGGAGTCATCGGGGTAACGAAAGGGGTATGCTATGACCTCTTGGAGACAACGGTATGTCTGGCTAAAAAAGCCACATGTGATCGAGTGTTTTCGGTGAGACTCCTAGTGAATGAAGTCATCGGAGAAACACAAGGACTTTTTTATGAAGTCTCAATGAATGTGGAATGTCTGGTCGACAGTTAGACTCTTTGATATGACTTGAAGGCATCGGTATGATGTCTTGGCGAAGAGGGATTGTCTTGCCGATGGGAATCCTGATGTCGGTATAATGTCTCAATGATAGCCTAAGTCTTGATAACTGTTGGATGTTTTGATATGACTTGAAGGGCTCGGTGTAACCTCCTAGTGAAAGCGATAAGTCTTGCCGACTGGGATGTTTCGGTATAACATGAAGCGCTCGATGTGATGTCTTGGCAAAAGATGATTGTCTCATCAAATGGAATACTCATGTTGGCATGACTTGAAGAATTTGGTATGAAGTCTTGGCAAACTGCAGTTGTCTTGCCGATGGAAAAGCTAACATCGATATGACCTTTGAACTTCAGTATGATGTCTCATCGAATGGTGATTGTCTCGCCGATGAGAATACTGAGGTCGATGTGACTTGAAGACTTCGGTGTAATGTTTGGACGAAGAGCAATAGTCTTTCCAACTGATGAACTCTTCGGAATACCTTGTGATCTTCAGTGTGAGGTCTTGGCGACATGGTGAAGTCTTAGCGATAGCCCTCTGGAATCGATGTAACCTCTTGCCGATGGGGACAACTCTTGGCGATATCAAATGCTAGTTGTGTTGGCATCGGGGAGACATGATTAGTGTCTCACCAACATGACAACACAGGTTGAATGCCCTTGACCATTTTGGATGATTGTCCTATGTGTTGTGACCTGGACGTATTATCTTTTGTGCAAGGAAGTGGAAACATCTACGATGTTGAGCTGGGTGATTTGATCATTATGATCTAACAGTTGGAATCAAACCGTTTCACAAAGGCTATTGAGAATGAATGTATTTATGTATGCATTGGATATTCTATGCAAGGTTGGGTCGAAGAGTGAGAGAGAACAAGAGAAGAAGAGAGAGAGCTGAGTGGCTGGCTAAAAGGCTGAGGCCATGAGGCCGAAGCAAAGATAGGGTTATGCTGCCAAACTCTCTCATGTGTACTGAGTGATCAGTTGTTACTAGTTGTATCCAGAATGAACAAGATGTAATCTCTGAAAAGGCTATGAGCCTGAAATTGTATTGTAACCATTAGTTGCTAAATTATATAATGGCTCGATCTTTAGAGTGTGGGTTTTTTTATCCGAAAGGATTTTCCCCACGTAAATCTTTGTGTTCTGTTGTTTGTCTCAGCTTTCATGTCTATATTGGTTCTATTAGAGAATCTGTTAATGCATGTTGTTGAATTTACATGTGCTTCTCTAAGAAGGATCAATGTGGGAAATAAATTGTGTTTGTTTTGCTTTAGGACATAGTTGTACGTGTCTTTGAGGCAACCTAATGGAAATGAAAGTTACTGAAGGCACTACTGTTTGGAGTTTTCATTAGATGCGCTCCATTTATTTCCTTACATGAGTCACCATGGGCACCAAGACAACTAAAAAAACTATAAACAAATGAAAATACAATATTTTTAGGTGATGCAAGATTTCCCTTAGACCACTATATGATCCTACATAACCTTTTAACAATATAAACATTATTCACCAAAAGCTTACTATAAGAGGAGTAAAGTACCAACCCGTGGAACCTTCAAACTAGTTTTAGAAGACATAAAATAATAACACTCTTTCTACCAATTATCCTTTCCTAGCCTTCTTGTATTTTTCTAATAGCCCCAAAACCAACATGAGATAAAGATAATAATCCCCTCTCAGGCCAAGGTAAAATTGTTTTTAAGACCCAAAAACTCTTTTGAGGGCCTTCGTCACCTATCATCATCTATATCAATTACATGTGTTGCCTTGTATATAAAACAACCCTCCCTCTCTCTAGAGACAAGGATTTTTGAAAGATAACAAATTCCTTTTTTAAAAAATTTCGTCACTAGTCAAAAGTGCTTTAAAAAAATACCTTAATATTTTGAAATTAATTTTTAAACTCATAAAATTTCCCCCAAGACTTATCCTAATGACCTAGGGTCAATGAAATACCACAAAACCCAACTAAAAAACCTTAAATCACTTTAGGACTTGAGTCTAAGATGTTACCATAGCCATGACACTAAGCGTGGTACTAGACAATAAGTAAAATTATGCTTATTGAAACACACATAATAACACACCCTAAACCATCACAACACATGCCACCTTGGTGTTCCCCAAATCCATTGGTCATGGCTAACCTACACACTCAACTGTAATGTTAGTCCAACATCATAATAAACAAGGCATAAAGAAACATCACAATACTCATGTAAGAACATTTATAGAAGTAATTCATCGGATTTATTCTCCCCATGGCAAGTGTCATATTATTAAGAATTGGGTTCTGTAGTATTTCCTTGACCCTAGGTCATTAGGATAAGTCTTGGGGGAAATTTTATGAGTTTAAAAATTCATTTCAAAATCTTAAGGTATTTTCTTAAAGCACTTTTGACTAGTGACAAAAATTTAAAAAAAAAGGTATTTGTTATCATTAAAAAGCCTTGTCACCAGAGAGGGAGGGTTGTTTTACGAAGAAGGAAACATATGTGATTGATATAAATGATAATACGTGACTAAGGCCCTCAAGAGAGTTTTTGGGTCTTAAAAAATATTTTACCTTAGCCTAAGAGGGGTTTATTATCTTTATCGCATGCTAGATTTGGTGTTGTCAAAAAAAAATACAAGAAGGCTAGGAAAGGAGAATTGGTTGAAATAGCGCTATTTTTTTTTGTCTTTTACAACCAGTTTGAAGGTTCCACAAGTTGGTCCTCTGCTCCTCTTGAAGTAATCTTTTGGTGAATTATGTTTATATTGTTGAAAGGTGATGTAGGAGCATCCAGTTGTGTAAAGGAAATCTTACATCACCCAAAAATATTATATTTTATTTTGTTTTCCTTAGTTGTCTTGGGGCCAATGGCGACTCATGCAATCTTTGGGATAGCTATAAGTTTGAAGCATCTAGAAATAGTCACCTGCTATTTTTAGTAAGTTAGCCTATTCAAGTCTTATGGACACGAAAATTGACCCCAAGGAGTGAAATCCAAAAATAATATTTTTGGCAAAAGAATCATCTCAAAATCATATACCATTTGGAAGATATTAAATTTTCATCTTGGGGAATTTCTCTAATGAAGTTTAAAACTTAAAATTAAGGCACTTTGGAGCCCCAGAACAAGGTGCAAAATCCCTGATCCTTACCTTATGAGCATGTGTTAATAGGTATTAATCTGTTGATTTTGTTATCCTTATCTTATGATTATGTTAATATGATTGACGGACTTGCGGGTACCGAATGAAGCTTAATTGTGTTTTTTTTGCTTAAATTCATTTTGTTAATAATATGACACATGCCATGAGGAGAATAAATGTGATGAATTGCTTACTTCTATAAATATTCTTACATGGGTACTATGATGTTTCTTCATGCCTTGTTTATCATTATGTTGTAATAGCGTTATAGTTGAGTGTGCAGGTTGTCCATGACCAGTGGATTTGGGGAACACCAAGGTAGCATGTGTTGTGATGGTTCAGGGTGTGTTATTATATGTGGGTCAGTAAGCATAATTTTACTTATTGTCCAATACCATGCTTAGTGCCAAGGTTGTGGTAACATCTTAGACCCAAGTCCTAGGGTGATTTAAGGCGTTTTAGTTGGGTTATGTGGTATTTCCTTGACCCTAGCTCATTAGGATAAATCCTGGGGAAAATTTTATGAGTTTAAAAAATAATTTCAAAATATTAAGGTCTTTTTTAAAGCACTTTTGATTAGTGACGAATTTTTTTTTTAAAGGAATTTGTTATCATTCAAAAAGCCTTGTCACAAAAGAGAAGGTGGGATATTTTATGTAGAAAGAAACACATGCCATTGATATAGATGATGATAGGTGACTAAGGCCCTCAAGAGAGTTTTTGGGTCTTAAAAAAAAATTATCTTGGGCTAAGAGGGGATTATTATCTTTATCTCCTGTTGGTTTGGGGGATGTAAAATAAAATACAAGAAGTCTAGAAAATGACAATTGGTAGAAAGAGTGCTATTGTTTTGTGTCTTCTACAACCAGTTTGAAGGTTCCACAGGTTGGTCCTCTACTCCTCTTCTAGTAAGCTTTTTGTGAATTATGTTTATATAGTTGAAAGGTTATGCAAGAGCATCTAGTGGTGTAAGGGAAATCTTATATCACCCAAAATTATTTTATTTTCATTTGTTTGTAGTTTTATTAGTTGTCTTGGGACCAATGGAAACTCATGCAGTCTTCGGGATAGCTAGAAGTTTGAAACGGCTAGAAATAGTCACCTGATATTTTTAGCGAGTTGGCCTATTCGGGTCAAATGGACATGAAAATTGACCCTAAGGAGTGAAATTAGAAAATAAAATTTTTGGTGAAACAATCATCTCAAAATCTTGTACCATTTGGAAGATAGTAAATTTTCATATTGGGGAATTTCTCTAATGAAGTTTAAAACTTAAAATTGAGGCCCTTTGAAGCCCTGGAACAGGGTCCAAAATCTCTAATCCTTATCTTATGAGCATATGTTAATTGGTATTAATCTATTGATTTTGTTATCTTTATCTTATGATTATGGTAATATGATTGAAAAACTTACAGATACTGAATGAAGCTTAATTTTGATTTTCTTGTTGAAATTCATTTTGTTAATAATATGAAATATACCATGGGGAGAATAAATGCAATGAATTGCTTAGTTCTATAAATATTCTTGCATAGGTACTGTGATGTTTCTTCATTCCTTGTTTATCATGATGTTGGACTAACGTTACAGTTGAGTGTGCAGGTTAGCCATGACCATTAGATTTGGGGAACACCAAGGTGGCATGTGTTGTGATGGTTCAGGGTGTGTTATTATTTGTGTGTTAGTAAGCATAATTTTACTTATTGTCTAGTACCATGCTTAGTGCCATGGTTGTGGTAACAACTTAGACCCAAGTCCTAGGGTGATTTAAGGTGTTTTAGTTGGGTTCTATGGTATCTCCTTGACCCTAGGTCATTAGGATAAGTCTAAGGGGTAAAAATTAATTTCAAAATCTTAAGGTCTTTTTTTAAAGCACCTTTGACTAGTGACGAATTTTTTTTTTTAAAAAAGGGAATTTGTTATCATTCAAAAAGACTTGTTACCAAAGAGATATTGTGTTGTTTTATTTAGAAGGAAACACATTTCATTGATCTAGATGATGATAGGTGACTAAGGCCCTCAAGGGAGTTTTTGGGTCTTAAAAAATTTTACCTTGGCCTAAGAAGGGATTATAATGTTTATGTCATGCCAGTTTGGGGGCTGTCAAAAAACATACAAGAAGGATAGGAAAAGAGAATTGGTAGAAAGAGTGCTATTGTTTTGTGTCTTCTACAACTAGTTTGAAGGTTCCACAAGTTGGTCCTCTACTCCTCTTATAGTAAGCTTTTGGTGAATTGTGTTTATATTGCTGAAAGGTGATAAAGGAACACCCAATGGTGTAAGGGAAATCTCGCATCACCCAAAAATATTGTTTTTATTTTGTTTTTAGTTTCCTTAGTTTTCTTGGAGCCCATGGCAACTCATGTAATCTTTGGGATAGCTAGAATTTTGAAGAATTTACAAATATTCACCTACTATTTTTAGTAAGTCAGCCTATTTGGATCATATGGAAATGAAAATCAACCCCAAGGATTGAAATAAAAATAATAATATTTTTGGTTAAAGAATCATCTCAAAATCATGTACCATTTGGAAGATATTAAATTTTCATCTCAGGGAATTTCTCTAATGAAGTTTAAAACTAAAAATTGAGGCACTTTGGACCCCCCAAATAGGGTGCAAAATCTTTGATCCTTATCTTATGAGCATATGTTAATTGGTATTAATCTATTGATTTTGTTATCTTTATCTTATGATTATGTTAATATGATTGATGGAATTGTGGATACTGAATGAAGCTTAATTATGATTTGTTTGTTGAAATTGGTTTTGTTAATAATATGACACATGCCATGAGGAGAATAAGTGTGATGAATTGATTACTTCTATAAATGTTCTTACATGGGTACTATGATGTTTCTTCATGCCTTGTTTATCATGATGTTGGACTGACGTTATAGTTGAGTGTGTAGGTTAGCCAAAACCAGTGGATTTGGGGAACACCAAGGTGGCATGTGTTGTGATGGTTTAGGGTGTGTTATTATGTTTGAGTCAGTAAGCATAATTTTACTTATTGTCTAGTACCATGCTTAATGCCATGGTTGTGGTAACATCTTAGAACCAAGTCCTAGGGTGATTTAAGGTGTTTAAGTTGGGTTCTATGGTATTTCCTTGATCCTAGATCATTAGGATGTCTTGGGGGCAATTTTATGAGTTTAAAAATTAATTTCAAAATCTTAAGGTCTTTTTTTAAAGCACTTTTCATTGGTGACAAAAATTCAAAAAACAAAGGAATTTTTTATCATTAAAAAATCCTTGTCACGAAAGAGAGAAAGGGTTGTTTTATGGAGAATGCAACACATGTCATGGATATAGATGATGATAGGTGGCTAAGGCCCTCAAGAGAGTTTTTGGGTCTTAATTTTTTTTTACCTTGGGCAAGGGATTATTATCTTTATCTCATGTTGGTTTTGGGGTTGTCAAAAAAAAATATAAGAAGGTTAGGAAAGGATAATTGGTAGAAAGAGTGTTATTTTTTTGTATCTTCTACAACTAGTTTGAAGGTTTCATAGGTTAGTCCTCTACTCCTCTTGTAGTAAGCTTTTGGTGAATTATGTTTATAATGTTGAAAGGTGATGCAGGAGCATCCAAAGGTGTAAGGGAAATCTTGCATCACCCAAAAATATTGTATTTTCATCTATTTGTAGTTTTCTTAGTTGTCTTGGGGCCCATGTTGACTCATGTAGTCTTTGGGATAGCTATAATTTTGAATCAACCAAAAATAGTCACCTTCTATTTTTAGTAAGTTGGCCTATTCAGGTCATATGGACATGAAAATTGACCCCAAGGAGTGAAATTAGGAAATAAAATTTTTGGTGAAAGAATCATCTCAAAATGTTATGTCATTTGGAAGATATTAAATTTTCATCCTAGGGAATTTCTCTAATGAATTTTAAAACTAAAAATTGAGGCCCTTCAGAGCCCTGGAATAGGGTGCAATTACTTTGATCCTTATCTTCTGAGAATATGTTGATTTGTATTAATCTATTGATTTTGTTATCTTTATCTTATGATTATGCTAATATGATTGACAGACTTGCAGATACCGAATGAAGCTTAACTATGATTTGTTTGTTGAAATTGGTTTTGTTAATAATATGACACATTCCATGAGGAGAATAAATGTGATGAATTGCTTACTTCTATAAATTTTCTTACATGGGTAGTGTGATGTTTCTTCATGTCTTGTTTATCATGATGTTGGACTAATGTTATACTTGAGTGTGTAGGTTAGCCATGACAAGTGGATTTGGGGAACACCAAGGTGGCATGTGCTCTAATGGTTCGGGGTGTGTTATTATGTGTGGGTCAGTAAGCATAATTTTACTTATTGTTAATTACCACGCTTAATGTTATGGTTGTGGTAACATCTTAGACCCAAGTCCTAGGAATATTTAAGGTGGTTTAGTTGGGTTCTATTGTGTTTCCTTGAGCCTAGGTCATTAGGATAAGTCTTGGGGGAAATTTTATGAGTTTAAAAATTAATTTCAAAATCTTAAGGTCTTTTTTTAAAGCACTTTTTACTAGTGATGAAAATTAAAAAAAAAAAAGGAATTTGTTATGATTCAAAAAGCCTTGTCACCAGAGAGAGAGAGGGTTTTTTTATGGAGAAGGAAACACATGTCATTGATATAGATGATGATAGGTGACTAAGGCCCTCAAGAGAGTTTTTGGGTCTTAAAATTTTTTTTACCTTGGCATGAGGGGGGATTATTATCTTTATCTCATGTTGGTTTGGGGGCTGTCAAAAAAAATACAAGAAGGCTAAGAAGGGAAAATTGGTAGAAAGAGTGTTATTGTTTTGTGTCTTCTTCAACCAGTTTGAATGTTTCACAAGTTAGTCCTCTGCTCCTCTTGTAGTAAGCTTTTGGTGAATTATGTTTATGTTGTTGAAAGGTGATGCAGGAGCATCCAGTGGTGTAAGGGAAATCTTGCATCACCCAAAAATATTTTATTTTTATTTGTTTGTAGTTTTCTTGGTTGTCTTGGGGCCCATGGTGACTCATGTAGTCTTTGGGATAGCTAGAAGTTTAAAGCAGCTAGAAATAGTCACCTTCTATTTTTAGTAAGTTGGCCTATTCAGGTTGTATGGACATGAAAATAGACCCCAAGGAGTCAAATAAGAAAATAATATTTTTGGTGAAAGAATCATCTCAAAATCCTGTACCGTTTGGAAGATATTAAATTTTCATCTCAGGGAATTTCTCTAATGAAGTTTAAAACTAAAATTTGATGCCCTTCGGAGCCCTGGAATAGGGTGAAAAATCTCTAATCTTTTAGATTTGGAAAAATATGGTTGTATATCTC
The DNA here is from genome assembly GCA_007258455.2 of Sequoia sempervirens. Classification (NCBI taxonomy): domain Eukaryota; kingdom Viridiplantae; phylum Streptophyta; class Pinopsida; order Cupressales; family Cupressaceae; genus Sequoia; species Sequoia sempervirens. The sequence continues at coordinate 151,710,109 of VDFB02271358.1, read as the reverse complement.
TTCACAAGCTTTCTAACAATATATTACAATTCAAAACATGATAGTCAGATCAAAAGTTATTAGCTCGAAAAGCAGCCCCACTAAAAAGTGAATTTCATTAAAATTTCTTTCTAGGCAAGAAATCAAATGATGGGACTTTTGACACCAAAACAAAAGGGAAATGACATTTTCTAGAACATTCTAGGGTGGCTATTGGGTAAATAAAAGGGTTAAGTGGGGGTTGTAGAGGGTGGCTCCATTAGTACAAATTGTGGCTTTGAATAATAGATTTTGTTTTCAGAGCTAATTTTGTTATAATGAATCAAGCCCATGAGGTTGTAGCATGTAAGTTTTGAATCTGTAATTTCATTTTTTGAAAATAAATGAAAGTGATTTATTTTTTGTCTCACATATTTTGTGTTGTATCTATTGTTGTGTTTTTTGTGGTTTTCGGATGGTGTATCCCTCATCAAAATATTTTGTATGTTGTTGTGAATGGAAGGTTTTTTGTGTTGTTGCGACTAGAAGGTTTGTGTGATGTTATGTCTGTTAGAATTGAGTTTGTTTTTCCTATTAAATGGATCTTCAAAATTCATTTAAGGTACATTTTTTGTGGGGTTCTAAGTAGGTGAGATGTCTAGGGGAAGGGAGCTATGACATGGGTATGAGTACCCTGGTTAAAATCTTGGGTTTTGAATAAATTGGATATCTGTATGTAAAATGAAGTATGGAGTAATTGGGTGTGGAAAGGAGGTTGGAAATGTTAAGTAGGGTGGCTATTCGGGTATTTTTTAAGTTGATAAGAGGTTGTAAAAGCTCAAAATTTTGTGCTCCCCCTCTCCCTGTAAATGTCCCCACTACCCCTATTTTGGGCTCATGAAGATGGTTCCTAAGTTTAGTGTGTTGAGTGGTGTTGAAAAATTTGTGTTGCAACCTAAATTAAATGTAGTATTTTGAAAATTGTGCTTGATGGTTGTTGTATTATAGTTGCATCTTGTGTTGTCATGTGTTGTAAAAGTAAAATTATGCTACTTGGTTACCTTGGTGTTTTCCCCCAGCTCGGGGGTGGGATGTCTCCAGTCCTATGGATGGGAGGTGAGCTCCCATAGGTCATGGAGTCATATGGTGGTTGTATGTGTAGGGATTGGACAAGGGAGGTGGTCACCTGGGAAGAAATTTTCTATTATAGAGGTTCTACTATTATCAATTTTGTGGGTGCTTTGCATAGAAAGTGTATTTCATACTAAATAGTATCTGGTGGTGAATATATGCTCTATTTAAATTTGGATGATATTGTTGGAAACTTAAATTTTTTGTACAACATAAGCTACTTGCACGTGGTTTCAAATTTTATGAGGTGTTCAAAAAAAATGAATGAATGATATTATACATGCATATGTAGGAAAATTTGCACTATGTTAAGTATAGTATCTCTATGGATCCTTAACAGTTGCATGTGATTCTCCAGTTGTTAATGCCTACAAATAATTTAGACCTACAATGAGAAGGATATATATAGACAATGTGTTAGAACATAGTTTTCAAGATAGGAAGATTGAATCTATATATGTTTTTAGTCATGTCCATGTAAAATATATACACATGCTGAAACAAAATGTGATGGTTGAGATTGCCATATCAAATGAAATAAAAATGAAATGCAAATATATATATATAATGTGTTAGAGACGAGTTTTCAAAATAGGAAGACTGAATCTATTTATTTTTTTAGTCATCTCCTTGTAAATTATAAACACATGCTGAAGCAAAATGTTGTGGTTGAGAATACCCTGTCAAACAAAAGATAAGGAAATGTGAATCTTGTGTTTAAACTGTAGGTTTATGCTACTCAAATTGTTTGCTCATAGTATGTAGCCTAAATTGATGATTAGTTGGTACATATCTTTCTTATTGAACTTTAGAAATGAAAAATAATAGAATGTGTGTTTTACTAGATGCTTATTAATGGATAAATAAGATATGGTCTTTTGATGTATGTGTTGATTGAAATTAGCTCATTGTTGAAACATGAATGCTAAGATTTTATTTCAGTAGAAGCGTATTTTTTTTATTATTGTTGTTCTTCTTATGTTCTTGTGGTCTCTACCCATTAAAATAATTGAATGAGGAAGTCTCCTAGGGAGTTAGCCTTAAAACTTCTTGGAAATATAGATTAACAGTGTAATATGATAACAAGAGAGTTTGGAGAAGGAACCATGAAATAGGAATAGAAAATTACTAGGTTTTTGAAGTATTAAATGAGGCATAGTTATTGGTTCTATTGTAGCTAGCATTAAACTTGTATATAATAGTGTATGGGGCTTCTTGGGGCATCTATTAGAATCCTTAGATTCTTGATTAACAAACTGAGGGAGGAAATTTGAAATAAAATAGAGTCGTATGTAAGATCTTGTTAAGCATAGATTTATGTAAAAAAATAATATAAATAAACAAATAAATAATATAGTATGTTAAGTGTAGGTCAATTTTGGCCTTCATAATGGAGGGGTGCGGCCTATGGGAGCTAGAGATCCCCTCTGAGGAAGCCATCCCTATAGTGTGTGCTTCTCCTTCTCATCCAAATCTCTTGCAAGTGTTACTTTGAGTCTTATAGAGCCATTTAAAAATAGCTAAACACAATATAGTATGGAAATAAAAACAAAGAAAAATATATTAATAATAATATCGGTGGAGCGAACCACCATCTGGGCATTGTGGGAAAGATTGACTCCTATAATTGCATGAACCCAAGTCAAAAGTACTCAAACTTAGTTTACAAGTGACAATGAGAGGAAAATATTGAGGACGACCTCCATGGCCGATGACCCCTATGGTGCTCCTTGCCTTCCAACCAACCTACACATGCAAACCATATGGCGACCTGTGGAGGAACCCCCACACTACCGACCTACTATAAGTAAACTAGAAAATTTGTATCAAAATGTCGCTTGCAAAAGAAATAGCTTTAAGCAAAAAGTAGGGTTAGGGTGAATATGAAGACGAAAGACAATCAAAAGGAAATTTAGGGCACAACATGTAAATACGTAGCAAGATAGGTGTCAGCTATAGGATCTTTTTTCCATGTTTAGGGTGACATGTAAAGAATATTGATGGTTGTTTTGTGTTTCTTTCAATGCAATACATTTAAACGAATCTTGACCATTCATTATTTTTTTCCAGTCTCTTAGTTGGCTATCTCCCACCATTTTCTTTTGCTCTATATTTTTGCCACTATTGGTTTCTATTCCTCCAAACTCTTCCCTGCTAGAATGCCTTTCGCTTCTCCAAAATTGGTGTATTATAGCCTAGAATTAAGTTAGCCAAAGGTTATTTGTGAATATTACTTTTAAGGTGTTGCCCTCTCCATTTATTCAAAATATATATATATATATATATATAAACCTATGAAGTACTGAAGTAATGCGAGTAGGTGAGCCACAACGAATTTATAAGAGACAACATTGAATCATTCATATTTGATGATGTTAAACTTTAAACCTCTCTCCCATCATTAATTAATTAGTAATCAAATTTAATATTTAAATCCTTAAAATAATGGTAAAATAGTGGACGTGAAAAGCAAAGGATATGTAAATGGTAGTAATATCTAGTGTTTGTACCCGAAGTGATAAATTTATTAATCTCACCCTATTTTAAAATTTTCCATGAGAACAATATGGTTAATAACATTTACTTGGCATAACTGTTATCATATTTAGTTTTCTTAATTGTGTTGGGAATTTTTACAAGAAAAAAAAAAGCTTGAAGATGATGCTTTTAGGCTTAGAATTTATATCAATATTTATAACCATGTAAGTCAAGCTTTAACGAGAACTTAGCAATTATAAATTTCACACCAAAAAAGAGGGCTAATATAACATTATTATTGTTGTAAATAGAAGTTAATATTAAAATTAATGTTTACAAGGAAAAGAAATATGAATATAGATATTTACCTAGAAAAGAACATTACTAACTTGGTGTTAAGTAAATATCATTTTTAGTAATATCACAGTAAATTAATTTTAATATTAATGTTACAAAGAAGATGAACACTAATATTATTATAAGAAAAAAATAATAATAATGACAGTAGTATTAACCTTGTTAAGGTTAGAAAATTATAATGTCTTAGGACAATTGATTAAAGGTGAGGGTAATTTCCAAAATAAATTTTTTAACTTAACCATTAAGGTTAATCTCAACATTAGTAATATTAAAGATCAATATTAATATCATTAATAATTTATTTGTTAATTCTAAATTTAATAATAAATTCAATATTCATTATTAAAATTACTGGTAACATTAATATTAAGGGTTAGTATTAATATTAGTGACAATAATATAACAAGATAAGTGGTAAATATTAATATTACATTTTAAAAATAAATAAAATTGTGTTGCTTGCCACATGGGATAAAAAAAAATGGGCATGACAAGGGTATCAGAGCCTAGGTCTTCAAACATTGTGATCTTTAGGATGACATGAGATAGAAAACTAATTAAGTTAAAAACCCTTGTATGTTTAGGATGCATCGTCGAGCGAGGAGAGGAGCTCATGGACGTGGGGTGCCACTAGAGTCATACCACATGGAGGATGTCTGTCATGGAGAGCAGCTAGAGTTGGGACCACAAATACTTCAAACACTACAGAATCTCATTGGAGTCATTGAGCAGAGGTTGTTGGCATCAAAGGTACCACATGTAGAGCAATCAAAGGTTGAAGCCCAACGCATAGAAGATCCTGAGGGTGAGGGCCATAATGCAAGGTCTCACGAGCACAACAAGAGTTCCCCATGTCATCAGGGGGCATGAGTGGGAGAATCAGAGGAGGAGTCAATGCATATCCCACCACTACCTAAGGCATCGAGGGTTTTACAAAGTTTAGGAGATCATCTTTGTGACCTACTTTTCCTCAAGCTAATGGAGTTCACAAGATCCACCGGTGGGGTGGAGGCAGAGTCATGGTTACTTAGCCTTGACAGATACTTTAGGTTGCAACCATATGGGAGCAACCTTAAGGCTAGGGAAACTATTCATTTATTAAGATAGAGAGCTTCTACTTGGTGGCGCCAAGAGGAGTAGAAGCACCGCCTATCCATGGACATGATCACTTGGGACACCTTCTTGGAGAATTTCAGAGCATGTTATATCTCAAAGAATTTCCTTCAAAGGAATATTGATGAGTTCCATGACCTACAATAGAGGGGTCTCATAGTGGCACAATATGAGAGTCGATTCCTTGAGCTTTTTCAATACGTGGACTATATTCAGGACAAGGAGTTTCTCATCAACTAGTTCATTAGAGGGATGAACCCTAGCATTTCAGGACCTATGTAGATGGCCAATCCCATAGACCTTAGGGTCATCGTGGAGAAGAAATTAATTGTAGAGGAGGTACATAGCAGGGCACATAAGCCTCGTGAATGGTTTTGAAACTGCAACCAGGGCCAGCAAGAGCATAGCTCTCATAGAACACCCCTTCCAATGAAAGGGAGTATAGACCTACATTTGTGACTCCTAGGTCACAAAATTCACAATGTCAAGAATAGAGAGCTAGACTACAACAGATTGCACAGGGTGGGTCTTCTAGGGAATGGTACATACATAACCCACGCAGATACCTGAGACCTTAGGGTAAATAGACAACTCCTCCATGATCCCAGCAGACGTTCAAAGGAGGGAACAATAGTTTTGGGAGGTCTGGATCCTCTCAAATTGGTAGGACCCAACCAACACAGGGACAATCAAGGGGACCTTGTTATGTTTGTGGTGGTGTGGGTCATTTAGCCAAAAATTTCCCAAAGGGTTTCATAGTAGAAGGAACCCATCCTATAGCCTCAAAGCTGACTATTGGAGATGTGGGAAAGTCCCATAGATTTTTTGCAACAGTCGAGAATCACTAGGCTGAGCATTATGCCACCATTATGTTTGTGGTGGTGTGGGTCATTTAGCCAAAAATTTCCCAAAGGGTTTCATAGTAGAAGGAACCCATCCTATAGCCTCAAAGCTGATTATTGGAGATGTGGGAAAGTCCCATAGAGTTTTTGTAGCAGTCGAGAATCACTAGGCTGAGCATTATGCCACCATTATTGAGGTAGCAGGTATGATAGATGGTGTAGCGGTTAGTATATTATTTGATTCAAGAGCATCGGATTATTTTATTTCCCTAGCTATAGTGGATTGCTACAGGCTAGTGGCATCTAGGCAAGAGGATAAGTGGGAGGTAGAGTTAGCTTTAGGGGCCAAGGTGGTGATTGATTCAGTGGTTCATGGTTGCTAGTTGTCTATTGGGACTTTTATCACCATTGTGGATTTATTTGTTACTCTGTTGGGATCCTACGACATAGTGTTGGGTATGGACTAGCTTGATGCACATCAAGCTAAGATCAACTGTCATTGTAAGACTATTGAATGTATGGATGATCAGGGTATATCAATGATGATTTTAGGGATTCATAGGCATGTTTCTCTCTACATGATAACAACTATGCAGATGAAGCGGTGCATGAGGAGAGGATTTCAAATGTTTTCCATCACCATTAGTGATAGATCTAAGGATTTTACATAGGTGTCATTGGATGATCATCCTATTCTTAGGGAGTTTGCAAATGTGTTTCCTTCAGAGTTACTAGGGACACCTCCCCACAGAGAGGTGGAATTCCACATAGATTTAGTTCTAGGAGCTCAGCCAGTTTTGAGGGCACCATATAGGATGACTACTCAAAAGCTCAATGAGCTCAAGATTCAGTTAGAGGAGCTTTTGGAGAAGGGGCATATTCGACCTAACGTCTCACCTTGGGATGCACCTATCATCTTTGTCAAGAAAAAGGATGGGTCCCTTCACCTATGCATTGATTATAGGAAGCGAAATAGATTAACAATTAAGAACCACTACCTATTACCCAGGATTGATGACTTGTTTGATTAGATGAGGGGAGCCAAGGTGTTCTCCAAGATTGACCTAAAGTTCAAATACCATTAGTTGATTATTGTGGAGGAAAACATCTAGAAGATGACATTCAAGACTTGTTGTGGACACTATGAGCTTACAATGGTTCCATTTGGGTTGATGAATGCCCCCGCAGTATTCATGAGTTTGATGAATGGGGTATTCTGTACCTTCTTGGATAGATTCATGTTGATATTTTTGGATGACATTTTTATTTACTTACGGTCAGTAGAGGAGCATGAGGTGCATCTACGATAGGTTTTCCAGTGTTTGAGACATCAACTTTATGCCAATTTGGCTAAGTGCTCATTCTTTCAAATAGAGGTTAAGTATTTGGGACACATCATCTCAGGTGATGGTATCTCAATAGATCCATTAAAGGTTAGTGCCATTATGGATTGGCCAACACTCACTAGTTTTATACAGGTCAGGAGTTTTATGGATCTAGTAGGTTACTACCATTGATTTATGGAGGGTTTCTCTAGGATAGCACACCCCATTACTTCCCTTCAGTGAAAAGGGAAGAGGTTTGAGTGGACAAAGCAATATGAGAGGGATTTTTAGACCATCAAGGAGTGTCTCATGAGTGCTCCCATTCTTGCAATACCTAATCTAGTATTAGATTTTTTTGTTTGCACAGATGCATCATTAGATGGTATTGGAGCAGTACTTATGTAGGAGGATTGAGTGGTCACGTATGAGTTGCAAAAACTTAAGACCCATGAGCTAAATCACCCCACACATGATTTAGAGCTTGAAGCATTATTTCATGCACTCAAAAGATGGAGACATTTTCTCCTTGGCCACCACTTTGAGCTTAATTTTGACCATAGTAGTTTGTAGTACATCTTCACACAACCAAACTTGAATGCTCAATAGAGATGTTGGATGGAGTTCTTGTGTGAGTATGACTTTGATGTACATTATATCAAGGGGAAGGAGAATGTAGTGGCAGATGCCTTGAGTAGACGATGACATGAGATGATGGCTATGACAGTGAGTATAGACTTGAGGACTCGCCTTTTACTATTTTTATCATTGGATGATTGTACTGTGAGGTTTAGAGGGAGATACAACTGTCACAACAGGACCTTAAGGGAAAATATTTAGGATATGCATTGGATTCAGATGGTTTATTGCATCATAGAGGGTGTATATATGTTCCACAGGTTGGGGATCTACAAATAATGATTTTGTCAGAGGCACATAGGGCTCTTTATGTAGCACACCCATGGGTGAAGAAGATGCATGCAAATCTTTGCCAAATGTATTATTGGGTAGGAATGTGTAGAGATATTGTAGAGTTTGTAGCTCGGTACCTTGAGTGTCAGAGAGTCAAGGTCGATCACCAACACCTAGTAAGACTTCTTTATTCCCATGAGATCTCAGAGTGGAAATGGGACACCATATCTATGGATTTTCTTGTTTTTTTACCCTTGTCTTCTTTCCACCATGATGCTATTATGGTGATAGTTGACAAGTTGACCAAAGTGGCTCACTTTTCTCTAGTTCAGACTACTTTTACAGTACCAATACTGGTGAGGGTGTTCTTGGATGATATAGTCAAGTTGCATGGGATTCCTCATAGGATTATTTTAGATAGGGATCTTGTATTTACATCAGCCTTTTGGTGGGAATTACAGTAGACCTTGGGCACCCAACTCAATTTTAGTACTGCATACCACCCATAGATAAATGGGTAGATAGAGAGGGTTAATTAGGTTTTGGAGGATATGCTATGTATGTACGTGATGGATCATCAGTCTAGATGGGAGGAATACCTTTACCTAGTTGAATTTTCTTACAACAACAGTCATCACAGTTCTTTAGGTATGACACCTTATCAAACATTGTATGGAAGACCTTGTAGGACACCTTTGAGTTGGGACAAGATTGAGGACAGGGTGGCTATTGGCCCAAAGTTACTATAGGATATGGAGTGATAGGTAGTTCTGATTTGAAAGCGGTTACAGGAGGCTCAAGATCGACATAAGATGTATGTAGATACTAAGAGGTTAGATTAGAGCTTTACAATGGGTGATCGGGTATTCTTGAGATTTTGGCCACATAAGAGTCCAATTTGTTATGGAAAGGGCTCTAAGCTAGCACCTTGATTTGTGGGTCCCTTTGATATTTTAGAAAGGATAGGTCTGGTAGCTCATCATCTAGCCTTGCCACCTATCCTGTCGTATATCTATGATGTATTTCATATTTTAGTTTTGCAGCATTATGTGCATGACCCATCTCATGTTTTGGATTAGAATTCCTTTCAGGTGGAGTTAGACAGTCAATTGGAATTAGAGCCCATTTGCATATTGGGTCATCAAATGTTGGCTCTTTGAGGGAGAGAGTTGAACCAATTCAGGGTCTAGTGGGATAGATATGATGAGGTTTCTGCTACCTAGGAGATGCATCACGGATGATGATATTGTACCCTCACCTCTTTGGGGACTTCTAGGAGGAAGTCCAACCCTAGGGGGAGGATGTCAGACCCATCTTTACTATACCATGGATTATATGATTCATGTTGTTTTTTTATCTATACAAGCAGTTTTGACTTTGGATACTCAATATCATGGATTCTAAACTTGACATATTGATGCTATCATAGATATATTACATTTATACATGTATTTTTATCTTCATTGATACGATTCCTTGTGGTGTTATGTTGATAATGGTACTAATCTAATGATTTTGGTTATCTTTATCTTATTAGCATTTATTAAATGGTATTAATCTGATGATTTTGTTATCCTTATCTTATGAGCATATGTTAAATGGTATTAATCTAATGACTTTGTTATCTTTATCTTATGAGCATATGTTAAAAGGCATCAATATGATGATTTTGTTATCCTTATATTATGAGTATATGTCCAATGGTATTAATTTGTTGATTTTGTTATCTTTATCTTATGATTATGCTAATATGATTGATGGACTTGTGGATACCGAATGAAGCTTAATTATGATTTTTTTGTTGAAATTGGTTTTGTTAATAATATGGAACTTATGCCATGAGAATAATAAATGTGATGAATTGCTTAGTTCTATAAATGTTCTTACATGGGTATTGTGATGTTTCTTCATGCCTTGTTTATCATGATGTTGGAGTAATGTTACAATTGAGTATGCAAGTTATCCATGACCAATGGATTTTGGGTACACCAAGGTGGCATGTGTTGTGATGGTTTGGGGTGTGTTATTAGGTGTGGGTCAATAAGCATAATTTTACTTATTGTCCAATACCACACTTAGTGCCATGGTTGTGGTAACATCTTAGACCCAAGTCCTAGGGGGATTTAAGGTGTTTTAGTTGGGTTCTATGGTATTTCCTTGACCCTAGGTCATTAGGATGAGTCTTAGGGGAAACTTTATGAGTTTAAAAAATAATTTCAAAATCTTAAGGTATTTTCTAAAGCACTTTTGACTAGTGACAAAAATTCAAGAAAAAAAGAATTTGTTATCATTCAAAAATCCTTGTCACCAGAGAGAGGGAGGGTTGTTTTATGGAGAAGGAAAAATATGTCATTGATATAGATGATGATAGGTGACTAAGGCCCTCAAGAGAGTTTTTGGGTCTTAAAAAAACTAATTACCTTGGCCTGAGATGGGATTATTATCTTTATCTCATGTTGGTTTGGGGGCTATAAAAAAAATACAAGAAGGACAGGAAATGAGAATTGGTAGAAAGAGTTGTTGTTTTGTGTCTTCTACAACCAATTTGAAGGTTCCATAGGTTGGTCCTCTGCTCCTCTTGTAGTAAGATTTTGGTGAATTATGTTTATATTGCTAAAAAGTGTTGTGTGATGTTGTGAATAGAAGGTTTTGTGTGTTGTTGTGGCTGGAAGGTTTTGTGTGTTGTTATGACTGGAAGGTTTGTGTGATGTTGGGTCTATTAGAATTGAGTTTGTTTGTCCTGTTAAATGAATCTTCTAAATTCATTTAATGTACATTTCATGTGGAGTCCTGAGTGGGTGAGTTGTCTAGGGGAAGGGAGTTGTGACATGGTTATGAGTACCCTAGTTAAAAGTTTGGGTTATGAAGAAATTGAATATATGTATGTAAAATGAAGTATGGAGGAATTGGGGCGTGGAAAGGAGATTGGAAATGTGAAGTAGGGTGGTTGTTTTGGATATGTTTTAAGTTGATAAGAGGCTATAAAAGCTCAAAATTTTGTGCTCCCCCTCTCCCTATATATTTCCTCACTCCCCTTGTTTTGGGCTCATGAAGATGGGTCCCAAGTTTAGTGTGTTGAGTGGTGTTGAAAAATCTGTATTGTAACCTTTGAATGTAGTATTTTGAAAATTGTGCTTGGTGGTTGTTGTATTGTAGGTGCATCATCTGTTGTCATGTGTTGTAAAAGTAAAACTATGCTACTTGGTTACCTTAGTGTTTTCCCCTAGCTCAGGGTGGGTTGTCTCCAGCCCTATGGATGGGAGGTGAGCTCCCACAGGTCATGGAGTCATATGGTGGTTGTGTGTGCATGGGTTGGACAAGGGAGGTGGTCACCTAGGAAGAAATTTTCTATTATATAGGTTCTACTATTATCATTTTTGTGGGTGCTTTGCATAAAAAATTTATTTCATACTAAACAGTATATGGTGGTGAATATATGCTCTGTTGAAATTTGAATGATATTGCTAGAAACTTAATTTTTTTGTACAACATAAAATACTTGCATGTGGTTGCAACTTTTTTGAGAAGTATTAAAAAATAATAAATGAATGAATGATATTATACATGCATATGTAGGAAAAGCTACACTATGTTGAGTATAGAATCTCTATGGATCCTGAACAATTGCATGTGATCCTCCAATTGTTAATGCTTGCAAATAATTTAGACCTACAATGAGAAGGATATATATATATATAAAATGTGTTATAACAGAGTTTTCAAGATAGGAAGATTGAATCTATTTCTATTTTTAGTCATCTCCATGTAAAATATGTACACATGATGAAGCAAAATGCTATGGTTGAGAATGCCCTATCAAATGAAAGAAAAATGATATGTGAATATATAGAATGTGTTAGAGTTGAGTTTTCAAAATAGGAAGACTAAATCTATTTCCTTTTTAAGTCATCTCCTTGTAAATTGTATACACATGTTGAAGCAAAATGCTATGGTTGAGAATGCCTTGTCAAACAAAAGAGCAAGAAATATAAATATTGTGATTAAACTATAGGCTTATGTTGCTCAAATTGTTTTCTCATAGTATTAGCCTAAACTAATGATTAGCTGGTAACATATCTTTCTTACTGAACTTTAGAAATTGAAAAAAATAGATTTTTTTTTACTAGATGCTTATTAATGGATAAATAAGATGTGTTCTTGTGATGTATGTGTTGACTGATATCAACTCATTGTTGAAACAAGAATCCTGAGATTTTATTTGATTAGAAGCGTAGTTTTTTTTTTTATTATTATTATTCTTATGTTCTTGTGGTCTCTAATAAATTAAAATAATTTAATGAGGAATTCTCACAAGGAGTTAGCCTTGAAGCTTCTTGGAAAAATAGATTAAGGGTGTGATATGATAACATGGGAGTTTGGAAAAGGAACCATGAAATAGGAATAGAAAATTACTAGGTTTTTGAAGCATTAAATGAGGCATAGTTATTAGTTTTGTTGCAACATTAAACCTGTATATAGCAATGTATGGGGCTTCCTGGGGCATCTATTAGAATCCTTAGATTCTTGATTAACAAACTTAGGGAGGAAATTTGGAATAAAATAGAGCCATATGTAAGATCCCGTTGAGCATAGATTTATGTAAAAAAAATATAAACAAATAAATAATTAATATAGTATGTTAAGTGCAGGCTGATTTTGGCCTCCATAATGGAGGGGTGCAGCCTATGGGAGCTAGAAATCCCCTCTAAGGAAGTCGTCCCTACACTGCATGCTTCTCCTTCTCATCCAAATCTACTGCAAGTGTTACTCTGAGTCTTATAGAGCCATTTAAAAACAACTAAACACAATATAGTATGGAAATAAAAACAAATAAAAATATATTAATAATAATATCGAGTGAAGTGAACCACCATCTAGGCATTGTGGGAAAGGTTGACTCCTATAATTGCATGAACCCAAATCAAAATTCCCCATACCTAGTTTACAAGACATTGAGAGGAAAATATTGAGGATGACCTCCATGGCCGATGACCCCTATGGTGCTCCTTGCCTTCTAGCCAACCTACACATGCAAACCATATGGTGCAATATTCAAGGTAGATCAACACTCAATAAAAATATTTGAAAATTTTATATTTTAAATAATATGAATAACTCTGACACCAAAAATGGAGCTTGAGCTTGCAACCTATGGAGGAACCCCCAAACTACTGACATGCTATAAGTAAACTAGAAAATTTGCATCAAAACACCACTTGTAAAAGAAAATAGCTTTCACCAAAAAGTAGGGTTAGGGAAAATTTGAAGATGAAAGACACTTAAAAGGAAATTTAGGGCACAAAGTGTAAATGCATAACAAGATAGGTGGCAGTTGTAGGGTCTTCTGCCATGTTTGGGGTGACCTATAAAGCGTATCGACGGTTGTTCTACATTTCTTTCAATGTAATAAGTTTTGTAGACACTCAGAATATCCTGATTGATATCATGCATTCGATCCTGATTAACTAACACTGATTCTTCCTTGATCATGTCCACACTAACCAATTAATTGAATAATCTTTATTTAATTAATTCCTCCTAAAAATTAGATAATACACATTATCAGGTTATTTCATCATATTCTTCCTTTAATTAAATAAATCAACTTTATTTAATTAAATCCTAATGGTCTTCATTTTATTTAGTTAAATTACTAATCTCCCAACTATCATCTCATTTGATTTAAATAAATCTATATATCTAAATCAAATGTCAAATCAAACTAACTTCATCTAAGTTAATTAATCCTAATTAACTCCTAACACTAATCCTTCATTCCTCTAGCTTTTGCAAGTTGCACATGTAAATCAATTTATTTGATTTATTAATTCCTCCTATTTTCATTCAAATATGACATATTCTTGGGATATTCCACCTATTTGAAATCTCCCTCCCAAAGGACTTTTGTCCTCCAACTTCGCATTAAAAGTTCTTATATGTCCTCTCCTTGAGCCAACTTGGCATTAATTCCTCTTACATGCCTCCTTACACAAGTCACTTCTTCAAATTCAAATTCCACCTACATGAATTTAACATGCACATTGTTCAAAATTTGCTCCACTCTCCTTCATTAGCATGTTGACAAGTGGTACAATTCCATTGGTCCAATATTTAATCCCACATTCATCATGTTCTTCAATCCTCCATCCTTCTCCATTATAAATAGAGGCTTTCTCTATTGATTTGGGATCCAGAATCATACACAACTTCAAGCAAGGTTATTATCCACAAGTTTATGCAAGTTCATCCACATTTTCATCCAAGTTAGCATAGAATCTCATCATCCATAGTTAGGTTATTGGAATTTTGCATCAAGAAAGCACACATTTCATCCATCATCAAGCTTATCAAGAAATTGGGAAAGGGCTTCTTTCCACATCAAAGAAGCGCCAATTCCCCTATGGGATGTTGGTTTGAGCATTTAGAATAGGATTTCATTATTAGTTTACTTCATATTTTGCTTTGATTTCATGTTCTTATGCTTTAATGAATTTCATGGGGAATGCTTGTTTACACTTGTTTATGGACTAATGTTTGATTGTTTGTTCATGTTTGAGCAGGTCTAGGAAAAGCATTCCACATTTGGTGCTAGAAGGAAGGAAAAGCATTCATCTCGTCATTGGTCATAAATCCCTTAGAGGTCAACAAGGTCAAAATACAAGAAGAAAATGGAATATAAAATTGCTCCATACATCATGAGTAATCTAAATCAACCAAACTATCAAATCCTTACAATGTTGATTGATTATCAAAATTCACATTTATACAATCCATACATGGAATCATTATCTCCTACAAACCTCAATGGTACAACAAATGTGAGTATGCCCAATCTAAATTTGGGAAAACCTTTCCATATGGTAGATTTAAATCAAATTCCAAACCTACAAATCTATCAACCAAACAATCAATGCATGAGTCTTCAGCAAAACAACATTATCCCACCAAATCCATACATGCCAAATGTGAATATACCAAGTACAAGCTTACCAAACATGAACATTTTAAATCCAAACCTGGTAAACTTTGGGATAGATATGTTTTTGAATCATAGAAATGTTGTTCAAGGTCCAAACAATATGTTAACTACTCCATGTATTGATCCAAGTCAAGGTAACGCCATGCAAAATCAAAGTTACCTAAATCAAGGCAATGTGATTCCCAACCACAACAATGTTCAATTTCAACCTATAATGCCAAATCTAAACATCATCCCAAGTCAGAACATTGTCCAAAATCAATTTGTCCATGATCCCATACAAATGCCACAACTATACATTCCAAATTTTCTTGAACAAAAACCAAATCAACTATATAAAGGGTGTCAAGATCAAAATCAAGATCAAATTGCTACTGTGTGTGTGAAATGTGGGAGAGTTAGAAAATCAATAATAAAGCACGCAAACATCAATGAGACGTATTATATTAAAGATTTGAATCAAAGAACTACTCTATTTTGTAGTTAAAAACAAATCTTTAAAAACATTCCATTAATCTCTATTCTCAAGGATTCATTAAATCAGTTGGCTCTCAGATTTTATATGTGCACTATGATGTTAGAATGACAACTTGAGAAATGAGATGCTATTCAAAATGAAAGAAATCTAAGTTCCTACATGAAACTATGTGATGAAATCCATGATGATATGATAATGGAGATATGGACAAATGGATAATGATGTTAGATTATGTGATGCAAATGTTGTGATAAGAAGCTAAAATGATTTTGCATATGCTCAAATAACAATTGATATGATGAACTAAAATGCAACTATAAAGAAAAACATGATTCTAAGTTAGCATGTTGCTACAATGCAAACTTTTTTAAATGCTAAACAATGCTAACTATAAACTCCAAATGCTCCAATGCTCCAAAGCTATTCCTGCATAATAAGTTTTCTAAAATATGGGATGTAAAATTTTGTAGCAAGGGGTTGTATTTATAGGATTTTCAAGGCATCTTGTGATGTGGAAGCAATCAACAGTGGAGATTCAGACATGAGAGATGAATGGTGGAGATGGAAGAATCTTGGAGGATGCTACCTTGACCAAAGACAACATGCCAAGTGTGTGGGAGAATAAAGTGTGTGAAAAGGCCATGTGTGTGGGAGAATAAAATGTGTGAAAAGGCCAAGTGTCCAACATGTGCCTAAATTCAAAATTAGGAATTTAAATATTAGTCATATTTAAATACATGTGGCATTTGATGAAGAAGCAAGAGGGAAAGTTGTAGACATGTGCTTAAATTTAAATTTAATAAAAAAGATTATTAATTAAATAAAACAAACTATGTGAATTTGTTTATTTAATTAAAATAGAAGAATGTGATTTTAGATTGAAGAATTAGAAGAGTGAACTATATAAATAAATTGAGAATTTATTTATAAGTAGATGAAATAAAAGAGGTAATTAATTAAATAACTAGTATTTAATTAATTAATTGTCTTGACCAATTTTAGGTGTATACATTTTTCCCCTCTTTGAAGTAATGTGTTTACACGTTGCTTCAAAGAATAATTTGATGTTGATGTTGACAAAAAAAAAATTGATGCCACAGTCACTGATTTTTAGGTGATGGTGGATATATGCCTCCTCGAGAGACAAATCAGTGAATTTTCAAGATATTTCTTTGATTTATCTCTCGATCAAGAAGATTGAGCCTGCCAAGTGATTAAATGATGCCCATGTGTTGCCTCCTTCTGTCTAATGTTTGATGATCGCGTTCAGCTGATTGATTTGATGATGTGGATGTGATAGTTGATGATTGACCTCATGATAGGTGAGGATCAATGATAGGATAATGATGATTAACCTCATGATAGGTGAGGATCAATGATAGATTGATGATTGACCTTATGATAGGCGAGGATCAATGATAGGATAATGATGATTGACCTCATGATAGGTGAGGGTCAATGATAGGATGTTGATGATTGTCCTCATGATAGGTGAGGATCAATGATAGATTGTCCTCATGATAGGTGAGGATCAATGATAAATTCTCACGAGATTTGATCAAAATTGCATTAGAGATGATTAGGTTGATTGATTGATAAGATTGCTTATTTGCAATATGTTATGATCCTAGGAGGATTTATGCATCTGGTGCAAGAAGATTTAGATTTGATTGGGTGATGTGGTTTGACTTCTCTGATTGATTCATATGCCCCAGTATAGGATTGATTAATGTGTTGAGACTTGATGATGTACTGATACTTGATGTATACACTTATTCAATCAGAGATTTTGTGATTCCTGCCACTTTGTTGATGTATCTCTCCATGTTTGGATATCATTGTACACTTGACATTGTGATTTGTATATTTATATGATATGCCACAATTATTAGTGATTTACATGTGTTTATGATTTCGTGATGGATGCCTATGTTAGATGAATTTAATTTCTATGTTATGATGCTTATGTGGTGCTTATATTATGATGGTATGATATGCTATGGATGCAAATGATGAAACATGTGTTATGATTCTATGATGTTTTATGAATTATTTCTATATGATACATGTGATGGATCTTATTATGCCAATGAAATGTGATGCATTTTATGTATTTGTACTTTTTAATGCAAATAGATGATGCAATGAATGGATGAATGTATGATAATGTTAATGCACGAGTGAATGAGTGAATGGAATGACCATATGATGGTGCATAGTTCTATGTGTTTATGATGTTTATATGATGTTTATGTGATGTTTATATGATGATGATGTGATGTATGCATGATGATATGATAATGCATGATTTTATATGTTGATTGGATGATGTTTTACGTTATGCGAGATGCATTTGATTATGAAAATGATGTATGATGTTTAGGTGATTATTGTGCTGATCCAATTATTCCTTTGTCAGTCTTGGATTTGAGTAATAACAAATTCATGCACCTTGGAAAATCTATCTTCACTATTGGTTTTAGATGTTCATAACAATGGCACTATATCTCAACAACTTTTTCTTCTTGGAAATCTTACTCTGTTGGATATGTCTTTCAATATTCTTAATGAACCATTTTCTTAATCCATTAATAATAGATGAAATGATTTGGATCATGCAAGTGAGATGCAATGCACTTATTTTTGTGTTTTCTAATGTGGATATTATGATGTGATGCATAGATGGATGAATCATGTGAGAATGCTTATATGATATGAGAATTCTTTCTAATGTATGCAAATGATGATGGAATTGATGTGATAATGTGTGAGAATTATTTCTAATGTATGAAAATGATGATGCAATTGATGTGCAATTATATGAAAATGATATGTTTTTGGTAATGTCAAATGTACTCAATCCATAAATAAGAGAGATAACATCATTGTCAAAAAAAATTCAGCCTTGGAAAACCCCTAAATACAAATGCAATACTGATATTAATGCAATCTAATTTAACCATGTAGATCTAGTATGCAAAGGTTGTCATCGTAACAACCAATTTGTCATACTTTTTATCATCATTGAGCCTTTAAAATATTGAAAGTGAGTACAAACATCAATGGCATAATTTAGACCATGATGGCCTGAGTACTACTTTCATGATTTTTGATATTGCAAGTTAACACAAGCATCTAGGTATAATTGAACCGAGATGACCTGAGCATTACCCGTGTAAACAGATAAGAGTTAACCGTTTTCCTATGCAAATTTGGAATGTCGTTAGTGATACTTTGTAGAGCACATCCCACAAAAATTTGCATAGTAATAGTGATCAACTCACAAACAACAGACAAAGAAAAATCATACTCCTTCCTAGCTCCTCTAGTTCAATACATCATCGAGGTGCTCCAAAGATATGACAACAAAAACCAAAGTACAACAATTAAACATTCATGCCATAGTGATAAAGCCATGATTCAGAAGGAAAATCATCCATTTAAAGTTTGTTTTGATTTGATCCATTTAGTTGTTTGATGTTTGATATGCATGGTTGATGTGCTACTAATTGTGATTGATGTTCAATGTTGGGTTGCACTATGATTATTGTGTTTGTTGTGTTGTCCTATTGCTATTTTGTTTGTTGGTTTAAGCTCAAAGTTTATTGCCCCTAATGAGTTCAATATTTTTCCCCCAGTCTAAGGTGAGACACGACCATGATGCCAAGATATTTACATGAAGCTTTCTAATGATAAGCAGATTGATGGCGAAAGTGAATGGTCGACATACTAAAATAGATAGAAAAGCTAACCTATCACAAATAGTGCATGTTGCCAGGTTTTCACTACTTGTTTTTATTGCACTTTTTCATATTTTCTAATTTTATTTTATTTTCACTTTTTTTTTGTATTTTTTCAATTTTTTTGATTTTTTGATTTTTTTGATTTTTCACTTTTTTTGTATTTCTCTCTTTTTCTGATTTTTTGGTATTTTTCTCTTTTTTCTCATCTTCTTTTTGTTGTTACCAAGACAACTGTTAGCCAAGTTTTCATCAAGGCAACCATTTTTTCAAGACATTTTCTGATGTTTTTTTTATTTTTCAGGACTTTTATCGATGAAATGATATGATATGACTATTTGAAGGAACAAGATGCCCCACAATAGACGTAATGAAACCATGGATAAATGATAGATCAAAATGAAAGATTCACTACAAAACATGTCACACAAGCAACATATCTCTTGTCAAAAGATGATAATGGTCAAGATTGAGTAAAATGTTAGGAATGATTGATTCCATAAGGCATGATGATGATAAGTACTTAGGATCATAGATTTACTCTAAGTACAATAAAATTGATGACTGTTGATGATTGATTGACAAAATATATGAGGATTGGATAATGTTTTACAGCTCGGATCAAATATGATTTACATGATAAGATTCAAGGTTGCAAAGCGACATGATGACATGGATTTTGATAATCTAGGAGATATGGAATGGAAGAAAGTGAGGATAAATATAATGAATGGGATGATCAAGATCAAATAGGTAAGATACAAACACAAGTCCCAAGTATTTTTCCCCTATTCCTCATTAAGACCAAGGATGAGAAGAAAGGATGTATCTAGTAAGAATGATGGAATATGGATAAGACAAAAGATATGGTATGAAAGATATGGATAAAGTGTATAGGATAAGATATATGATGTTCAAGAAGATCCTTAACTTTTTCGAGATCAAAGGTGGAAATGTGGAAGATAATATATGCAAGGACTTAAGTATCAAGTTTCATAGCCAAATATCCCCCTAATAAACCATGACAATGGGGATTAGACTCATAAATGTTGGCAGATTAATGGTATGTTTGGAAGAAACTAAGGACTTATGTAAAGGTTTGGATTAAAGGAGAATAATGGGGCATGAATGTTGGATAATGGATAGGAGATGGAAAGGATTACAAGGTCAACATTGGCACACACCTTGAAGGGTGGTGGAGTGATGGAGGAAAAATAGATTTGGAAGATGATAGATTTTTAGATGGAAAATTGGAGGAAGCTTTTGGATTAGAAAATTTGGATGCCAATTTAGATTTTATTGCTTCTATGAGACTTTTTGGAATCCACATGACTTTTGACTTTGATTTTTTCTTTGTGGGCCTTTGTGGCCTTTGAGATTTTTCTTTTTTCTTTACGGACCTTCGTGGCCTTGGAAATTTCGAGCTAAGCCAAACCTGCATCCGGTCGAGTCCACACATAGCTTACAAATGGCACCGACCCCCCCCACCCCCCATTATAGTTTTCTAAGGGGCCTAGGCCCTATAGTTTCTTATGGGATCTGGAACATGACCCCTACTATTCTATGGGGCGTTTCGATATGGCAAAGTGCATCAACCGATTTCCCTAAGCGGCGGAAAAAAGTTCCATTTTGACGTGGTGCATGCAAAAGTGGCGCATTTGGATTGAACCCCCCTATCGGCGAGCAGTATCGAAATGTACAAAGTTGCGTTCGTATAGCTATGAAATGACGCCAAATCTCATTCCGGGTCCTTCGGAACACCCGGCAATTGCAATCACTGTCTTATAGACGGATTAGCAACCACAGGATGTCGAGGCATTGAACTCAGAGAAAGGAAGGATGAATGGCATGAGGTGGGGATGTGGAGTTAGCTACCGCATTGCAATATAGAGACTGCATTCCTTGTAGTGCAGATCCCAATATTGAACTATTCCAACTCAGATCCACTGCCCCCTTCAGATTCTGAAGAAAGAAACCGACAGAGAGAGTTAGCTTATTGAACCGCCTCGTCCTCGCCTCGACTGGATATTGATGAAGGGCCCCCGGGCAGCCCGGTGACCGCCGTGCTTAACTGACGAGTAGGCCCGGCCTATTCTGCATAGGTCTCTTTCTATTGACTCCGGCCCTTTTTTTCGTTTCTCATCGAGGAGGCATGATGGACGTCACATACATCATCAGTGGGGCAATCATGTAATACCCATTCTATAAGTGACGGTAACTAATTCACTAAAGCCAGATCGTAACCGCTAATACTAACGCTCATGACTGGATGACACTATTACCGAAACCACTATCAATGCCCTTTACGAATACCCAGCAGGAAAAGAGCTGGTTCAAAAGTAGATCAAGTGCACCGATGATGAGTGGGCCGCCTAAAGAAGTGCACCGATGATAAGTGGGCGAACGAAATAACAGACAGATTCACCCCGCCCCACTCCCACTAGAAAGGTAGGAGGTAGGCCCGGGCCCCGATCATCTAGCGCCCCCTCACATCTAGGTCTTCACCGATCGGCGCATCAAGATCCAATCAACAAGTTCCCCGGTCATCCCCCCCTTAACTACTATTCCATTTTTACTACCACCCCGGCCGTCGCTCAGTGGGGATCTCTTCAATCTGAAATCGCACTATCTAGAGTAGGGCCATCGGTTCATCGAGCGCCTAAAGATCTATTTTTGGGGGGCATCTCACTATCCATTAGTCTATTCCAACCGCCCCCGGCTTCAACGGCACCATTAGTCTATTGACCCGGGGACCAAAAGTAGGTTGGTTCAAGAGTTTGGGGGGTTCAAGAGTTTTCCGGGGTTCACACATAATGGATAAAGCTGGTTCAAGATTTTCCACGGCTATTCCCCAAGCACAATGGAGCGAGCGGAGCAGTCTATCTTCAATTCCCAGCTATCCGGTTCAGGGCATTTCTATTCGACCGTCCCGGGCGCCGAGGATGAGAGGGCATTTCTATTCGATGGAGATACGGCTGCCCCGACCAAGACCAATAGAGATGTTCCCCTACGACCAATAGAGTAAAGGAACATAAAGAAAGATGGGCCCTTATGATGAACGGCGACATCCAGTTATGAACCAATGAATGCCCCACTATACCCTTCCTCCTCCCACCCACCCCGAGGGCTCAATAGGGCGGCATAAAACCGCTCTAGCGGCGAACACCCATATCTCTTACTAAACGCAACCCAGATCGGAATGGCCCAGAGCGGAACTAGACTAACTAGATCAATCGGCGGGGGCCGGGTGGGGGGGAATTATAGCTATAAGAATAGGGCTGTAGTGAGTGGCTCGACCGTGAGCTTTCTGTATCGTGGGTGTATAGTATCGTGGGTGTATAGCTCAGTTCGGAAAGGTTCGGACGTGATAAGTGATAACAAGAAATCAAGCCTCTATGCTCGGAGGCCCGCCAGCCCCTATGCCATTATGTCCCGCCCCGCCTCCCTCCCCTCCCCCTCCCCCTATAATAGTTGGGGTTGGGGCCCCTATCCATAGCCCCTACTCTAGTGCCGGGGGGGTTGGGCCCCTACTCTGGAAAGGGGGTGGTTGAGGGTTGAGCGTCCGAAGAGGGGGCCGATCAGAACCAATCGCTAGTGTCCTTTTTCAGAACTCTTATTCCTTCAGTAGCGCCTGGCCGTATAGCAGGGAAGCACCATCCATATAGTACATGGAAGCACCATATAGTATAGCATGGATACATGAGAATAGTGTTCTTGATGCTTTCTCATCCTATTTCTTCTGGTTGTCATAATCCGATTGAATCCCAGGGTCTCAGCGCGGCCCCTTCAGAATAGCTATGTTGCTTGAGCCCACTGAACCAATCCACTTTTTGACGGCTGTGCTGCCTTCCCATATCATACCCGCTGCCTTTCTATATCATACCCTCTCTCGAGGCGATAGGCCGCCATAATCGGTTTTCCCCGTTCACCATTCCTCTCTCGAGGCATGGATGTTTAGATCATCACCCCCGAAGACCTAAGCTTTTATCTGAATTGGCCCGGAGCCTTCTAGTTGGACCTTCAGCTATGTGGATGGACAAAAAGCCGATGAGAACTACCTTTATCGATGAATCATGACGAATAATAGCGATGACGAAGAAAGGATTATCAAGAAAAGGATAGTTAGTGCCCCCCCACCTCTCCCCTACCTATATATTGAAGGGCGGGGGCAGGTCGATAGGATGTAAACTCCCAGGGCAGGGGCTGAAACATGGCCACAAGATGGTGGGGAGAGGGATGAGAACAGAGCAAACGATTCGAACCATCACCCTCAGTCGTTAATCCTACTATAATAGACGACCCCAGATGCCCTTATCCGGTAGGGGGGCACAGATGACTTTGGTTGGAATCATAGCTAGTGCAGTTGGGGTGGCCCTAAAGAAACCTTTTTGAGAGGGGGGGGCCGGTTGGGGTTTGCTTCAATGAATTCTAGTAGGAAGGAAGGCCTACGAAGGCTGATGTTTCTCAAGATGCCCCGGACTCGACCAGTGGTTTTCTAAGAAGCTATCTAGCGGTTTCTGTCTTTCTGTCTGGAGATCTGTCTTCGAGTTTGGATTGGCATTGCCATCCCCTCGGGGCATAGTGGGAAGTAGAAAACCATGGGTGGGTCGAGTGCCCCCGTCAGCTCCTTCAGTCCCGCTTGCTTTCTTTCTTCTTGTGCGTGGAGAGGGAATTGTCTCAACTTGTCATGTTCGGATGTGGGAGAAGCCGGGGCGATTCCCCTTCCAACAACCAGATCGGGAACGAACAAAGATACCGTTGGGTGCAATGGCAGGCTTTCTCTGGGCTATACTGCCCTCTATCTACCGGGTGCCGTACCCCAAACCATTCATTAAAGCGCCGGGCAAGAAACCGGAACCGAACAGGTGTAGTTAGCAACCATTCTTAACGGCAATAGCTTTTTATGTTGATTGTCATCGCCGGCACCTTCGGAACAACTATAATCCACCCACCCGGCAGCCCTTCGGGGCCGACCATGCTCATTTTATTCCACCGACCATGCCCTAAGGCCCCGCCTATCTCCCACCCCCATAGAATAGTAGGGAATCTACCTCCCAGGGGGGGCGGTGGGGTTGGGACCTAAGGCCAATATGGTCGGCTGCCGATGAAAGGCAGGCCCATAGAATAGTAGGGCTATAGAAGAGGGGGGGGTGGGGGGGCTGCCGAAGGCATGCCCGGGAACCTTATAGTCCCACCCAACCCTGGCAACCCCTTTTGTCCCCCCACCCACAACAATCACCCTCCCACCCATCCCAACAACTAGAATCTACCTGGCCTCCCACGAATAGAATCTACCTGGCCTCCCACGAATAGAATCTACCGGGGGGGCCCGGTGGTTACTTTGGTGAACTCCTCTCCGGGCTGGGAAGAGGGAATGCACCGGATCCGCATGCATCCTGGCTCAAGCGAGGGGTGGAACTTCGGTTCAACAGCTGGATGGATCGGATGGATAGAAAGCAAGTCATGACCGTCGGGCTAATCAATGACTGAACTCCTCTGCATGCAGGGTGGAGCCAGGAGGTGGCAGATCCCATAGAATAGTAGGGCAGGGGTCCGCATTCATTAATCAATGAATTAAGGCTGTTCATCGAGGGAAGCTCTCCAACCGGCTCTCCGCTCTCCGGATCCGCTGATCGAATTCAATAGAGGGGTTGATCGGAATTCATTATATACGGATTAACGATAACGAGGGATGAAGCGAGGGGGCTCTCCTCACCTTTCTTTTCTTTGGAGTAATGACCGGATTCACTCATGGGTACCTCACCGGGTTTTGGGATGGGAGATCAAACAAGGACGGATAGGAGGAGCTTCACTCCACTCATTGGGTTCCGGGTGAACAGAGGAAGGTTGGGAATCATGACCGGCTGTCTCCCCATTGAATCTTCTTACTCGGGTGGGAGGCTATAGTTGGGCTAACCTCACCCGAGGTTTCAAAATCGTTATCTCGGGTGAGTATCAGAGTTCCTCGGTTACGTTTGAAAAGTGGCCTGGCCATAATTAGTCATGGCCAACGGGCTATAGCTATAGTTCGCCGGTTACGTTTGAAAAGTGGCCTGGCCATAATTAGTCATGGCCAACAGGCTATAGCTATAGGCAGAAGGCAGGCAATACTCGAGAACCAACTCTACAACCAACGATGGACCGGCCCGGCTATATGGATCGGTACAACCAACGATGGACCGGTACAAAGGCGATGGATCGGCCCGGCGGCTATTCACGAGAAAATAGAACCGGGCGAAAGCAGTCAATGAATAGGCCAGCAACAGTCTATAACCAGGCAACCAGAGCCGATGAACAGGCAATGAAGAGGCCCCGCTACCTCCGCAACTATTAGAAAGGGGGGGGGGATGTTTAGGAACTCTATTTATTTCGTGAGCTTCAAAATAAGATATAGCTAGCCCTAGCCGCCCAACTATAGTAGTTCCCAATGGCATTAGGTGTCTATGAAGCAGTAAACCTTCACCCGGCTGCCGAGCCTTAGGCCTACCTCAACAAATTCTTTCCCCCTGCGTGCTCCCTCCCCTCTCCCTAGCGGTCGAGCGCGGCCGGTTCGCCAACCTCCGGTGTCAGGGTGGGAGGGCTCCCGGGATCGAAAAGTGGTATAATTGACTAGCTTTTGCCATTAGGTGCGGGAGGGATCGATGGTATAATTGACTAGCTTTTGCCATTATGTTACGTGCCTTTCTTTCCACTAAACTATCTAAGCTATAATTCCCTATAATCCCCCCCCACCCGGCCCTCCCACCCTACGGGCCCTACTATCTATAGGGGAAGCAGACGGCCTATAGCCTATAGTCATGTTACGTATATAATCTAATCCACTTAAACTGAAATGGCTATGGCCACCGGGGGGCTCGCTGTCGCTCTTCATCCCCCAACCCCCCGGTGGGCGGAGGGTTGGTTAGTTCGCTTATCCTAGCAAGCTGATTAATTAACGGCACGGGTGCATCCCCCCCACCCCTTTATAACAGCGGTTTGGATAGGGGTTCGGTATGATAGATCCCAATCCCCCCCCCACCCTTTTCTAATAGCGGTTTGGATAGGGGTTCGGTATGATAGAATCTATACCCATCGGTTCGGTCGAGGCCACTCCAGATGGAGTTCAAGTCTTGCGGGTCCCTTTCGTCTAGTGGTTAGGACATCGTCTTTTCATGTCGAAGACACGGGTTCGATTCCCGTAGGGGATATTGTTTTACGGGTCACTAGATCCCAGATAGATGATCTCGCTGCGAGATTGCTCTTTTGTCGTTGTGAGGAAAACAATTACACCCTCTGCAGGGGAACTAGAATTCCCCCCCACCCGCCCGTAGAGGCCCTAGAATTCCCCCCACCCGGATGTTGGGGTGGGGTGGGGGAAGTTGCAGTCGAGTGCCCTCGATAATGAAGCGGGCCCTCTCTAATTATCAGTCGAGTGGATTCCGGGAACTAGCCCTTAAAATAGTAGGGGGGGTGGGTGGGAAACTATAGTTCCGGATGTTCCTGTGAGTCGAGTGTTCATCGGAACTACCCTGCGCTTCGGTGAAGACCGACCCCCTACTATTCTAAGGGGCCTTAGGGGCCCACCCAACAACAACTAGAATTCCCAAGACCGACCCCACCATCCGCCTCCAACAATAATCTACCTCCAAGCATGGCCTCCCACGAATAGAATATACCGACTACCAGAGAACCACTATGATTCCCTCCCGCCCGGAACCCCCCCGACCCACCCGCCCTACTATTCTAAGGCCGGTGGGGTTGGGGCCCTGGGTGGTGGGGTCTTGCCCTGCCCGGAACTAGAGTTTCCCACCTTATGCTAGCAGGCTATGCCTTCGGCACCGACCATATGGAACTATAATGGGGGGGGGGGCCGTTGGGGCTGAAAAAAAAGCGAGTGGAGGATCATCCGGAATGTTGGGTCCCGCCCGCATTTCCACCTATCCCCTACCCCAGCCCCAACGAATGACTAACAATTGAAGGGGTAGTTTTTTCTCCCAATCACTGGCATAGATAATAGTAGGCTGTCGATCGATAACCTTTAAAGAGAGGGGGATCTGGGCACGAGATAAGGGGATGGCCGGATGCAGCGAGAGGAGCCGGGTAACTGGGAGGGAGGGAGGAAGAAGACGTTCCTTGCTCGGTATGGCTCGTAACCGGGAGACCGGGTTATCGCCTGTCTCTCTCCGCCCCTATGGCATGCATCGGGGAATAAAGCCTCTCCTGCCAAACCCAGCCCCGGTTCATCGATCAAGGGATTAAGGGCCTCAGGTTCAGTCGATTGGTTGGGCATTCGATCGGATGCATTTCTCTGGGTTCCTCAGTTCGGAGCATTGAATGTGGAAGGTTCAGATCCGGCCCCTACTATTTGAAGGGCGTTCCCGGGTTGCCTACCACTGCCGGACCCGACTAAGCCATGGGGTAAGGAGCCAGACTCTTTATCCGCTATGAAGCCGAGAACCCCGCACTGCATCTTGATGCCCCATCCATTATCCATTATTTGGGAGGCATAGGCTTCTATCCTTATGCGAGACTAGCGGGCTGATCCATAGAAAACTATAGAGGGTGGGTGGGGGGGACTAATTAATTCTCAACTAAGACCTATAGGGTGGGCGCGAAGCGCTTAAGGGGCTAGCAAGCGCCATTAATCCTGGGGGGGAATGGTAGGACGATGCCTATCAATCTTATTCCTTCTCTCCCCCGGCCCGGGGTAGATTAATTGGGAATCATAGTTGGGGGGGGTAGATTAATTGGATATAGAGTTGGGTTCGGTTCGACCCTTCGACCCTAGTTCGTTAATGATCGGACATGTATGCTCGGAAGAGCCGGATCAAGCCTCGAATCGGGATCACTCCCGCCGCCTTCAAACAAAATGTTGGATCAAGGCCCTTATGAACTGCAGGAATGCCCCTGCATGCATGGGAACTAGAATTCATCAGCAACTAGAATCCCCACAAATTAATCTACCTCTGCTGAACTACCCCATAGAATAGTAGGGGCCTCCCCCTCTACCATAGAATAGTAGGGGCCCGGGGGGCTAAAGGGCCACATGAACACCCGGAACTATAGTTTAGTTGGGGGGCTAGCAGGTTTATTAATTAACCACCTGCTTACTTTCTAAATTCCCACCCTGCAGTTCATGTGGGTGGTTATATTGCCGCAGGCTGATGCCCATAGAATAGTAGGGAGATTCCCTCCCTAATCTAGAATTCCCTCCCACATGAACTGCAGGGGGGTTATGTTGCCCCGGGTATTATCTATCTGCTTACTCTAGCAGTAGATTAATCATATTATAGCAAGCTGATTAATCCATCGCGATTAATTAAGAATTATAGTTGGCAGGGGAAGAGAAGGAGATCGGCTCCATGAACTGCATGGCAAGGCGCTCCGGATCAATGACTCGTTCAGTTGCCTATCTATGCCCGAACCATCTCTCTCTCTTGTGCCGGATCCGAGCCATGGGTTGGGACCGATCCCTCCCTATTCAATGTCTGGTTCCAAGCTCTTTGTCTTGCCAACCCCTGAATCAGAAGCTTACCCTCCCTCTTTGGTCTCCGAGCAAACTCCTATAATTCTTCATTTTCGGAAGGGCCGAGCCCATCTCTTCCCAACTATTGACTCCTAAGTTCCCACCCGGGCATGTGTAGTATAGAACCTTCAAATAGTAGGGGCGGGTGGGTTACGGCCCTACTATTCTATAGGCCCCTACTATAACTATAATGGGGGGTGGGGGGGGAATTCTAGTTTGAGTTTGAGTTGTGGGTGGGAGGCTATCTACGGGGGGAATTCTAGTTACCCCTAGGGCAATCCATCAATCTCCCTCCTGCTTCCGCCCTTTGTTCCATCACTTCCCAATGAATGGTTGACTGGGTCGGCTTGCCCGGCTGGCCTGAGTTAGCTCCCTCTGTTTATCGAAGAGTATGCCTTCCCCGTCAGTCTGTCCATTGAACTTCACTGATGGATCATATGTGCATTCCTTTTCGTTTGCTTGGGCTATATACAGTCGGGATCGAGAAGCGAGTAGAGACAGGGGCCCCCACTGTATATATATCTCCCGAGCAAAGCATAAATTAGACTATATAGCCCCGATGAACCCTACCCTATCTATCCAACGGCCCTATCCCCCTATCTATATATGGGGGGGACCTATGTAGATATAGGCAACGCGAGAGCCCAGATGGATTAGTTCCCATAGTATAGTCCGGCTTTATGACCTTTTAAGATTTTCTTTTGATTTATGGACCTTTGTGGTTTTTGAAAATTTCCTTTTTGCTTTGATGGGCCTTTGTGACCTTTTTTCTTTTTCCTTAGATTTTGGATCAAATTTTATTTTATTTTTGCATCCCTCTTCGAGGAGACATGTTGATCCTTTGACACATGTGGATTTTGATATGGAAGATTTTGACATTTGGCACCCAAATTGCTTCCAAGAGCAATGTGAGGGGTGGATTTAGATGAATGGTATGGAGGTATTATGTATGAGTGAGTGTAGGTAGAATTTTGAAAGGGCATCAAGGATGTGTTCCTTTGTTGTTCTTGAGGAATAGGATATGGACCTAGGATAATGGGAAGGTTTGATGAAATAGGATGAGGACCTAGGATAGATGGAAGGTTGATGGACTAGGATGAGGACCTAGGATAGATGGAAGGTCTGATGAACTAGGATACTTAGGTATATAACCAAGGCCATGATAATATGGATTTTGTTGGACAAAAATGGGTTCTAGGATACCTTGTTCATGAAGGCCTAATCCTTTGCCTTTGTAGTTCATACTTTGACACATTCATTTACCAATGGGATATGTGTTTGTGAAACAAGATGCTAGTCCATTTTGGGGAGGATATGATATGGATGAAAGGATAGGTGTTGGAAGTAAACTAGATCAAATAAAGATGGAGTATCCCAATTTGTAGGTGTGTGGTTCATGGATAGCTTGTATAGGTGTGAAAGGATCTTGACATGGGGATGATGGGGTGTTTTGATCTTGACTTGGAAAAGGATCATGAGGTGGAGAAGATGGAGTAGCTTGCTCTTTATTAGGTGTGGAACCATCATTTAGTGGTTTGAAAGGCATATATTGATCTTTAGAAGGATGAACATCCTCATGGAAAGAAGGGATATCCTTGAGTGGACGCATATCTTGATCTTGATGAGGAAGGGAACCATGAGATTCTATAGAAAGAATATCTTGATCATGAGAAGGTAGGTCATCATTAAATAGGTTGGAATAATTATCATGCTCCTAGGATGCAATGAAATCTTGAGATGGTATGGATTCATCAGATGGAGTGGAAGGATGACTTGGAAGGATACTTTCCTATTGAGATGGAAGGGAATCCTTGTGGATGAAAAGTGAAAGGAGGGGATCATCATAAAATTCTTGAGAGATGGGGTCTTGGTCAAAGATTGGAATAAATTATGGAGTTTTGGTATGATTGGATGGAGTGGAAAGAATGCTTTGATCTTAAGGTGTAGAGGAGTCTATGTTATCATGTTTTGTATTGAAAGATTGACATGAATCATTAGATGCAAAAGGTATGATAGATGAAGGTGGTTGGATGGAATAGTTAACTTGGGTGAAAGAATCCTAAGATTTATTTTGGCTTGTGGGAAATGAAGATAGATACATGGCATGGTAATATTGTTCAATATCTTTTGTGTTTGAAGAGTTTTATTTGGGTTTCTCATTTAAATTTTTCAAGAATTCAAAGAAATTGAACTTGGATGATGTAGTTTTTGGTGGAGAAGGTATCATGTCTATGTTTTTTTAGATGGCTAAGAATAGATGTCTGACAAAAAATATCTTAATGTGGTTGTTTCCCTATGCATATCCCAAATTTTTTGTTGAAGGTTTTTCATTTGCTAAGTTAAGTCATTCAATTGATCCTCATCTATTTTAGGTTGATGAAATTTGTGAAAAGAATTTCCTTCAGTTTCTGCCATGATGGTTATGTTTTGAAAAAGATCCCAAATTTTTATTTTTTTAATTGTTTGAAAAAAGGTGAATCTTTCTCTCTGGTTTAATATTTTCAGGATGTGCTAAAATAGAGTCTGGATGCACTAAAATATTGCACAGATGCGCTGGAAGATAGTCTGGATGCACTATAGAATGGCTTGAATGCACTAAAGTATTGGGTGGATGCACTACATTAATGGGTGAATGCCCTACAGAATGCAATGGATGCGCTGGAAAATATATTGGATGTGTTATAACAACATATGGGTGCACCATAGAATGGTGTAAATGTGCCAGAACAAGTAGTGGATGCACTGAATTGGGAAAATGTCACAATTTCTTGCAAGTTTGTTTGATTTTTTCAATTTTCTAGTCAGAGAATTGGTTGTTTCAAAGGATGTTTTCTGAATCAAGGTTTTCACTTCTAGTGTGTGATGTTTTGTTTGAAATTTGTTCAAAAACACATTGGTAAAACACATTAAACATGTACAATCCTAAGGCTATGTAGGACAATATTTACTGGATTCCCACTTGGATTTTACTCTAGCTATGCCTACTTTTAGCAGATGATTAGAAGCTTGACCCCACTAGCTCCCCTCCACGACACTCACTTCTACAAGGTATCCAAGCTTCAGTACCCATGAATATCCCATGGCATACTTCTCATTTCTTCTAAAAGCTACAAAAATGTGGGACAACTTCAAAGGTTAGACCTTCTGCGCCAGTAAATAGAATAAGGATTTTGGCTTGCTATAACAAAGGGTTCTAGTATAGGCATTCCATTTGAAAAGAGACCATTGCTGCCCTTCTTGTCAGAATAATCTTCGTGATACTTGAACTTTCCTCAAGTACCCACATTTATTTCCTAATTGGAAGTCGCCTAGCTTTAGCATGTTACCGGTTGGGTCGTTCCCTTGGGTGATTACTTTTTCCCACAAGGCAGGCCCTCTATGGATAAAACAAAATAAAAATGAATGGGTCTAGACTTTCGGTCACCCAATTAAGGGGAGAGCATATGCCTACCATTCATCAAACACACAAGACATGGTGTTCTTTCCCTCCTAACTAATCTAGATTCATAAATTAACCAAAGAAAATAAATCAACTCCATCCCCTACACCAAGTTGCATAAATTTGTCTTTGACAAGCATATTTAGTACAATGGATATCAAATGATTTTTATTTTACTTCAATGCTCCATGTTCCTCTTAAAACCTGTAGTAAATGCTCAAAATGTTAGATGAGATTAAGCAATAACAAGACATGAGGGTCAGATGAATGGTTAAGCATAAAAGACCTAAAACTTAGACCAAGTTAAAATGTGATTTGACTTTAGGTGTAAAATTGAAAATTATAACTCCATAAAAATTGAGAAACACCTACACCATTGCATAACTTATGAAATTCTACCCCATTTAAAACAAAAAACTCCGAAAAAGACCTCTATATGACCAAGATACAACCATTTTAAGATTGACTATAAAAGTGCTAAAACAGTGACCCAATGCGCTAAAGGAACTTTGTATGTGCTAAAAGACTTCATGGATGTGCTAAAATAGTCCTCACATGCACTAAAATGTCACGTCCAGCCTATTCGCAAGAACATTTCTAGAAAATTGTTAAACACTGGGTTGTGCCCCACAGTGGGCACCAATTTATGTGTGTGTGAAATGTCGGAGAGTTAGAAAATCAATACGAAAGCACACAAACATCAATGAGACGTATTATATTAAAGATTTGAATCAAATAACTACTGTATTTTGTAGTTAAACAAATCTTTAAAAAAGTTCCATTGTTCTCTATTCTCAAGAATTCACTAAATCAGTTGGCCCTCAGATTTTATATGTGCACTATGATTGTTAGAATTACAACTTGAGAAATGAGATGCTATTCAAAATGAAAGAAATCTAAGTTCCTACATGAAACTATGTGACAAAAGCCATGATGCTATGATAATGGAGATATGGAAAAATGGATAATGATGTTAGATTATGTGATGCAAATGTTGTGATAAGAAGCTAAAATGATTCTGCATATGCTCAAATAACTATTGATATGATAAACTAAAATGCAACTATAAAGCAAGACATGAAATAAAATGCAACTATAAAGAAAAACATGATTCTAAGTTAACATGATGCTACAATGAAAACTTGTTAAAATGCTAAACAATGCTAACTATAAACTCCAAATGCTCCAATGCTCCAAAGCTATTCCTGCATAATAAGTTTTCTAAAATATGGGATGTAAAATGTTGTAGCAAGGGGTTGTATTTGTTAAAAACTAAGATCTGAAATGCAAACCAGAAAATCCTTCCACATAAGAGAAAAATAAGAAAAAGCAGAGCTTTGCAAAAGATGTGCAAAATAATATTATTCAGGAATTCATAATTACATGATAATGATTTACTTTATAAAAGAAAAGATGCATAACCCTAATCTTATCTTGAGCAACAAGATAGCTCAATAAGATAAAGATGAGAAGAAATAAACCTAAGAATTAAATATTACCTAAGTAAAGTTATGCAAGTGTAATTAAATATTAATTACACTAACACCCCCCCATAAGTGCAACTTAGGGAGACTAAAAAAGCATGCACCTAAAACTAAGATGAATGCAAGAAAGCATGAATGGGTACCAACAACAAGGCTTGATCAGGTACCCATGTACAAATGCAATAATGAGGTAGAGAAGGAAAAGCCAATGGGAAAAAACCCCCCTACAATGAGATGACTACTGCAAAGAAGCAATGTGGAGTAATAGTATTGGAACCGCAATCTGACAAGCAAGGAAATATACTTTTGTCTACAACTAAAACCAAAAACAGAATCATAATAATGTGACAGCAGACCCAATGCCACGGAACACTGGAAAACTCACAAACTGGAACAACCCTAGAATCTGTGAAGCAACAGTAGATGAGATGATGACATAATCTAGAAACCATGTATCTTGATGCCAATGCCAAACTGTGAAAATTAACCATGAAGACTCTAGAAAATTAACCATAAAAACATGGCCCTCAAACTGAGAAGGATATGAAGCAATGCAGATCAAGAAACATAATCTCTCAACTGAAGTGTGAACCGATGTGAATCCGATGTGTCAAGCAAGAGAAAAAAAGTGGCCAAAAGAAACTAGGAAACTAGATAACCCATGCGAGCTATCATCAAATCAAAATGGATATGGAGATCAAATTGCATGCACACTCTAATCAAATTATTATGCAAGAAACCCCCCTAATGGAACTTTATCTCAATTCATTTATTACAATAACCCAACAATTGTAAAAGGAGATCATACAAACATGCATAAATATAAAAATAAAACAGACCTCCGATCTATGTATAGGACTGAATCGACTTTCCAATGCCACAAGAATGCCGAAAAAAGATCACTGAGTCAAAAGATATACCCTCCGAAGTGAAAAAAATTTCATCTGAGTTCAAATACCTACAAAATAAATCTGGAACAAAATCTAGTAAAAAAAACCTACACCACTGGATTGGCATCAGAATCAGCTTTCCAACGGTATCTTATTTGTGAAAAACAGAGATCATATGCAAAAAATACACCCGATTTTGTGAAAAGTGCTCCAGAATGCCCAATAAGGATTGCAGGCCCCCCTAGGGGCTAAAAAAAATTCAGCCCCTGGTCCTGTGCGTGACCAGGGGCTAGAGGGTAGTAGCTAGGGGAAAAGCCCCTGGTTCTCCATAGAACTACTGCTGGGGCTGGGCAACTGGCCAGGGGCTAGGCGCATAGCGCCTGGTCCCCCATAGGACCGGAGCCAGTGCTGCAGAGGCCCGCGAGGGCTAAGCTCGAGCCGACAGTGCTGATGAGTGGCGCCGCCAAGATGAGCAGCCCTCCGATGGCCGCGTGGTGGCCAGTGGGCAGTGGGGAGATTTTATATGGGGAGCACCAACGGTGCAATAAAAAATTCAAATTTTTTTAATTTTTTTCAAAAAATGTGCCCTGGGGAGCATGCTGGGGAGGTCGTACGGCCCCCCAGGCAAAAAAAATTTGCCTTCCAGACCAACTGCTCAGAAATTGATGAAATGAAGGGTGTTCTTAGGGTTTTTTGCCTCTACAAATGCAATGGTGACCTTCGTTTGTGCCCAAATTGCTCCAAAAATTTGGCTACCCCCAGATCTTGCAAAAAATCTCCCAGCTTGAAACCCTCATGGATCTAACAAATGATGACCAAAATATGCAAAATAAAAGCCAATCCTGACTTTTTACAGTGCTCTAAATCCAATGGTGAAGCCCGATCTGATCCAAAATTCCTCATAAATGAACTCAAGGCATGATACCCTCGAGGAATCCCGAACGAACTTTGCAATGATTTTCTCAAAAATCTGAGAAGGGGTTGCACATCAAGGCTCTAATACCATGTTAGAAACGAAGATCTAAAATACAAACCAGAAGATCCTTCCACAGAAGAGAAAAATAGAAAAAGCAAAGATATTGCAAAAAGATGTGCAACAAAATATTATTCAAAGTACAATAATTACAAGAGATAATTTGCTTTATAAAAGCAAAGATGCATAACCCTAATCTTATCTTGAGCAACAAGATAGCTCAAGAAGATTAAGTTGAGAATAAATAAACCTAGG
Organism: Sequoia sempervirens; assembly: GCA_007258455.2. Classification (NCBI taxonomy): domain Eukaryota; kingdom Viridiplantae; phylum Streptophyta; class Pinopsida; order Cupressales; family Cupressaceae; genus Sequoia; species Sequoia sempervirens. The sequence goes on along the minus strand of VDFB02271358.1, from coordinate 151,674,250 downwards.
AATTAAAAATTACCTATGTAGAGTTATGCAAGTGTAATTAAATATTAATTACACTAACAGTATTTATAGGATTTTCAAGGCATCTTGTGATGTGGCAGCAATCAATGGTGGAGATTCAGACATGAGAGATGAATAGTGAAGATGGAAGAATCTTGGAGGATGTTCCCTTGACCAAAGACAACATGCCAAGAGTGTGGGAGAATAAAGTGTGTAAAAAGGCCAAGTGTGTGGGAGAATAAAATGTGTGAAAAGGCCAAGTGTGTGGGAGAATAAAATGTGTGAAAAGTCCAAGTGTCCAACATGTGCCTAAATTCAAAATTAGGAATTTAAATATTAGTCATTTTTAAATACATGTGACATTTGATGAGGTGGCAAGAGGGAAAGTTGTAGACATGTGCTTAAATTTAAATTTGGGATTTAAATTTTTTGGAAAAGATTATTAATTAAATAAATAAAACTATGTGAATTTGTTTATTTAATTAAAATAGAAGAATGTGATTTTAGATTGAAGAATTAGAAGAGTGAACTATATAAATAAATTGATAATTTATTTATAAGTAGATGAAATAAAAGGGGTAATTAATTAAATAACTAGTATTTAATTAATTAATTGTCTTGACCAATTTTAGGTGTATACAACTATACTTACCAAAATAGTTGATTCATTGCACCAAGATACATCTCAACCCAAAAATCAATACACTCTTCCATTGGTTAAACCATGTCATCAAAGCATTGAGTTGTGTCCAAAACCACATCAAGAAAAATATCTCCAATACCAAGAGGTTGGATATCAAGATCAACAACATCAAAAAACCCAATCACCACATCTCGAAGATCAATTACCACATCTTGAAGATCAATCACCACATCTCCAAGATCAATCACAACAAGAATCACCTCAACAATAACAAATCTCACAAGATCACAAATGTGAATACACTCCTTTTCGAGAACCAATCAAATCAGTACTAAGAAAGATATTCAATGCAAAACTCATCACTCTTCCAAAAGAAAGTTCTTTCAACTCTATCCTAGACTTCCCTTGGAATAGGGATGGATCTTATTGTGGGTACCATAGAGAAAATATTCATAAAGCATCAAATTGTGTTCAACTCAAAAATATCATCTAAGACCTTATTGATCAAAAAATAATAATTGTTGAGGACAAAGATCAAGATTCAACCACTAGTGATAGCAGTGACAATCTCTCCACCATATATTGAAAATAATGATCAAGATCTATCCATTAATGAGCACCTTGAGGATGTTTCTACCTCATCCAAAAATCAAATTAATAGACATCAAGAGTCACTTTTCAATCATGATCAAAATCCACCAACAATATCCCACGATGATCCATTTCAAGAAATGTTAACATCATTTGATCCTATGGTTGAAAACATTGACAGTCACTCCACCCCAATTATTGAAAACAATTATCAAGATCTATCCATCAATGAGCACCTTGAAGATGTTTCCACCTCATCCAATGATTAAATCAACATACATCAATAGTCACTTTTTAGTCATGATCAAAATCCCTCAACAATATCTGACAATGATATATTTCAAGGAGTGTTGGAATTATTTGATCCTATTGACATAATCCATGATCCATCGACTAATGATCATGTTGAAAATATCTCTACGTCACCTAATGAGTTAGAAAACATATCTCAAGAATTTATTCCAAAGCATGATCAACATCTTTCACCAAAGTCTAGCAATGATCCTTTCTAATACATATTGGCATCCTTTGACCACATGGCTATAGATATTGAAGAAATCCTCAACTCAACACTTGATCCAAATTCACTCAAAGATCAAGACGATATTGAGCTACTTCCTATTCCTAATAAAGACATCCAAGAACCCTTTGTAAGAAATTCATCCTTTGAAACTGACCCATGTCAAGAACTTGATCCAAAGTATGTCAAAAACAATTCCAAAATTAATCAAGATCAAGAATTCGTAACTCCAAGATACTTCAATGATCTAATGGACACTCTCCTATCTATAAAAGATGATCATATCCATATAGCACATACTCCTCCATCTACCCATGAGATGTTCTCTTTGGATGGACATGTAGATGATCTTCATTCAAAACAATAGTCGCATACTCTTGATATCATTACCAAGGAACAAGAGTCTCCTACTCTTAACATTTGTACACATGATCAAGATATAGAAAAATCTAGACATGTCAGAAATGGGTCATGAAGAATGCTTTTACATAAGTTTTGAATCAGAAACATCCTATGAAGGCATATCAAAAATGAATCATGAGGAAGAATTTTATGTGGACAGTGAATCATCAACACCTCTTGAAGAAGCATTAAAATCTGATATTTCACAAGATCAATCCAAAGATATGAATCAAGAAGTTATCCCACTTATGGAGGATCCTATCACGTATAAAATTGGATCACTTACCTTTTTTAGGGAAAGCTATTTTATCAATGAAGAAGCTATCACCTTTGAAGATCCACAACAGAGTAGAGAAGGATTAGCACCTTGTTTCTAAGGTAAATCATATCCTATTGCAAATAAAATGTTTCAATAGATGAATTATCAAGGTAGAGGATTAGGCCTACATGAACAAGGCATCCTAGAACTAGTGTAGATTATTGGAAATCCTAAGCATCAAGGTCTTGGTTATTCAGTACTAGGGGCAACTTCATCGCAAGCAAACATCAACATAGGAAACACGAAGAATACTTATGATAAAACTAGTGCCAATAATACAACCAACCACGTCATGAATCTTCATCCACCCATCACCCCATCCACGAATTGGGACCAAAATCAAAAGAAATATTTGAATCAAAGCACAAAGAACATTATCAAAGCAAAATAAGCTAAGAAGCATAATGGACAAATTAAATACACATGGATACCAAAAAATACAAAGAAAGATTATCCCTATCAAACTCCATTAGTCAAAGAAACTATGCGGCAAAATAAAAAAGGGAAAAGTATCTAGCAAAGATGTCCAAAAAGGAAAAAGTAGGCTTCTCAAGCAACATACAAATTATATCGAGCAGTTAGTCCTAATTCCACACACACTTCTATATGCACCCATCATTTTTCATCTTCCCAAGTTTGGAGAGTCAAAGGTTGCATGCTATCAACCTATCCATCTTTTATTCCTAAACACACTCCACCATCCATGCCTCCATGCATGATATCCAATTCTCACATTGACCATGTATTGGAAGCAACCCTTCATCATAAGGATTCAGAGGGCATCCTATCACAATATGAGCACAAATACAAAGTTAACTCTGATATCAACAAAGTAGATTAGGAATCTAAAAAGTTGTATTCAAGTGCACGTATCTTAGCAAAGTAGCTTCTTCAAGTAGGATATTGATGGAACGTTATGATAGAACCATCTACATCGACACCACTAGGTGGTTCATCATGAGCTTAAAATCATTCAGAAAAATCAAAAAAATAAAAAAATATGAAAATAGTAAAGATAAAAAAATTGTCCTCCAGTGAAAACCACTATGGTGGCACTTTGGACAAGTACCATGATGAAAACCTAGTAAACAGGCATCATGTGTAGAATCGAGCATCTACGTGTGCTAGTTCAGGTGAAAACATCTTATCTTATTCATAATAAATCCAACATTTCATCCATCTCATTCATAATAAATCCATTTGTAGACATCTAAATTTGACCACTTCCATATGGTCAAAGACGTCTCCTTATTCATCCAGTTGCTTATCCCCTCTGTTAATATTAATTAAATCATTTGTTTAATTAATACCTTGCATCTTACATAGGGTTCATAAAGTATTTAATTTAATAAATACTTTACCCCTCTTTCTCCTCTAAATTAAATAAATACACCATTTTATTTTATTTAGTCATATTACCTTTTTGGAATTTAAATTCATTTTTTAATTCTTCTTTTTCTCTCTCATTGTCACATCCTCCAACTTTTGCAAGTTGGTCTCTAATCCATCTTAACTCCTTCATCTTCTTCTAATTAACTATGGTTAGCATATGCACACCCCTAATCATCATTAGGGTCACATCCTCCATAATCTCCCACTTGTTTCTAATAAGTCATTAGTCCATCTAATTATTTGCACAACCTTAACCAAGGTCATTAACCATATTTAGCACCACCTTTTTGGTCCAACCTTTGCATTTATCTCTTTTTAGCATTGACCCTCTTTTCCCATGTGAATTTTTAATTTAATTCACATGTTATTTATCCTAGATTCTCCTCTTCCCTATGTGAATTTTTAATTCACATTCTATCTTCAAGGCTTCTAGAACCTTGGACTTGTCACATCATCCACATGTGACCAAGTCCCACCTTTTTGGAGCTCACCTTTTATCCTTTAGACTCTCCTAAGAATGTGAATTTTTAATTCACATTTATTTCTCCAACCACCTCTCCTTTTCCCATGGAGATTTTTGAGGAATTCCAAAAAATTTCAAATGTCCCTTTCACTCTCACTTGGGGACAAGAAATTCCTTTTTGAGGAAATTTTTTCACTCCCCAAGGTACTTGGAAGGTACTTGTCCTTCCTCCACCTCATGTCCACCTTATCTTTCTTAAGCCTCTCCCCTTGCCACATATCAAGATGTGAGGGCTTGTGAGTTCTCAACTCACCATAGCCCTACATCTTGGCCATGTGGAGGATCAATCTCAACCGTCCATTTCTTCTAGGAATTCTCAACATTCCTATAAATACCCCCTCTTTTCTCTTATTAGAGGGAGATCATTTTGCTATCCAAAATCTTGCAATTTTGTTTCTCAATCTACACTTAGCCATTTGCATCCATTTTGTCTAACTATCTTGCATCTACTTGCCATCAAGGAGCATACATCTCATCTACAATCAAAGGGCCAACCAAAGAACAAATCTACAAGGTAAAAGGTTCCATTTTTATGTTGTTGAGTTCATCATTTTCCCAATCTTAAAGTGTAGGGTGTTTTTAGTTGTTATTTTCACTCTGTTTAGTTTGTTGCTCATCTTTTAATGATTATATTCACCCTATCACACCATTCATCCATGAACCATTTATCCAACCCATTGCCATCTATCTACATTATCTTGATCTTGATGAAAGATTAGTGTACACTTTACACATGCTTATGGTAAACATCTTGACATGGATCATTTTCATTGATCCTATCCTACCCAACATTACCTGAGCCATGAAGCACTATCCAAATGAGCATCCTCTATTTGAATACCTTATCTTATCGCAAGATAATCCATATCCATCCATCCATACACCTATCCAAGAATCCATCCATGGCATTTCAAACATTGCTAGACATTGGGGGCATATATTTACATCTTGCTTCAGGAATAAATCTTAATCTATATCCTCCAACTTATGTGGTTATCCGAACAATGCCAAACGTAAAATTAAATTGGTCAAAGCATTTGTGAGCAAGAATCAAAATCACTAGCCCATAAAATATTTTGACAAGAAGAAATTCAATATTCATATTTCATCAAACATCAATCCAAACAATCAATATTAGTTGCATCTAATTGGTACTTCAATGTCATATCAAATCATTCAAAATAATTTTGTTCCAAAATCAAGCTTCAAAATCCTAATTAATCAAATCTAATCAATCCATCAATCAAATCCAATCAATCCATCATCATCTCAGGATATCTAGCCCAATCCTCGTGTTGCTAAAACACTATCCTTGCATTTTTGTGTATCCCCAACAATATTATCATCATCAATCCATCGATCTGATCAATCAACCTTACCTTGGTTTTCAACAAAATCCCAAATAGATCACTGATATCATCACACATATCCATATTGTCAAAATCATGCAAAAATCCAAAAACATCCAAAACATACCAAAATCCCAAAATAGGCTCAAAAAGTTAGAAAATGTCCAAAACATGGTATCTGAACTATGTCGTCTTTGAGCTTAAATATAAGCAAGGCTAATCTTTGATTAGCCCCCAAGACACAAAATCCAAAAAGATTCATAAATATCATAAAGCACCAAAAAAATTGGAAATTTTGAAAAATAAAAACATTCATAAAACATCTCAAAAATACCAAAATAGCCTCAAAATATTTCAAAACATCAAAAACATCCAAATATTTGAAAAAAATATATCCATCCCATTTCGCATTCACCCATAATAAACATCCACTCATAATAAGTCATCATCAACCCCAACCTTTGGTATGACAATTGAAAACAAGTCTAGAAAATTAAAAATGAAAACTCAAACGTCCAAGTCTCAAGTCTAGGTCAAGTAGGTAAACAAGTTGGTAACGCATTGATACTAATATCCCATCATCCATTTTGTCCCAAATCATCTAATAACATCATGTCCTAGGATGCATCCTTCCTACAAAGGACACCAACATCAAGCATCACCGTAGTTTAGTCTTGGCTAGTGGTATGAAGAACATTAGCTTGTTTGTTTACTTGATCTTTGTCTTGTTGACTTATCTTATTGCACTCATTCCAATGACCTCTCAATGATGTCTACACAAAATTATTTAGAGAGAAAGGAATGGGGCATTGATCATTATCTTTTGTTTGTTGTGCTTGTTGGATATTCTTGTAATATAACTTTGGTCATGCGTATTTTGTTTGGTTTATAGGGAAGGTGTTTTAGGTGTCTTGTTGACCACATAGGAGGGCTTTCTCTTCTATCTTTTGGTCTGAGACATTTGAAATATCTGAACTGCATTCTAAATAAAATTTTGTATGCCAGGTGTGAACAAGGATACTTGTATCTGATTGTCGAGTCAAATTCAATCACACTAGGCACAAAGCCATCCTAGTTCTTTATACCTTGATGCATCATGCCTACGTGTGTTATCAAAAATAAGGTAAGTAAGCTCTTTTAAAATCCAAATCCCTAACAAGCAATACATCATCATCATTCATTGTCATCTCTAGTAAAGTCTCAACAGATCATAGACTTATTGGATCCTCTTTTCAACTTTTCATTTCTTCTTTCTTCTCTCCATGCTAACATGGTATCATGGTAGTCAACCAAACATCACTAATGCATCCATCCTACATCCACAAATCATCAGCATATTGCATATCACATGTAATAGGAAACACCAATCATTTCACATGCATGGCATTTCCATCATTGCACCATAATATAGATTGGTTATTCTAAGCATCTTAAAACCATCTCATTTGCATCATCGTCATAACCATCCATACGTCCATCTTGAACCTATTTTTTGTGAGATCTCTCGAGGGGGCAGCATACCAACATACTTCTCACCGGGGCAATGGTGGGGCATCCAAAAAATTAAAAAAAATTATCTCGGCAAGGTTATTCTTTGAACCAATGCAACAGGTACATTGCTTCAAAGAGGGGCAAAATGTAGACACTCAAAATATCCTAATTGATATCATGCATTCAATCCTAATTAACTAACACTGATTCTTCATTGATCACATCCACACTAACCAATTAATTGAATAATCTTCATTTAATTAATTCCTCCTAAAAATAAAATAATACATGTTATCAGGTTATTTCATCATATTCTTCCTTTAATTAAATAAATCAACCTTATTTAATTAAATCATCATATTCTTCCTTTAATTAAAAAAAATCAACTTTATTTAATTAAATCCTAATATTCTTCCTTTAATTAAATAAATCAACTTTATTTAATTAAATCCTAATGTTTTTCATTTAATTGAATAAATCGTTTTATTTAATTAAATTACTAATCTCCCAACTATGCTCTCATTTGATTTAAATAAATCTATATATCTAAATCAAATGTCAAATCAAACTAACTTCATCTATGTTAATTAATCCTAATTAACTCCTAACACTAATCCTCCATTCCTCTAGCTTTTGCAAGTTGCACATGTAAATCAATTTATTTGATTTATTAATTCCTCCTATTTTCATTCAAATATGACATATTCTTGGAATATTCCACCTATTTGAAATCTCCCTCCCAAAGGACTTTTGTCCTCCAACTTCGCATTAAAAGCTCTTACATGTCCTCTCCTTGAGCCAACTTGGCATTAATTCCTCTTGTATCCCTCCATACACAAGTCACTTCTTCAAATTCAAATTCCACCTACATGCATTTAACATGCACATTGTTCAAAATGTGCTCCACTCTCCTTCATTAGCATGTTGACAAGTGGTACAATGCCATCGATCCAGTCTTTAATTCCACATTCATCCTATTCTTCAATCCTCCATCCTTCTCCATTATAAATAGAGGCTTTCTCTATTGATTTGGGATCCAGAATCATACACAACTTCAAGCAAGGTTATTATCCACAAGTTTATGCAAGTTCATCCACATGTTCATCCAAGTTAGCATAGAATCTCATCATCCATAGTTAGGTTATTGGAATTTTGCATCAAGAAAGCACACATTTCATCCATCATCAAGCTTATTAAGGAATTTGGAAAGGAATTCTTTCCACATCAAAGAAGCACCAATTCCCCTATGGGATGCTGGTGTGAGCATTTAGAATAAAATTTCATTATTAGTTTACTTCATATTTTGCTTTGATTTCATGTTCTTATGCTTGAATGAATTTCATGGGGAATGCTTGTTTACACTTGTTTATGGACTAATGTTTGATTGTTTGTTCATGTTTGAGCAGGTCTAGGAAAAGCACTCCACAAGTTTAAACAAATCTCATTTGTTCATCATTTTCACCAATCTCTTAGTTGACTATCTCCCACTATTTTCTTTTTTTGTATATTTCTGCCACTATTGGTTTCCGTTCCTTCAAACTCTTCCCTACTAGAACACCTTTCACTTCTTCAAAATTGGTGTATTACAACCTTGAATTAAGTTAACCAAAGGTTATTTATGAATACTACTTTTAAGGCACTTCCATCTCTTTTATTCATAATATATATTTAAGCCTTGTTGGAAATAGGATGCCATTTAATTGCAATCCTAAACATTATTTATATCATGTATCTCCTAAGTCCTTGGAAAGTGTTCTCAAACACTAGGATTAGATAGAGATTAATATTAAATGAAATAATCATGTTAATTGAAATTTGTAATTAATTCTAAATGTTAGGAGCATGTGAGGGCATCCAATATGAGTTCCTAAATAATAGGGGCACATGGGGCGCCCACATGGAAGGTGGCACTCACATTGAGTTGATTTAACTATTTGGAGTAAGAGATAACAATTATGTAATGCATGTAAAGATCCTAAGAGTTAGGGATTGATGTTTACATGCATGAAGTTTAGTTCAGTTCAATTCATTTTAGTTTAGTTCAATTCAGTTTTGTTTTGCTCTGTTCTGTTTTGTTCAGTTCAATTATCTTTAGTTAGTTTTAGTTGAATGCTAGTTGACTTCAGTTAACTTGGAATTCATGACTAATGGCTTGAGTTGCATGACAGATAACACGGTACTTCCTTCAATTAATAGGGGATGGCCATTCTTGCATGAATGGTGGAGAGATATGTTTCAGTTAACAGAGAATGACTTGGACCCACCTTGGGTGCCCAAGTTGGCTTCTTGGAGTTAACTCCTTTGCATGCTAAGATATTTCAGAAAGTTGAGTTAAGTTGGCCCATTCTTGGGTGCCTACTTTGAGTATAAGCCTTGAAGATATTTACAGAATAAATATTGAGTTAGTACTTTTTTGGGATGCCCAAATGGATGAAGGAGATAATTTGACATTGTTCTTCATGACATAACTTTACTTGCAAGAGATAGGTGTACCTTTTTGTGTGATAGGCATTGAGCATTGTAATTAACTCTTTTGGAGTTTACAAAGTTGATTATTGCCTATTTATCTCAAGCAAGTTGAAGAGAGTTATTATTAGTTTTATTGTAGGTTGTGAAGAATATTTGGTGAAGGAAAAAGAAACATTCTCAAGCAAGAATTGAAATTATTGTAATCTACTTCAGAGATTAAATAATACATTGATTCTTGGAGGATTTTTTTTCCCAAAAGGGTTTATCCATGGTATATGTTGTGTATCTTCTAATATTCTATCTATTTCTTCTACAACCTTTTATCTTCATTCTACAAATGATTAAATGAATTAATTAGATAATCACTCACAAAGAATATGTAACAAAAAATACATATTTAGACCAGCAAGTATAATAGTTTTACAAAGTATTAAGCTACATAAACACCTCAATTTTCAAAAAACCTATGAAGTACTGAAGTAATGCAAGTAGGTGAGCCACAACTAATGTATAAGAGACAACATTAAATTATTCATATTTTATGGCATTAAACTTTAAGCCTCTCTCCCATCGTTAATTAGTTAGTAATAAAATTTAATATTTAAATCCTTAAAATAATGGTAAAATAGTGGATGTGAAAAGCAAAGGATACTTAAATGGTACTAATATCCAATTTTTGTACCCGAAGTGATAAAGTTATTAATCCAAACCTATTTTTAAATTTTCCATGAGAACAATATGGTTAATAACATTTACTTGGCATAGCCGTTATCATATTTAGCTTTCTTAATTGTGTTGGGAATTTTTACGAGAAAACAAAAGTTTTAAGATGATGCTTTTACGCTCAGAGTTTATATCAATATTTATAACCACGTAAGTCAAGCTTTAACGTGCACTTAGCAGTTATAAATTTCACACCAAAAAGAAAAAAGAGCTAATATAACATTATTATTGTTGTAAATAGAAGTTAATATTAAAATTAATTTTTACAAGGAAAATAAATATTAATATATATATTTACCTAGAAAATATCATTACTAACTTGGTGTTAAGTAAATATCATTTTTAGTAATATCATAGTAAATTAATTCTAATATTAATGTTACAAAGAAGATGAACACTAATATTATGTCGGAAACACAAGGGCATACAACTAAGAGGGGGGGTGAATCAGTTGTCCCAGAAATTTAAAACTTATTAACTTTATCAAGCTTATTCTCATATCTGATTATTAACCATGAAAGCATAAATCGTAAACACATCAAAAACACACATAACACCAAATTTTTTTACATGGAAACCCTGTTAGGGGAAAACCCATGGTGGAGGTCAGTCCACAAGATTATACCCTATTAAAAGTATAAAGAAATATGAGTGGGGAATGCACATGCATTCATGCACACTACCTAGAGCTCACTGCTCAATTACAACAAGGCTTACTACCCAAAGGAAGACAAAATGTCTTACAAAAAGATTTGGATTACATCCACAGGGATTTGAACTGATAAATAGCATCTGCTAATGCCTTATCACAGTTATGGTTAAGCACATGAATACTTCTTCACTTTTCTTCACTCTTCTTCACTCTTCTTCACACTCTACTCTACCTTTGAATGATTTAGAAAATTATTCATGCACACACACATTCAACATACATCAAATGAAATAAACAATCGCTTATATATATCTATAACAAGAAATTAAACCACTACATGTTAGATTTAATGAAAATAATAAAATGATAACAAACTATCAGCCCAAAACAATAACAATTATTAATGTGAATCAAACAAGGTTGGCCACAACTTAGTGAAGACCCAAAATAACATCTTCAAACATGAACCACCTTCAAAAATTATTCCTCGAAGATCCACAACACGCTACAAACACCTTGTCGACCAAAAACATGAAAAACATGAACACGCAAGAGAAAATATCAGATCACGAGCACAACGATCAATGCAGACGTGCAAAATAGATAGAGCACAATCTAGAAACATCCACAAACATCATGAATCGCTAGATAAGCATCCACAACAACTAAACGCAATGAAATCACATCATCTTCATTCAAGAACACAAACTGAAGTAATAGAAAGACTATCAAAATACAAAAATTCATAACTCGATCAAATCTTCACGCAGATCTTTGAAACTCAACATGGATAAACTAGATATACTCGACAAGAAACCCTTTAGTCCACAACCTCTGATCATCAATTTACTGAACTCACTGACAAACTGAACTTCACTTCACCATAGATAACTTGCAACTCATTTCATCACAATTTTCTCAATATCCTTGACATATATAGTTTCTAATGCATTAATGCTACTAGTGTTGACATCAATGACAACCGCATATCAACAACATAACCACAACATCCAACATATTATTATAAGAAAATAATAATAATAATAATAATAATAATAATAATGACAGTAGTATTAACCTTGTTAAGGTTAGAAAATCATAATGTCTCTAGGACAATTGCTTAAAGGTGAGGGTAATTTCTATAAATAAAATTTTTAACTTAACCCTTAAGGTTAATCTCAGCATTAGTAATATTAAATATCAATATTAATATCATTAATAATTTGTTTGTTAATTCTAAATTTAATAATAAATTCAATATTTATTATTAAAATTACTGGTAATGTTAATATTAAGGGTTAGTATTAACATTAGTGACAATAATATAACAAGGTAACTGGTAAATACTAATATTACATTTAAAAAAAAAAAATGTGTTGTTTGCCACTTGGGATAAAAAAAAATTGGGCATGACAATGAACGTACAAGCCTAATGATGATAGTGTTTTCTGACAATTGTGTAAGGTATTATTCCAATGTTTTGAAACTAGGTTTTTGAAAAATTCTAAGATGTGCAAGAAAGCAGGGTGATAGTGGCTATTGTCTAGGACAATAGTGATGAAAATTATGATAATAGCGGTTATGTTTCAAGAACGACTACAACAGTCTTGACAAGAGCAGTCCTGTTATGATAGTGACCTAGTGCAAACAAAGATTATAGTAGCGATTTGATACTCAGTAGCGAACAAATTTTAGGATGACTACAATAAAATGTTGAAATAAGAGTAGAAAAATGCACAATAGCAATTTTGTTTTGACAGTTGTTGGTTTGTTTGACAATTTCTGATAAGTTCACAATTTTTTATGTTTGAAGTCTAATGTTTCAGGAGATGTGTTTGATAGCAAGTGATGCATACAACAAACATAAATTATTGCAATAAATTACTCAATGGTAAAGGGGGATATTTCATGGACCTTCTTCCATTAAGATACACTGGTATAGCTCAAAGAATATTAGTCAAATTACACCCTAAGGAATAAAGGTACATTCTTTGTCATAGGCTTACCTCACCCTCAAAAGAGTGATGAATCTGAATCTATAGAGGGGTCAAATAGGACATATCAAGGAAATGTACTATCTTGATACTTTTGACCTTGTAAAAGAGGATAAAATCTTAAGACTTATGCCTCAACTATAAACCAAATGTGGTAACTTCTATTGAGCGGTGCTATTCCTATGCACTAGTTTGAAGAACATTTTGAAAAGACTTGGATTGGTTTCTAGATACAAGGTGTGTAATGACAAATGTGAACACCAAAGGTATGCATCAAGCGTGATCCACTTAAGTCTCTATCCTATCATGTGAAACTCATTACATTTCCATGAGGACTTTGGCACATTATGGCATTCATGCCCCAGATTCACACTACTTGCTTTTGCTTCCATACACTTTATATATTCTATTGGTAAACCTACTTTTAGGATTTCCTTGAGTTCTCCATTGTGGGATGTATATCAAAGGTAGACCCTTATCCAAAAAAGGGAAGGCTTACATGTTCTTGGTATTTCTCATCACCCAAGATTTCCAAAAGGAACAAGTAGAGAGAATACACACACAAGAGCACCTTCGATGACCCACAAAAAATATAAAGAGCCCAAAGTATTTTTCATCACCCAAGATCATCAAAAGATGCAAGGGGAGAGGATACACACTTGGCTTTCCAATCATGGAAGAGATGGTGGAAAATTTATTGTAATTAGATTTTAATCCCAAATGAAGTGTTAAAGATATCAATTCATGTTTTAAAGCACCAAATTCAAATGCTAGAGACTTCAAACACACATACAAATGCTTGAAAATAAAAGGACCATTGAAGAAGGGGTTGCAAGCCAAAAAAAATTCATCGCAATTAGATTTTTTAAGCCAAAATGAAATGTTATAGATAGCAATTTGTGTTTTAAAGCACCAAATTCAAAATTTAGAGACTTCAAACACACATATAAATTCTTGGAAATAAAATGATCTTGAAGAAGGTTCTGCAAGCAAATGTGTTAGTAGTTTAAGCCTTTAAGAGTCTTGGACCATTCGTCAACCCTACAAGCAAATTATTAGTACTTCAATGAAAGATATGCTATCACCTTACAAGAGTTGCACCAATTTTTTTTTATAATCTTAAAAAATAGCAAATAGCAATTGAGTTAGGGTTAGGGTTAGGTAAAAACTAAGAATCCAAGAAAGTTTGACAAACTAAAATAGAAGTAGGAAATAATATGATACTAGCTTTGTCACCTATGATAGTAGCTCTATAATTGGTATGTATGTGGTTGTGTCAGACAATAGTGCCAAAAAAATAGGATGATAGAGGTTCTCCACAGAATGATAGTAGCTCAAGAATGGCAGTCAACATAAACACAGTCTGAAACCTTTGAAACAAAAAAACAATAGTGATTCATTTCAATGATAGAGATTAGTTTTTAGGATGACCATGGTGGAAAAATAAGGCAATAGCAGCATGATTCCCAAATGAAAGCATCTCTTCTCTTGCACAAAATGAAAACCTCTATCAAAATATCAAAAAAATAGAATGCCAGCAGTCAACTTGATGCAATGGCAGCTAAAAAATATAACAACCATGTTTGGATTTTAAGACTATAGTGACCCAATTGACAAAAGTGACCTCTACAAAACATGGAAATGACTTAGAACCTGCAACTAATCACAAAACTTGATGAAAATTTTAGAGTCAAGGACCTAGGTCCCACCAAGCGTGCCAATTTATGTAAGAGGGAAATATGGATAACTGATGTGAAAAGGGGATTAATGATGCAAATGAAGTGAAATGATGCCAATATTGAAAAAATAGAGTTTTAGGATGTCTTATATGCATTAGGAATTTTTACATGTCTACAAAAATATTTTATAAAACTTATATCATTAATAAATCCATTATAGTAGTTAACAAAAATTTATGTTTCTTCCTCACTATTTTTATTAAAATTTAAAATTAAAATTCATAAAACTTTGTATCATTCACCTTTTTACTTCTTGTATAAAAACTAAGAATATAAATCAACATTTATTTTGTTTAATTTATTATATTTTTATAAAATTATAAAATATAACATGACATAATAATATCATTCAATTTAATATAATTTTATTTATTTAAATATTTTTCATAAAAAAAAATATATTAATTTTTGGTATTACAATTTTGGGACGCAAAATATACATATAGTTGAAATTAAAAGTAAACGTGTTAATTTCATGGATTGTAAAATATTGATCTCTATTATACTATTTTTTCTTATAATAAAATTATAAAAAACAATAATATTGAAGAGGATTTTGTGGAGGTGTTCAAGAGGAACTTGGCTCTACTAGGGCTTGTGTCTTTTATAATGTCTTTCGCTATCCTTATGTCACTTTGAATGTTTAATGTAGGAAAGGCTCTAATATTTTACATTTATTACTATTTTTTAGCTAGTCCTTTTTATGGCCTCAAACATATTCAACTAAATAGTTCATGTTGTTGTTGATATTTTGGTGGCTCTAAATAATGACACCTCCGATAAAGCATCCATCATTGTTTTCCAAAGGTTTTTCATGAG
Organism: Sequoia sempervirens; assembly: GCA_007258455.2. Taxonomy (NCBI): domain Eukaryota; kingdom Viridiplantae; phylum Streptophyta; class Pinopsida; order Cupressales; family Cupressaceae; genus Sequoia; species Sequoia sempervirens. The sequence goes on along the minus strand of VDFB02271358.1, from coordinate 151,658,627 downwards.
GTAAGCAATATCATTCTCTAGTACATGTGGTTTTACCAATCCCTAAATTTGATAATAGATGTAAGTGGTTAGACAATTTTACTTTGATAGGGAATTTTTTGGGATGAATCCCCCAAAAATCATGCTTCAATACTAGGTTAATAGAATTGGGGTTTGCATGGGATCTATCTTGATGCTATTTAGAGCCTTACTAAAGAGTTCTTTCTTTTTCACTTTATTTAATCTAGTCATGTTGAGGCCATTTTCAAGAATGGTCCATTCTATGTTCATTTTTTAATCTTATTCTTTCAACCATGGATGTGTGATTTCACTATCTCAGATGAAAACATGATTCATATGCCAATTTTTTTCAGTTCCTTGTCTTACCCCTTCCTTGTTGGAAATTTTTAACCATAATTATTGCTTCCCTTAGGAAAGTCATATGTGTTGAGCTTAATATGTTTTATCAAGCTCATGCATATAAATGTGTCTGTTCAGATTGACTTATCCAAGGATTTGAAAGAATATGTGGACATTCATATTGGACATATTTTCCACACCCAATTTGTGTTATACCTTAATATTCTCAATACTTGTTTTTTGTGCTAATTTATTGAGCATAAGATTAAGTATTTCTATCTTGTGGACCAACAAGTCAAATCATATCCATAGTCTATTGAGGTTCCTCCCTCAAAATTTGAGGTAAAATGGATAGTAGTTTAAAACCACAAAAAAATGAATGCCAACTTTGGTGGTTCCCAAGATAATCCCAACCCACTTCATATCACCCAACTACCAAGAGAAGTTTCAAACCATTCTAAGAAGGGGAATGAGGTTATCCCACCTACTAATGAGAATTCCTCTAGAAAAAGTGATGCAGAAGCATCCTTGGTTGTAAAGAAATCTCGTATCAACCAAAAACATTTATTTTCTTGAATTTCATTTTGTAATTAGTTTCAACATTTAATTCCACATTTCACTGCATTATCATTTCTTAGCTCATAGAGCAGGATATAATATCTACACAATGGCATATACATCATATCAATATTTTGGGATATTTACATTTGTTTGCAAAAAGTTATTACTCTCAAAATTTCACTATAATACATAGTTTGAGCATTTGGGGCTGACATGGTCTAGAATTCATTATGCAGACCTATTTCATAGGTGTGGAGCTTAATGTAGTATCATACAAGAATTTTGGATCCAATGGTATCTTTCTTGGAGATCCACAATATGTTACATTTTGTGAATAAATTATCTCCTCATGATTAAGGCTGACCTACACACTTGATCATTCATCGCAATTGTAAACCCTTGAGGCCAATGTGGACCATTATTGGAGCTAGAGAGTCATATTTAAGGTAATTTTTAATTCATAGGAAAGTATTCATCAAGAGTTAGTTAGGATTTCATGATTAGAGTTTAGAAATTTTGCATTACCCCATTGTGGGATTGTAATAAGTCCTCTGACCAGTTGTAATGTTGTAATTCCCTTATGGCAAGCCTATGAGCCTAGATTATTTTGCATATGATGCATGTAAGATTTCCAATCATTGAATCAATGAAATTTGATGTTTCTTGATCACTATATTATGTTATTTCCATTGTGTTGAATCTAAGCTACATGGTTGGATGGTCCTTCCTAGAATCTCCATCTATGACTGCACCAAGTGGTATTAGAGTGCGTTGAGAGTCCTGAAGGCATTCCTTCTGCTGAAAAGATTGTTGACTTGAGGTAGACTACATGTTTTTTCAACTGATCATCGACTATGAAGTAGTTGAAACCCTTGTAGCTAGATTATTGAATTCAAGCAGTTGTACCAAATATAAGGCGAGAGATGCCACCAAGGAGAGCACCTACTATGACAAATTTTGCTAGAAAAATGGATGAAATTTTAGATATGACATGAGCAATTTGAATCTGATTAGATGCAGTAGAAGAAGATAGAAGGCAAGGCCTAAACCCTATACATGAGGATGAAAGAAATGATGATCTAGATCATGTTGTGAATCAAATTGAAGAATACCTAAGCAAATAAGAAGAAGAATAAGATTGAGTAAAGATATTGAAATCTATTTCAAAAATTGGTAAGTGGCCTAGAATTAAAATTCAAAACTACGCAAGAAATTTAAACCCTAAGGAATTTATTGATTTGATCAATGATATGAAAGAATACTTTGAATATGAAGAAATTGAAGATCTGGAAAGAGTGAGATTTGCAAAAACCAATTTGAAAGGTCATGTTGCTCTATGGTGGAAATATGTTCAATTAGATAGTGTGATCAGGAGTAAATGTGATCCCAGAAACAAGCAACAACACAAAACATGCAAGAAACCAACTAAGCACCTAACACCTCAAGATAAGGCAAAAAAGTTGAACTTAACAAAATAGATAGAATGATAATACCTTGTTAAGTTGTCATTTGGTTGTCCCTTTGATTTTTGACGTGATGTATGCTCCTCTTGATGGAAAAATATGCACAAATGATATGTAATATGGATGGAAAATGGATGAAAATATTAAGATGAATGCAAGGAATGCAAGTTTTTAGCTAAGTATGGCTCAAATAAAAAAATTGCAAGAGTTTGATTATCACAATGATCAACAACCCTAAATGAGAGAAAAGAGGGGGTATTTATAGAGGTTTTTGAATTCTATAGAGAATTCAATGGTTGAGATTAAACCAACAAGGCCAAAATGAAGGTCTATAGTGAGTTGAGAACTAACAAGCCCTCACATCTTGACATGAAATATGAGGTGGCATAGACATGGTGATGTGTAAGTGATGTGGAAGGAGGGTACATGATGTGGAGAAGGACAAGTACTTTGCAAGTACCTTGGGGGATGAGAATATTTCCTCAAAAAGGAACTTCTTGTTTCCAAATGGGAATGAAAGTGACTTTTGAGGAATTTTAGAATTCCTCAAAAATCTTCATGGGAAAAGGGAAAGTAGTTCTATAAATAAATATGAATTAAAAATTCACATACTTGTAAAAATCTTATGGACAAGACAAGGTTCCAAAAAGGGAAGCACTTGTCCACATGTGACTTGATGTGACAAGTTAAAAGATTATAGAAGATGCATGGGAAAAGGAGATTCTAGAAGGAATAAATGTGAATTTAAAATTCACATGGGAAAGAGGGTCATTGCTAAGAAAGGAAAATGGAAAGGTTGACTAAAAAGGCATGCTAAATGTGGATAATGACATTGATTAAGGTTGTACAAACACATGATTAAGAGGATTAATGAAAGATTAGAAGCAAGTGGAAAATGTTGCAGGATGTGACATTAATCTTGATTAAGGTGTGCAAATCATAATCACAAATTAATTAAATTAATCATGATTAGAAGAGGGTTATGGAGGATGTGGCAATGAGAGAGAAAAAGAGGAATTAAAAATTGACTTAAATTGAAGAATTCACATGACTAAAGTGATGTATTTATTTAATTTAGAGAGGTAAAAGTATTTAATTTATTTAATTAAACAATTTATGAGCCTTGGGAAAAGAATGAAATATTAATTAAATGAGTAATTTAATTAATACCGGCAAAGAGGATGAGGTAGAAAAGTAAAGGGATGAATAAGGAGATGACTTTGACCATATGGAAGTGCTCAAATTTGGATGTCTACATTTTTCCCCTCTTCAAAACACTGTTAGGATAATAGGGTTTCGAAGAAAATAAAATGCAGATGACTCTATAGAAGCAACCAGAAAAAGATGCTCTAGCATAGGGGAGGCTACGTGAGCTTCCCAAATGGAGGGAAATGAAAAAAGATGCCCCAGTCTCGCAAGGGAAGGCCCATGATGGATGAATGGGGAAGAATGGTAGGGTATGCCCCCTCGAGGAGGTGGACGAGGAAGGAAAATGGGTCCTGGGTGACTACTCAAAAGTATAGAGTGGTATATGTCATTGGAAACAACAAGAAAAACTGAGAAGATCGGATCTTGAACGAAGGAAAATGGATGCACAGTTTGCAAATGGCGGCTCTAGGAAGATAGACGATGGGAGAATTAGTGGGAGGAAGAATTTTTTAAATAAAAGGGAAAAAATACCCTTCATTTAAAAAGGTAAAAAAGGGGGGAAAAGTTATAAGGTAATTTTAGGAATTACCTCTCCTCATTTGAATAGTTGTCAGTTGAGGAAGCGAAGAGAAGAGAGGGAGAGTAGCAGAGGGCGGGATGTCAGACTATGACAATAATATTATCCACTGGGTAGACGAGGTTCGACAGTTCTACAATGAGTGCATCGTTCCACGCCAAGTAAGCCCCAAACCCAAATTTGTGTTTTTTTTATCATTTCTTTGAATTTTAGAAAATTCTAAAATATGGGTTTGGGTCGGGGGATAGGTTAGAAAAATGGGTAGTCGTTGAAAATTAGATGTCATCAGTTAGGTGGGATAGTTAGTTGGGAGGGTTTAGTTAGGCCCCAGAAGAGGGTGAGGTGAAAGGCTAAAAGCAGGGGGTAAGGAAAAATAGGTCTGCCCCGTAGAGGGGCATACCCACCCACCTGCAGTGGGGCGAGTCCACTCCTGCCTGGGTGGTTCTGCCCGTGCCTTGGGATGGGTCCGCCCCCTAGCAAGTAGGACCAATGGGGAGACAAAAAAGGGAGGAGAAGAAAGGGAGGAAAGGGGGACCTGGGGCCGAGGAAACAAAAGAGAAAGGAAAGACTGACACATTTGGTGGAATATGGATGTAGGAATTTGATAGACTGTAGACGCGGGAGTGGAGGTCTGAGGTGTTGAAGGTTTGCATAAATTCCATGAACAACATGGATCACGAGGCGCTAGCGCAGGCAGGGCTTCTACACATGTTATCCTACTCGATGATTAAGGCCCAAAGGGCCATGCTAATAGAGTTGGGATTTGGCCACGTCGACCTTTCACTTGTTGATAGGGGAGATGACAGTGTCATTAGAGGATGTCTGGAGGATTCTAAGGCTCCCCATAGCAGGGCTCCTGGTTAGTGAGTGTCAGGTAGAGGACAACGCACTAGATGAGTCTATGTAGATTGTGTTTGGCAATAACGAGCTACTGATTCAATGATAGCAGCTGGATGTAGATAAATGTCTTGCCTGCAAGGTACCAGCATTATCACTATACCTAGTAGGATTGATTAGTAACATATTACTGCTAGACCAAAGCAGTCGATTCTTGCACCTCACGTTTGTTGAGGTGATCTAGAACATCATCAATGGTTGAGAGGGGCATTTTTCATGGGGGACTTGTATGGTAGCACAACTGTACAAGGATATGCACGTGGTATTCTATCGAGAGGTGTTGAGTGTCACACATGTCACACTGCTACAGGTATGGGCCTAGGAACATATTAGGGTTACCAGTTCAGTCGTGTTGAGAGAAGGAGTGGAGGATGGCAGAGCAGCAGTAGCCTGGGTATGGGGGATAGAGGCTAGAACACTACTACGCTATCAGGGAGTCAGAGACATGGATTTCTGGAGGAGATGATTTGATAAGGTGCGGGCTGAGGTGATAGTATGGTGACCGTACATGCTACGATAGTTCAGGGATTGGGGGGAGGAGGAGGCTAGATAGATTATTTCTACACCCAATGTTATATCATCGTGAAGGATCCGCGTGTAGTTGAGATGCATAGGCCATACTAGGTGACAAGGCAATTTGGAGTGAGACAGGATATTCCACAAGGGTGAGTGCTATTCTGGCAGCTGACACGAGAGTAGCTGTGGGGGGATGAGATTGATCCCGAAGCTGCAAGGGAGGAGTGGGAGACATTGCAATTGGTGTCATACCCAGGCAAGAGGGACGGGTCAAGAGATGCAGGGATGATAGAACAATATGGTTAGTGGTTTCATCAACATCCACCTCTGTAGATTACTCCAGCAGTGCCTATTGAGGAGGCATTAGGTTTTGGATCAGAGGATGAGAGATGACTGACGATTGAGAGAGAGGGACATCATTCATGAGGACATTGGAGAGGAAGATAGGGGGTGGTCGGAGCAGCAAAGGAGCCGATGAGGGTGGGCAGGAGGAGGAGATCACGCAAAGGAGGGAGGGGAGGAGGTCGGGGCTATGGTTCAGCAGGATAGGGGACATGAGGCCCAGAGGGAGAGGAGACAGGAGGCTCGTGAAACCACAGGAGGTCAGCAACAGGAGAGACAGGATGCACATGCAGCCACAGAAGACCAGCAATAGCAGAGACAGGAGACCAGCAACAATAGAGACAAGAGGAGGCTGAGGCTAGTGGAGAGCAGAAGAGGATGATAGGGAGGAGGAGGAGGGGAGCCCTGGTTGTGATTGATGAGGATGAGGCAGAGGTAGATGGGGAGGATGAGGGGTATGAGCTAGAGGTGATGGACAATTATATGGAGGTAAATGACATCCCTCCACTATCGATGACACCTACAAGAGAGGATCTAGTAGTGGTACTATGAGGGGCCTTGGAGAGGTTGTGGCTCAGCGAGTAGCGTCTATGGTAGTCAGAGGTAGAGCGAAGTAGATTAGAGGCACAAGTGATTGAGCTACAGGTATAATTTTCCAGGAGCGAGTGGGATTACTCAAAGCTGGCCACAATAGTGACAAAGGTGGAGAGGAGGTTACAGAGAAAGAGGGATAAGGCATGAGATGAGGTGATTGATCTACAAGCAGAGGTAGATAGGCTACGAGTAGAGGTGGCTAGGGAGCATGAGGAGGGGGATGCAGTGAGATGGGAGAGAGACCATCTAGTGGCTAAGGAGGTGGTACGATAGGCTAGAGGATAGGGATATGTTGGAGTAGGGAGAGGCTAGGGTCCTGTAGAGAGTGGGATAGAGACAGCAGGAGATATGGAGGATTTGTGGAGGCAAGTAGAGTGGCTAGGGAGAGAGAGAACAGAGTTGTAGTGAGAGTGAGATGAGCTCCGGGATAGGGTGGATTTTTTAGAGTAGACAGTTAGAGATATGGGGTTGATGCAGGAGAGTGAGGATGAGATGAGGGTGTAGGTATGTGTAATCTAGACAGAGAGAGATGTATCACAGGCATAGGTGTAGGCCATAGAGGTGAAGAGGGATGTGGCTCAAGCATGAGCTTAGGTGTTGCAGAGTGAGAGATAGGTGGTAGAGGCATAGGTATAGTCTCTTCAAAGAGAGAGAGATGAGGTAGTGTAGTAGGTATTGACTCTTCAGAGAGAGTGAGATGCAGCAAAGTTGAGATTACAGGCATTGCAAAGGGATAGGGATGCAGCGGTGGCTCGGGCACAAGCCGCACAAAGGGAGAGAGATGTCATAGAAGCTATAGGAAGAGAGGTATGTAGTAGTGGTGAGGCAAGAGCAAACATACAAGGATTGCAGGTACAGCTACAGGCTTCCCAAGTTGAGAGGGACAGGGTCCTAGAGCAGGTATAGTAGTTGAGGTCAGCACAAGAGGCATGGGAGGAGGAGCAGAGAGCCATCAGTGGGGACCAAGATAGATACAGGCATGAGCAGAATATCACTAGGTATCAGGCTACATAGAGGGATGATTATATGTAGGAGGCGACCTACTAGAGGTGTGCTTATGAGCAGGAAATTCTAGATCCAACGTAGTGCACAACACACTACATCAAGCAGGTACCTCAGATGTCAGCACTTTCCTAGTCATTAGGGACACGTACCAGAGGATAAAGTGATTTTCAGCACACTCCTCCTCACTATAGTGGTTATCAGAGGACTCCCATGCACAGAGGGCCAGTGCCTAATTCTCCTCACAGATCAAATGTGGGCAGCTCATAGTAGAGTAGTCAAAGAGTAGATGACAGGATACAAGTTTTTTTGACAGGTGCAGGATGGAGGCTTAGTACAGATCAGCAGGGAGCATATGTGAGCTACATCCTTGGATTTTATACTTTATTTGATGATATATGATGGATATGTAGTGGATTATTTTTGATACATTATGATGAGATGGACATTGTATTATTTTGATTATGATATGTGATAGCCCTTATTGAAACTATGTGTTATTTTTTATGTGATGGATGATTTATGTTATGTGTATGAATATGTTTTTATGCTCTTATGATTGATCGTGTAATGTATGTGTATGATGATTTGTGCCTATGTGGATGATTATATTATGCATGATGTTGATGATGATTTATGCTTATATGGATGATGTTATTATGCATGATGTTGATGATGATTTATCTATGTTGACATCATTGTGTATATGATGTATTAATGTGTATGATGCAGGATGGGATGAATGTTTGAGATGATATGTAATTATTATGGACCTAACAATGTATGTTACAAGTGGTGATCTATGTAATGTGTAAATGTTAATATGGACATGTATGGATGAAAATGAACCTAAGATGCATATTCTAACTAGCCTATTATGCATATGGGATGAAAAATAATAGACTTATGATGTAACATGCAATATGAATGAAAAATGGACTCTTCTTATGAAATGCAATGCAATCATAAGTGTCAATAAGGTCTTGCATGGAAATGTGGGTATATGATTGGAATAGCATGGGTGTGATTTTGCACCTATCAAGAACCATTAATATCCTAAGAAGAGAAAAGGGAAAAGAATCAAATTTTGCACAACTGAAATCACAAGTCATGGGTTAGGAACAAGAATGGATAAATGATACATGCAATGAAATGAACTACAATCATGAATGAAATTTTCCATCTTTGGAGCATTAATTTTTTCTATAGCATAAGACACCAACTACCATGGTACATAAAACCAAGGCAAGTTAGCATCTAATGCACAAAACAAACACAACAAACAAGGTTATCCCAACACCCCAAAGTGACAAATACTTTGGTCGGGATAGGTATTGGGATAACCACAAGCACAAAGGGATGTCCCAGCATAACACAAGACCTAAGGGATCTTGATGGGTACCACGTGGGACAACCCAGTAGACAACAACAATAAAAGATCAAGATATGCCCTGATGTTAACTAATCAAAACACACCATAATATGATAGATTATGGTGACCTTGACTAGTTGTAATAGGGAGCTCAAACAATAAACGAAAGCCAAAAACATTAAAAGATTGTAATCAAATTCAAAAGTCCTTTGCCATAGGATCACAAGGATGGATGGGGTTGACGAGGTCTGTTAGGAAGGATGCATCCTGTTGAGACCGATGATGGATACTAAACTAAAATGACCCAGATGATGCAGGATTTTGTCATTAACCAGATTTTCTAACACTAGAGGGTCTCATTTGTGAAGAACCAGCTAGATAAGGGCATTCTTGACAACATGACACAGGAGACCAAACAAATATTGACACAAGATTGACACACCCTAAAGACCTAGGGGCTCGGGGACTGAGGGCTTGGGGGCTAGTCAAAGATTACCCTTGCCTACGTGAAAGTGCAAAGCCCTCATAGTCCAAGAAAAGACCATGAATAAAATCAAAGAGAGGAACAATGGAGATCGATGAGACAACAAGAAAACAAAGCCCCGGGGGTGGATCAAAAGATCGACCTTTCCTACATGAAAGCAAAGGGGCAACGTAGTTCAGAAAAGACAAATGACAACTGACCATGGATAAAAGTGAAAAGGGGATGATGAAGATAGATGATGGATGACCATCATAGGATGGTCAAAATGCCCTGGGGGCAAATCAAATGATCAACCTTGCTTACGTAAAAGCGTAGGGGCAACGTAGTTCGACAAAGGACGAAATGACCGGCGTGATAGGATGAGGCCTAGATGGAGACCGACATGATGGATGATCCTAGATGATGACACAAACTGACTAACAAGTGAAAAAAAGACACAAGCTCAGCTTGGGATAAAAAGCTTAGGATGACAGATAGCTAATAATCGTCTAATGCTTAATCAAGATACCAAGTGACCAAGGATGGGTGAAGTCATAAAGTAACGAGAATGCAAGGTAGATAATGATTAAGCCCATTATAGGTGGTGCCTATGACTAGCTTTTCACCACTTGTACTTATTTAAGGTGCCACCAAGGGTGGTTTTCACCATAGGATGGATTTATTTCTCTTTACTATTTTTGGATTTTTGGATTTTTTGTGTTTTTCTATCAATTTTTTACTTCTTTTTTTTTTGGATTGTTCACGCAAGTAGGGTCACCAAGTAGACTTAGGTATAAAACCTTTTCAGATGCATGATGTTGATAGGCTCTTCTAGGGGCTCTCCTTCAAGGGTAGTGAGTTTGTATGCCCTAGATCCATACTTTGCGGTTATGATATAAGGACACAACTAGTTTGCTTCAAACTTTCCTTTCTTATCTCAATCTTGTTGGGCGTGCTGATTTTCTTTAAGGAAAAGGTCACCAACATTGAATTGACAAGGGAGAACCTTCTTGTTGTAGCTACATTTGAGATGGTTTTGATAAGCTTGAAGATGATCATAGGCTTTAATCCATCTTTCATCAAGTAATTCCAACTGGGCAAGCCCTGCAACGTAAGTGTCTTCCTCACTGATAAGGTTCTTTAGAGAGATTATTAGTGATGGGATTTCAACTTTGATTGGCAATATGGCCTCAACACCATATACGAGGGAATATTGGGTGATGCCAGTAGGGGTACAGATAGAAGTATGATACCAGTGTTATTGACGGCCTTTATGAGGATGTGGATTAGAGTCTTGTTGGTAGCTTCTGCTTGACCATTACCCTAGGGGTAATAAGTCATCAACCAATGACGTTGAATATGAAAGGTGTCACAGAAGTGTTTCATGTCCTAGTTTTTGAAAGGATTTCTATTATCGGAGATGATGGTGGATGGGATACCATATCTACAGAGAATATGGTAGAGGATGAATTTTGAAATCTGATTACCAGTGATTTGTGAGAGAGGCATTGCTTCCACCCACTTGGTGAAGTACTTAGTGGCGATAATTATAAAGGTGTGTCCATCAAAGGATGGTGGGTATATCTTGCCAATCAAGTTGAAACCCCACTAAGAGAAGGGCCATGGTGCGAGAAGGGGTTGAACATCTTGCACCGGAGCGTGAATCAGATATGCATGTTGCTAACATGGAAGGCATTTCTTCACAAATTCATAGGCATCATGTTCTAGCGTAGGACAATAATATCTAGCTTGAAGAATCCTTTTAGCTAAGGCCATACCATTTGAATGGACTCCACAAACACCACTGTGTACTTCCATTAGTGTAGTATGGGCTTCAGTCTCATCTAGACACTTGAGGATGGTTCCATCATACCCATGATGATAAAGCATATCACCAATGATGATGTATTGGGATGAGCATTGGATAAAGGATTTGTGTTGGTTTCGTGTGAGATATGGGGGTAGAATGTTATCATGCAGGTAAGCGTAGATGTCTTGGTACCAAGGGGAAGTGGGACCTATGATGTCACACACCATTTCGGTCTCATGGATGTCATATGCTGGGTTTAGGAGTTGTTCGATGAGGAACTTGCATTATGTTTGATCTTTAGGCATGTCGATCAAGGAGCCAATAGTAGCCATGGCATCAACTACTTTTTTTTGTACCCTAGGAATCTGATCAAATTGTATGGAGGTGAAATACTTCTTGAAGTCATCCACCATGCGTTTATAGGGTAACAACTTGTCATATTTTGTTAGGAACTCATCATCAACTTAATTAATGACCAAAAAGGAATTGCCAAAGACTCTTAGGTGAGTTATGTGCCACTATTTTGCAATTTTAAGGCCTGTGAGGAGGGCTTCGTACTCAACTATATTGTTGGTGCATGGGAATGCCAATCTGAATGACTTCAAGATGTAATGACCTTTAGGGGTAGCAAATAGAATTCTTGCCCCCGATCCATTATGAGTGTAAGATCCATCAAAGTACAAGATCCAAGCGGGCGCTTCTGCAACTACAAAGACTTCTTCATCGGTAAATTCAGTGACCAAAGGGTAAGAATCTACTAGGGGTGCATTGGCCAACTGATTGGCTATAACTTATCCCTTTATGGCTTTTCGATCCACATATTCTATGTCGTATTCAATCAGGAGCATGACCTATTTAGCCATGTGACCAGTTAAGGTGGAACTAGATAATAGGTATTTCAGTGGATCAATTTTTGCTATTAGTTTGACAGGATGGCTGAGCATATAATGTCTCAATTTTTGTGTATTGAAAACCACTGTGAGGCAAGCTTTCTCCATTGGTGAATAATTCAATTCATAACAAACCAGTGTACGACTAATGTAATAGATTGCTCGTTCTTTTTTTGACTCGTCATGTTGTGCCAATAACGCCCCCAGTGCGACTGAAGTAGTAGAGATGTAGAACAAGAGAGGTTTTCCTATAATAGGTGGCATCAGGATTGGTGGATGGGCCAAGTACTCTTTGATCTTATCAAAACCCAACTGACACTATTGATTCCATTTGAAGGTGGTGTCTTTCTTCAAAAGGTGGGTGAACGATTGACACTTATCTACAAGTTGGGCTATAAACTGATGGATAGATTGTAGCTTTCCTTGCAGGCTTCTTAACTGTTTTAGGTTTTGAGGTGGAGGAATATCCATGATAGCTTTTACTTTGGCAAGATCAACCTCGATGCCCCTTCGGGAGACTATGAAGCCCAATAATTTCCCAAATGTGACACCAAACAAACACTTTTTTGGATTCAGTCTTAGCTTGTACTGTTCCAACCGCTCAAAGATCTTTTTCAGAATGGTAGGATGCTCTGCTTTGGTTCTAGACTTTCCCAACAAATCATCAACATAGTCTTCCATGATAATGTGGATGAGGTCATGGAAGATAACAATCATTGCTCGTTGATATGTTGCCCCCACATTCTTGAGACCAAAGGGCATAACGTTGTAGCAAAAGGTACCCCAAGGTGTTGTAAAAGCGGTCTTATGCTGGTCTTCAGGTGCAATTCAAATCTGATTGTAGCCAGAGAAGCCATCCATAAGGGAGAACATCTCATGTCTTGCAGTGAGGTCAACCAACATATTCATATTAGGCAATGGAAAATCATCTTTTGGATAGGCTTTGTTGAGATCTCAGAAGTCTATGCAAATTCTAATGTCTTTGTTAGGTTTAGTGACATGCACTATGTTAGAGATCTAGTCAGAATAGTCGATTGGTCTGATAAATACAGCCTCCAGTAATTTCTCCAATTCTTTCTTAACTAATAGTGCTACCTATGGATGCATTTTTCTAAGTTTCTGCTTAACAGGCTTGGTGTCTGGGCAAACATCCAAATGGTGAACTACTAAAGCAAGGTCTAAACCTGGCATGCCTGAGTACAACCAAGCAAAGTTAATGATTTTATCTTTGAGCAGCTGAACAATGACAACATATTCTTGTTCTGATAATGATTTGGCTACGTAGGTTATCTTCGGGTTTTCTACAGTACCGAGATTGACTTCTTGAGTTTCTTCGATCAGGATAGATGATCGTGTAGATAATTGAGTTCCCACAAGAGGAAGATGAATGTATCCATCCTCTAGCACCTCCTTGAGGTTTTCACTATCGGATGCATCCTTTATTTTTACTTTTTTCTAGGTCAAGAAGTACCTCAGGGATGTTTTCACTAGATGACCGTTTTGGATTTTTCTTGTTTTTACTTTTGCAACTAGAGCGTTCATCCTCCCCCAATCCCATAAGTTTGACATATGTATCCAAGGAGACATTAGTAGGTGTGCTATCACATAGGTACCAATCAATAAGTTTAGGATGATGAAGGGAAAGGATGATGGTAAAGACGGATAGGCAATCAAACATGGATGACAAGTCTATGTGGTCGACATCATCATACGCATGTATGATGGACTCTTCCTCGAGTATGTCTTTTAAGGGACCATTGTCCATACTAACACTGTTGGAAGTATTGGATGATGTTGTATGGCCTTTCTTTTTTTTTCATATCCTAGGCCTAAATTATGTGGAATCTTTGGTACATCAATAGGTTGTAGCTGCCCTTTTTCTTCTTTACCTAGACCCCCATCTTGATAATTATGCTTCTCTGTGAACTTAGTAGACCAAGGGTATGCTTCCTTAAAATATTCCTTAAGGGGAGGATCTAGTTGGGGCTCTTCCCGATATATCCATTGACTGATATCATCTTCTAGTGCATCTGTCCTTAAACTAGGCAATTGGAAAGTGCTAGTAGGGATGTTTTTGGCACTGAATGTAATGGTCTTGTCTTCTTTTTTTGGTACAGATTGCGAAGGTTGACCGTACATGTGTGGTGACGGTGGTATGGTTGCCACATTCATAGTTGTATGCAATTCATATTCACCACAACCTTTGTCGATGATTTGGACATTGGTGATGGTGGGATCAGTGGTGGAACATGGAGTGGCTTTTGTAGTGGATGATGGATTGGAGGATAATGAGTGAGGTGTCCCCACTTTGACCCCAGGACAATATTGCAAATGGGGAAATGATGCTTCTAAAGTGTGGCAGTATTCAAATGGTTGCGGGTCAGCGTAAATGGTGACCTCCTGTCCATTAACTAGGAATTTTAGGCATTGATGATATGTGGAGGGGACAACTTGCATGGTGTGGAGCCTTGGGCGGCCGAGGAGGAGATTATATGGTAAGTCCAGATCAAGGACATGACATGTAGCATATTGAACCATAGGTCAAACCTGGGTAGGAAGACTGATAATCCCTTCAAAATCTCTTTCTGCATTATCATAAGCTTTGATTGTAATGATTTGATTACTCAAATCCACTTGAGTATACCCTACCTTCTTTATGAACTTTAGAGTACATAGATTGAGGGCAGATCTATTATCTATGAGGACCCTTTTTACCTTATGATGAGAAACCAGGACTTCAATATGTAGGGGACGGTTGTGATTAGCATCAATATTAGGCATGTCATTTTGGCTAAAGTGTAACTGGTAAGATAAAGTCAGATGTTCCACTAAAGCTTGGAACTACGTGGGATTGATGTTGTTAGGTACTCAGGTTTCCTGTAAAGCTCAGTTTAGGATCTAAAATTGAGATGTGAGTAGGAGTCTTTCCTAAGTGATCAAGAATGTTATATTGAGAATTCATAGGATTTGGCTAGGTGGATGTGGAGGCTACAGGGATAGTAATGCGGGATCTTCGGGTAGCAACAGTACATTGTGGATCTTTAACTTTAAAATGTATCATGGATACGCAGGGTTCCACCTACTCAATATAATGGACAATACCATCATAATTGAGGGGTACATTCTTATAGCTTATGTTATTCGTAATATTGTTTTGTGGATTGTTATCGGATATGCTTGTGCCTTGATTATGGTTAGGGAAGGTGTTTTGGTAAATCTATAATTGAGCATTGGATGATAAGGCTTGATTGGTGTTGACTTGGATATCTCCTCGATCGATAAGATCTTGGACGTACATTTTGAGACCTTGACACTTATTCAGGGTATGCCCTTTGATCTTATGAAATTCATAATATTCATTCTCCTTAAACCAGGCTGGTAGGCTTGGATTCATCAAGTGGTTTGGTCATAGGATATGTTATCAGATAATTGACCTGTAACAACTTATGGAAGATGACACTCAAGGGCTCTCCTAATTGAGTGTACTAACATTTTCCATTCCCTTGACTGTTCAGATTTGACTATTGAGGGGGACAGGGTGACCCCTGTGGTATGGATATGGCATTAGGCATAGATGGTTGTTGTCTCTGGGAGGTGTTGGCCACTTGAAAAAATTTAGTTTCAGTGACACCATCATTCACAACATTTTTTTTCTTGTTCCAATAGTGTAATTTATCATCAGATGGTCGTTCTTTGTCATGGTTGTGTATCTTGGTATAATTATCCTTTTCTATATTGAAGTAGAAGTAGGAAACGAATTTCTCTGAAATATCTGCAAAGCATTTGATGGACCCTCACTTGAGACCCATGAACCAATCCAAGGCATACCCCGTCAGGCTCCATGGGAAAGAGGTAGTTGTCATTGTGCATAACCTCCTAACATTGGGAGTAAAACTCTTGGAGGTGGGCTTTAGGATCCTTGTTCCACTTGTATCTGTAGAATTTTGGTATTTTGAAGTGTTAAGGGAAGGGAATCAAGGAGATGGAGGGGTCGAATGGATAGGGAAATATATCTTCAAATTTGAATGATTGTTTACTAGTCCCAGCTTGAAGATCTTTCAAAGAAGCTTTGATTTCTAACAGATCTTCTTTGACCGGTGGTGTTGGAGTTAAAGATGGGTTGGCTAGATATGGGTGGTAGGATGATAGAGGATCCTATTGAGTTATCGCTTGGAGGTTGATATATGGATTTTGATAATGAGATGATGGGGCCCCCTGTTGGTGTGTAGAGGATGTTTGTTGGTACGAGGGCTACTGTTGTTAGGGGAGAATGAATGGAGTGTTGTGGATTGGTCAGCTAATGTTTTTGGTATTCCTATGACTGTTGGGAGGCCACGTAGGGTGGTTGTTGCTGGAACTACTGCTAGTTATGATAGAAATAGTGTTGTGGAGGTGGTTGATGTGATGTTAGTTGTTGCGTGGGCTGAGATAGGATGTTGTGTTGCAATTGAGCTTGCGGATGAAAAATAGATGCAAGAAATGGGAGGTTGAGACGGATTGCCTTGGGATTGGTGTGGTGGTTGTGATTGAATCAAAGGATTCTGCGGGGGTTGTTGTTGCTAAGGTGGTTGGGATGATGTAGAGGCATTATGTAAAGGAGGTTGTTGGGTACTAACAGTGATATTTTGTTGGGATGTACCTTGCAGAGGTAATTGGGAGGATATGTTAGATTGAGGAGGTTGTGGAAGCAGTGGTAGATTTGTGGCCCCAGGAGGTGGAGGCAAGGTGGTGAAAGGTTTTCCCCCAGTATTTACTAGAGGTTGATTTGAAAGGGGTGGTGCAGTCAGCCTTAATGGTGGATGTTGCAAAATAGTTTGCAGCATACTGTAGGTGAAAGGATTAATGGGATTAGATACTTGAGGAGCCCCCATGACTGAGATTGTGGCATGCAGGGGATTGTTGACGTGATAAAGTATGTTGTTGTCAAATTCAAGTTGATACCAACCCTTTACTGGAGGCATATTGGGGATGTATGAATCACCTGATGCATTTTGTGAATCTTGGGGTATGTTGGATGTGGAACTACCATACTTGGATAGGTCAACACCTACTGGGGGTTTGACTCCTTTTTCAATTAGGTGAGCCATGATTACTTCCCCATGATGTTCGAATAGGCAATCTGTCATTTGCGCATTGGTGGAATTACTAAAGTGTTCTTCTAGTGTAAGTTCAAGTTGGTTGACCATACTCTCTTCACCATGTGGTGAGTTGTTCTGATCTTTGGTGTTAGATTGTGATGACCCCCCATTGATAGGAGGATTTTCTTGTAGTTTTTTTTGCACGTTAGGTTGGGATCTAGGATTTTGTTGCTCGTCCATCTTCTTTTCTTCTGACCGGGTCTGAACAGGCATGCAAGATGGTGGAGCGGACTAAGATGTGAGGATGATCAAGATGATGATTGAAGGATTGACCTAATTAGATGATGGATTAGCTGAAAAGGATGTGGCTCGATAGGATTGGTTTGGATGACTGAAAAAGGATCTGATTTTTGATTCAACCAAAGTGGATCGTTTGATGAGATTAGATTAGACTGATCGATAAAATGATTGGTCAAAATGGATTGCATTAAATAGATTGATGGGACAATTGATGATATATGGATTGGACTGGATTGATGACCGATTGATAGGATTGGATAATAAGATGAATGATGATGACCAAAATTTTGAACCAAGTTCAAGAGTAATCCTCGATAATGCAAGGTGTTGATTAATCAACTAAAGGATGGATGTATGATAATGATGTCGAGTCCAACTTGAGATAGAAGTGGACTGATAGGGCCAATGAAGATGACTGACTTAGGATGGATGACAATCCTAAGTCAATTTTGAAGGATGATGATTTAACTGTGAACACCTAGGTCAACTCAAATAACTTCTTTAATGAAGTTTAACGGAATAATGACAATCTAAAACAGGAGAATGATAACTCAAAATAGGTGAATGGATGTTCAATGGCAGAGATTGACCTTGAGGATGAGGAGACAAATGCTCAGAATGGATAAATGGTCACCCAGAATGGGAAAACAGTCAATCAGAATGAAGGAATGACACCCAGAATGACCAAACAGAGGACGATAAAATTTGTTTGAAGGTCAAGTATGCCCCCAGAGGTGAAAATGGACAAAAACAACTATTTGAAACTAAAAATAGATAGGAAACAACTATTTGTGATAGGTGAACGAGCACACGAACTGAGGAAATGAATGCTTGGATCAAGGGGATGAATGTTTGGGATGAGGGATGGATTGTCAGAATGGGTGTACGAACATTCAAAACGGGGAAACAAGTGATCAGAATGGCGAAATAGGAGCTTGAAACGATGAAATAGGTGTCCAGAATGATGAAACAGGTGATAAAAATTACTACTCAAGGGTTAGGTCCGCCCCTAGAAAAGGTTAGGTCTACCCCTGGAGGAAAGGTCTACCCCTCAAAGAGGTCAAGCCTGCCCCTAGAGGTCAAGTATGCCTGTCTAACTAAAAGTTGGACAAAATTGACTGAAACACGCTAAAAAGGGGTTAGTTTAGAGGTTAGATCCACCCCTGACAAAGGTCAGGTCTACCCCTGTACAAGTATAAACTTTATTTTTCAAAAGAAGACTAAGGAAAAGGACCCAAAACATGGCAAACAACAATCAAAGGATAAGGCTGACTTGACTGAACAGAGAATTACTGGTTTTACACAAGGAAAATAGTTCAAGTAACAAAATCCTAAGATTAGTAGAACAGGTATGGCCGACAAAGTCTTCTATTCTAGGCTAGACATGGTTTCTAAGGAGTCCTCGATATACACCTAGTACGTGAGGCCCAAACCGTGAACACCAACCTATCACAAGCGTGAGTCAGGAATCTTAGTGAGATACTAAAGTCTTAGACTAACTCTTCACGTCATCCTGAAGCTTCGCTCATTACGATGAGATTGGATTGGGGTAAAACTTTGGCTCTCCCCCCTTTATATACCCCACTGGTACGCATGGTTGGGATCGTCCCTTGGGGTGATAAAATCCCCAAGTAGGTCCCCTAAGAAAAATAAAAAATGTGACACAAAAAAGACTTGGTAAGCTACGATTTCTCATCACTCAGGATCGCTAAATGGGGCAAGGGGATTGGATGCATCAATAGCTTACCAAAAACACAACACACAAATTTAATTGACTCCCCCTAATTAATCTATGTTCCTAAATTACTGGAAAATAATAAACAATAACTGATAAAAGTTTCAAAATAGATAATCCTACAAGAAACTTGTTAGTGATTTCTTCTTCATTTTTTCACCAAACATTGCTCAAATGAAAAATGTTAGGGGGTCAAAAATATCCAAAACAACTAAAAATAATGCTCAAACTTCATTTTTTACCTTCTGGAAAGAGATTGTTTTGGTCAAGTCCACCCCTCTGTTGGGTCAGGTCCACCCTTGGAGGTCAGGTCCACCCTTGGAAGAGGTTAGCTTTGCCCCTAGAGGTCAGGTTCGTCCCTCTATGAAAAAACTACAAATCTTCATTTTTTGGAGTCTGTGGTGGGTAGGTCCACCCTTGGGCAAGGTCAGGTCTGCCTGTCTGTCAGGTTAAGTCCACCCCTAGAGGTTAGGTTTTCCCCCGGATGGGCAGGTCCACCTCTCTGCTAGGTTGGGTTCACCTCTCTACAACCTCCACTTGCAAACAGTAAAAAAAATAGAAAATATGAAAGTACCAGACCCATCTGTGGGTCCCACCAAGCATGCCAAAAAATGTGATCAAAAGTAAACATGGTCCTAGAAATGAGTAGCAACACAAAACATGCAAGAAACCAACTAAATATCTAACACCTCAAGATAGGGAAAAAATGTTGAAATTAACAAAATAGATAGAATGATAATACCTTGTTAAGTTGTCTTTTGGTTGGCCCTTCAATTGTTGACATGATGTATGCTCCTCTTGATGGAAAAAGATTCACAAATTCTATGTAATATGGATGGTAAATGGATGAAAATACTATGATGAATGCAAGGAATGCAAGTTTTTAGCTAAGTATGGCTCAAATAAAATTTTTGCAAGAGTTTTGTTGGCACAATGATCAACAATCCTAAATGAGAGAAAAGAGGGGGTATTTATAGAGGTTTTTGAATTCTCTAGAGAATTCAATGGTTGAGATTAAACCAACAAGGCCAAGATGAAGGGATATGGTGAGTTGAGAACTCACAAGCCCTCACATTTTGACATGTGGAATATGAAGTGGCATAAACATGGTGATGTATAAGTGAGGTGGAAGGAGGGTACATGATGTGGAAGAAGGACAAGTACTTTGCAAGTACTAGGGGCTATCATAATAGTGGTTTACAATTCCTGAGAGGAACGAATTTTAGCTGAAATCACATATTTTTAGAAAATATAATGATTTAAGCCTTAAAAAGTTTCATTTTAAGGATTCCAATTGAAGAGGGTTTGATCAAATCACCTTAGATCAAACCCCCTTGGATAGAACCTTGCTAGTTTTAAACCATACCTATAAATCGTCTCCTTTACACCTATCAAAATGCTGATAAAAAATCACTTTTGATTTAGCTTTTGGGGGATAAAATGAATTCATTTAAAATTTATTTCAAATGATTATGGTATTCCTCAGAACAAGCTATCCAATGAATATAATTTTAATATGTTTTGGTTTTGTTATGTATTTGTTTTTTAAGTTTTATTAAACATAGGTTTTTCATCGAAAATGAATTTCTTCGTTCTTCACATGTGGAAAAATAGAAGATTATCAAAAAAAATTGAAAAATACGAGTGCACCAGATATTGAAGTCCTTGATCCAACAAAAAAAATTAAATTTTTTGACATATAAAAAAATTAGCGTTATACAGTGCCTATGTCTTGAATTGTAATTAGTTTCACTTTGAAACTTGATTAAGGAAAAAATATTCAATAAAAACTATCTAACCAAGTGGAAGCACTAGATATCAAAGTTACAAATCTAAATTTGAAAAAATTAGAATTTTATCCTTCATGGAAAAAGTTATCGTTATCACAGTTAATGCGTCACTTTTTAAAAAAATGTTGTTTCTGAAAAATCAATTTTGTGGGAGATGGAAAAAGAAGTGAATTTGATTCCAAAAATTTTGAAAAAATATTTTTAGAATCTGATTAAAAATTTGATGAGACTCTAGTTTACCATCTTCAAATTCCTCACAGTTTAGCCGCTATAGGTGCCCGAATGTGAAGATTTAGTTAAAAATAATAATTTCAGTGTCCAGTTTGGCCAAAAATTGTAAACCACTATTATGGGATCACGTCCCCTAGAAGATTTCCTCAAAAAGGAACTTCTTGTTTCCAAGTGGAAATGAAAGTGACTTTTGAGGAATTTTAGAATTCCTCAAAAATCTTAATGGGAAAAGGGAAAGTAGTTGAAAAAATAAATGTGAATTAAAAATTCACATACTTGTAAGAATCTTATGGATAAGACAAGGTTCCAAAAAGGGAAGCACTTTTCCACATGTGACTTGATGTGACAAGTCAAAATATTTTAGAAGATGCATGGGAAAAGGAGATTCTAGAAGGAATAAATTTGAATTTAAAATTCACATGGGAAAGAGGGTCAATGCTAAGAAAGGAAAATGGAAAGGTTGACTAAAAAGACATACTAAATGTGGCTAATGACTTTGATTAAAGTTTTGCAAACACGTGAATAAGAGGATTAATGAATGATTAGAAGAAAGTGGAAAATGTTGCAGGATGTGACATTAATCTTGATTAATGTGTGCACATCCTAATCACAAATTAATTAAATTAATCATTATTAGAAGAGGGTTATGGAGGATGTGACAATGAGAGAGAAAAAGAGGAATTAAATATTGACTTAAATTAAAGAAGTCACATGACTAAAGTGATGTATTTATTTAATTAGAGAGGAAAAAGTAAAAGTATTTAATTTATTGAATTAAACACTTTAGGAACCTTTGGCAAAGAATGAAATATTAATTAAATGAGTAATTTAATTAATACCGGTGAAGAGGATGAGGTAGAAAAGTAAAGGGATGAATAAGGAGATGACTTTGACCATATGGAAGTGGTCAAATTTGGATGTCTACAGATAGAAATAGAAGAGGGAAGGATAAAATCATAAAGTTGGATAGAATGGTGAAAATTTTAAAGAATCAATTCAAATTAGTTGATTATGAACTTGAATTGTTGAAAAGATTACAGAATTTGAGGCAAAAGGAGAGATCTACAAAAGGATACACAAAATAATTCTACAAGATGATCATTAGAACTGGACATAGTGAAGCAAGCAAAGTAAAGATTGCAAAGTACATCAATGGGTTGAGAACCAACATCCAAGAAGAATTGAGCTTGTTGAAGATGGCATTAGTTGAAGAAGCATATCAATTTGCACTGAAGGTGGAAGAGAAGCTAAAAAAAAAGCTTGAACAAAGGAAAATAAGTGCAAGAGGAAGATTTTAGAGGAGCGGATCACAATACGGAGAGAGAAGACCTTATGTAGAGAAGAAAAAAGATGGGAAACCCTACCACAGTGAAGAGAAGGACAATAATTCATACCATAGAGGAACAGAAGATAGAAATTTATACCGTAGTGATAGAGAAGGTCATAATTTTTACAACAATGAGGGATTTAGGAGAGAAGAAGGAAGATCTAAGAATAGATCATTCACAAGAGCCTGTTTCAAGTGTGAAGGTGAAGGACATAGATCATTTGAATACCATTAAGGAAGTACCAGTAAGAAAACTGAGCATATCGGGAGAGCAACCTGTGTGGGTGAAGAACCTGTTGAATCCCCTAATTCAATTAGGAAACCTTAGAAAGGAAAATAATTGGTAATGAGGATAGCTTTGATGCATGAAGAAGTGACCGAGGAACCATTGCAAAGAAAGATTTTTTTCAGAACAAGATGTAAGCCTAAAGGAAATGTATTTAAAATTATCATTGATAGTGGTAGCACTGATAATCTAGTTTTAGAAGAGATGGTAACCAAGTTGAATTTGAAGAGGTTGAAACATCCAAACCCTTATAGGATAGCATTGATTCAGGATGAGCATAAGATATTGGTGAATGAGTAATTTTTGGTGAAATTTCATATAGGTTCATATAAGGATGAAGTGTTGTGTGATATTATGCCTATGGATATATGTCATTTATTGTTAGGAAGACAATGGAAATATGATAAGAAATCAATTCATGATAGAAAAGGAATACCTATATTGTAACTTCAAATGGAAAGAGAATTAAGTTGATACCTTTGGAGGAAGAGGATAGAAGTGAAGTTTGTATCACTATCAAACTATGTTTGGTAGATGGAAGAAATTTTTTGGATGCATTGAGACATGAGAACATGTGTTTTACATTGATTCCTAAGAAGAGTCGAAAACTAGAGGCGGAGAATTTTACCATAAATAATGAAGAGGTAGAAGAACTATTGATAGAGTATGAAGACATTATATTAGAGAATGTGCCAAATGGATTACCACCAGTCTGAAGCATCAGTCATCATATAGATCTCATATTGGGAGAAATTTTTCCTAATAAATTAGCACATGGAATGACACCAGTAGAGAATGCAAAGTTGAATCGATAGATACATGAGTTGTTGAAGAAAGGGTTGATTAGTTAAAGCTTAAGCCCATGTGTGGTACCTGATGTACTTGAACCAAAGAAAGATGGAGAGTGGAGAATGTGTACAAACTCAAGAGAAGTCAATAGGATCATTGTCAATTATAGATTCCCATTTCCAAGGATGGATGACATTATGAACTGTTTGAGTGGAGAAAAGTATTTCACAAACATTTATCTCAAAAGTGGATATCGTCAAATCAGAATCAGAGAAGGGGATGAATGGAATACTGCATTTTAAGACTAACAAAGGATTGTATGAGTGGTTAGTAATTCCTTTTGGATTTACCAATGCACCTAACACTTTCATGAGATGGATGAATGAGGTACTGAATAAACTCTTGGGTAAGTTTTTCATTGTTTACTTGGATGATATTTTGATTTTCAGTAAGACTAAAGAAGAGAATTTGTGGCACATTAGACAAGTATTGCAAAGACTAAGAGAAGAGAAGTTGTTGATTAATGTCAAAAAGTGTAGTTTCATGAAGATAGAATTTGTATACTTGGGTTTTTTTTATTTTTTCTAAAGGATTGAACATGGACCCTAAGAAGGTTAGAGCAATAGTTGATTGGCATACACCAATAAACATTGGAGAGGTAAGATCATTTCATGGATTAGCTAGTTCCTACCAGAAGTTTATTAGAAGCTTTAGTAGTATTTGTACACCCATGACAGAGAAAATGAGAGGAGATAGGAAAGAATTTAAGTGGACATCTGAAGCACAAAGAAGCTTTTAATTATTGAAACAAAAAGTGAAAAAGCAACCAGTATTAGCACTACCTAATTTTGACAATGTATTACAAGTTGATTATGATGCAAGTGGAAATGTAATACAAGAAGTTGTAATGCCCAGCTAGGGAATGCGCTCTGAATCTCTCCAAAAACATATCCCATGAGACTGAACCAATCTCCAAATGGAGCTTCTGCTCCTCCAATCACCACCATGTAGAGGCAAAGACTCTAAGATGCATAATGGCACATCTAGCTCGGGTGTTGCTACCATAAGGGTGCATAGAAAAAAATCATCCCAAGTCTATCAACCAAGTCTCTACCTCTAGACCACCACCAATACTGTCAAATTTAGGATGGTGTGCCATCAATAAATCTCTCATATGCCTTGCAACAATAGCATCTTGCTCCATAGTATTAACAATTCTCCCAGGAGATCTATCTCATTCTCTAGCCACTTCTTGATCAACCTCTTGTCTCAGGCCAAGTCAGGTAAGAACCTCTTCTAGTAAGGGGCACAAATATGCTCCCTCTACCTCTGGTTGTATCGATATTTGTTCCCCACTCGCCTGATCCAACTGAGGACCAAGCTCTTCTGCATGCTCACTCTCATGAGAGCTCTGAGGGGGAGTATCTAGATGATTAGCCCCATG
The DNA here is from genome assembly GCA_007258455.2 of Sequoia sempervirens. Taxonomy (NCBI): domain Eukaryota; kingdom Viridiplantae; phylum Streptophyta; class Pinopsida; order Cupressales; family Cupressaceae; genus Sequoia; species Sequoia sempervirens. The sequence continues at coordinate 151,633,672 of VDFB02271358.1, read as the reverse complement.
GCCACCACCTCATCCTTGACCAAGACCCCTACCACAATGTCTAGGCATGATCCTACACAAATCAAGGACAAGTATCAGCTATAAACAAAGGAAAACACAACTACAGAGTCTAACATCTAGGACAATGTAATGGGCTAACAAATGTCTAGAGTACCCAGTGTTAGAACCTTGTGCTCTGATACCATCTGTAAAAAGCTATGGGGAATCTAATAAATCAGGGACAATGATAGATGATAAAATATTAGACATCTTAAAGCAAATAGTCCACATGTGAAACTTGTCTAAAGCAATAAATGAATCCATCATCCCATTGGTCGGCACCCTCATCTTGTGTAGGGGATCTTTAAAGTTTACAAATACTATATGATTCAATGAAAGAAGAATCTTCATGCAGTGACACAAGGATAAGGTAAAATGCATGCCAATAATTTAAGAAAATTCTTTGTTAATGTTAGGAATATAGGATGTGTCGACTATGAGGCATAAATGCCTCAAAACTACGGGCGACCTAAAGCATCGAACCAGTTTGAAACTATCAAAAACAAAGAGATGTAACATGAACACAAGCTCTGAGATCTGGTTATAGAACATGGAAGATTACAAACAATCTTTCAAGGAAAAGCAATTATTTTAGTTGTTTCTACACTAACTATCTACAATTTCCTTTCTGATGTTTGTGCAGGATATGCAACAAATAAATTCTACATATATAGAAGAATCAAGGGCCATAAACGACATTCAAGAGATTATATTCGAGTATATATAAATCAAAGAAGAAAACTTGGATTTTCAACCAACTTGAATATTTCAACCTTCAGATCCAATCCACAACCTAAGCCCAAACAATTCTTCCAATTTTCTTTTCCCAAAGCTTTTCCACGACAAAATTACAATGAAGAAGCTTTTTATAGAAAACTGTCGTGCAAAGCTTTCTTCCCAACCATCCAAAAAAAATTCCCTTTCCATGAATTTGCACACACCAAAGCTTTTAATACATTTTTTCTTATTAATTAAATCAAAACTGCCACCTTAACTCAAAGTCAGCATGTGAATCAAATTGATCATTTAGTTCTAACTAATAAATATCTAAGATATTATCTTTTAACTCAAATCAAGTTTTCAGATATTTATTTATGCTAGTTGAAAACTACCTCATCAAAATATCTAATTTTCACATAAATTAAGTTTACACAATTAATTCAACAATTCCATTTAAATAAATACCTTATTTAATTTAATTTAATAAATCAAACCATAATTATATTCATTTAATTTGAAACCGAGCAATAAAATCACAATTAATAAAATAAATTAACAAATAAACCATTTAGCTAAATTAATTAATTCCTAAACAAATCAACACAAACAAGATTAACACAATGGAACTAGATGACAAAACAACAATGGGTGACAAATGGATACTCATTCAATGAAGAAAAATGGCTAATGAAGGACCTAACACTATCTCCAAAACCACATACTTCCATTGGGTTAGGGCACGCTCAGACCCGACAAGTAAGTGGAGCCGATACCCGGTACCTGTAAGTTGCATCAAACAATAGAGTTAAACATATCATCATCTATTGACAAACACACCGTGAAGAAGAGTCGCAATGTAGCAAGGTACTCAAGAGTGAGTAATGCTACACTGTCTCCACCTAGATTGGCGAACATCATTATATCATAAACAAAAATTACATCTTGATAACCTCATTAAAACTCAAAAACAACATATACCATAATACACATGTGTCAATCATAATGTCATCACATGAATATAACTAGATGATCACGATATCAAATGTATTATCCACAGACTATACAACTAACATAACATATGTGTCGTAACTAAAAGAAATATAATATAGTATCCAAAATAGCTAAACGACTAGCAAACAAACATAAGCAAACTAAAACACATAGTAGCAACTAGAGGGACACTACATCCTCCCCCCTTAGGATAAGGCTTACTCCTGGAAGCCTACAAATAGAAAATGAGTAACATACACACAACAGGAATACACACTCTCACAAGATACAAAAGACTCAGCACTAGGATCCCATTTGACCCGCACTTGATCAACGTTTCGACCCCTAAGGGTCAACTCCCGATATTGCAGAATGTGTACGGTTTCCAAAGAAAATAATCAATAGTCATTTTAATTATTTTCTATTCCTAGCTATCTGTGTTACTTCGGTAGAAGCCATTCGCATTAGTTTATGAAATTCTTATCCATTGATTTAGGAAAAATCTATATAATCTCCATAGGCATAATATTTGTTGGTGATTTTCAGAACTAATTACTTTAGTCGTTGCCCTGTTATTTTTATTTTGCTCTATTCTAAATGGCTCCATAGTTTTGTGTAAACCTTTAGTCATTTGAATATAATGTGCGCTAATCTCATTTGTATTAAAGTTCCTCTATAAGCTCTTAACCACCGCCTCCTCTCTTCTTATCATTAACCTATTGTCATGATTATAGCTCTATCTGTTTGTGTTTATTGAATGTTTTAGCTTTGGAAATTACTTGTAATAAATGGGATCGACCCTATCTTAAGTTAGAAATATCTGATTCGTTGGCTTCTCTCATTTTGTAACTTTATCCAATTCTATCTTAGTGGAGGTTTGGCTCACTTGTTTACTCTGTTGCTATTGTTGCTTTCCCTTTATCATTACTTGTTTAGCAAACCATAGAACTGCCTTGGGAGCATCTAAATTCTCCCTTAATAATTTTACCATGGGTTTTATAGAATCTTCCAAAACTTTTGCATGCATAACTAGTTATTGTATTGCATGGCGTATTGAGTGTTGAGAGTTATGTTTTGTCTTGAAAGTATCTGCTTGATTCTTGGCGTGACTTACACTTATGTTCACTGCAAGTATTCTACATTTCTTATTGTGAGTTTTGTGTAGTGGAACTTAAAGTTTGAGTTTTTTTTCAAAACATTACCTTACTCCTCTTATTGCAATGCCGCTGCATAAGATAGGTTATTTTATTGTGAATTTTAGCATGACCATTGGATATAATAGTATTTTTATTATCAAATGCCTATTTATGTAGTTGTTCTTTGAACAGCTTATTTTATTAACTAGAAGGATTTATACATATATAATTATATAGGTTTATTCGTTATGTTGTGGTCTTTTGTAAATTGAAATGTGGAGTCTACTTTTTTTTTATGAAAAAAAATATGCTTACCTATATATTTGTGTATGCATGAATATGGGTTTAAATAAACTTCATGACTATAGTTAAATGATTATCGTTGTGTAATAGTGTGTTCTTAAACAATTGATGAAGTAATAGTAGTTGGTTTATTTGTAATATGAATGCTTGTATGAGAAAAGAATAATTCTAATTTTATTTAGTTATCTTTTGTGGATATAAGTGACCATATTTTTCCTCTAAATGATTAAATAATTCTTTAAATTATCGTTTGAAGAAATATGTTTTTATTTAGAGAATCAATAAGTAATTATTTAATCTATTCTATGAGTATTGATTGGTATCAAATGAATTTTTGTGAAATTTTATTTGGTTGGTGTTATGGACCTTTTAGTTTTCTAGAGGCTAGGGATCTTTTTGAATGAATTATTGGTCTATTTGAATCATGAGTCCATTTGATATAATTTATTGTGGGGACTTGCTAAGCATGTTTTATTTGATGTGGTGACGTAAAATATGATGTTTTGAGTCATGTTTGAGATGTGTTCTTTCTTAGTGCATGAGGGATGTCTTTCAACTTATTATGTGAAATGAGTTAATTAAGTTTCGTAATTATTGTATAGGATTTGTTTGAGTCAGGTCATGCATGTTGTTTATGATACCTATGTGGTGAATGAGAGTATGATGCATTATGTCATGGATAAAATATGGTCATACCTGTTCTGATTTGTGCATGTTGGCTATCCTATATGTTATGAGATCTATTTTTTTGCTTATAGGAAGAGTGGATTTCGTTAGGGGTCAAAACCCTAAGTCGTTACCAGGGTAACCTACCGAAAGTAGTTAATCTAGTGAAAACCTAATTTAATGTACACGGGGTTGGGTGATAATCATAATATGAATAAGATAATTTGAATGCCTCACCTAGTTCCTTAATGCTTTTTTAGATTAAGGGTAGGTTGAGAAGGCCTGGAATGGCTTGGTCGTTTACCTTGCCTTCCTGAAAGGTAATTCGATTCCACATGAGTTTGTCTAGGGGCCAAAAATCAGTAGAGACTACCAAGGTAACTCTGGATGATGGTTGGTAGTCTAGGAAGATTCACCAGGGTAACCTAGAACAACTATGTGATGACACTTTTTCTTGAAGCATGTTTTTATTCTCTTGTGAAGATTTAACTATTGTATTGTGGTTGTCTCTGGAAGCATATGTTGTGATTACTATAGTTTGACGTCGATATGTAGTTATGTGATTGTCATCCATGTGATGTTATGTACTATTCTGGTGTATGCTTTGTTTTACCTTGTGGACCTGGCATTATCTCCTAGCACAAAGGGAGTGGACCTTAGGGTACCACGCAGTTGGGAGGAAACTGTGCTATTTCCTCCATTGGGTCCCCTTCCAAGTTATGCAGCTCGAGATGAGATTGTTCTTGATAGGTTCCTGGATTCACTTTGTTCGTGGAGTTTGGCGCTAAGCATGCTCATGAATGAGATGGATGACTGTACATAATTGTCAATCATATTGTAAACTATCTTGATAGTTATATGAGGCTTTATTGTATTATGATTTTGATGTTACGAGATCTATCATGATTTGTAATTGTATCATTCATTTGATATATAGTATACCTTTGTCTTTTATGTTAATGGTTTTGAGTTGCGATTTTCTTATTTGAACTTGTTAAGTAACATTCTCAAGGAACCCTAAGAACATATGTGTTTATGTACTTATGTCCTTAAGTTATAATCGAACAACTTTAAAAAAAAAAAAAAATGTTCGGTTATTTTGGTTAGTTAAGTGTTTTGTTTGGGTTCCCTGGCGGGACATTAAAAAAGTGGTGAGTTAAGAAGGAATACCCATAGCTTATTTTAGTAAAAATTTGAATGATTCCAAAAGAAGATATTTAGTTTATGATTAGGAATTCTACACCATAATCCAAGCCTTGAAGAAGTGGAGACATTTTTTTCCTATGGAGTTTGTGTTGTATATTGATCATCAAGCTTTATAGTATTTGAACATTTAAGGAAAGTTGAATCAAAGACATATGAGATAGGTTGAGTTCTTGTAGAGTTATACATTTGTGTTGAAGCATGGGAGTGGCAAGTCAAAAAAAGTTGCAGATGCATTGAGTAGAAGAAGGAATTTGCTGACAGAGATGAGAGTAGAAGTATTGGGTTTAGAGGAACTAAAGCATATGTATGAGGATGATTTATATTTTGTTGAATAATGGAAAGTGTATACACCTAAAATCGATCAAGAAATTTAATTAATTAAATACTAGTTATTTAATTAATTAAATACTAGTTATTTAATTAAAATTCCATCTATGTATAAATAAATTCTCAATTTATTTATATAGTTCATATCCTTTAATTCTCCAAATCTAAAATCATATTCTTCTAATTTAATTAAATAAACAAATTTCCATAAGCTTATTTTATTTAATTAAGTTTCACTAATCCCAAATTGGGAATTCAAGCACATGCCTACAACTTTTTCATGCCACCTCACCAAGGTCACATGAAACTAAATAATTATAATTTTTAAATTAGAATTATCTTCAACAAATTTTCAAACACATGGCTTATTCCTCACACACTTCTTCAACAAACTTTGAGCACATGGTCTTTCTCTCACACACTTGATTCTTCCATCCATTTGGCATGTTGTCTTTGGTCAAGAGAATCCTCCATCCATTTGGCATGTTGTCTTTGGTCAAGGGAACATTCTTCTTCATTCTCTCCATCTCCATCGTTCATCCCTCTTGTTTGAATCTGGACCGTTGATTGTTGCCACATCACAAGATGCTTGGAAAAGCCTATAAATACAACCCTTTTCCATTGTATTTTGCATCCACATTTGAGTAAAGTTATCATGCAGGAATATCATTTGAGCATTGGATAATTTTGGAGTCTTATAGTTAGCTTTGTTTATCATTTAGCAAGTTTGCATTGTAGTGTCATGTTAAGTTAGAATCACATTTTGCTTTATAGTTGCATTTATACCATGCTTTTCTTTATAGTTGCATTTTAGATTAACATATTCATAGTTAGTATTTGAGCACATGTAGAATCATCTTAGCTTCATATCATAGTATTTACATTGTATAATTTAACCACATTATCCATTCATCATAATCTCCATCATAGCTTTCTTCACATAGTTTCATATAGGAACTTATTGGCTTGCATGTTGAATAGCATCTCATTTTTCAAGTTGTCATTTTAACAACCATAGTGCACATCTAAAATCTAAGAGCCAATATGCTTTAATAAATCCTTTAGAATAGAGAACAATGGAATGTTTTTAAAGATTTGGTTTGTTGCAATTTAGAATAGTTTATTTGATTCAAATATTTACTATAATATGTCTCATTGGTGTTTGTGTTGATTTACTAACTCTCTCACATTTCACACACACATAAATTGGCGCCCACCATGGGGCTAGACCCCGTTTCTAACAATTTTTGAGAAAATTTCATTTAAATAGGTTGGACGTGACGTTTTAGCATAACCATGAATTCTTTCGGTGCATCCAACAAATCTTTCGGTGCATACATCAACTGTTCTACCACAAACAGGGAGTATTTTAGCGCATTTGGTCTTTCCTTTAGCACATTCAACACTTCTTTTAGTGCATTTAGTAATTCTTGTAGTGCATACATGAGTTCTTTTAGCGCATGGAGTATCTGTTTTAGCACATTGAAATAATCTTTTAGCATATTGAATGACTATTTTAGCACATTTGTTTAAGTTTGAATTTTTTTTTAAATCTGAGAACTAATTGGTGTTTTCTATTTGCTGGTAATTTTATACGCTGGTCAAAAACAAATTTATCAAACTACTAATGATTTATGCAGGGGCTAGAGTTATTTAAATGCTCTCTTTTGATTAAGATGGGCATCTAGCTTAATTAGAAGGTTAAAGAACACCATGTCTTTTTGTGCTTGATGAATGGTAAGCATATGCTCTCCCCTTGACTAGGTGACCAAAAAGCTAGACCCATTCAATTTTATTTTATTTTATCCATAGAGGGTCTGCCTTGTGGGAAAAAGTAATCACCCAAGGGAATGACCCAACCGGTAACACACTAAAGCTAGGTGACTTCCAACTGGGATATAAATATGGGTACTTGAGGAAGGTTCAAGTATCACGAGGATTGTTCTAAAAAGAAGGGAAACAATGGTCTCTTTCCATATGGATGATCCCCCATGAATGGAATGCCTATACTAGAACCCTTTGTTGTAGCAAGGCCAAAATCTTTAATCTGTTTGCTAGCGCAAGAACGATCATTCTAAAGCCATCCCACATTTTTGCGTATTTTAGTAGAGATGAAAAGTATCCCATGGGAGATTCATTGGTATTGATGCTTGGCTTCCCCAAGAAGTGAGTGTCATGGAGGGGAGCCAGTGGGGTCAAGCATCTAATCATCTGCTAAAAGTAGGCACAACTGGAGTAAAATCCAAGCGAGAATCTAGTGAATATTGTCCTACACAACCTTAGGTTGTACATGCTTGATGTGTTTTACCAATGTGTTTTCAAACGAATTCCAAATTAAACATCACACAATGGAAGTGAAAACTTTGATTCAAAAATAATCCATTTGAACATTTTATTATTGCTACTTACAAGCTGGAAACCAAGCAAAATCCATTGTTCAAACAAATTACACCTTGGTAACATTCAGATTCATGGATTGAAAACAAGATAGACTACTAAAACATTGAAATTTTCTAGAATAATGCATTTGTCCTCTATTTCAGTGCATGCAGTCAATCTTTTAGTGCATCCACTACATATTTTAGCACATCCACCCTCTGTTTTAGCACATCCAAACAATCTTATAGCGCATCTGTGCAATTTTATAGTGCATCGACCCTCTATTATAGCACATCTAAGTATTTTCCCAACACATTCACTCTCTGTTATAGTACATCCACTGCATATTTTAGCACATCAACCCTCTGTTTTAGTGCATCTAGACAATCTTATAGAGCATCTGTGCAATTTTCTAGCACATCAACCCTGTATTATAGTGCATCTGTCAGATCTTTTAGTGCATACGGGTTCTATTTTAGCACATCCATTAAATGCAAAACCTGAGATTTAAATTCATTGTCTGTTTCACAGTTTGAGCCAAAATTTAGAATCTTTTTTAATCCAAAATCATTCCTCACATACCACAGAGTCTAAACTTGTCAAAACTAACCTCTACAAGTGGAATTCTCTAATCTAAATGTAGATCTAAACATCTCAAAGTGCCTAATTTCATCATCAGGATTTATTATCCTCTCATCACGAAACGAAGCTATATGATCAAATCCAACTTAGTCTCATCAATCGAATTTGTCATTCTATTTGACTTAGTTGTATTCCTTGGCACTATTCCAAACAAAGATCAAAGTTTAGTCAAAGAATAACACTTGTATGCCCATCCAAACAAGGTTACAAAAGCAGAAACTCAAGGAAAAAGAACTAGAAACCCAAAACACCAAAACGCAAAACATTGGAACCCAAAGCATCGAAACTCCTAACATTGAAACTCAAAAAACCAAAACTCAAAACAGTGAAACGTAAAACACCATGGCTGAAGCTAAAGAAAATCCTTTCCATGGAATCCACAACAATGAAGGGGAAGAAATAACTGAGGAATGTATCTAACATGTTGAACAAGATCCAAATTTCCACAAGTGCTTAGAAAATATTTTCAAAATAAATGGGGAAAAGTACCTCCTAATGTTGGCTAAACAAGGAGTCAAATTGCTTGATGAATTTTTTGTGAATCAATTTTAAGCGCCTCCCAAACAACCTGAAAAAGAAATAGAACAAGTGATTTCCCTAACTCATCAAATGAAGAACCTTCAACAACTTCTTGGCATGCAAAGGGGACCATCAAAATGATATTTGATCTAATAAATTTCTCCATATCCTTTTGATCAAGATATCCATATAATCCATTTTCCCAAACATTGTGAATTCCCAAAACATGAAAAATACAATGGGAAAACATATCCAATTGATCATGTGAGGGAATTTAGAACCATGAGTCTTGAATTTTCTCATGAAGAAACTTATTTGATGAGGTTATTCCCAAGAAGTCTAGGTGGACAATTCCTTGAATGGTTTTCAAAACTTCCACCACCCATCAAAACCTTTGAAGAATTGGTCAACAAATTCATCGCCCAATATTCTTATAACATTCAACATGACATAACAATGAAGGACCTTTGCAACTTGAAACAGAAAAACGATGAATCATTCCTTGTGTTTTTGCAAAAATGGAGAATGTTTTTCACAAGATATTCTCATCTTGTACCTGAAAAAAGAGAAGATGGAAATCTTTATTGATAACCTAAATGATGAAATGAGCTACAGGTTGGAATTGCAATGTCCGCCCACATTTGAAAATTTGATTGAAAATGGGATTAAAATCAAAGAAGCTTTGTTCAAAAGAGGAGTCATAAAACTTTACAATGACAACAACATATCAAAATCCTCTAACAATTACAACAATGATGACAAACCAAAGTTTTGGAAATGAAACAAGAACATGGGTAACAACAATAGCACAGTTGAGAACCAAAATACAAAACATGTATTCAACTTGACAGCAACGGCCACCAAAACTAATCAGAACAACAATCCACCCAACAACCAAAACAACAACAAAAATTTCAACCAATGCAATAATCAAGGTAATGCTAGATCAAAAACACCATCATATCGAACATCCTCAAATCGAAGAAGGTTCACACCTTTGGGACAATCATCAAAGTCAGCATTAAAGGAATTTCTAGAAGCTAAGGTCATAACATTACCAGAGGAAAGAAATTGGGAGCCACAAGTCAAGCATCCATGGTGGAATGATGCTCATTTCTGTGAATTTCATCGCAACAAAGGACATAAAACCAATGACTGCATGCAATTGAAGCACTTGATACAAGACTTAATTGACAACAAAACGATATTTGTAGAAGGACCCCAAACAAACAATGATCATGGGACGTTTAAGAACCCTATACCCTACTACGAAAAAGGGGAATCTTCTTCTTCAAATACCAAAGGAAAAAATGTGAACTATGTTTATGACACCACTATTCTCCATATTGAGGTGGTTGATGATCAAACCCATGACAAACTAGATCTTATTTCAATTGATGACCCAATAAAAGACATCATTCAACATGAACAAAGCATCATTTCAATTGAAAATAATCACCATGATGTCAACACCACCTCACATCAAATCAATGACCTTGTGCCAATAAATTTGATTACCAAAACTGTTGCGAATGACAATCAAATCAATGTCATCAAAATCGGAGAGAAACAAGACAATTTTTTTATCAATGCAATCACAAGAGGTCAAGCCAAGGTAGCATTGAAAGGAGCTACCCCTTCAACATCCAAAGAAACTACTAATGTCCCTGTAATTCAATATAACATCGTTGATTAGCTACAGAAGATACCCACTCAAATATCCATATTAGAGCTTCTCAAGATTTCACCTACTCACAAGGAAATCTTAGAGCAAGCTCTAGTCGCCACCACGGTACCAAACAACTTGGAATTTTTCCAATTTTAGACTATGGTGGGACATTGAATGTGTCACACTGCTTATCATTTTCCAAACATGATGATGTATCCATCACCCATCCACAAAATGTTGCTCTCCACATTTATGTCTTAATCCATAAACATTGTGTTAAACATGTTCTAATAGATGGAGGAACTGGCTTAAATATCTACACTCTAAAACTTGTTCATGCACTTGGATATTCTGAAAATGCTATTGATCATAGAAGTAAAATCACAATAAAAATGTATGATGATGAAGAAAGATCCTCCCAAGGATTAATTGTCCTACCAATTCAAGTAGGACCAGTTGTCAAAGATATAGTATGCCAAGTGTTGGACAAAGAATTGACATACAACATACTCTTGGGACATCCATGGATCCATGAGATGCAAGTTGTACCATCTACATATCACTAGTGTTTGAAATTTCCTTTTAACGGACAAGAGATCACTATTGTTGCTAATTCCAACAATCCCCATATTGTAACACACTCAAGACAACCCAGGATGCTTTTGTGCCACACAACAGGGAAGCTAAAACTCTTGGTTCATCCCACAGTGAAAAACAACTAAGTGCCTTATCAAAATGGGCGGAGAAAAAGGACCAATCAAAAGATAAGGGTATTAGTGAGTCTACTCCATCGAATCATGAAAGTCAACTCAATGCCTTATCAAAACAAGTTGAAAAGATCCAATTGAAAGGTAAAGGCATGGGGGAATACTCATTTGAGAAATCCTTGTGTTTATCACATTTTGCATCTTCTCCCAAGTCATATTGATAGCCATCAACATCAATACAACAATCATCACAACCGACCACACTCTTTGATGGAAAATTTGTAAGAGCGGGCACTTTAGTGGATGAATCAAAGGACAAGGAGGTTTTGAATTGGTTGTACAAGGACAAAGAGAAATCACAATCATCCACTTCAAATGTACTAACAAAGCAGTATGGAAAAGGAAAGAAAATCCTAGAAAAGATGGTACATGAGGGAAAAGGTCCTATTGGTAAAAGAAAAGATGACATCATCGAACTGATACAACCCATCACAATGAATTCTAAGGACAAGACGAGACTAGGGTACAAGGAAGAAGCAAAAGAAGAAACTAGACAACAAGTTGTTGAGAGAATCCTTTAATTGAGAGATAGTTCTGAAATAGACTCCAATGAATATGAATTGGATTCCCTCTCTAAAGAGTCTTGTCATGATAAGGAGATTTATGTGGTAAAAAAGTATACCCCAACATGTACAAAGGGATAGAGCTCAAGTTATCAACCACTTGAAATTGGATCACAAAATATCGATGACTCAAGTGAATAAAATCATTCTTCTATTGAGATAGATACTTCAAAAGAGAGTAACATCTTAGACCTTGATATTTCCATTGGGCATTCTAATAGCATTTCCATCATGATGCTTACCCCTTCTGACTTCATCCAATCTGATGATTCCATGCCATTAGTACACCTTGAATTCATTGACTGGGACCAATCTGAGCTATTTGATTTACCCACCTTTCTGAATGATGACGTCGTCATTAACTTCTTTTGTTTTGATAACCCTAGAATATGTTCCATCATTGAATCTCATAATATAAATTTAGACAAGGGGAGTGCCAAATATTCCAACTGCAAAATAAATACCAAAAAAAAATTAATGGTGAAAACCATTTAATGGAACTATTAGATCCAGAAAAATTAAAAACAAAGAGCGTATCTTAAGGTGAAAACCTCTTTGAGGCACTAACAGATGGAAGATTTGACACTCTCCCCAAGCATTATCAGGAGAGATCATCTATGTTGATTGAGCCTACACAGTCTATCAATGTTGGCACGAATGAAGCAATGAAGACATTGAACCTAGCGGCGTCGATGACAGAAGAGGAAAAACCCAGTTTCACTAAATTCTTTGAAGAGAGGCAGATACACTTTTCTTGGTCTTATGCTGACATGCTAGGCATAGATCCAAAAATCATTAGGCATCATTTATCACTACCACTTGGCATAAAACCAGTAAAGAAAAAGTTGAGAAAAATGCACCCTCATATTGCCCTCTTAGTAAAAGTCAAATTAAAGAAGCTACTAGACGCGGGATTTATCATACATATTGACTACACCAAATGGATATCAAATATTGTGCCAATCTCAAAACTAGACAAAAGCATCAGGATATGTACAAACTTCAGGGACCTTAACAAAGCTTTCCCAAAAGATGATTTTCCTCTACCTATATCAACATCATCGTAGACTTGATTGTTGGACACAAAATTTTATCACTTATGGATGGATTTTCAAGGTATAATCAGATAAAGATAACACCTGAAGATCAAGAAAAATAGCCTTTACATGTCCTTGGGGCACTTTCTGCTGGAATGTAATGCCTTTTGGGTTGAAAAATGTCAGAGCCACATATCAGAGAGCAATGACCACCATATTCCATGACATGATGCACACTTTTATGGAAGACTATGCAGATGATTTACTAGCAAAGTCATTCACTAGGGAGGTACACCTAGCAATTTTAGACAAGATCTTCACTAGATTGGAGAAATTCAATGTGAGGTTGAATCCCAAGAAATGTGTGTTCAATGTAACATCAGCTAAGCTTTTGGGATACATTGTGTCAATCAAAGGTATTGAGGTAGATCCTACAAAGTTCAAAGCCATCATAGAGATGCCTCCAAAAAACATCAGTCAACTCAGATCTTTACAAGGAAGATTTCAGTCCATCAGGAGATTCATCATGCAACTAGCTGAAAAAACTCACCCTTTCAACCACTTACTACACAAGAATGTCTTGTACAAGTGAGATGAGAGATGTGAAGCAACCTTTAATCAACTCAAGCAATATCTGATGACACCACCAATACTAGTGCCACCAACTAAAGGAAATCCCTTGATACTCTACATTGCAACAATTGAGATATCTTCGGGAGCTTTATTGGCACAAGAAGATTCTGTAGGAAAGGAAAGGGAAATTTATTATATCAGCAAGACCTTGAATGGCTATGAGATCAGTTACACCTTCATTGAAAATTCTTGTCTTGTGGTAGTATTTTCTACCCAACAACTTAGACATTACATACTAACTCACACTATTAAAATCATAGCAAAAATTGATCCCTTAAAGTATCTACTCAGCAAAGCTGACCTAACAGGAAGACTAGCTAAGTGGGTCTTGATATTGAGTGAGTTTGACGCCCAATACGTGGACAAAAAATCCATCAAGGTTCAATCCATAGCAAATCAACTAGTTGAAGCACCATTACAAGACAATCATCCAATGAACATTGAATTTCTAGATGTTGATGTCCTTACAGTATCAACACAACAATGGATGTTGTATTTTGATGGCTCTCATACACAACATGGATCAGGCGCAAGAATCTTGTTTATATTTCCACAAGGACATACCATTCCCAAATCCTACAAACTGATGTTTCCTTGCACCAACAACATAGCCAAATACGAAGCATTGATCATTGGAATCAAAGTAGCAATTGAGCGGAAGATCACAAAGTTACATGTATATGGTGATTCTCAGCTAGTCATTAACCAAGTGAATGATGATTACCAAACAAAAGATGAAAAATTAATGTCATATAAAATAATGGTTGATGACTTCAAAAATTACTTTGTGGAGATAAAATTTGAGAAGATTCCTAGAGGCGACAACAAAGTTGTTGATGCCATGGCTACCATTGCTTCTCTATTATAGATTCCTGAGAAAAGAGCCCATTATGAGTTCATGGTGGAACAAATGTTCAACCCATCCTATGACAACCCTGAAGCCCAAGTCATCTACCATCTAGCTGAGGCTGAAGCCTCTACCTATGGGAAAATCTACACTTATCTGAAAGACAATACCCTCCCACCCAATTTATCCCGGAACCAAAAATGAAATTTCATCTAACAAGCAACTCAACTCACCCTAATAGCCGATGTGCTTTATCGATGAGGTATTGATGGTACTCTCCTTCGATGTCTAGAATGTAATGAAGTTGAAACCACTTTACGTGAAGTCCATGATAGTATTTGTGGCACACATTCAAGTGGCCTAACTTTAGCTAAGAAACTCTTGTGTTTGGGGTATTATTGGCCAAATATGGAGGAGTCATTTCAATATGTCAAAAGGTGCACAAAATGTCAAATCCATGGAAACTTGATACATGCATTGGCACAAGATTTGTAACCTTTCGCATCAACCTAGCCTTTTTTTCAGTGGGGATTAGATGTCGTAGGAAAGATTCATCCATGTTCATCCAACAGACACAAGTTTATCATCACAACTATGGAATACTTCACAAAGTGGATTGAAGCGGTTCCACTAAAAACCATCATAGGAAAGAAAATCTCATCATTCATCCTGAATTATATCATCTATTGATATGGCATCCCTCAATCCATTATCATGGACAACGATAGACCATTTAAAAATCAGGATTTCTGAGAACTCTGTGAGAGGTTCCATATACAACATCAGTTTCTACACCATACTATCCCCAAGAAAATAGCCAAGCAGAGGCCTCAAACAAGACTATCCTGAAAATCTTGAAGAAAACAATCAACGATGTTGGATGTGATTGGAATGTTCAAATGAATCATATAGGCATCATTCATAAATCATCATAGGATCATAACACATCATTTGCATCATCATTTACATCCATAACATATCTTGATCATTGTGAATAATTATTCATACACCGCTCTTTTCCTTTGCAGTTTTTCTTTGTCTGCGGATTCTATTTTTGAATAACGCTCATAGCTTTCTGGCTGCCGACACATGTTTTCATATCAGAGCTTTCCTTTGAGATGCTTCCTTTTCTTTTTTTTTAGTTTCGACTATGTGATACGTCGCCTCCATTTTATTTATGTTTGGTTGGGACCCACATCGCAACTTCCTCTACCGAGAGCTTTCCACGTGGTGTTAGTTCGGGCACCGATTCTTTTTGTTCAATGATTGTTGCAATGGTTTCCATTTTTCTGCCACATGTCCTTTCCTTTTTACTATTGTGTGGCTTGTATCTCCCTAGAATGTTCCTACTGGTGTGTTGTTCTTCCATCCTTTCTATTGGTGCCATTGCTTGTGCTGAGGAATCTTTATTGTTGATGGATTCACTGAAGTATCTTTTCCGTTGGAACCTCCAGGCAGTGGGCTGGCTAATTTAAGCAGCCATTTCTTCATTTGTTGGTTGTTGTTAGATGAGTGAAAAACTTTCTTGAGCATTAGGAATTAGCCTCTGTAGTGTTTTATTATTAAAGCTAGACTTACAGACTATGCCACTATCTCTCGACCTCTTTGTTTCCAAGTATTTGATAGAACATTAGACTGTGCTAGCAATTTCTGAGATATATGGACATCTATTTCAAGCTTCTATAATATTTATATATAGCTTAGCATAATACAAATCATGCTGCTGCTCTTTTTTGTTATTTTCATGCTATAAGGGTTATATTATGCAAATTTTTTGATGTTCTTATGTTTGTGGCGCTGGGAATCATTCATTTGATATGCGCTTATAATTTTTTGAGCCTTTGTTCCTACAATGTGCTTGTTTATTTCATCACTGATTTGGCACATCACCTTAGTGTAGATTTGTTTATTTTATGTTAATTTCTTGTTCCCTTTTCTCCCCCCATTAAAAAAAATGAAGAGCCAACTTCGATAAAATCCTGGAGATCACTTAGTTGTGCGCATACATCTCCCAACAACTAAGTTTCCCATAAGGTTGTTGCCCTACAATTTTTGTGTCAACAATTCTTTTTCTAGCTCGCCCGATGGGACAAAATGAAATGTCTGATAGTCAATAGAGTGTATGATCCATAGGCCCATCACTAGATCTCAAACCGCAAGAACCCTTGGCCTACTTGTACCACCACTAGTTTCAATCAGAGCACGAGGTCAACAAGCTAATACATCACTTCCGTCACCTCCTACCTCTCCTCTACCCCTTGCACAGATAGTGCAAGCACCTAGAAATTTTGTAGCCTGGGATGCTAGTAGCCCTTTGATAGCCCCTATACCACCTATAGTTTAGACTCCAATCCCAACTTTTGCTTTAAAGGTTGTCCCAAAATTCACTGGGGACAATGCAAAAACCCCAGCAGAGAACTTGCAAGATGTGGCTGATGTATGCCTAGTTCATGGCATTACTAACCAGAATGTGGCTTTGCAGTTGCTTGCCGCCTCTTTCAGAGGGAAGGCATTAGATTGGTATCACACTCTTCAGGCTAATACAATTGCAAATTGGGATCAGCTTGGGAATCCTTTCTATGAGCGCTTCTCAAATAATGTGACAAATATTCTCTATATCACTAGCTGGCTACTATAAAGCAGGCTCCTCATGAAGCTTTGGCCAATTTCAATGCTCAGTTTCATTCAACTTGGCAGAGGGTCCCTGTCAGTAGTTGGTCACCTCCGGATCTAGCATTCATGTTCTATCTAAAGTTTATAAATCCTGATATCTCCATGATGTTGCAATATCTCAATGGGAATACATTACGCGGTGCATATAGCCTTGTCATCACCACAAAGAACAATCTTATCACAGCTAAAAAGTTGGCACCGTGACCTATCATGCTAGTGTTCTTGGAGTTGACCATAGCAAAACAAGAGGTAGCCTCGACCAACACCCCTGTACCCCCCCAGTCTATGTATGTGTACTCAGGAACAATGTCGAATGTGACACTAGTGCCCAGTAGCTGAGATGGACAACATGAGAGAGATGTTGTGAACCGTGACAAATGAGTTAACTAGTATGAAGCGGAAATAGTATTCCTACCAAAAGCTTTCTTACCAAAACTACCAAGGCAGGAAACCTCCTTTTCAGCAGAATCAATGGCAGGATAAATCGTGCAGCAATACCCAAAACCAATAGAGCTCTTAGATGGTATCTGTGACTATGTCGATGCAGATTGTATATCCAAGTACAAGTAAAGAGTTGACAGTGAGACAAATTAATCTTTCTAAGGAGATTAACCCATGGTGCTTCCCTTGCAATGACACACACATTCCCTAAAATTTCCCATGAGGGAATTTACAACAGAAGATAGCAGAGCAATGTAGTCAAGGCATCATGCCCAACTCTAAAATTCATCCCGATGCTTCTCAATAGATGGAGAATGCGGTTCTCTCTGCTCAAATGAAAGGAATGTCTATAGAACAAGAGCTAGATATAGCACCAAACCAAGCACTCTTTTCTTGGATGGAAGAAGAGGAGTCAACATTCTCAAATGACATTCCACTGACCCAGGCACAACAAGTTAAGTCAGATTACAACACTCATTCCAAGTGGAGGCTCACTAGAGAATTCACAACCTCACCAACTAAAGGGGCACCTAATCTAATGCACAGTCCATTGGAAACTATGTCATCAGTTCCGCAACCGTCTGGATTCGTTGTTCCAGGTGCCAAGATCCCACCTCCTCTGAAATTGAAAGCTCCTCTGGCCACCCCAGCAGTTGCCAAATAGTTGGATGTTCTAGCTACAAGATAGAAGGACCCAGCTACCATAGCTCATCAGCCACAAATGCCATTCAACATGGTGGAACAACTTAAGAAATCTTCTGCCAATGTCTCCTTGTGGGATATCCTAGCCATACTAGAGTAAAATTTTCTATTACAAAAGGCATTATTGGGAGAAGAGAGAGTGAAGATGCTTGAGCCACCCTCAAAAGACAAGACAACCAACCCAGGCCCAGGAAGAGTTTTGGCGAATCAACCAACAGAGAATCTGGTCAGAAAAGAGGGTAAGCCTAAACCCAATATTTTTTATATAACGCTTATTATTGGTAAAAAGCTACTGCATAATTTTTTGGTTGACTCTAGTGCTAGCACCACTGTCATGCCAAAGTAATTAGTTGAAGCTCTAGGACTTGAATATGAGCCCCTTAAGAAGGGAGTTATGCAACTTGATGAGAAAAAGGTTGAAACTATTGGGTTAATCAAAGGATTTCCTATGACATTGTTTGTGTGTCCCAGCATTACTGTGAACCAAGACATTATGCTTATTTACGTCCCTCCTATGTTCATGATATGCCTATCCCAGGAATTCACTGCTAATATTGGAGGCTACATCTCATTGGATTGGGTGTGCTTGATATTAAGAACCAAACATGGAGCTAAGATGAAGATATTGGCAGAACCTTTGCATTTTGAGCATGTAGCTGATGAAGCCATGATCGATTTTGAGGCAGCATATACCTCCATTGCCCCGAAAGAGATGTTCCATGTTGAACTTCTAGAAGATGAGGAAGCAAGCAACTCCCGGACTGAGAATGAAGAAGCTCTCTTGAATGAATTTATAAGTTCATACCCATTTGGAAACTATCACGTAACTAGGATAGGGACATACATCATACATGAGGAGGATCAGATTATGCCCAGAGTGACTAATGAGTCTGGAAGTGAAGGGCCCTCAAAGTTATGGACCTTGCACTTTCACGGAGCAAGATGCAGAGCAGGATTCGGCACCAGAATATGTTTGGTATCTCCATACAAAGAAAAAACCTTAAGGTCATACCGTTTCCAATTCATGTGCTCAAACAATGAAGCAGAGTATGAGGGCCTTGTCCACGGCTTGAGTTTAGCTAAATGAATGGGTGAAAAGCAAGTACAAGTGTTTGAAGATTCAGAGATGGTGGTTAACTAAGTTTGAGGGCTATCAGCCACCAAGAATGTTCATATGAAATCGTACCAACACAGGATCTGGGACCTGATTAAAGGCTTTGAGGCATTCAACATCCGAGCTATACCTAGAGAGAAAAACTATGAAGTGAACTGAATGGAAACTATCGCATCCCAATTTGAGCCAACTTTTGAATTAATTGATAACAAGAATTCAATGTTAGTGGTTGTGTGGCCTGTAGTCTCAGATAATGTTTAAAATTGGCAGGTGTTTGATAGTGATGCTCATATTGCAGCATTTCTCTAGTTGTCTGGAGAGTTTTCCAACCAATTACAGCCAAAGATCGCTAAGGCCTATGAAGATCAAGTGGTTCAGCCTAAGTCTAACAAGCTCCCCAGAGGTTTGGTTACTCTCAAAAATTTGTTTGATTTTGATGATGCGAGAAAAGACAAGAGAAAGCTTGTAGCTGATAAAGGTGATTATTCCGATCTGTACATCGGAGAGGATAAGAAGCTTAAGGTCAAAAAAGGAGTCTCGTAGAAGAAAAAAGAAAGGTTGAAAGGTTTTTGTGAGAAGTATCTAAATGTGGTAGCATGGTCGTATGATGATATTAGGGGATATGATCCCAAGTTCATCCAACACACCATTCAGCTACTAGAGGGGGAAAAACCTGTGCGGCAAAAGTAGAGGCCAGTAAATCCAAAGATCGAGCCTTTAATGGCTCAAGAATTATAGAAGTTGATCGAATCTCAGATAGTGTTCCCGATCAAACACAGTACTTGTGTGTCCAACTTGGTGTCGGTCCAGAAGAAGAATGGTGATATATGACTATGCGTTGATTTCTGAGACCTAAATAGAGCATCTCTAAAGGACCACTACCCTCTGCCTTCCATGGAGGCAATTATGCAAATACTTGTTGGTTCTGAAATGTTTTCAATGCTAGATGGTTTCTCCTGATATAATCAAATTTGGGTGGAAGAGGAGGACCAACACAAAATGGCATTTACCACCAAGTGGAGAATGTATGCTTATGCTAAAATTCCCTTCGGGCTTTCAAATGTTGGAGCCACATTTCAACGAGATATGGACATTTCTTTCAGGGACTTGATATATAAGATCATTCTTATTTATCTAGATGACCTAAAGGTTTTCTCAAAATCTACTGAAGATCATTTTGATCATCTCGAGCTTGTCTTCTAGAAGTGTTAGGAGTTCAAAATTTCTCTGAACCCGAAGAAATGTGTGTTTGGGGTTCCATAGGAGAATTTTTTGGGTTATGTTGTCTCAAAGGAAGGTATTTTCATCAACCCGGAAAGGGTTAAAGTGATCAAGGAACTCCCTCTACCTGTCAACAAAAAAAGAGTTCAATCCTTCTTGGGCAAGGTTAACTTCATCAGTCGGTTCATACTGGACTTCCTGGGAATTTTTCATCCCATCACATTGATGTTGAAAAAGGACCAAGTTTTTAAATGGACAACAGAAGCTAGAAAAGATTTTGAATAGATTAAAGAAGCCATCTCTTCAGCCCCTGTGTTGGTTAATCCATAGTTTTCCAAGGACTTCCTCACATATGTCTTTGGTGGTAGCACTAGTATTGTTATTTTCCTGATGTAGAAAGATGATGAAGATAAGAAAGAACTGCCCATTTCTTTCTATTTGCATACCCTAAAAGATTACGAGGTGAAGTACAACTATGTGGAGAAGCAATATTTTGCTATTGTTAAGGGGCTGAAGAAGTTCCGACACCTCATATCATGTAACAAGATGATTGTTCATGTGTTGCACCCTAGCGTGTGTGAATATATAATGGAAGGTGAAATCACTCAGAAGCGGGCTAACTAGATAACAAAGATCCTAGAATATGACATTGAAATCAAACCTGTCAAAACTATCAAAGGGAAAGGACTATGTGAATATCTGGCCAGAAACAATGAAGCAATGACTGAGGTTGAAGTCTTGAAACCTATGCTGCTAAATGAGGAAAGTTCCAGAGATGACTGGCTAGATGACAGGATTAATTTCATGCAAACGGGAAGGTACCCAGCTAGCCTCCCCTCTTTTAAAATATTTTTTTATCAACTACATAGTAATAGCTATTTACTCTTGGAGGGAGTTTTCTTCAAGATGAATTTTGATGGCATTTTGTTAAGGTGTGTGACACAAGAACAAGCAAGAATGATACTAGAGCAGTATCACAGTGGCCCGGCTGGAGGATATTTTTTGGAAAAAACTACTGCAATCAAGATCATTCGCGTTGGCTATTTTTGGCCAACATTATTCAAGGATTCACATTCATTGTTAAGATATTTCAATGAGTGCTAGTTTTTTGTTGGAAAAGGGAAAAATTCCACCATGCCACTCCAGCCAATTGTTGTGGAAGAGTCGTTTACTCAATGGGGTCATCACTTCATTGGCATGTTCAGCTCGGTTTTATCCATTGGACATAAATGGATCCTGACAACAACGGACTACTTCACTAGGTGGATTGAAGCTCTACCTTTGAAGAATACAACTAAGGAAAAAATTGTAAACTTCCTAGAAGAATTGGTAGCCAGGTTGTCTCCACTAAAAATAATTATATTAGACAATGCCAGAGCCTTTCTTAGCTCCAATATCAGTCAATTTGCACTAAAATATTGGGTCTTCCTAAAGACATATTCCAACTACTATCCACAAGGGAATGGTCTTGCTAAATCTACAAACAAGAATCTTATTCGACTGATCAAGAGGATAGGTTCAGAACACCAAAGGGAGTGGCATTGACACCTCTGTATAGCTCTATGGGTGGATCGCATAATTCCTAAGCAAATACTGAAAACATCTCCTTACGAGATAGTTTATATGAAGGAGGCATTGTTACCCATTTCCATGGAGATCCCTGCAATCCAATTGCTCAAGTCCCTTGAAATTGAGAAAAATGGAGCAATGGAGGTGTGGCTAGCAGAATTACTAGAGGTTCAGGAGAAACAAGAGCACGCTCTCATGGAAATGACTAACCGCCAATAGGTGGTAAATAAATGGTTTGACAAGAAAATGTCTAACCAGGGTTTACAATGTGGAGACTTGGTGCTAAAATTTAATGAGCATGGAGCGAAACATGGTCGACATGGAAAGTTTGATAGTCTTTGGGAAGGACCATTCAAGATCACTCAATGCAATCAGCACAATTCTTTTGAATTGGAAACAATAGAGGGTGAAGCTCTGGGTATTCCAGTGAATGGAATACACCTCAAAAAATTAAACTAATTCAGCTTTGTGTGGGTATGTAAATATGTATATATTTTCCCTTCTTTGTTAGTTTTGGGTCATTCTTAGTGCTTTATTAGAAAAAAACAACCACATTGATGCATGAAATGACATAAAATGAAGAAAGGAGCTAGGCTATAGAAAATATAAGTATTATATTGATTATATGGAAATTTACATATGTTTTCATATTGATTTAATGAGGCCTATAGTCATATGTCAAAAATACATATATTATCACTGGTAGGTGTCGTAGAAAGTGTTTCATACACAAAAAGAGAAAAAGGGGTCTTCAAGGCATTTCTTCAAGCATTTGAACGACTAGCGACAGTAGTAGGTGGCACATGATGAGGGAACATCATTCTTTCAAAATTCTCATACCACTGCACCTGGTTGAAGGGCTCAATGGTATGCATCCTCATCAGAAAGTGGAAAGCGACATGAACCTTATGGAATTGTTCCATGTGGGTTTCGATCTCAAAGTCGCACAGAAAGGGTTTTGTCATCATAGGTCCTCCTTCCTCAACAAGCAGGCACAAGTTGTGAGCAGATGGAATCCTGCAACCAATCTCAACAGCTGGTACAACGAACTCCAACCCCTCCAGATAGCGTTTAGGTAACACCTGCTTGGTTAGCCTCAAAACCTTTCTCTTGGAGATGCCAATTTCTAGCAGGGAAGCTACAAAGTGAGAGGTAATGCTAGTGTTTACCCTATATTGGTCCTCATACTAAATGTAGTCTTTCCCAAGAACCCATTTAATAGCTTTCACATACAAAATATTTTTCATGTCGGTCGTGTGTTTTAAACACCTACACCTAATTTTTCCAAAAAGGGCAGATTGAGTCTTTTTACATGTAAGCCTAATGGGAGTCTCCATAACTACTGCTACTTCTGCTAAGTAATGAAGCTACTTAATTTTTCCTAAGGCTAGTTGCTAAGAAATCGCTAAGTGCAAATGTGAATTGCCATAATGCCAAAGGGTCTATTTATAGACGGGAAGATGATCCTCTAATTGGGCAAGGTGTGCTTATGTCAGAAGCAAGTGGTATGAGAGAGAGTCCTGGCAAGTTGTCTTGCAGCGTGTGAAATATTGAATATAAGTAAATGCAGTTTCAAGTTGTTCAAATTAAGCCTTTTTGGAGGAGGAAAAAGGAGCCAACTGTCACCACAAGAATACTTTTGTCCTCGTAGATCAAAGAAAATCTCTTTTGATTAAGTCGTTGGTTGATGTGCCCTGTCGCAATCAAGTGATCATTAAATGTAAAGGCTTGCAAAAAGATATGGTGCTGCCAATCTAGTACCTTTTTCCAAGGAAAAACTATAGCTGCCATATATGGGATCACATCCCTTGTTATGAGGAATCCTTTCGCGAGTTGGCAGCCTCTTCGTACGAGTGACAAGGTTAGTGGTGTATGGCATAATTAATGTGAAAGATAGTGTGTCCTCTTGCTAATCTGCTATTTTTGAAAATCAAAAAAGTTAGTTAAGGGAAAAGTGTGGAAGGAATTAATCTTGCAAGGTTGGAAAATTGTGTAACCACTTCAGTCATTTGCAGAGAGGACTTTCAAAAAATTAAGTAGCAGAATCTAGCAAAATATAGGCAAAAATGGTTGAGATTGCAGAAAGCTCAACCCAAGCCGTCACCATCGGTAGCATTGAAGAAAGAAGAATGCAGGCACCTTATGTGGACATTTATGAGTGGATTTCTTATGCAACTCTAGGCATTCAGCTAAGCCTTTGTGGCCTCACACTCAACCAACAGACCAAAAATTGTTAAATATAATTTTTCCTAGGAACCAAGTTTTAGTTGCAGAGGATTGGCATAATGTTCAGGATCCAGAGCTATCCCAAAATCCTAAAAGTCTAAGAGAATCCATGTGTGAAAAAATGAAGAATCTTAGTGATCCTTTTTATGAGTGGTTGTTGAATTGTAGTCTTCCTCAATATATGGTTCCTTTGGTACACTATTGTCTAGAAATTGTGGCTGCCTATGCCAAAATTTTTGATGTTGAGTCAGGAGTTGTGAACGGCTATGATTTTAGAGTCATGATCAGTCATCAATCCCTCCAGGACATGTTGTGTGTCCCTCTTAATGGTCTTTAGGGTGTTGAAGATTTCAATATTGCCAAATTACAGAAGGCCTGGGGAGGGTTTAAAGCGGCGCACCAGTTTTTTAATGCCGAGACTAATAAGCCAGTTGATTACTCAATTCCGCCTAGCTTTCCTCTTAAGCTAGCTAATTTCAAAGTAGGTATGGCTTCTGTTTTCTCCATGTTGGTATTGATATGTGGGTTAGATATGGACAAGGAAGTCCCAAATTTCCAAATGAGTGTAGGCTTCATGCTAAAATGGAATAAAGTGCCTCCATTGATGGACTTTGCAAAAACCATTGTAGAAGGAATGTGCCAACAGTTGAAGGGGTTTGAGCTAGGCTTCAGGTTCAGGTATCCATCTTTCTTGGCATATATGATCTTGTTTTATAACCCTCATTATTTCCAGCAGTTTATGCCCCTAGTAGTATTTGATGAGAATGGTGCTAAAAGACTAGTTTTGAGTTGGACTCCAGTCCTTTCAAAAACTGTTGATTGTTGCACGTTTTCAGACGCATTCCTAGCTCCGACTTTGAGATCTTTGGATCAAACAGGAGGTCAAGGTTCCAGGTGCTTAACGCAAAATCAAATATCATGGATGAGGGTCCTAGTGTTGCCTTGTGATTGGTTTTTTAGTTCAGAATTTACAATTCTCTATATGCAGGGTTTCATTTGGGAGCCTTTCCAGCTCCCACGTTTTGTTTCTGACAGGGTGCTAGCCTTGGAAGTCCTTGGGAAGCTATACAACATTGAAAATGATTATTGGGGGTTTAAGCATCTAACTTCCTACCTGGTGCTTCCAGTTTTGTTTGGTTATATAACCTTGGTTAAGAAAAAGAGTTTGAAAGTTAATAGTACTGAGGTATTTTTTTCCAAATTGGGTCATCTCAAACTAGTGCTTATCAGTGATACCTGGCGATATAATCTAGTGGGTAATTTAGCGAAGGTAGGAATTAAAATCCCTTACTAGCCTTGGCCATTTTGGGATCCTCTAAGGAATGCAAATGAAGGAGATGAGAAATTATATGTCGGCCTCGAGCACTTACCTTCCAGCACAAGCTGACCTCCTTGGCTAAATTACTATCATATATTAGCTAAGCCTAACCCTAATTATGTAATAAATTAGTTCCTTTATAGCCAATTGGCAAGACTTAGATGGAAACCTAAGAAGATTAAAGCTTTCTGGATCTACTGGCAAGAGATTAAAACAACTAATGGGCTCTATCAAGAGGTGGGTTTGGATGACCGGTTTGATGAAGTCTGGAACCATGAGCACAAGGATAGTGATAATTCTCAAAATCCTTCAGATTCCAAGATGTATTGTGAAGCAAAAAGCACTGCCCCGGGGCATGGAGAAGAAGTAGCCCAAAAGGCTCTGATAAATGAAAAAGGCCCTATGCAAGAAAAGGCCATCAGTGGACAACAGTTGCCACAAGAGGAATCCTCAAATACACAACTGTCAAAGCCAACTAGCTCCTCAAGATTGATCAAGAAAAGATCAGGCTCTACTAGGTGCCACAGAAAGGTTATTATGGACCTAGATGATTCCCCACTAGATAAGAGACCCCAGACAAAGGAGGTGAGAAAAGGAGAGGAAGAACAATGTGAGGAGGTAGTCACGTCTTCCACCAATCTTCGAGGAAATCAGGTTAGCCTTGGTTCTCCTAGAGATCCCCGTTCACCCCCTCCAGTTTTTGTTACCCCTGAAGTGCAAGTAATGATAATGCATCCTAGCCCAATGAGTCAAAAATTTGTGTCTTTGATGCCTCAGCATCAGGTGGCTACTTCTCTGGCCTTTTTCCCTACTATGCTTTCAACATCTTAGAGCAATCAACTTCTCCCGCCTTTTTCCACTACAACTGTTACGAGACTCGGTAAGCACACTGTCATTCCCATTGGCAGTTCCCTCAGAGTATCATTTTCTTGGTGGATTAGGTATTTCACCCCAGGAGTATTTCTTGTAGATGGATGTTTCCAAAAGTTCCCGACCTAACCAAATTCAAAAAAGAAGGGCGAAGAATGCAAGAAAACTTGCGGAGCCCCATATGCAGACTATGTTCATTGAGGATCAAAAAAAATTGATGTTCGAGAATTTGACACCCAACGTCATCAGGTTGTTCAAAGAGATGCAACCAACTAATTATTATATCAATGTTGTTCAACTTGACTTGCAACAAGCTCATCTGTAGGACAAAGTGGAATTGATGGAGGAAACCTAAAGGGTGGTGACAACTGATTTCCTTATGCTCAGCTACCAAATGAAAAAGAAAGATGAGGAAATAAGTGACCTGAAGGGAAAGGTGAGCCTTTGGTCGAATAAGTTTAAAGCTCAAGAAATTAAACTCAATCGGCTCCGGGATGAGAGGACTACCTTTGAAGGTAAGGCCACTAAACTTCAGACTCTAAGTGTGAAGGGTTTTCCAGCCCTATGGAAGGAGATCGAGCAACTCCGAGTAACCGAGACGTCCCTCCAAGATGAAGTAAAGCAAACAAATGATGGTCTGAAAGAGCTCCGGTAGAGTACTAATGATGAAGTGAATGAGATGAATGTCACATTGGACTAGGAAACTGAAAGGCTGAAGCAGACCAAGTTGGCCTTGAAAGAGAGGGAAGAAGAAAATGTTGCTTTGAAGAATCAGATTTTGGTCTTGGAAGGAAGCATCATAGAGTTGAAAATGAAACTAAGTAGCAAAACTACAGAAATAGACATTTCGAGATCTCGGCCTCCTGTATCTCAAATAAACTTGCAAGAAATAGAAAAAGAACTACATGCGTCATACTAGGATAAGGTTAATTCATTATGCCTTACCTTACAGCCCACACTCAAATTTATGGTGTAGGCTATCAATTCGTGCGGATTGGTTGGTGAATCAATGCAACAGACGCAAGAGATGATTTCTGATAGGGTTCCAGAGGCTAGACAACTACTAAGAAAATTGTATACAGCCTCTGATGAAGCATCAAGCAGTGTGGAATTCAAAGATTGGACAGCGGCAGCCATGAGCATGAACGTCCTCATTTCCATGCATGAGGCCATTCAACATTTCGGTGAGTGCAGAGCAAGGCTAACTCAAATTACCAATGATATGTGAGCTCAATTTTCCTGACTGACTCAGCGAGGACTTTTGTCACCTTTCTTGGCTAACTAAACAATAGCAGGCATCGAACACATTATTGAGAAGATTGAAGAGAAGAAGCGAGATTTATCTGTAATCCAATCTATTGATCAACCTCTGACTACAGCTAATATTGAGAACATGGTGCATCAGTTGGTGTGGCTCCCTTTCCAGCTCGAGTCCAAGGTGAAAGTATCTGGTGGATTTCCTTTTAAGGAAATTATTGATTTGAATATGGTGCATGAAATCTTACGCAATCTCACTACACCATCAAACAAAGTTTGGACATCCCTTCAAGCTTCTCTCTCCAAACTATGAGCATTTTTCCTTTAAGGTGGGACTAATATACGAGGTCGTGATCTAGAGGTTCTCATTCCACAGGCAAAATGCCCCTATGAGTAGCCAGGCTGTGAATAATTATTCACACACCGCTCTTTTCCTTTGCAATTTTTCTTTGTCTGCGGCTTCACTTTTTGAATACCGCTCATAGCTTTCCGGCTACCGACACGTGTCCTCATATCGAAGCTTTACTTCAGGATGCTTCCTTTTCTTTTTTCTGGGCTCTGACTATGTAACATGTCACCTTAGTTTTCTTTCCATTTGGCAAGGACCCACATCACAACTTCCTCTACCGGGAGCTTTCCACGTGGCATTAGTGCGGGCACTAGTTCTTTTTGTTTGATGATTGTTGCAATGGTTTCCATTTTTCCACCATGTGTCCTTTCCTTTTTACTATTGCATGGCCCATATCTCCCCGGAATGTTCCTGCTAACATGTGTTGTTCTTCCATCCTTTATGTTGGTGTCGATGCTGGAGAATCTTTTTGTTATTGCTTGCGCTGAGGAATCTTTATTGTTGATGGATTCCCTGAAGTATCTTTTCTGTTGGAACCTCCAAGTGGTGGGCTGGCTAATTTAAGCAACCATTTCTTTATTTTTTGGTTGTTGTTAGATGAGTGAAAAAACTTTCTTGAGCATTGAGAATTAGCCTCTGTAGTGTTTCATTATTAAATTTGGACTTATAGACTATGCCACTATCTCTCGGCCTCTCTATTTTCAAGTATTTGATACAATATTAGACTGTGCTAGCAATTTCTAAGATATATGGACATCTATTTCAAGCTTCTATAATCTTTATATATAGCTTAGCATAATACAAATCATGTTGCTGCTCTTTTTTCTTGTTCTCATCTTGTAAGGGTTATATTATGCAAATTTTTTGATGTTCTTATGTTTTTGGTGCTCAGAATCGTTCATTTGATATACGCTTATAATTGTTCGAGCCTTTGTTCCTGCAATGTGCTTGTTTATTTCATCACTAGTCTGGCGCATCGCCTTAATGTAGGTTTTTTTGTTTTATGTTAATTTCTTGTTCCCTTTTCTCCCCCCATTAAAAAAAATGAAGAGTCGGCTTCGATAAAATCTTGGAGGTCACTTAGTTGTGTGCATACGTCCCCCAATAGGTAAGTTTCCCATAAGGCTGCTGCCTTGCAATTTTTGCGTCAACAATCATCATCATAAAATAGAAATTAAATGCATCCATATCATATCATATCACATCAAGCATCATAAAGTAGAAATAAAATGCATCCATCATAGACATCCATCATGAAATCATATAGACACATAGATCATAATCATCGCCGCATATCATATAACCTCAAAATCATAATGTCAAAGTGTACAAGGATATCCAAAGGTATAAAGAGATACATCAATATAAAAAATCGAAGTGTATCATAAAATATGAAAACAAGAGGTACATCATCAATATCTCATATACATCAGTGTATACATCATGTCCAAAGTACATTAGAAAATCATAAACTGGAGCTATGTCATGCTCCCCCTACACAGTGTTGGCATCACAGGACCAGTACCTCCCCCTACACCCAACGGACCCGCACCAGGATCTCTCTGATCTCTAGGCAATGGTTGTGTGACACCCATGCTAATGGTACGAGAGCAAGACCTACCAGACCGAGATTGTGCAAAGCTCTCCTGCCGCTCTGGAGGAACCACATCATGATATCGACCTCTATAGAACTCAGCCTCCTATGTGTTGGTGTAATTAATTAATTAATTATTACACTAGCATAAGTTAACTTAGGTCTTTCATTTAATTAATTAAGTCCTAGGTTGCATTATTAGATAAATCATTTAATAAATGGGATAATATTCCCTTCCTTATTTGTAGGAGATAAGATTCCTTCTAGAAGATGAGTTGTCCTTCTAGAACTTATCTCAACATTTAATGATCATCTAGATAGGGTTCACATGTTGTCACATGTTGTTAGATCAAGACACATGGCAACATCTCATGCATATTAGGTTTTCATTCTTGCCTATATAATTAGGCATCTTGTTCATTTGTAACATATCCAATATCTTTTTCTATCATATCAATAGAATCTTTAATCAAGCATTCCATTGTTGCAACACTTTCTGGGTGGTTGATTATCTTTCCTTGCTTAAAGGTCCTCCATCGAAGACTGTAGCTTCAAGGACTGTGCATCCATAATCTCAACATGGTATCAGAGCTTATCCAGTGAAACGTCAACCCTCGATCAAGAAAGTTGGTTTGCGAGATTCTCCACAGGCTTGAAGGTTTCCATTGAAGGCTACTTGTTTCCACCCAGGGAC
This sequence comes from Sequoia sempervirens, assembly GCA_007258455.2. NCBI lineage: Eukaryota > Viridiplantae > Streptophyta > Pinopsida > Cupressales > Cupressaceae > Sequoia > Sequoia sempervirens. The sequence continues at coordinate 151,603,201 of VDFB02271358.1, read as the reverse complement.
CAAGCTAATTTCTGAAGGAGATAGAGTCAGATCTGAGCTCGCCATTGTCTTTAGAAGGCCTCGAAACCCTAGGATCACCTGCCCAATCATCAAAATCAGATACATCAACTCGGGAGCCATCAGAGGTATTTTTAGGGTTTTCAAAATTAATCGTACTATCTGTACAATTTGCAGTGAAAAATCATCCCGGTCAGTTGTCCTCTGAGGAAAAAAAAATTATAAGTAGGCACTTTGTCATTTCAGAAAAAAATCGGGCTTTTGTTTGAAAAAAAAAATCTTTTTATTTTGAGCAATTCTATATAGTCTGAAAAAAATTATTTGATCGACCTCCATTATTAATGCTTGGTCGACATATTATTTTTTTGGCACATAAGGGTTGGAAATTTTTTATCCGTCGGCATGTACATTGAGGGTTTGATTATTCTCCATTGGCCTTATTATTTTTCTACATAAATATTTCATTTAGCAGATTATATATTAATCGGGCTTAAATTATTTTCTGTTGGCATCTATTTCTTCATAATACACATGTTTTAAAATTGACATTATCAAAAATTTGAATTGCCCAAAATAGGCAATATTCAAATTTTGGTCGGTTTTACAAAAGTCTACAGCATATTCTTCTTCGTCGGCCGCATTCAAGGGAGGGTACATTACTTGCAAGAGAAGTACTAGTTTGTCGGTACTCGGCATGCATCGTCCACTATGTTGGTCCCTCGACGACCATCGCCGGTACTATCTGTCACCGGCCTTTGAGTGTTCATTGCCGATTGAAGTTCCAGCCGGTCCGTCCACTCCTCCGACCGTTGGAGTCTACCGTCATTCTCACTTCCCAGATTTTGTCTGACAAACCTCCACTGACGTTGTGCCTCTTTCCGACTGCATCACTGCTGGCACTCTACCAGCCCTGACCCCGGTCCTATCAACGACCAAGGGGTTCGCTCAACCAGCGGAGCCATGAGCTAGCGGCGCCGCCTCAACGCCTCCATAGCTCAGCTAATCTAGCCACTCCGATGCCGCTCATGGTGGAGCACCTTTTTTTCAAACTTTTTTTTCATGGTCATATCAATGACTAGGAGCTAGCCCGACGGGGGCTTATGTTTTGCACCTAGTTAGCCTGCAAGTTGCCTAATATAGGCATTTTTTTCATTTGATCACAACTTTCACCCAGGATATCAATTTTTTGCAAATGATATACCATCGGAAAGGTCTTTCCGTCTACTTTCCAGTGGTGACATCAGTTCTGCAAAATTTTGCTTGCAAAAAATTCTACATCCAACTGAAGACAAAACCCTAATCTGGACTCAGAGCTGCATATCTTCTCAACCGTTTGTCAGATTTCTGTGATTCCAGGGCCATTAGGAAGGTGATTCAGGGCTCTTTTTCATCAGTCTAGCCCTTGATCAGTTTCAGTTCCAGGTACTCTTGCATGAGATTTTTTTCAATTTGGTTCCTTTGATCAATAACCTGGTTATTCTGAAGCTTGGGACAAGATTTTTTGATTCGGTTAGCATCACTTTAGTTGTACATCATATTTGGAAGACTTTATTTGTTGTTGAAGGTCATTTGTCTTTGTGTTTGTGGAGAAATTTCATTATGGGGCTTGCATATTTCTCTCCTTCTTTGGTTATGTTGCACAAGGGTAACTATAAGCAATGGCGAGATGGGATCTGCCACCATCTTCATTCACTTGATTTGTTGCCACATCTATTTGGTATTGTTCCTCATCCAAGTGAAGGTATTCATGAACTTGCTTGGAGTTGCAATAGATACACTATTTTGGAGATCATTTCAATGCAAGTTGATTGTGATGTTTTGAATGCTATTGATCATTGTGATTATCCTCATATTCTTTGGACTAAGCTTTGGGAGATATATGGAGCTTCTGATACTCCACCATTCCCCGTTGGTCAAGATTCAGAATTTCATTCTTCATTTCAAGTTCCCTATGATGATATTGTTATTCAGGAAGTTGATTACCTTGATCTTTCTGAAGAGGTTGACAAGGTTCCTTTCGGTGCTTCTTCTTCATCAGAGACAATTGGTATTCCTTCACATTCAGTGATTCCTTGTCCAGAGTCATTGATTAAGGCTTCCATCATCATCATTCATCAGGACACATTCATTTTTTCAGACTTGGCATCACAAGATGGCTTTGTTTCAGGCATCATTGACTTGGCTACTTCTACAAGTTTGGAGAACATTCTTGAGGGGGTATCACTCCTCTATTCAGATATTTCATATCTGAGACTTCTTCCCTATCATTCCATTTAGGACTTGAAGTTTCTTCAGCATCTAACATTAGATTTGCTTCAGCCTTCTTTCAGTGCTTTTGAGGATACTTCATTCAAGGGGGGCTATCAAGTCTCCATCACATCCATCACATTCATCCTATCATTATCTTTGGATATTGTTCAACATCAGTTTCTGCATCGTCCTGGTTTGTCACCCTCTTCATTGTTTGGGACTATGACATCTTCATCAGGCGTTCTGAGACATCATCGACATCCACCTTCATCCTTCCTTCCTTCAATTCCTATCCAGAATGGGAAGCATCTCTCCACTTGCAGTTGGTTTTGTTTCTTTTGAAAGGGAGACAAGTTGTTTTTCAACATTGGATCTTGTTCTGTCTTCAAACACTTCCCTTCTTTGCAGGTGATCACATCTTTTGGGGGGGCTACATAATCTCTCTCTTTCCCTCCTATGGGGGGGCCTTTGATTGCATTGTATCCATGTGATGGATGGTGTACTTTGGGGGTATTTGGGAGTCCTCCATCCTTCCCATCCTATCTCACATTTTTCTGCATTTTCATCTCCTTTTTGGAGAGGGGTTTTGTTCCTATTGGGTTTTCTCCTTTTCTCTGGTTGTGGGAGATTTTTTGCATCTTCATGTACATGGGTACCTAACATGGTCTCGTAGCCGGGACCCATCATCATCTTGCATAATCATTGCATTTTTCCTCCCTAAGTTGCACTTATGGGGGGGTGTTGGTGTAATTAATTAATTAATTATTACACTAGCATAAGTTAACTTAGGTCTTGCATTTAATTGTCCTAGGTTGCATTATTAGAGGGATAATATTCCTTCCTTATTTGTAGTAAGATTCCTTCTAGAAGATGAGTTGTCCTTCTAGAACTTATCTCAACATTTAATGATCATCTAGATAGGGTTCACATGTTGTCACATGTTGTTAGATCAAGACACATGGCAACATCTCATGCATATTAGGTTTTCATTCTTTCCTATATAATCAGGCATCTTTTTCATTTGTAACATATCCAATATCTTTTTTTATCATATCAATAGAATCTTTAATCAAGCATTCCATTGTTGCAACACTTTCTGGGTGGTTGATCATCTTTCCTGGCTTAAAGGTCCTCCATCAAAGACTGTAGCTTCAAGGACTGTTCATCCATAATCTCAACACTATGTGGTATGACGGATCTCTCAAAAATAATATGATATACCAGTAGCCTCTATATCCTGCTATAGCCTCTTAGTGATGCCCTCAGCCTTCTCAACCCATCGTCTTAGGGAATCCATCTCTGTAGTCAACGTGGTAATCTACTCCTGCATCTATCCTTGCACCTATCCCTGGGCCTATACCTATGCAAGCTAGGCCTATACCTACTACACTTGCTTCCTAGCAGCATCCCTCTCAACCGTCAAAGTTTGTATCTATGCCTATGCCTACGTGAGTAGAGCCTGTACTTGCTCTAACTGACCCTGCAGCATCTAAACTTGCACCTGTAGAGCAGTTATTTGTGTTTGTTGCTACTGAGATGACAATCTAATCTCCATGTGCTACTATGATGGGACCACTAATGATCACCTCTTGTGAGGCACTCTCATCTTTCCAACATCGAGACCTAGCCCTCCTCCACCCTCATCACCTCCATCATCACCCCCATCACTATCATCTCCATCTCCATCACCATCATCACTACTCTCCTCTTCCTCCTCAATATCCTCCTCCTCCTCTGCCTCCTCTCTCTATCGCCTCCACCCATGACTTACTACTCCCTCCACATCTAACAATGGTGTTGGCTCATCAAGGATGGTGATTTATGGGAAGGTATGCAAAAACATGTACTAGTCATACTTTGCTAATATTGGAGCATCGGTGATATCTGGACGAACATCCCAAGGCACGACCTATAAACCTTGGAAATTTTCAACTCTTGCATCATAAGAAAACATTGGCCCCCACTCTATAGCATCCTGTCATCACTGTGCATAATAGGCCGCTCCCTAGGGCATGCCCTAGACCCTACCATACTATCTCAGTACTCTCAGAAGCATGAATCTCTCAATGATAAACCATGTGCAGCCAATCATATATAGGGGCTGACACAAAAATGGCATTTTGACACTGTCCTTGAGCCATTGCTTGCAATCAAGATATGGTCACCATACCACCAACTCCAGATCATCCAGTGTCCTCTAATACTCTAGCTTTCATAGCATAGGCTAAGCAAGTCGACCGACATAAATGTGAACATAGGGCCTCATGGTTGGCCATTGTCTATCTCCCACTGGCCGATTGGCTGCTATGCTCCCAAGCCCAGACCTAGAGCAATGTGACCCCCACTAACAAACTCGCCCCCCGAAGGTAGACTACCTGGTGCAAATCATGATATAGGTGTGCAAGCATATAGCAACCCCATGCATATTGAGTGTCGTGAGCAATCATGCTCTCCAAAATCCTGCCCCATGCAAATTTAACAGTCAATTTGACCTACAATCAAGACAAAGGAACCCTCTAATGAAACCAGCTAGAACAGAAGGAAAAGTGGCATAGGAATTGACCATGTTCCTCCACAGAATCTCATAGCTACATAAGGTATCATCCTCAAAAACTCAGTGAAAAGCATCAGTCCTACCCTGCTCATGTTAATCATACAAAACCAACTCTCCAACCACAGGAATCCGTAAAATCTAGTAGACATCCTCAAGAGTCATTGTGATCTCACCAGTGAGAAAATGGAAGGTGTTAAGCTCACTATGCCACCTCTTCGCTAAAGTTGTCAGTAAACCCCTATTAACCCTAATCTGGGGCATATCTATGAGAGATGACAAACCCCATCGTGCAATGACAACTATCTCAGGATGCGTCAAATGATGAATTAGCTCCCATGTCCTTGGGAACCACTTCTGATTTGTAAACTTGTCAAAGGCTCCTATCATCACAAAATCACAAATTAGTCAGTCAATCAATCCAAATCAATCAACCTATCAATCTAATCAGCTCTGGTGAGACTTTGATCAAATCTCTTGAGCATTAACTAATCAATTCAACCTCTCCTATCATGAGGTTTATCAAATCAATCAATGCACCTCACCTATCATGAGGTTCATCAATCAATTCAACCTCGCCTATCATGAGGTTTATCAAATCAATCTATGCACCTCACCTTTCATGGGGTTCATCAATCAATTCAACCTCACCTATCATGAGGTTTATCAAATCAATCAACCTATAATTTATCCTCACCTATCATGAGGTCAATTATCATCATCCTATCATTGCATCTCACCTATCATGAGATCAATGGACATCTAACCTATCAACATCATTAATCATCATCACAAAGGCTAACGTGATCAAACATCATTGACATTACAGAGTTTAATCAAGAAAATCATCAATCTAGTATAAAATTTCACCAATGCGCTAGAATAATCTTTCTATGCGTTGGAAAACCCTATGTGCCAGAAAAATTTATCAATGCACTAGAACAGAGTTTCTATGCACCGAAACACCAGATGTGCCATTCATTTGCTCAATGCATCAGAATAGAGTCATGATGCGCCAATTTACCCTATGCACTAATTCATCTCATCTATGCACTAAATCAATTCACCTATGCGCTAAAGCATCCTATGCACTACAACAGTTCATAAATGTGCTAATTCAAGTCATCTAAGTGCTAATCTAATCGATGCACTATTCCATTAACTCTATGCACTAAAATTTTTATCATATGCACTAAGTTTATGGATGCGCTGGAACAGTTACCCTATGCACCATTGCAGTGACCCTATGTGCTAAAGTAGTTCAAAATCCAAATTCAAATAAAAAAAAAGCAAGAAATTAAATGCACGAAAACAAGGAAGTTTTCGGGGTACTTACTGGAGGTTCGTACGTTGTCGGGCGCTTGTGTCACCGCACATGCTCGAAACGGTGAGTGTGGTAAGGGATCACCATTCTACCCCAAGTTTTCACAAATCACTCTAGCTCTCAAGTTTTCAAATTGCAAAATGCTCAAATGAACTTTCTAATCACACTTTTTAACCTTTTAAGGTTAATTAAGTGGCATTTTATGGGGATGTTTTATTTTACTTTTTAAAGGGGTCTTAATTAATCAAATCATCACCTGCTAGCTTATATATCATTTTTCAGGAGATAAATCATTTCTAGGGCATAAAATTTAGAGATCATCATCAAATCATCACGAAATCATCAAAATTTTCAAAAATTCCAAAAAATCCTAAAAATTCCAAAATTCACTGATTTATCTCCCGAGGGGGCATATATCTGTCATCACCTAAAAATCAACGTGTGGGGCATCGAAAAAAATTTCTCAGCATCAGTATTGAATTTTTCTTTGAAGCAATGTGTAAACATATTACTTCAAAGAGGGGAAAAATGTACACACCTAAAATCGGTCAAGACATTTAATTAATTAAATATTAGTTATTTAATTAAAATTCTATCTATGTATAAATAAATTCTCAATTTATTTATATATTTCATATCCTTTAATTCTCCAAATCTAAAATCATATTCTTCTAATTTAATTAAATAAAAAAAATTCCATAAGCTTGTTTTATTTAATTAAGTTTCACTAATCCCAAATTAGGAATTCAAGCACATGCCTACAAATTTTTCATGCCACCTCACCAAGGTCACATGAAATTAAATAATTCTAATTTTTAAATTAGAATTATCTTCAACAAATTTTCAAACACATGGCTTCTTCCTCACACACTTCTTCAACAAACTTTGAACACATGGTCTTTCTCTCACACACTTGATTCTTCCATATATTTGGCATGTTGTCTTTGGTCAAGAGATTCCTCCATCCATTTGGCATGTTGTCTTTGGTCAAGGGAACATTCTTCTTCATTCTCTCCATCTCCACCATTCATCCCTCTTGTTTGAATCTGGACCGTTGATCATTGCCACATCACAAGATGCTTGGAAAAGCCTATAAATACAACCCTTTTCCATTGTATTTTGCATCCACATTTGAGTAGAGTTATCATGCAGGAATATCATTTGAGCATTGGAGCATTTTGGAGTCTTATAGTTAGCTTTTTTTATCATTTAGCAAGTTTGCATTGTAGCATCATGTTAACTTAGAGTCAAAATTTTCTTTATAGTTGCATTTTTATACCATGATTTGCTTTATAGTTGCATTTTAGATTAGCATATTCATAGTTAGTATTTGATCATATGCAGAATCATGTTAGCTTCATATCATAGTATTTACATTGTATAATTTAACCACATTATCCATTCATCATAATCTTCATCATATCTTTCATCACATAGTTTCATATAGGAAATTAATTGGCTTTCATGTTGAATAGAATCTCATTTTCAAGTTTTCATTTTAACAACCATAGTGCACATCTAAAATCTAAGAGTCAACATGGTTTAATAAATCCTTGAGAATAGAGAACAATGGAACATTTTTAAAGATTTGTTTTGCTACAATTTAGAGTAGTTTATTTGATTCAAATCTTTACTATAATACGTCTCATTGGTGTTTGTGTTGATTTACTAACTCTCCCACATTTCACACACACAGAAAGTGTGTAAAGAACTAGTAATGAAAGACCAAAGCCAATGGTTGGACCATTTTATTTAGGAATATATGTTGTTTAAGGGAAATAAATTGCATATTTTTAGGAGTTCAATGAGGTGCAATCTCATTAAGGAGAAGCATAGTGGAGGACTAGCAAGACATTTTGGAGTGGATAAGACATTATCTTTGGTGAATGAACACTATTTTTGGCCACAAATATATAAGGATATTAGGAAGTATGTTCAAATTTTTTAAATTTGTCAAGTAGGAAAATGGAGTAGTTAGAATATTGGATTGTACAAACCTTTGACAGTACCAGTGAGACCTTTTGAAGAAATAAGTATGGATTTCATATTGGGATTACCAAGAACATAGATAGGACATGATTCTATAATGGAAGAAGTAGACATATTTTATAAGATGGAAATTTTCATTTCTTGTAAGAAGACTAATGATGTTGTGCATGTTGCTGACCTATTTTTCAAGGAGATTGTGAGATTGTATGGATTACCAAAGAGTATAGTTTTAGACAAGGGCACCAAGTTTATTGGATACTTTTGGAGGACATTATGGAAGAAGATGAAGATAGACCCAAAGTTCAGTTTAGCATATCACCCACCTACATATGAAAAAGCAGAGGTAGTGAACTAGAGTTTGGGTAACTTATTGAGGTGTTTTGTTGGAGATAAGGTACAAAATTGGGACATAGTTCTACCACAAGTAGATTTTGTATACCATTATTTAGTAAACCGGAGTACAATGAAAACACCATTTGAGATTGTGATAGGAATACATCCCAGAGGAGTTTCAGAGCTTAAAGACATCAATATGGAAAAAAAAGAGGAGTGCAAAAGCAGAAGAGTTTGCAAGATTCATGGAATCATTGCATAATCAAGTTTGGAAGCATTTGGATAGGCATGAACAATAAGTATAAGGAGAAGGAAGATAAGAAAAGGAGACATAAGGAGTTTTTTGTTGGAGATGAATTGATGGTATGTTTGAGGAAGGAAATATTTCTAATTGGAACATATAATAAGTTGAAGATGAGGAAGTTTGGACCATGTAAAATTGTTAGGAAGTTTGATTTTGAAAATGCATATGAAGTAGAGTTATCAAAGACATTGGGTATATCACCTATTTTCAAAGTTCCAAACATATATGAGTATCCTGAAGGATATTCAAGTGGTAGTACCACAAAGTATATTTGAAGGAGCAGTTACCATATCAATCCCTAGAGGAGATTGAGAATATTTTGGATACTAGAACTGGGAGGAGCACTAGGAACAAACAGTACAAGGAATGTCTGGTAAAGTAGAAAGGTAGACCAGTAGAGGATTCATCATGGATTTCTTAGGCTGAGGTGGACCACTTTGGTTTTCCTCTAGCGCCTAGAAAGTGAGGGACTCACTTTTCTTCCAACCATGAGTGTTTGATGTAGGATCATTCTTGTTTGTAAAACAATCTTATAACAACCAAAAACATTTATTTTCTTATGTCTTAGTTTGTAAGAAGTTTTAGCATTTCATTTCACATTTCACTGCATTTTCATTTCTCAGCTCATAGAGTAGGATATAGCATCTACACAACATCATATACATATTTTAGGAGATTTGCATTTTTTTGCAAAATGTTATCGCTCTCATAATTTCATTGTAATTCACAATATGAGTATTTGGGGCCGACCTAGTCCATAATTCATTGTGTGGACCTATTCCAAAGTGTGTTGAGCTTAATGGAGCATCATACAAGAATTTTGGGTCGAATGGGCTCTTTCCTGGAGATCCACAATACACTTCATTACAAAAATATTTATCTTCTCATGATTAAGGCTGACCTAGATGCTTGATCATTCATCAGGGTTGTAAATCCTTGAGGCTAACACAAACCATTATTGGAGCTAGAGAATCATATTTAAGATCATTTTTAATTCATAGGAAAGTATTCATCAAGAGTTAGATAGGATTTCATGATTAAAGTTTAGAAATTTCTCATTACCCCATTGTGGGATTGTAATAAGGCCTTTGGCTAGTTATAATGTTGTCATGCCCATGTGGTAGGCCTATGACCCTAAATTATTTTGCATATGATGCATGTAAGATTTCTAGTCATTGAATCAATGAAAGTTCATGTTTCTTTATCAATATCTTGTGTTATTTCCATTGTGTTGACTCTAAGTTGCATGGTAGGACAATCCTTTGTGGGCCTTCCATCTATTACTGCACCACTGAGATTCTCTTAATTTCCATAAATAATATCTATTTTATCTTCTCAACTAGAAGATCTTATTTATTCTTTCCCCTTCTAAATATTTGTGATGTTTTTACAACTCACCTAGGAATTTGGAGGGAGACTATATTGCAAAAAATGATGAATTTCAATCCCCAACATCTAGTTGGGTAGTTTTTCATGAGAATATTTTATATAAAATTGTTATTCTTCTCTCCAAAATTCAAATAGTGATAAGATACTTCTTGAATCCTATCAATCCATTTTATCTCCTATAATTTTCAATGTCTTACTTACCTCCCCATAAAATATACAATGATATGTATGTTTGTTAGAAGTTTTCAACTTTAGATGTTCTTTGTTTATATGAAGTCAATATATCTATTTTTTTCTTATCATTTTATTGCTAGCAAGAATTACATTTTACAAAAATCATGATGATGGTTGTGGATGGGTTGTCACCCTTATCTCTCTTATAGTGATTTAGCATGTTGCAAACCATGGTTCTATCCCCACTAACCATGTCATATGGATTCACTTAAATGTTGACAATCATTATCTTGTCATTATAAACATTTATGTTTCCAATGATCTATTAATATATCTCTCTTGTAGAAATAGATTTATCATTCATTTCCTACTACCACTTGGGTCATGTATGAGGATTATAATATGGTTGAGATGGTATATGATAAAGATGGTAATTTTCCTTTATGCTATACAACTAGAGAAAGGGATTCATGGTACTATATGCATAATAAATTGGGCCTTTTTAATCTGAATAATGGTTTCCACCATAATCATTCCCATTGGTATACATGGAATAATTTTTTAGTTGTTCTTGATAGATTCTTTAAATGCCTAGATCATGCTATGATCTCTACATAGTATTTTTTTACTTTTCCAACTATTTATCACTCCTGATGGAGCCTCTACCAGATGTCACTTTGTTAGACTATACTCCCATCAAGTTTAAAATTAATGAAAAGTGGGTATACATCAAAGTTTTAAGACTCATTTTTGTAAATACTTATTTTCTAAGCAATTAGCCTTCATCAGTCTACATCAATCATGTGTGAAACTTAGAAGCTTGGCCCACTCAACCAACTACATTAGATTTATTAGTGGAATATAGCCATTAAGTTTTCTTCGTGTTTCCTTCAAATCTATGGACAAGATTTGTCCATATTTTGGCACTATGCATACAAGGTCACAACCTCAAAGGTTTGTGGGGATATCACAACTCTATAATTTGACCCGTTTTCCCTTTCTTTACAAGTTAGCATAGTTGAGCTTCACCATCATAAGAAAAAGGTTGATAATCATTTATTCATAAGTGCTCAAATAAAAGCAAACAACATTGGCTTAAGGTTGGTGATAGAGATTCAAGATCTAATAGCTTTTCATACTTAACATAGCATCAAATAAATCAAATATGGGTAGAACTTTTGTAAATAATTTGATATTCTCCAAGATTTTGTAAAATATTATGAGAAAGTTTTCAAAACTCAAGAAAAGTATCTTGAATGCAACCTTTCCTTATAGAAGTGCCTCAATTTTATTATTTTTGCTTTCCTCCACTTAACAATCCTTTTACAATCAATACATCTCCATTATTGACCTCAAAGAAGTTATGAATACTATGGCCAATGAAAAGGATTTTAGTTGTGATGGCTTCTTTTGTAAATTTTATAAGGCCCTTTTGGAATATGTTAGTGAGGACTTACACAAATTCTATCTTGAAGCCTTTCATTCCAAATCATTAGATAAAATTATTAACAAAGGGAATACCAAATTTAAACCTAAGTTTAGATACCTAGAGGATATTTGTAACTAGAGCTCTTTTACCTTTCTCAATGTCTCTCATAAGATCATTTACAAAGCCTTAGATCTAAATTTTTTCCATCTCCTTCCTCAAATTTTGAGGCTTGAGTAAATTAGTTTCATCAAATCTAGACATATTTCAATAATATGAATGTAGTTTGGAAAGGTCTGGAATGGGCTAGGTGCTCTCTTTGGAAGTTTGTATTCCTCAAGATTGATTTTTGTAAGGATTGTGGCTAGAGTGAAAGGCCTCTTATCTTTTCCATATTACAAGCTCTAGGATTTGGGCCTTACTTCATTCAATAAGTTATCATGTTCTTTGTAAATGTATCTATTTGCATTACTATCAATGGTCAACAATCCAATTCCTTTAGGATTTTTAGTTCCATTTGACAAGGTTATCCCTTGGATTTGACTCTTTATGTGCTTTTCACTAAAGGTTTTAGTTACCTTTTAGCCATCCTACTAGGCTAACCAAACCCTTCATATTATAAAAAAATATTTGTACATCCAAGGGGATTTTTTCATAAAAAAAGAATTTGGAAAGCCTAGGAATCTATTAAACCTTATATTTTCTAGAATGGTTATTATTCCATAATGTTCTTCCCATTAGTCAAAAAATATTTTGGTGGTCCCCCATTTTGCAAGGTCATGACCACCCTTTCATGATAATGTGTTGGGTTTGTTCTTTGAAATTTAAAAAAAATGAATTATAACTATGAAATACCTTTTCTCTAGGGCTTCCATGAGTATTCTATCTTGAAATGAAGCTAAATTGAAGTTTTACCTTTCTATTTAGGATCATGAAACTTTGACATAGTTATGGGCACCATTTTGGTTGATATGGTTCACAAAAATAGTATCTATTCTTGAAAAAGCTAGTGGAAAGATTGTAAGTGGTATCCAAGACCACTTTATAGAATTAAAAACCATAGCAAAGGTATCATTTTATTTCTCCTCATTTTCCATGGTCCCCACTTTGAATCAATGGTGGTATTTTCACTCACCAATCTCTTTTTAGCAATACAAATTCCATACAATATAGTTGGAAACTATAGAGCCCAAATTGGTCCACTTTTCATAGTGTATTATTTTTGAAGGTCTTATCCATTGGATCCAAGTTATCCCATTTACATTCATCAACCCCCATTTCCATTTTATGGGTAGAAAGTGTCTCTCAAAGACCTTTTTTATTTTTTTCCTAGAGCTCAAAATGTTTGGACCTAGATTCTTGACTTTTTCAAGTGTTTTAGACTAGAACCTTTTTATGGAATATTATTTTATGTAATTGGGCTCATATCCCTCATAAATTCAACTATATCATGCATAATTTCAAGGTGGAGATTCTATTCAATATATGAAAAGATAAATATTTAGCTATTTTTTTCCAAATGTTATGTTCATCATCATGTTTCAATTTATACTAAAGAAATGATTTATTCTAATGTTTTATTATAGATTTAGGTGTAACCTAATAAAGTTTCACTTAAGGTGTCCCATTTATAGGTGATCCTTGACCATTGGGGTAATTCCCCGTATGCAATTACTAGAGCTCCTCTATCACCATCTTCCTCTAGGGGTCACTACCCTTCTTATGGGCATTGTCATGGATGTAGCCTCTTTGCTCGAGGTAACTAGAATAATTTCTCCTAGGATTTTTCCTTAAAGGATTGCAATCATTTTTGTTGGTCACAACCTACTCTTTGATGCTCTACCTCTCTACCACATGTAAGAGGAACTTTTGGTGGCTTTCTAGTGGTACTTTCATGGTGCAGGAGCACCTAAATTATGTATTTGCAAAAATTCATTATTTGAAGGTTGGTTATAGGAGGGACTAGGAATTAGGGCTAATTTGAGTCATTTAATGTTAAATAAGGTATTTTAAGGCCATAATTGATTTAATTGGTGGTTTTAGTGTTAGTTTGGTTCAAAAATGCAAAAATTTGCATAATGATGTAATTGTTGTCAACAAATTGTCAAAAAAAAATGCAATATTGAAGAATGTGAAGGGTCTAGGTAGTTGTATGGTCAGTTATAGGAATTTCATGGGTATTTTTGGATTTTAATATGTATAAATGGCCTCTTAAATACTCGAGGAAGGTTGTTGAAAAGTTTTTAGAGAAGAATTCAATCAAAGAATATAGATTTTTCAGTCAATTTTCTGAGTCTTTATTCATTTTCTGCCTGTGTATGGTTCTGTATAGCAGGGTTTGGCTTCTTAATCATTTTAAAATGTTTTAATAAGATTTTTTCCTCATCACAAATTCATTTTGAGGAGTTTTTAGTGAATTTGGAGCAATCTAAGGACTGATTCCTTGAAACTGGTCAAAAATAGGGAATTAGTGTTTTGAAGGTTAAAATGTAATGAACAAGCCATTCCACCTTCTGTAGTTATTGTACTTGGGTGGAATGGGCCTTTTTAGTTTATAATTAGTTCTAGGAAGGTTTTATTGAGGTTGAGAAAGCTTTGAGAGAGAACTCCACGCTGCCCTATGGTAAAAACTGAGTTTTAGGCCTTAGAATCAAGGCTAGAAAGAGTGAAATGATGCTTGGGGAAGAATACTAGGTAGAATCCCTTGAAATTTGTGTTATTGGAAGTATTTAGTTATTTCTAGAAGATATGAGTGAGTAGAAGTGGTCAGATGTGTGAGGAAGGTTGAAACCCTAGTTGGAAAAGGGTGAAAACAAGTGAAAAAGAGTGGTTTTGTGAAGGAACTATGTATGAATCAAGAGGTAAGAATAATGTAATGTTTTTTTGAGCATGTGTAGGTAAAATTATGGAGGATTAAATTGGTTTCAGGCTTGAGAGTGGTCTGGACATAGGACTTTCAATAATCCCTAGTTGGAATGGTGAAAAGAGAGGGTTTTGAAGAAATAAGCCTTAGTATGTGTATGGTGCCTTGAAATTTTATGAATCATATGTTTGAGGGAAGTTATAAGACATTTTTGTGGTTTTGGGAGTTTTTGATAAGTTTAGAGACAAGGTCCTTTGGAAAATAGGGCTAATTGGAGCTTGTTTTAGCCTAGAAAGTCAATTTGGGTATTGATGGTCTGAAAAACCCTATGGTGGATTTGAGATATGATTTGTAGTAGGATAATGGGTCCCTAAAATTGTAAGCCATTTGTGATTTTGTGTGGTTTATTTTGAGCAAAGATCCAAAAATAGGTCTTTGAATCCTACTGGGTGAATGGAAGCTTGAATGGTGAAAGTGCAAAAAAAAGTTCTTGAGGCTTTGAAAGTGAGCTAGCCTTGTTTGATTGGGAAATTTAATCTTGTTAGATGCCTCTTGGTGTCTTGGAAAATATTTGAAACAATCAGAGTGTGTTGGAACCTCTGGGTGCCTAGTTCACTGAAGAGACAAATTGGTTCTTTGAGAGACCTTTTGAATATCAAATTGTGTATTCATGTTACAAGATGGATGATGTCATCCCTGCCACTAGATCATTTCACCTATCTCTTATAAAAAAAAATTCTTGTGCTACTAAAGAAGAAGATAAAAATAAATATCATGATGGGTGGTAATATTTTATGGACACTCCAAACCCCACTAATGTATGGAGAAAACAAAATGAATAGGATCCTCCTCCTTCCCCCTCTACTAATACTCTCACTACCTAGTGGCTTCATTTATGTTTTTTTGCTTTGGGCTTCAACTTCATATGGCCCTTAGGGGTGTGAATTTTTCCACTTAAATTTTTTTAAATATGTGTAACACAATTTTATAAATGGTAATATAGACACTTATTCATTGAAAAAAACCAATAATATGACCTACCACATCATTAAATTTTATATGATTTAAATATTTTCCTTAATAATTTACTTATATACATTTTATTTTAGATTCTTTATAAATTATTAATAGAATTATATAAATAGTATTATTACATTATAATATAACTTGATACAACTTAATAAAAACTATGTAAATAAGACTACCTTAAAAATATATTTAAAATAATCTTTACATAAATTAAACAAATTACTTTAACAAATAAACTAAAAATATAATTATTTAGTTAGTTGATGTTGGATAACTAAATTTTAGGGTTTGATACCATTCATAAAAAAGAAGGTGAAATATAATCACACTCTAAATAATCCAATAAAGGTGAATTTCTAAACAAAAACATAAAAATGGTGGTCAAGTTACTAAGATAGAAGAGGTATGAAGGATTCCCCCATCTATCTAGGAGGCCTTGGATGTCATAAATCGGATTCACCTTGTGATGTCATCTTCATATTCTTATTTTTCCTTTTCCAAGATCTTTTCTAATAAGAGAGATGACACAATCTAGTCAAGGTAATTCACCATTATCAAGCAACCTAGAAATCTCCCTATCATGTGTCTAAAATGGCCAACCATTACCTCTATGTTGAGGTGAGTCATATGAGCTGCACGAAAAATGAGAATAATGTCAATATCAATTACTATGGCTACCACCATGTCTATATTCTCAAAGAGAGGATGAACCCCTACTAGAGGGAAAATATGACACACAAATGATGTAGTGCATGGAACATTTATCATTTATCTAATTATCAATAAGAATCTATAGATTGATGAGTAAGTTCTAGCACAACTTTTTTTAGCTTGCACCTAAATCTATAACAAAGTATTTGAATAAATCATAGTTTTAAAATATAAGCAAAAGTGAGAATCCACATAAACTCTATTAAATAAAAAGTTTCTATCTTTTCAAATATTGAATAAAATGTTCACTCTAAAAACATGTCAAATTTGGTTTAACTTAGCTACCACCTATCACCAATTTGCTAGAAGAATCATTTTCCAAGAATAGAGATTAGGCCTAGAAGGCCTATACAAATCGTGTATCCAAGTCTAGACCACTTGAGCTCTAAAATCAAACAAAAAAATATGTTTGAGTGTCTCCACATGAAAAGAAAAAAAAAATACGAGGATTAGAAACACCCAAGTGATCAAATGAGATCCAGTGGGAAGACCCTTATATGAATACACCAAGAAATATTAGCAAACATAGGCTCCAAAATGACTAACCAAATTATATGAAATCTTTGTTTCTATAAAGTCGTTGATAATTCCAAGTCTCATTTATTATTTATTTTTTGAATCATAGATAGATGTAGAGAAATTCATGCACAATAATGTAGAGAGAGCTTGATACACTTTAAACCCTATATAAAATCCTCACAATAAAACTCAAACATAATGAAGAAATTGTAATTTAAACACAAAAAATTATTTGCACAAGAAACCCAATGATTTTCTCTATTAAGGAAACTAATTAAAAATGATTTTTTAGTCATCCATGGATTGATGAACAGAAAAATAAACTCATACAAACTTTTTATATGCACATTAAAACATTCAAATACAATCTATGCTCAAATATGTGAGCTCTTGCAAACTATCTCACTTCCTGGCACCACAACTCCACTTGCAACTCATGTAGCTTCAATGTAATGACCTGAAACTCTAATGGACTATTGTAAATGAGTCCCAACTTTCAAAAGAAATCCAATAACACCCTAAAAGATAATGATACACCTTTCCTTTCCTATATCCTTCCTTTCCTCTTCAAACTTCCATTGCTAAAGAATGGGTTTTTCCCTGTTTTTACTCCTATCATGAAATTATTTTCATATGCTTTATTTGGGCCTCTCCAATATGGAATGATCCCTACTATTTTTGCACATTCATACCTTCAAAAATTAATTAAAAATCATTTAAAACCCATTTCCAACAGCCCCACAAAAGATAGGATTTTTCAATTTTAATTCCCTCCTTTTTGACTCCCAAAAAGCAAAAAATCAAAGCCAGTATTGGGTACCCACTTCCCTAGTCCCTACTTTTAAGGGATCATTATTGAGTGTTTTAAAGCTCCATGTTTCAAATCCCAATACCACATAAATCTTTTCCAAGAATTTTTGTAATTAAAAGATTTAAAACTGCTTTTTTTTTTCACCCACAAAATCAACTTGTCAATGTGCAGTGGAAATTTATTTGAAAAGTTTATTTAATCAAAGTTAATTCAGTTTCCACCTATTAACATGAATTTCAAACCAAAATTTTCTCACACCAAAAATTCAAAAATGCTCAACAAAATTAAATCTTTTTGTTTGGCACAAGATTGCCAACTACCATGGATGCTCTTGCATGAGACATCCATGGTAGAAAGAAATGTTTCATGAGTTGCACTCATAAATATTTGTAGGCTTTTTGCCTATATTGGATCTTCCTCATTGCCTTGTCCACTGGAATATTTGTATGCACCACTTTCTGCAATCTTACAACATTACCATGTTCCATCCTTTCTCTACTAACCGTCATGTAATTTAAAGCATTAAATTTATTTTTCAACAAATATACTTCATTAAAATCAGAATTAGCAATCAAAATTATACCTCCTCCTTCATCAAAACAATTTTTTTCTTTTCCTCATTTTCTTTTCTACCTTTCCCATCTCTTTCCACCACATCTCCTTCATGAAATTCCTCTTTTTACAATGCCTTCTAAAAGACATGAAACTACTGCAACTTGTTTTCCTTCACTCAAAAGAGTATTAGTACTACCATCAGAAGACTAAATTTCCTCATTAGATGACAAGGAATCATAACCACTAATTAAAACATTTTCACCTCCATTGTTCTCAAACAAGTATTCTTCAAAAAACGCTTCATTAACCTTCACACTCAACTCTTCCAATTCAAAAATATCAAAAGAATTTTTTTCTACAAAAAACTTATCTATTACTTCACTCTCTTTCTCATCAAAGGAAATAATAGAATCATATTTTACCTTACCCTCTACTACTACCTACATTCCACTTGAGATCTCTGCTTCAATCTAAGTCAACAAATCACCTTTCTCATCTTCATCATGGTTAGTGTTACCAAAGCCAACATATTCATGGTTCGTACCAACTAAAAGTTTGATTTCATCAACCAAAAAAGACCTTGCATTTCTACAAACCTTGCTCATTTCTTCTTTCAATGGCTTCAATTTGTCTTTCACTCCATCCTTCATCAATGTGTATGTGTTGGCATAACCATCATGCACCGTCTTCTTGTCAAATTGCCAAGGCCTTCCTAACAAAACATGACAAGCATTCATAGGAATTACCACATCAAATTTCATCTCTATAACCTCCTATATTAATATTTACCAAACCTTGTTCGCTAATCAAACCTTACCTATCATCTTCTAGTCATGCCATCCTATATGGATGTGGATTCCTTTTTCTCTCTAGCTGCAATTTTCTCACCATCTCTTCAGAAACAAGATTGTTTGTGCTACCTCCATCTATGATGACATTACATACCTTGTTTTAGCACTTTCATCTTATTCAAAATAAACATTTTATTTGAATTTATTTATCATGTTCATTTAACAGGGTTCTCCTATCCATTAAAGTTCCACCATCTTCTACTTCTTCAAAATGTGATGATCCTGCATATTCTCTATTCACATGTGTTGCTCTATTCTAATTTATAGTCCTTCTTCTTGGTCTTTCCTCTTCATGAGGACATTAATATGCCCTATGACCTTCTTCTCCACACTTGAAACAATTCCCTTTGAAGGTCCCTCTTCTGAAACCTCTACCTGATCTTCCTCTACCTCTCTCATTTTGATCTCTTAGCCCATAAGAATCTTCCTATGTTGTTTGTTGCTTCCTTGGTCTTATTTTTTTATATTTTTCTGATTTTTATCTGCTCCATATGATATTCATTCAACATCCTCAACATGGCCTCTTCATCTTTCATTAATTTCATTCCTTTTGTTCATTCTTTCCTCAATTTTTAAGGAAGTTTTATATGCATCTTCCATTGTGTAAACTCTCACCCAATTCATCTCCTCTTGAATGTTTGGTCTCAAACCATTAATATATCTTTCAACCTTCTCATTTTTTTTTTCAACATGTCCCATTCTAATCAAGATCCCATGAAAGTCCTCTGTATATTCTTTCACTATTTTTGTTCCTTACTTCAATCCTTGCATTTTCTTGAGAAAATCAAGCTCATAGGCCATCAGAATGAACTATCCTTTCATTTTCTCCACCATTTTGTCCCACCTTGTAATTTTATCCTTCCTTTTCTTCCTCTTTCCAACCAAATTTCTCTCCACTAGATTGAAGTATGTCCCTTCGATCTTGTCTTGGAAAATATTACTCTATCTGAGTCTTCAACTTCTTCAAATTTGAAGTATTCCTCTATATCATTTATCCATTTTATAAGCTCTTCTAGATTTAAATTTCCATTAAAGGTAGGAACATTATTATTTGGTATTTTTCCCATTTTTGGTAAGACTCTCAACAACGGATCCCTGGAAACTACTACAACTTCCTCTCACTATTCAGTTGTTTGGTTGGAATTCTCTGGAACTTCTTATTCTTCATCACTCTTTGGTTCCCTTCTCTTTGCAAACCCTCTTCTTATTTATTCTTGAAGTGTTTCCAATTTTCCTCTCAAAGATCTTAAATCATCATCATAGACAAAGTTGTCCATTCTTCCTCTTTCTCTACCTCTACCATGATGGACTCCTCTCCCATTCATTTTCTCCAACACCCACAAGCTCAATCTGGTGCAAACTTCCTCACTTTGGCAGCCTATTCACACACTCAAGATATTATTACTCTAATACTACTAATGTAGAGATATCTTGATACAATTTAAACCCTATCTAAAATCCTCACAATAAAACTCAAACAAAATGAAGAAATTGCAATTTAAACACAAGAATTGCACAAGAAACGAAATGATTTTCTCTATTAAGGAAACTGACTACAAATGATTTTTTAATCATCCATGGACTGATTAATAGAAAAATAAACTCATACAAACTTTTGATATGCACATTAAAACATTCAAATACAATCTATGCTCAAATATGTGAGCTCTTGCAAACTATCTCACTTCTCGGCACCACAACACCACTTGCAACTCATGTAGCTTCAATATAATGATTTCAAACTCTAATTGAATGTTGTAAATCAGTCCCAACCTAAAAAAACACTCCAATAACACCCTCACATAGAATACTATGCCTTTCCTTCCATGTATCCTTCCTTTCCTCTTCAAACTTGCATTGCTAAAGAATGGGTTTTTCCCTATTTTTACTCCTCCTTTCATGAAATTGTTTTCATACGCTTTATTTGGGCCTCTCCAATTTGGCACGACCCATACTATTTATGCACATTCATAATTTCAAAAATGAATTAAAAATCATTTAAAACCCATTTCCAACAACCCCACAAAAGATAGGATTTTTCAGTTTTAATTCCCTCCTTTTTGACTCCCGAAAAAATAAAAAATCAAAGCAAGTCCTAGGAACCCACTTCCCTAGTCCCTACATTTTAGGGATCATTATTGAGTTTTTTAAAGCTCCATATTTCAAATCCCAATGCCACACAAAGTTTTTCCAAGAATTTTTGCAATTAAAAGATTTAAAACTACTTTTTGCTTTTTCACCCACAATGTCAACTTGTCAATGTGCAATGGAAATTTATTTGACAAGTTTATTTAATCAAAGATAATTCATTTTCCACCTATTAACATGAATTTCAAACCAAAATTGACTCACACCAAAAATTCAAAAATGTTCAACAAAATTAATTCTTTTTGTTTGACACAAGATTGCCAACTTTCATGGATGCTTCTACATCAATCAACGACGATAGAAAGAAATGTTTCATGAGTTGCACTCAGAAACATTTGTAGACTCTATGCCTATCTTGGATCCATGTCATTTCCTTGTCCACTAGAATATTTGTATGCACCACTGTCTGCAATTTTACAACATTACCATGTTCCATCCTTTCTCTACTACCCGTCATGTAATTCAAAGCATTAAATTTATTTTCCAACCAATATACTTCATAAAAATTGATGGGCTTGATCATTAGTGATTTTTTTATTACTTTTCATAAGCTTTTAGACACTTTTTATATGTTTTCTAAGTATATTTTAGATAGAAACTTCCATAATATGTTATCCTATTATAACATACCTTGCAACTTGAACCTAGTTTGAAGAATATGAAATATGGTGATAATATTCATAGCGATTGCATGATTTAAATGTGAGAATGTATGTATATGAATAGAATTCTATGATTTAATTATGAAGGTTAGTTGTATATGTATGGTATGTATTAACCTCTTTACAGCTCAACATGAGGTAACAAGGACACAATATTTGTAGCAAGAACTGAAGCAATGAAACAGGGGACCATTCAAGTTCAAACCGCCTAAAGTGTAAGAAGTTGTGGAGCTAGACATGAACAATAATGGAGAAATAAATACAGAAGGAGGATAATTTTTCTAGAACTCTAAATGTTTTCCTATGTGTTTCACATGAGATTTGTTTCATTTAAGAACTTTGTTGAATAGGTCTTTCTTCCTTTTTTAGTTAGAATAAATAAAGCCAATGTTAATTCCATATCCTTGTATCTAGGAATGGGATTAATGGTTGTAGTTAGTTAGTATTTTAAATAAGTCTCTCCCCATTTTTGCATAAATTCAAGGGATGTGTTCATAGCTAAGTTAGTTGATTGTTACAAGTTATTAAGCAATTAGTCATTTTCCAATTTTAAGTTATCTAGAAACATGTTGTTAAGATCCTATTATTGAATACAATCTAAAGAAGGATTATGTTTGATATCTGGTGTTATGCAATGAATGGAGTTGAATGTTACATGGATACGTAAGATTCTAAGTTAGATCTATTTCTTACTTAAGTGGGATAGTCCCCTAAGCTGGACACTCAAGGTATTGTCTTTCACTTCATTTACTTATTCATTTATTTATGCATTCCTATTAATAACGTTTTTATTGTTTCATAAATACATTTCAAGTAAAGTGGAATAGCTTTTATGGTTGATTGTATTAGTTGTCATTCATGAACAGTTGTACAAATAGTGAATCTTAACACTCTGGAGGTTAGATTTGGTTGCTTTGTTATTTTCAACAAGTTGTATATTGATTTTGTACTTACTTATTATTAGCAATCACCTACAACCTATGTTGTAGGTACCTATAGCCATTAGGTTCTGTAACTACTTTTACTGTTTTTGTAATTCTATAAATTTTCAACAAAGTAGAATAGTTTGAACAAGTTTTCATAGGATAATTTAGGTGTACATGAGTCCATGAAGGCACATATTGTGCAAGTACCATCATAAGCTTAAGCACCTTGGTTGATGATTTAATGTAGTCTTAACAATGTGAAGTGGACTGTTCAACCAGTTAACCCTCTGAATTGAGTAGATTTTACCAAAATTACAAACACATTAGTTAGAATCTACATTTTTGGCACTATTTTCGGGGATGGTGCTATCTTCACAGACCTATTTTTACAATTTTTCATAGTTAATTTTTCTTTTAAGCATTAGGACTATTAGACACCACTTTTTCAACACCAAGCTACTAAAATTGTGTAGTCTTGCTAAATTCAAATTCATATTTTATGTATGTGGAGGTGGAGAGATACCTTGGGTAGGTTCCTTCCCTCTACACACCAGGAAACTATTGCATAAATTGGTGAACCTAGTACTTAGAGCAAAGGTACCACTAAAGAAGAAATTTCATTTTCACCAACTTCTAGCACACATATAGAAGGAACATACCATAGCATGTGTGATACAGTAGATGATGATGATGCCCAACCAACATTTGGGTTTCCTATTACTGACCAGCAAAGGGCTACAATGCTAAAAAAACATCCCTCCTTCGGCCTTGCTAGTTTTCTATGGGTTAATCACTTAAGACCTAGATACATTCCTCTTTGAATTTGATGTCTTATACAGAAGTTATGATTATACTTCAGATGCACGTAGGTTGAAGCTTTTTCCTTCCACTCTCAAGGAAGCAGCTTTGAGATGGTTTATGGGATTAGGTAAAGTTGTTGTTCCTAATTGGGACACCATGAAGACACTATTCTTGGAGAAGTATCAGGACTACTGTAGAGGACCTAATAGGAGGAAGGATGATATATTCTAAATAACACAAAAGGATGATGAATCTTTAGAAGATTATTTTAAAATATTTTAATTTTCTCTTAAGAAAAACCCCTAGAACAAGTTGTCAGAAGAGTCTCTTAAGCTAGTATTTTTTAGAGGAATTAATGAAGACTGTATTGATTCAATCAACCTTATTGGAGGAGGAGACATCTCTCAAATGACATTTGAATAGATTTGTAAGCTATGTAGAAACTACTCCAAGACCTTCACAAAGAGGCCAAGAGAAATTAGAACATCAATTCTTAATAAATCATCTACTGGGGTTTCTAAAGTTGAGTTGAGCAATCTATTATCCAACATGAAAGAAGACATAATTAGTCATTTAGAAACATAGCTAGATACTCTCCACATTAAGAAGAAGTATGAGGAAGCAGAGGCTATGCTTACTGAGTAGTGTCCAAGTTGCAAGCAAAGAAAATAAAATTGTAAATGTAAAACAGTGGTCAACATCTAGTAGGAAAAAGTTGAGAAGCATGAGTTTCAACCCATTGAAGGAGATGATGGACAACTCTTTTATATAACACAAAGTAGGCCACGGAAACAAAGAAAATTCATGCCACAAGAACCTCTTAGCTTTAATTCATCTTTTCCTATTAGCAACCAAAACTTTTATGCTTGGAACTCTCAGCCCTGGCAAGTAAATCAGAACCAGTGCCAAAATCCCCAATGACAAAATCCTCAACCTAGTTAGAACCAACAACCAAATCCTTGCCGACAACAGAACTTTCAAGGTTCCAATTATAATCCATGATGGTCAAACCAACAGAATCAATGGCAACCTCAGTGGTAGAAAGGCTAGCAATGGCAGCAAAAAAATATGAACTATCAACAGCCCATGCTCCCTCCTCCACAACAGCAACAAGCACTCATGCCACCATCAAATCCTACATCCCACCCACCTAAGCAACAAATACCTACCCAACCTGTACCTAGCCCTAACACTAAGCCTATTCAGTAGGCTTATACTAACGAGGCTATGCAGTACCCCACTTATGGGGTAGAGGTGAGTGATGTCCACCTCAAATCAAGAAAACAACTTGTTGGGACTTCATCCCCCCAAATTATAAGAATGGAGGATGAAGAACCTATATTTGAGGCTTCTAATAAACCATCTTTGGAGCCTAAACAAAATCAGGTACACCAAACTTCCTCAAATCCCAAGCCACCTTTTCCTAAATGCCTATCTCTACAAAAGCATCACACACAAGCTAAGATAGACCTTTTAGGGTAGTTGAAAGATGTTAACATAAAAATCCCACTTATCCAAGCTATCAAAGACATCCCCATCTATAGTAAGATAGTAAGGGATATCTATCTTAAGAAACCAGGAAGAAAAAGAAAGATCTACAAATAGTTCATGTTTTGGGGAATCTTGTAGATATCATGTTGGGGAACATTATAGTCCCTAAGTATACTGATCCTAGTAGCCTAGTTGTGGATGTTAAGATCAATGGGACTTCCATTAAGAATAATTTGATAGACATGTGGGAAGGCATCAATGTCATGACAAAAGAAACAATGCAGTTGCTTCAGTTGATCAACCTCAAGCCCACACAAGCTGTCTTGCAATTAGCTAATAGGTCTATGATCAAACCTGAGGGAATTATTGAAGACCTAGTTATATTGCATTGGATTCTTAGGAATACCCTGTAGACTTTATATTATTGCAACCCAAAGTTAATCTTACAGGATACCCACTCATCCTAGGAAGGCCTTGGTTGGAAACAGTCGATGCATTTATAGGCTATAAATCTAGTAAAATGATAATATCCAATGGGACAATCACAAAGAACTTGGTTCTTTATCCACTTGCCCAACCATATGCAAATCTTTAGCACACAATTTGGCCTTATTTAGGTGAGGAGGAGGAAGATAGCTATTCTCTTCAGAAATTAATGAATATTGAGCACAACCTCTTATTGGATGACCAGGATGAAGATGAGCTCATTGCTCATATAATCCAAAATGAATGTGGCAAGATCCCACAACAAAAAGATTGTCTCATATGCCTACAAGACCCCTTGCAAAGTATTGTACCTACTGATTCTACAAAAGAGATATCACCCCCTCAACAATGTTTTCCCATTATACCAAGCCTTGATCTCTCATCAGTTCAAGAGTCATCAAAGGAGTTGGAAATTATGCCAAGGAGGATGTTAAATATTAATAATGCCTTGACTGAGGAACAACATAATTCTCTAAAATCAATGTTGCAAGCACACTTAGCCACATATGCAAGGGACTATCATGATATGAAGTGAATTGATCCTAATCTATGCATGCACAAGATTTACATTAATGATGGCTATAGACCTATAAGACAACCATAGAGACACATGAATCCGGCTCTAAGAGATATAATGAAAGTTGAACTGCAAAAGCTTTTAGATGCTAGTTTTATATACCCTATATCAGATAGTGAATGGGTTTCACCACTGGTAATAGTTCCCAAGAAAGGTGGGAAATGGAGACTTTGTGTTGATTAGAGAATTAAATGCTGCCACAAGGAAAGATCACTTTCCACTGCCATTTATTGACCAAGTTCTAGATTCTTTGGTAGGAAAGAAATATTTTTCATTTCTTGATGGTTTTAGTGATTATAATCATATTAGAATTGCACCAAGAGATCAATATAAGACCACATTTACCTACCCCTAGGAAACCAATGCATATTATGTTTTACCTTTTGGCTTGTGCAATGCTCTAGCTACCTTTCAAAGAGCAATACTCAACATATTTTCTGATTTTGCACATAACTGCATGGAGATATACATGGATGATTTCACCACTTATGATGAAAGTTATGAGGAAACTCTTAGTAACCTAGAGAAAGTGTTAAAAATATGTAAGGAACACAATCTATCACTCAACAATGATAAGTGTTTCATGATGATGACACAAGAAATTGTGTTAGGACACTTTATATCCAGTGAAGGAATACAGGTTGATCCAAAGAAGATTAAAATTATATCTACTGTACATGTACCACATAAACAAAAAGATGTAAGAAGCTTCCTTGGACATGCAGGTTATTATAGGTGATTTATCTAAGATTTCAGTAAAAAATTTGCACCTTTGTTTATTTTCTTAACAAAGGATAGTGAGCTTGATTGGATTGAGGGTTGTCAAAGTTCACTTGAGAAATTAAAGGTAGCTCTAACTCATGCACTAGTTCTAAGAGGTCCAAATTGGACATTTCCATTTCACATACACACTAATGCATTAGACTTTTCCATTGGAGTAGTCCTAGGGAAGAAAGAAGGGAATAAGTAATATGCAATATATTATATCAGCAAAAACCTCCAAGGAGAAAAGTTGAGCTACACTGTGACAGAAAAAGAAATGATTGCAGTTGTTTATGCCATTAACAATTCAGAAATCATATAACTGGACATCAAGTGTTCAAACATACAGATCATACAGCCATCAGGTACTTGATGAATAAACCAATGGTAGGTGGAAGACTTGAAAGGTGGTTATTATTGCTACAAGAATTTGACATAACAATAATTGACAAGCCTGGAAAGGCTAACATGGTTGTTGATTTCTTGTCTAGATTGCCTACCTAATTAGCGCAAGGGGTGGTTGATGATTCCTTCCCTAATGAGCATCTATTTCGTCTTAATGTACACACACTGATGCAGGAGCATCTAGGGTGTAAGAGAAATCTTGCATCACCCAAAAAAAATGTTGTTTCTTTTCAATAAGGGCTAAATTTGGTAGGGTTACTATTTTAGTAAGTTTACATTTACACACAGTTGGACACGAAATCTTACATAGACCTCCAGAATGGTACATTGAAGCCAATGGTGAAGAAATCACTTCAATACCATTTGTCATTTGAGAGATATTAAAATTTTAATTTTTTGAAAATCCTAGTAAAATCTTCAGGGTCAATTTTGAGGCACTTAGAGGCTTCGAATGGGCCTAAAAATTGGTGGAGCACAAGATTTCTTGAGACCTTTCCGAAAAGGTATTATAATAGAAAATCTAATGATCGGATCAAAAGTTATGACCCTGCAAAGTTGTAATACCAAAATTAGTAAATTTTGAAAATAACTTCCTTGGGAAGCTACACTTTCTAGAAGATTCTAGGGCGGTTACACCTTCCAAATAAAGGATGTAAAGGGGGACTATAGAGGGAGGCTAGAGCAGAGTAGATGGTGGCTCCAATTTATAGATTTGTAGATTTATGTAATCAGAAATCCCATGTGATGGAAAATGTAATGTTGTAATTTCATTTTAGTGATAATAGAAAATATTTGCTTTCCTTGGATTTTTTTGTGCCATTATCTGTTGTTTTTGTGAGTTTTAGATTGTAAGGGGAGTACCCTTCATCACACACCATGGTATGCTAACATAGCTAACTATTTGGTATCAAGGTAGATTCTAGGTTACTTTTCTCCAAGAGAGAAAAGATAGTTGGTTCATAAATGCTTCCCTTATTCTTGGATTTTTGAATTTTTATTTTACATTGGCCTAGATAACATTATGAGGAGATGTATTAGGGAGTATGAAGTGTTTGATATATTGAAAGCATGCCATGATGAACCCTATGGGGGAAATTTTGTAGCCAAGAGGACAACCTTTAAGATCTTGACAACAGGATATTACTGGCCAACCCCACATAAAGGCTCTGTTAAGTACACTAGAAGTTGTGATTGCTACCAGAGAATGGGAAGACCCACAAGAAGTGATGAAATTCCTTTACAGCCCCAACTAGCACTAGCTCCTTTGATAAATGGGGGTTAAATTTTATTGGACCTATCTCTCCCAATTCAAATAACAAGGAACAAATATTAGTATGCACTGACTACTTAACCAAATGGGTTGAAGTAAAAGCATTGCAATTTTCTAGAGATGGCAATGTAGAAAAATTCTTATATGAGGAGATCTTCACTAGGTATGGTGTACCTAAAGAGATAGTGACTGATCAAAGACCACAAATCACATCAAACCTAATTTCCAAATTGGTAGAAGAGTATTAGATCAAACACAAGAAATCTACCCCATATCATCCTTAGGCTAATGGTCAAGTATAGGTCACCAACAGGGATATTGAAAATATATTGAAAAAAATAGTGCAACTTCATAGAAGAGATTGGGTATCTAGATTACCAGAAGTTGTTTGGGCATACAGAACCACATGGAAGATAACTATAGGTTTTACCCCTTATGAGCTAGTTTATGGAAAAATAGCATTATTGCCTACTGAATTTGAATAAAAAACATTAAGGACAATAGTTGAGTTAGGCATGGATTTAATAGAGGAACAAAAGGAAAGGTTGCATTGTTTGAATGGGTTGGATGAGATATACATGGAAGTAGTCCATCATACAAAGGTGATGTAGCAGTAGCGAATGAAATTGCACGATCAGTTCATAAAGACAAAAGAATTCACTGAAGGAGATCGAGCTTTTCTATATGACTCTAGGTATAAGGATTTCAAGGGTAAATTCCAGTCTAGGTGGATGGTTCCTTATGAAATTAGCAAGTTTTACCCAAATGGAGTAGTACAATTGCATACATTGATGCAGCCCAGTTCTCACTTCTTGTTAATTGTCATAGACTCAAGTTATATAAGAAACCAATGCAACATGATGACTTCATCTTTTCACTAATCCAACAATATGGTACTCATAGTGAAACAAAGATAGAAGTTGATTCACAAAGTCCTACATCTATACTAAGGGATGTGCCAAGCACATCTGGTGATCTAGAGGTTGAGTTACACAACTCAAGCCCTAAAATCACTCAGACATAATTTCCCATGCTTTAAAAACACATACACACATAGCACATTATTTATGCACACACTGCAAATTCTCCATGATGTATATCCTCTACTCCAAAGGGCCCTATTATCCATTTAGTCAGCATCCATCAGGACCTATTTTGATTATACGGGAAAAACAAGTTTTGAAGGGACCTAAAACCCTTTACAACTTAAGGTACAAAATGCTACTCAAGAGATACTAAGATAAAACACTAGCAGCAACCCAAAACCCAAAACAACATTAGATACAAAATGTTGCTTGAAAGATAAAATAGTAAACTATCAATAGCACCCAATAGCCACAAAATAGCAAAACAACAAAAAAGAAATTGAGACCCAGCAGCAAAAAAACACACAAAAACAGACTGACTGACAACCAGGACACTATTTCATATTGTTTAAGGTATTGGCTACCTCAATCTCCTAGCTCCTATGCATTTCAATCATGTCCAGCAACTCTTTTTCCTCAGCTTCAAAGGACTTCTTCTAGTCAGCTAACCCTCTAGCAACAAGGCCTTTACCATCATCTTTCGCACCTTTTTTCCCTTTACCTTTCGCCAAATTTTCCTTCTCCATTAACTCAGAAAAATATAGTTGGTCCTCTCTAAGCTCACTAATCTTACAAAATAGGACCTCCAAAGAGTCTGCACTATTCTTCATTGAAATGTGACAAGCATGGAGAAGTTTCTTTATATCCACATTGGTATCCAATACCTTGGCTTCTAAACTAGCCAAGCATTGCTCACACAGGGATTTGAAATCATAGTATGAACCCTCAAGATCCATAATTTTTTCAATCAAAATATCCAAAGCCAAGCCTTTTAGAAGATTCTTCAAATTCTCCTTTAAACCCCTTATTTTAATTTTTACCTTATTAAATTCATGGAGAGTCCATTTTTCTAATTTGAAAGTGCCTATGGCCCTCACTCTCACCATGTAAAGAAGCTCAAACATAGAGGTTGAATCATCATTAAGATAGGAGAATTCCTCAGACAAGGGATTAACCTTTAGAGGCTATGACTTTTCATGCTTCTTCTCAACATCCTCCTCCTCCTGAACCTTATGCTTACCCTCTTGTTCCACATTGGGAGAGCTACGAACTGGGGAATCATCAATTTCCACTACCTTCTCTTCCAAAGCTTTCTCCTCACAGAGCATCATGGTATCCTTAACCATATCTTTCGAGGCCTAGCTCTTCAACTTGGAAATGTGTTTAGAAACCCTTCTCAACTTATCCTTGGCCTCCATTGTCATCGCATTCTCCTGCAACCCCTGCTCCTTACCACCAACCTCAGTATCACCCTGTCCAATGTCCAAAGCTACATTTTTGGGTGTGGAATCACCAGATCCCACCTCTGTATCCTCACCATCAAATTGGGATTCTAACTCATTTAGAATAAGGTGCTTAGCTGCCCATTTTCTTTTAGGGTTACCCTTCTTCCTCTTTTTTGAGGAGGTAGCCACAGGGGATGGGGTCCCATCTTCATCCTCTTCATTCCACTCCTCTTCCTAAGCAATGTTGGTATCCAAGCCAAAAGAGCCAAAAGCTTCACTTAGAAAATTCTCCTTGCCCTTAATTGTAGAGGCAAGGATAAGGTCTTTAACATGCTCCATAATTAACAAAATAAGACCCTCATGAAGGACCAGAGCCCTCCTATTTTTTAAGTGTGCATATACAAATACCTTCATGGAAGACAACAAAAAAATGGAAAGGAAATAAACAGCCCATGTCTAAAATGGTTTAAAAGAGTAAAATGATGGCCAAGGATTGTAGTGAACTTGCCTTCTAAAGTCATATACAACATTATCACCTCTGCAATATTTGCACATACCTTCTTGAGAGTCTTTCGCTCATAGCCCCAACTTTCCATTTTGATGAGTTTTTTTCGTTTGTCATCTTTGAAAATTTGAGCCATTGCCTCCTCATTACTCTTCTTGTCTTTATAAAATTTATGGCCAACCATAGGAAACCCAGTCATAGTAGCAATTAGCTCCTCATTGATATCAACAACCAAGTCCTTTATCTGAAGTTTCTAGTTATGCCAGCAAGAAATAAACTCCACCGAAGCATTCAGGTCGTGTCCATGTAATCTTTCTAAGAATAGCATAAAATTCCCATGCTAAAGAATCTTCCAAATTTTCTCCTTCTTTCTCAAGCTTGCACAAGAATGTAGCTCAATTTTGCTCCTGCCACCTCTCATTTTCTTAAGAACTAGAGGTAAAAAAACCCTAGAAATTATTGTTCATCTGATAGCCAACAAGCCGAACAAAACCCACAAAGCATGTGAGTCAAGAATTGGTACTAATGGTTAAGTAATGCCACTGCATAAACTCAGCCAAAACCATCATTTATCATTAAGATCCTACTGCCTCGGGAAGGAGAGAGCCTTCCTCCTACACTCGATACTCATTAAGCCTGACAGCCTCATTGGTGAAAAAATCTACCAATGAATTACCTTCTTGAAAAATGTGAGATACATGGGTCTCTTCACAAGAACTTGACATAATTATAGCATCCTTTATTAATTGATCAACATTCTAGTTGGGCTTATGGGTTCCAAGTAGATAATTAATGATGCTTAAATAGTCACCTTTCACCCATATTTTAGAGTAACCCCTATCCACAGCGTACTTGATACTTATAAATGCAGCCTCTGCCTCAACATGGTGATTTGTCTAATTTCCCAATGGGAGTGCCACTCCATTGGGACCTATTTCTAGTAGGACCTGACAAGTTAATCTGACAACTATAGATGGGCCCTGTGCTTCAAGTACCCATAGCAACACTCGTTGTACCTAAACCTACACTACCTTGGAAAAATTGAATTATTTTCCTATGCATTCTTCTCATATCACATGCCTCATTCATTTCCCAATAAACTTCCCGTAGCCAATTCCACTCAAATCACCACTACCAACTTTTCATCCACTATCATGCATTTAATGTTGATCAACTCAATTAAACAACAACGTACATCTTTTTCTGGTTCCAAATTGTTCCAAGCAATAATTTCTATTACACACATATGATAGGTAACTTCTCATAATTAAATTAAATTTATTTTGTATTTATTAATATTCTTGATTTAAGTTATGCATGCAAAAAATATTTCACTGGCACTTTTCATTATTCTTCCATCACCCCTATTGTGTCATGTATGAAGTGAGGTCACTTAAATTTAAGCTAGGGGGAGGGGTATCATAGTCATGATTATTCTTGGTTTTTGCCACTATTCGCCACCTAAGTTTGTCAAATATCATTTTATACCATCCTTCCAAAACTCCCAAACATAAAATCTCTCTATTAATTCTGATAATGTGATTCCTACCCTAAAATAAGCTAAGATAAGAATATTTTGCACTTGATTGAGCTAAAAGAAAAAATGGATTGAGTTACAGTATTGGGTAAAAGGAAAGGTATTCAAAGAAACAGTAAAATTGTAGGGTTTTTAAAGGTGGTGAAGTCAATTTTTTAGTAGAATTTGAATTCTACAAGATTGTAGAACAATAGGACAATGGGAGGATATGTTATACGTAGAGAACCATCTATGCAACAATAAATATTATAAGATTTTATGGTTTTACCTCTCTTTACCAGAGTAGGATGGTAGGAATACTTCTTGAAGTTGATAGAGGATGATAATGACATAGCAAGGGATTTTACAGCAACATTACAATATGATGAAGCAACAGTGAGAGGGTTGGTAGTAGATGCTTCTGAGTTGGAAATTGCTCAAGTCATTGGATTGCCTTGGACAAGTTCTGAATACCCAGCTCGTGCAGATGCAATGGCAACAAGGGAGGAGTTCTGTGAGTGAGGAGAAATTCTAGACTCCACATCTCAAGGTACAAAGTGGCTTTCCCTTCCATTCTTTTGGGGAAAATGTGTTAGTTGTATTCTTAAATATTTTACTTGTGATGGCCGCCACAATCACTTATACACTGTGCATTTTAAGTTTTTGAATCATTTACGACATGATAAACTAGTGAATGTACCCAATTTTATATATAACATGTTGAAAAGAATGGAAAATGAATATCAAGAGAAATAAGAAAACACCACTTTGTCCCATCTTTGCTTGATAATCCTATTGGTTAAAAGGAGTCTAAGAATTCAACACCCACATATTAATTGGGATGATTTCAAAATTTGTAAGGATATCACTCAATTTCTTGAGGCACTTGAAGTAGAGGATGAACCTCAACCTAGGTCTAAACCAAAAAAAGGGGAGTGAAAGGAAGAAGAGTAAAGTTACATAGGAAACTATTACTCTCTGATGCTCAAGTAGGTTGAGAAAGCATAATATTGAAAAGAGAAGCATGAAGGAGCATGAACAGGAAGAAAGAAATGAAGGACAACAATATAAGGATGCAATGATGATAGATATGGACACATATAGGGAAAAATATGCCTCTAAATATGTTTCTAGTGATATTCCTAAAAATGTTAATATGCCTATGAGAAAAAGAAGGTATATTTATTCTTCCTCTGACTCTTATTCAGGGAATATCTTTATTGCAAAGAATACAAGAAAAGCATCCCCTGGTAGCCCCAATAGGGAAATTTTTGATATTTCAAGAGATGGTGATGATTTGGATTTTGAAGAAATGGAAGAATTGTTGGAAGATAGAAATATAAGAAAATAGCTTCAGGAAGCTCTTGATAGAATACAACAACTTGAAGCACAAGTGAAAAATTATGAGCAAAGAGACAAAGAGAAGGAAATGAGAATTTAGGAGTTGGAAGAAAATATACAGACTTATGGTCATGGAGCTAAGTTGATTTACTAGCACAGATGGCTGAGGATAAAATAGGGGTTTAGGAGAGTGTAGCATTAAGTCCATGACCCCCTACTATAAAAACACCACCACATCATACAAATTTGTCTCTAGGATTGGAATTTTTAAAAGTCACTAACCAATTCAAGCAAGAAAAGGAAAATTGGGAGGAGAAATACATTTTGAATGCATCACTGGAAAGTAAGAACTTGAAACTGAAAAAATTGGAGGAGAAATTGACAAAAGTGATAGATAGGGCCATTCAAATTATTGAGTGTAGACCTCCACCTAGAGTGTATGCATTATTCTTGAAAGAAAAGTTTCTCAGCTTTCAGTTAAATGAGTTCATTAATGATCAGTATTTGCTTTAAATAATAGGCATAGTTTTTTTAGTTCTTCAATACAGTTAACTTGAAGGAGCAAGACCAATTGTGTGAATATTATCTCCACAACTATGTGATGATAAAGAACACTGAATGGAATCCCTTAATCTATGTTGGGGATTTGCAAGTAAGATCCTTGGCATCCAATTTCAAGAATGAACAACTCCAAGGGGAACTAATCAAAAAATATGAGGAACAAGAGAAAATGGTAGCATTGAAACTCAAGAAAGAAGCAAAACATCCCAATAGAGTCATTACTCAATGGTTGACACTCCTTTCTCTCTGGGGTGTGGGAAAAGTAATTATGGACTTAATACTTTGGGTTTATTAATGGATTCAGCAACTTGTAGAGACCAGCCTCCAGGACTGCATAAAGTATGTAGAAAATAGGTGGAACAGCTTGGCTCCAAAGTTATAGAAGAAATAGCCTCACTCTTTCTATAATTTTATGAGTATGTTTGAGAGATTGTCCAACTATATCAGCATTTCTAGACTAAGAGGAGTGGAATGACTTCGACTTACCTACCACCCTCATATTCTACTTCATCCAGTACCGCATTGGACAGGGGAAAAGAACGATCAATCCATGAATGTGGAATCAGTTAAGCTAGATAGGTTTGCATACTATAATGACTTTTATCTCAAACAAGGATAAGGATTCAATGCAGTCATGGATCTTAGGTAGATTGCTTTATATTATAATCTTCTTCCCTAGGAGGTTTTAGTCAAGTATTTTTCCTTGGGACAAGCAAAAATATAAGTTGGGGGGAAATGAGGGGCTTGATCATTAGTGATTTTTTTATTACTTTTCATAAGCTTTCAAACACTTTTTATATGTTTTCTAAGTATATTTCAGACAGAAACTTCCATAATATGCTATCCTATTATAACATACCTTGCAACTTGAACCTAGTTTGAAGAATATGAAATATGGTGATAATATTTGTAGCAATTGCATGATTTAAATGTGAGAATGTATGTATATGAATAGAATTATATGATTTAATTATGAAGGTTAGTTGTATATGTATGTTGTATGGATTAACCTCTTTGTAGCTCAGCATGAGGTAACAAGAACAGAGTATTTGTAGCAAGAACCAAAGCAATGAAACAAGGGACCGTTGAAGTTCAAACCACCTAAAGTGTAGGAAGTTGTGGAGTTGGACGTGAACCATCGTGGAGGAATAAATACTGAAGGAGGATACTTGTTCTAGAAATATGAATGTTTTCCAATGTGTTTCACATGCAAACTATTTCATTGAAGATCTTTGTTGAATAGGTCTTTCTTCCTTTTTCAATTAGAATAAATAAAGCCAATCTTAATTCTATATCCTCGCATCTAGGAATGGGATTAATGGTTGCAGTTAGTTAGTATTTTGAATAAGTCTCTCCTTATTTTTGTATAAAGTAAGGGGATGATTTTGTAGCTAAGTTAGTTGGTTGTTACAAGTTATTAAGCAATAAGTCATTTTCCATTTTTAAGTTATCCATAAACATGTTGTTAAGATGACATTATTGAATACAATCTAAAGAAGGATTATGTTTGATATCTAGTGTTATGCAATGAAAGGAGTTGTATGTTACATGGATGCATAAGATTCTAAATTAGATCTAGTTCTTAGTTAAGTGAGACAGTCCCCTAAGCTGGACACTCGAGGTATTTCCTTTCACTTCATTTATTTATGCATTCTTGTTAATAAATTTTTTATTGTTTCATAAATAGATTGCAAGTAAAGTAGAATAACTTTTATGTTGATTATATTAGTTTTCATTCATGAACAGTTGTATAAATAGTGAATCTTAGCACTTTGGAGGTTAGATTTGGTTGCTTTATTATTTTCAACAAGTTGTAGATTTATTTTGTACTTATTATTAGCAGTCACCTACAACCTATGTTGCAGGTACCCATAGCCATTAGGATCTATAACTACTTTTACTGTTTTTGCAATTCTGTAAGTTTTCAGCAAAGTAGAATAGTTTGAACAAGTTTTCTTAGGATAATTTAGGTGTACATGATTCTGTGAAGGAACATATTGTGCAAGTACCATCATAGTCTTACGCACCTTGGTTGATGATTTAATGTAGTCTTATTAACAATGTGAAGTGGACTGTTCAACTAGTTAACCCTCTGAATTGAGTAGATTTTACCAAGTTTACAAACACATTAGTTAGACTCTACAAAAATCATAGTTAGCAATCAAAATTATACCTCGTCCTTCATCAAATAATTTTTTTTATTTTCCCCATTTGTTGTTCTACCTTTCCCATCTCTTTCTATCACATCTCCTTCATGAAATTCTTCTTTTCCAATGTCTTCTAAAAGACATAAAACTACTGCAACTTGTTTTTCCTTCACTCAAAACAACATTATTACTACCATAAAAATACTTAATTTCCTCATTAGATGACAAGTAATCATGACCACTAATTAAAAAAAATTCAACTCCTTTGTTCTCATACAAGTATTCTTCATAAAACTCTTCATTAATCTTCACACTCAACTCTTCCAATTCAAATTTATCAAAAGAAAAAAATTCTTCAACAAACTTATCTATTCCTTCACTCTCTTTCTCATCAAAGGAAACAATAGAATCAAATTTTACCTTACCCTCTACTACTACCTACATTCATTCCACTTGAGACCTCTTCTTCAATCTGAGTCAACAAATCACCTTTCTCATCTTCATCATGGTTAGTGTTACCAAATCCAACATATTCATGATTCATACCATCTAAAAGTCTAATTTCAGCAACCAAACAAGACCTTGCATTGTTGTAAACCTTACCCATTTCTTCTTTCAATGGATTCAATTTTTTTTTCACTCCATCCTGTTGGCCTTGTCGTTGCACCAAAAGGTTGACCTATCAATGCCCAATACAAGCTTCAGATAAGATCCATAGGAGGCGGTTAAACCATGTCACAAACCCAAGCGTTGTGCTAGACAAGGAAGACCAAGGGACACACCATATTGCAACAATCCCCCCCAAGCACAAGTGAGGGGTTTGAACCTATGACCTCTGCTCTGATACCAATTGTTGGCCTTGCCATTGCACCAAAAGGTCAACCTGTCAATGCCCGATACAAGCTTCAGATAAGATCCACAGGAGGCGGTTAAACCAAGTGTTGTGTTGGAAAAGGAATACCAAGGTACACACCATCTTGCAACACATCCTTCATCAATTTGCATGTGTTGGCATAACCATCATGCACCACCTTCCTATAAAATTGGAAAGGCCTTCCTAACAAAACATGACAAGCATTCATAGGAATTATATCACATCAAATTTCATCTCTATAACCTCCTATATTAATATTTACCAAACTTCATTCACTGATCAAAACTTTCCTATCATCTTGTAGCCATGCTATCCTATGCAAATTTGGATGCCTTCTTCTCTCTAGCTACAATATTCTCACCATCTCTTCAAAAACAAGATTGTTTTTGCTACCTCCATCTATGATGACATTACATACCTTTTTTTGGCACTTGCATCTTGTTTCAAACAAAAAATTTCTTTGAATTGATTTATCATCTTCATTTAAAAGGGTTCTCCTAGCCATTAAAGTTTCACCATCTTTTGCTTCTTTGGAATGTGATGATCCTACATATTCTCTATTCACATTTGCTACTCTATTATGATTTTCAATCTTTCTTCTTGGTATTTTCTCTTCATGAGGACATTCATATGCCCTATGACCTTCTTCTCCACACTTGAAACAAGTCCCTCTAAAGGTTCCTCTTCTGAAAACTCTACCCGATCTTCCTCTACCTCTCTCATTTTGATCTCTTGGCCCATAAGAATCTTCATTCCTATGTTGTTTGTTGCTAACTTGGTCTTCTTTTTTCTGAATTTTCTTATTATTATCTACTTCATATGATCTTCCTTCAACCTTCTCATCACAGCCTCTTCCTCTTTGCTTACTTTCATACCTTTTTTTCATTCTTTCCTTAATTTTTAAGGAAATTTAATATGCATCTTCCATTGTGTAAACTCTCACCAAATTCATCTCCTCTTGAATGCTTGTTCTCAAACCATTTATATATCTTGCAACCTTCTCCTTATTTGCTTCAACATTTCCCATTCTAATCAAGATCCTATGAAATTCCTCTGTATATTCTTTCACTATTTTTGGTCCTTGCTTCAATCCTTGTATTTTCTTGAGCAAATCAAGCTCATAGTCCATCGAAATGAACTGTACTTTCATTTTCTCCACCATTTTGTCCCACCTTGTAATTTTCTCCTTCCCTTTTCTTCCTCTTTCCACCTAAATTTCTCTCTATTGGCTCTATTCCCAACCAGATCTTCAAGGAAGCCTATGGATTTTCCAATTCCAATAATCAGCAACCTAAAGGGGTTGGCCAACAAATGAGAGAAAGAAAATTATCTTTCCTCCTAAACTTCAGGCTCTGCAAAACCTAGGAGGTTGATCCCACAATGCATTTATAATATACTTCTACAAAGTTACCACATACATTGTATATTTTGCAAATACATTCTCATATTCATGACTCAACAAGTGATAATTTGTGAGAACTTGGCAAATTCTTTACACCTTTACCAATTGGAGCAGAGAATGGACAATTCAAATAACAATTATAACAACAATCAAAATTATGAGCATGATTTTATTTAAGTGGGTTGTTCTTTGACAAGATCTAGATGATCAGATATGTTTGAGTTCACTTAACATATACATCAGTGCCTTATCCTAGGTGATAAGGTAAAATTCACAATAAACAATAATACAACAATAATGACATCCAACATTCATATACTGTTATTCCTTTACATTGCAAATTCACAACTCAGACATTTCAGACAAAGAATACTTAATAATCCTAAGACTCAACACTATAAACCAGTGATTACATCAAAGAAATTTAATCAATTACTTGAATTGAAGCAAAAATGTAAACACGCATCCAACCATGTGAATTGGAGACCAATGAAACAATCTTTAACTATTTCACTGCTAATTTATGTAAATGAGTACACAGGACACAGTCAGCTTGAAACTTTCCATTATCAACTTCAAATGTTGTAATTGTTGCAAAACATTTAAGTTAATTGTAAACAAAAATCAAAACTTAAGACTCAGTAAACAATTCTACTGCCTTGTATGCTTGATACATCTCATGAAATATTTTGCTTTTGATAACCTAAGATAACCTAAGATCAACCAAAATTGATAAAAGACCCTGCACAATAGTCTTGAATTCCCTTTTATAAGATTAAGGGAGCAAAAAAAGCTCAGGCTATTGATCACTCACATTACATTTCATTCTATATTTCATGATATTTTATTTCATTTCAACCCCCAAGCAGTTAAATTTGCACTGAAGAAATGGGAGGAAGTAAAAAGAGACAAAATATTTGCAACGACATGTTGAGCTCGTATCTTTGTTGTTGATGAATCCACGTCATAGTACCATTTGGCAAAAAACATAATACATGAAAGCATAATAAAACTTAAAACAAAGAAAATTGGTTGGATGACCACATGCACTTTCCTGATTGGGATGATATAGATTTTAAACAATTTTTTTCGAAGGCCAAACTTGTATTATACTGAACCATGCACTATATTCATCCCACCACCCTTGTAGCTTACTCTACATACTTTTCCAACCAATTTTTGTATTCATCCTCTATAAGGCCAATTAATACCCAATAGTTTATACACCTTAGTATCATATACATTATATCTAGCATCAATTGTTACCCTAGCCTCTTTCACAAAAGTGTCAATTCCAGTCTCAATCTTGATGAAGTTATCAATTAAACCATGAGTACAAATAAATCTAACTTATCATCAATGTATACTCTCTGTGGACACTTAGTTGTTTGATGCTTGAAAAGGGTCCTCCATGATGCACAATCTTTGATTTTTCCATCTTCATTAAGGATTTTTGGCACACCTTGATCTTTTATACTTCTAAAGACTTTTATTTTTCCTTGCAATTGTCCTCCAATACTTTCATGAAATCCTGTGACCCCAACAATTGTTTCAATTCCTTTTATTATGTTTGGAATATTTATTGGAGCTTTAGAGTGTCTTTTTCATTTTCTTGGATCTCCCTTAAACCATTTAACCTGTTGCTCCATTTATTCCATGTGCTCTTGAAAACCTCTTGGACATGCTGGAAATTTCCAAATGCCTCATGCATATCTTTTTAGGTTGACCATGTGGCTTTTTATTTAAGGGCTTCTTTGGACAATCTATAACTTAGAATATCTTTAGCCATATCCTTGGTAACCTTGTTCATATTTTCTTGGAGCTTGTTCTTCTCAACTTTGGTTTCTTGGAGCTCTTTTCTTAATGCATGAATCCTCAACTTCAAGGTATATTTGTCTTGTTGTGAAAAACTAGACTGTGGAGATGTGGGTAAGGCCTTCTAACTTTCCTTGGCCAAAGTGGCTCTCACCTTATTGTACTCTTCAACCAATTTTTTGTGTTTTTCCAACAACTTCATGTATATGGACTATGTAATATTTGCAATATCAACACTTAGCATAGCAAAATGCATTGTTAACCTTGCAGCTTGTGTGGCTGTCATCTATGAGGCTCTTCCTATGATCAATTCTCTTGAGAGACCAGTCATTGTTCTACTAAGTTTGTATTGTCTTAAATATGGTGCCAAATGGCCAGTGTATGCAAGTTGGGGCTAAACCCCGAACTAAATGTCTTATCATCAAAGGTTTCCTTTGATACCATAGCACCTAGGTCACTTTTAATTGCATCTAGAGCAATTATAGAAGATAATTCCCATCCTAGCATTACTAACATCCCACTCTCCATAATAGGTCTTCTGGCCTCCATGGGATTCATTTGCTCAATCTCTTGAAATATATGTTCCTCAACTTGTTTCTTGACCTCTTCATGTTGCGAAGGATCAACTCCTTCTTGTACTTTTTGTATCCTATCATTTATTTCTTGAAATATTTATTAAGTTTGTGACCAAATGGCCAGTGCATGCAAGTTGGGGCTAAACCCCGAACTAAATGTCTTCTCATCAAAGGTTTCCTTTGATACCATAGCACCTAGGTCACTTTTAATTGCATCTAGAGCAATTATAGAAGATAAGTCCCATCCTAGCATTACTAACATCCCACTCTCCATAACAGGTCTTCTGGCCTCCATGGGATTCATTTGCTCAATCTCTTGAAATATGTGTTCCTCAACTTGTTTCTTGACCTCTTCATGTTGTGAAGGATCAACTCATTCTTGTGCTTTTTGTATCCTGACATTTGTTTCTTGAGCCCTTAGCTCAACTATGAATTCTCTAAATTCCCTAGTTGTGACAAAGGAATCATCTTCTAAAAACTTTGTGCAAGCTAAAACCCTTGCATCATTATCTTGGTCTTCATCATACTCCTAGGATACTAGCTTATCATCTGGAACAAATGGTTCCATTACTTCTCCCACATCTGGGTATGAAAATTCTTGCTCTATCCCTTGATCAGTAGGAATTGACTCAACAGATGGTCGTTGCATCTCCCCTTCAGCACTATGTCTTTCCTCAACATTTTCAATAGGAAACTCCATAACAGACACATCCTCAATATCAATAGGTTCTTTTGGTTGGCCAATAGTTTTCAATAGATTCTCTTGCAGAGCACTTTGAGCCATTTGTTCTACTTGTTGTACTTTCTCCATAAATGTGCCATCACTGAAATCACTAAGTACTATCTCCATCCTCTTAAACTTATTAGTGATGTGCTTGTAGGGGATTTCATAATAAGAGTTCTTGGTAGAAGCCCTATGCTCTATCTCAAAAAAAATCATCGAAACTTTCTCCCTGTCTAGGACAACAGCAAATGTAGGCAATTTCCTTATCACATCCTCCTTGTGATAAAAGGTATGAGTTCCATATCCTGATATTCCCCTCTTAATCTTCTCCTTATCAATTAGTCCCTTTGGATCAAATTTTCTACTAGGGGTTGTTTCCATTCTCAAGTTATTTACCATTATTCCAAAAATATCATATGCTTCCTTGTAACAACAAAATGGTCAAAAGAGAAATTTGTTGCAATTATGGAGGCCTTTTTGGATAACCTAAAGTTCTCTGCATCACTATTGTCCATTTGCCACATTATTTCAATAAAGGCCAGCCTATCAGAAACAAATCTAGGCATAAGGTGTGGTGCCACAGTGGTCCCATAACATCTAATAATTGTACAATTGTCATAAAAATACCAATCTCCCCAATTGCACACATAACTGGGGTCATCTCCACATTCCTTTGGCCTCAACAATTCCTTGATTGTTTTAAAAATCCTTTAAGTTGGCCTCACTCCCATCTATACCTGAATTTTTTGCTTTATAGCATTGCAAAATAAAATATAATTAGAAGTTGGGCAATGCAAATCCCAAATGTGTGTCCACATTTGGACAGGCAATTCATGCTTCTTTTCAACAACTTGTCTCAATCTTAAAACTTGACTAAAAACTTCCCTTCCTTCCCATAGCAACATGTGCATCAATAGTGAATAATGCTTGAATGTTAGTGGGGTTTTCCTTTCGTTCAACCTCACCAAATCATAGTGTAATTGCTCAGCAACTCAATGAGCATAATCAAACCACTTGTGTTTATTTTTTATGTTGAATATCCATAATCATGATTAGCAAAGGTGGCACTATTCTTCCATTACATTCCATTCCCATCACTTGACACAACATATAGTATGTTAACCTGAAGTAATCTACAAATTCCTCACAACCAAGTGGTTCAACTTCCTTGAGTAAAAACACTGAACCCTTCTCGCGTCTATGTTTTGGTAGCTCACCTCTTCTAATCCTAGCTCTATGGTCAACATATTCTTGTTGCAGTTTTTCAAGAATAATTTTCTCATTTGCATCAAGGTTCATGCCAAAAACTTGTATAACTTTACTCCTTTTGATTTCCAAGATATTTTTACCATTTGTGTCTATTATCACCCTATTGACCTCATCATATCTATCTGCAATTTGCAACATCAAATCTACTTCCACAAAGATGTTCAGGACAACTAGTTTTCCCAAATCATAACCCCACATATTTCGGCCAGGATGTGGATTATCTCTCCTAAAATTATACAAGAACAAATCCCACCCAGTCTCTAGCACAACAATGTCACTAATTCTTGTTGCAAGGTCCTTGAAATTGGTAGTCAACACTCCTTTCCCAGTGGCCCTTTTGCCACTTGCCTTAACACCTGCAAGCTAGTACTTGTCCATGAAATGGACATAGCTCTTTGGTTGCCTCTTTTTCCTATCATTTCCTTCAGATGTTTGTGGCATGTCATGGGAAACCTTTTATTTTTTCCTTTTGGGTGTGGACTTAGAAGATGATGACTCGCCAGGCTAATTCATTTTGACTTGGCTAGGGTTTTTAGGTCGAAAT
The DNA here is from genome assembly GCA_007258455.2 of Sequoia sempervirens. Classification (NCBI taxonomy): domain Eukaryota; kingdom Viridiplantae; phylum Streptophyta; class Pinopsida; order Cupressales; family Cupressaceae; genus Sequoia; species Sequoia sempervirens. The sequence continues at coordinate 151,559,013 of VDFB02271358.1, read as the reverse complement.
TCAAATTGGGTTTTGGAGTTGATATTCTACACCTAATAGTTTAAATTTGAGCACAGTTCTATCCTTTTTATTTTTCCCAATTATAAATTTAAAACTAGCCAAGACAATCTAGAACCCTATATTTACCTTTGAAGATAGTTAAAATAATTTGACTTACTGCGCTAATTCTTGCAAAAGAACAAGAAAAATTTGTGGGGTTCAATGATGGCTTACCTGGGAAATTCTTTGCAACTCTTCTTTGTCTCGGTTCTTATCACTCTGATATCTTCTTTAGCTCCGCATATGTCAAAATGAGATAGAATTCCAACAACAGACCCTTTTATAGAAATTTGGTTGAGTAAGTTCACCATTAATGGCACAAGAAGGCTCACATGAGTGAGATCAATTACTTTGTCAGTTGGTCATTCTTGTTTGAATTTGAGTCGTTGATTTACACATTTAAAGACTTCATCCAATGGTTTGTGTGATTCCACTATCCCCATGGACCCCCTTCTATGATTTGATAGGTACTAGACGATGAGCCAAAGAGCTACCACATGTAACCCTTCATATTCCATAAGCATCGGCCATCACTACTTCCAATTTTTCTTTGGAATCTTATCAGGTGATGGCAATGAAGCCAACGATGATATTTCAACCATTGATCTTGATCGTGGAAGAATCTTAGCCATAAGCTCCATCACATCGCTCATCGCTCATTCACTTTTCATCAAGCAGTCTTAACTTGCGTTGCTTCAATCTCACACGATGAGGAGAAACTCAACCTATCAGCAGTTGCAGGTTCCTTTTAGAAAGTGTGAAACAACCGACGATGGTTACAAAGCTAGCGATGGGTTAAGTGATTAATTGCAACACTCATTGGGGGTTTCCTTTTGGCGGTGAAGATGGAACAAGTGATGGGCGATGAACTTAAAATGATAAGAGAGATAGTGTTTCGCTCATCACAAGGTGGACATTGGATACTTCAAAGAGACATGCGATGAGTGATATACCACCAGTGGCAAACTTAAGTGATGTTAAAATGCACATCAGCATAAGTTATTTTTAAAAGAGGGAACTCCTAGGCTCGACGGACAACCTAAGCATTGGGGTCAGTTAAACAATGACAATGAATACCATAAGGTTTTACTAATGCAACAAGTTACTAGATACAACTAGTTAATGAGAAAATATAAGCCAATAAGATAACCAAGGGTGCAAATGTGAATAAAAACAATAAACCCTAAACCCTGGTGGCAACAAGTCATGAGAAATCACATTTTTGACTATGGAACTAATGGGACTAGGAATATTTTTAGGGTTCCGCTACTTTCCACCAAATTGAAGCATGTCCCTTCTATCTTGTCTTGGAAAATCTTACTCTATTTGGGTCTTCAACTTCTTCAAATTTGAAGTATTCCTTCATATCATTTATCCAATCTATAAGCTCTTCTGGATTTAAATTTTCATTAAAGGTAGGAACATCAATATTTGGCCTTGTCCCCACTTTTGATAAGACTCTCAACAATGAATCCCTGACAAGTGTTGAAACTTCCTCTTTCTATTCAATTGTTTGGCTTGCATTCTTTGGAGCTTCTTCTTCCTCCTCATCACTCTTTGGTTCCCTTCTCTATGCAAACCCTCTTCTTATTTCTTCTTAAAGTGTTTCTACTTGTCTTCTCAAAGCTCTGAAATCATCATCATGGACAAATTTTTCCATTCTTCCTCTTTCTCTACCTCTGCCACGATGGGCTCCTCACCCATTCATTTTCTCCAACACCCACAAGCTCAACCTAGTGCTAACCGCCTCTCTTCGGCAATCTGTTCACAAACTCAAGATCTTCATGTTTTGATACCACTAATGTAGAGAGAGATTGATACACTTTAAACCCTATCTAAAATCCTCACAATAAAACTCAAACAAAATGAAGAAATTGCAATTTAAACACAACAAATTGTTTGCACAAAATACCCAATGATTTTCTCTATTAATGAAACTGATTACAAATGATTTTTTAGTCATCCATGGATTGGTGAATAGAAAAATAAACTCATATAAACTTCTGATATGCACATTAAAACATTCAAATACAATATATGCTCAACTATGTGAGCTCTTGCAAACTATCTCACTTCTCGACACCACAACTCCACTTGCAACTCCTATAGCTTCAATATAATGATTTGAAACTCTAGTGGACTATTGTAAATCAGTCCCAACCTGCAATAACAATCCAATAACACCCTTGTAGAGAATGCTACGCCTTGTCTTTCTTGTATCCTTCCTTTCCTCTTCAAACTTTCATTGTTAAAGAATGGGATTTTCCTTGTTTTTACTCCTCGTGTCATGAAATTATTTTCATTTTCTTTATTTGTGCCTCTCCAATATGGCATGACCCTATTGTTGTTGCACATTCAGACCTTCAAAAAGTAATTAAAAATCATTTGAAACCCATTTCCAACAGCCTCACAAAAGATAGGATTTTTCAGCTTTAATTCCCTCCTTTTTGACTCCTAAAAAAAGAAGAAAATCAAAGCAAGTCATGGGTGCCCACTTCCCTAGTCCCTAATTTTTAGGGATCATGATTGAGTATTTTAACGATCCATATTTCAAATCTCAGTGTCACACAAAGCTTTTCCAAGAATTTTTGCAATTAAAAGATTTAAAATTGTTTTTTGTTTTTTCACCCACAATGTCAACTTGTCAATGTGCAATGGAAATTTATTTGACAAGTTTATTTAATCAAAGATAATTCATTTTCCACCTATTAACGTGAATTTCAAACCAAAATTGACTCACACCAAAAATTCAAAAATGCTCAACAAAATTAAATCTTTTTGTTTAACACAAGATTGCCAACTGCCATGGATGATCTTGCATCACACAAATATAAAAATATTATAATTATAGAAAAGAATATGTGAATATTATTTGAAATCCTTCCATTAGAATATAATATATATAATTTCAATCTAATACAATATTTAAAAAAAAATCATAATCATAAAAATTTAAATGTTTGAATAAATGACTACATTAATATTGACTTTAAACCAAGTTAATAACATTCTAATAATTGTGAATATTGTCACAAAGTTATTGAGGATACTAAATATCATCTATCATTGAGTTATTGAATCATAGATAGATGTGGAGAAAGTCAAGCATAACTTTAAAAAATTGTAATGATAGAAAAGATTATGTAAATACTATTCCAAATCCTTCCTCTAAAATCTAGCACGTGTAATCTTAATCTAATAATTAAAAAAAAAATCAAACTGAGTTCACAATAACTAAAAACTTATTTTTTTGATCAAAATGCTAAATTTAACTTTGACTTCAAATCAAACTATCCACATTCTAAATTTTTTAAATTTTTCATAAAATTGTCGAGAATACTAAATGTCATCTATCATTGAGTTTTCAATCATAGATAAATGCGAATAAAGCCAAGTGTAACTTTAAAATCATGTAATTATAGAAAAGAATATATGAATGCTATTTCAAATCCTTTCACTAGAATTTAATATATAATCTTTAATCTTATATAATATTTTCTAAAAACCCAACTCCACAATAATCGAAACAATTATTTTTTTATTAAAAACTAAATTTAACCTTGACTTCAATCCAAAATAACCACACTATTATAATAATTTTGAAAAAGATGTCTGAAATGAGATGGACCTTCCTATGAAAGAACTTGAGAGGATGTAAAGGATAGAAAGAAAAAAAAGACAAGTAATAACTACGCATGTCCCTTATTTCATATAACTTTAAGACAAAATGTTCCATCTAAAAGGTTTAAGAATGAGACCAACATTACTTTATCTTTCTAAAAAATTGGAATAAGCTGATTTTATTAGTTGGCCCTAGCATAAATATCTTTGAGCTACTCTAATTTCAAAAACTTTAGTTAATATTATACATTAAACAAACTTTTATAGGATTATTGATATGTGGAAAATAGTTATTTGTCTCTACTCTATATAACGTGACTCTTTCAAATCAAAGGGTAATGATTTAACCGGAGATTAAGAATATTATAAGATCCTATCTTTAGGTGTCTACATTATATAGAATATATATTGCATTAGCCTAAATACTTAAAAGGTACAAATGCTTTAGGAATCTTATTTAATATTTTACATGAGAATGGCTTTTTGACCTTGAATCCATGGCTCCTCCAAAAATGTTAATTATTTTAAATTTGGCAATCTCCTTACATAAAGAAAGCAAGCATGACTTCAATTGACTCCTTTTAATATTGGATTTTTTCAAATCACATAAGAATTATAAAAGCCATACCTCTAAGGAAATTATAATTCTTTTCTAAAAGTAGTATCACATTCCTTACCTTAGGATTTTAAAATAATTTATTTTCACTTTATGTTTTTGATATCAATGTTATATACTAAAGAAATAGATTTCTTTCATCAATATTTAGATTCTAATTGTTTTTATCTTAGTTAATAAATAATTAAGCTTATACCTCTACATGCAAATATGTTAAATTGTAGGTATTAGGTAGCTTGTTGTAATGATAGGTTAATGTATTATATATTAGGTATTAACAAAGTTATGGGTAGGAGCAGTTATCAAAATTGTATACTATTAGTAGTGTGATTAATTGAAATAAATAATTTTAGGGTTGGTTTTGTTTTTTAATGGGTCATTATAGGTTATTTTTTCATGGTAAATATTTTTGTTTATTATTTAGCTATATTTGTTAGCAATTTCTTTAGGTCAGTTGATCAAACATTATACATCATTATCTTTATCTTTATTCTTAAAGAGTTGATTGAGTGATGTATATAGATATGGACTAAATAAATGGTAAATCTCAATCAATAGAAGCTTCACAATCATTTGATTTAACATGTGGATATTTTCCACATTGAAGGTGATTGTAAATAATGAGTTGATGTGGATCCCTCTACTTGCTTAAAATAATATAAATTGATCATAAATGAATGAGTTAGTAGTATAAAGTAAGAATTTATGGTATTTGGTTGATGTAGTGTGGTGATTTTTCATTAGGCATTACAAATCTATAAATAGTGAATGTAGGCTTGTAGATATTTGTAGATTCTTCAATAGTCACTGAGCTTCCTTATCAATTCATTAAATCTTGTCACATGGATGTTAGGGATTTGTGGTAGAATTATTTATCATCAATATATGCAATTTGAAACTCATAGATGTGTTGCCTATTATTTATCTATGTAACATATAATTTATCATATATTGATCTCCTATGTCATTTAAATGGGTTATGTTTTCTACCTCAACATTTTAATTTTCAAGGGCTTGCTAGATATAAATAGATATAATTCATTAACGAAGCCTTAACATCTTAAGGATGAATCCAAAAAAATTAAATTCCATAATGAGAAAACTATAGAGCTCAAAGATAATTAAGGTGACCTAAAGAAAAATATTACACATGAATATTTAAGCTGTAATTATAATTCATGAATTCTTGGTATTTTGTGTGAGTATTTTTTAGGTGATTTCCTAGTATTTTATTTATTTTTAATTGTGCCAATTCAAAATTCAATGGATTGTTGTGTTCAAATTCCCTAAAAAGGTTAGGAGGTTTAGTCATTTAAATTGTGGGGAAATAAATTGATATATGGACTTGCATTATTAATAGTATAAGAATAATTCAAAGGTTATCATAGTATTTTGAAGTTAGTTCTATAAAGCCATAAATCCTTGAAAACTAAAAAATTTACCATGACTCATTTGAACCATTCTATAAGTTAAGGAAAATTTCCTTTACATACTCCTTGGTATTAAATAACTATAAGAAATCAATTGTAAAGGGAAAGATTACTACACAACACTTTGAGAATTCTAGAGGGGATGTTTATGACCCAATAAATTCTTTAAAGGGTTAGTAATTTTTCATTCACCATAGAAAAATGGAATGAAGAGCTAATATACATAATGGATTGGAATATAACCTTACAAAATTAATAGTACCAAAAATATCTCAAAGCCTTGATATCATTAGAGTAGATAGAAAAAAATTATAATGGTGAGACTAGATAAATACATACCTATGCAAGGGAAATAATTTTAGGATGAATGGGAAAATAATAATGAAGATTTTTGGATTAATACTTGAGGCCAATCAAGTAATTAAATTGAACAAGCTAACTTTGGATTACAAACACAATAGAAATATCTTCAAAGTAATCGAGTTGTTTCATAGTATTTGAGCATCATGAGAAAGAAATGGATAGGGAAATTTCTAATGCAGGGGAGGAGCCATTTGATATCAATAAATTCTAAGAGTATTTACAATATGTGTATTCCTCCTTTTGCTAGATGATTTTTCAATAGAAGGTAAAGAGTGGTTTTTAAAGGGTCCCAACCTTTTTAGAGTCAAGTTAACAAAAAATTAGATAGTTGTCAAAAAAATATAGTATATTTTTTTAAAAAAAGAAAAATTACATAGATCATATTCTCAAGCACAACTAGAAATAAAAAACCTTATAAGACGTAAAAGAAAAAAATAAGGGCACAACATCAAAGCTTTTTTTAAGGCTATAACAACCTCTCACTCATCTTGTATGGCCCAAAGATGGGTTCTCTTGGATTATATTGTTATGACATCAATATCATTGGATTTACATTCACTTGTATGTGCATTCAAACCATCTTGGAATTGTCTTTTTCTATTTCGACCTTCTAATGTAAATTTTGTATGTTGTTGAGAAAACTAGTGATAGTGGCCTTATTGAAGTTCCTTTTTTAATGTTTCCTTCTACCTCCATAATGTTAGCCTCCATCATATTAGGCCTCTTATCCTTTTTGAATAGTTTCTTTTTCAAACTAAAAATCTACTCCTTGGTGTGAAAATAATTCAATATGGAGATTTGACTAGATAACTAGGTTAGATGTGTATTTAACAATTTGAAAAGTAACCTAGTTTTCTTATGTGACAACAAAATTCCTTATAGGAATACATTATATCATTTTAAATAAAATATTTAAATTTTCAAAAGGATGTAAAATTTCAAGAAATTAAAGAGTTATTTGGTGTGTATATATATATATATATATCTCATGGATCTAAATTCTTTTGGGGGCTTTGAAATGTATTTTTAATGCAATATAATGATGTGCCTAGTTAACTATGAAAATACATTGTGTAGACATTGAAAAATGTCCTAAACGATATCGTACACTCGAAATAGATTTACTAACATCATTTCTTCTTTAACCCATCCTCTTTTCACTTCATTAATTAAATTAACCTAGCTAATTTAAATAATTGAATCATTTTCATATATTAGCCTAATTAATTTAATCGGGTTAATTAATCCCCCTTCACGCTAACATTTCATCTCATTAAATTAAATACATCAAAGTATTTAATTTAATTCCCTAAGTCATCTTATTTAATTAAATAACCCTAAGTTATTTAATTAAATATCATTCCATCTCTCCCCCATTCATTAAATCATTTAATTCAATGAATATCACACCTTTAATTCCTCCAAATCCCCTAATTGCATTATTAAACCTTGTTTAATTAGCAATTAAACTAATTTTCCTCTAAAAGGGGAATATTCCATGTTCCTTATCCCCCTTTTTGCACAATTTAGAATTTCTTTTAATTTGCAAAATGTCTTTTATCCTCACCCAAATGAACATTCCAAAGAATATTCTTATTCCTCCATCATTTGAAAAAGGGATATTTTCACTTAGCTTCTAATGCAAGTTTTAACCTTTAACCTTTTGAATAAGTCACCTTTGACCTGTGTGAGTAGGTCAAAAGTGTGTTTGTTTGAAGCAAATGTGAGCCTTGATTAAATCCTGTCATGCATCCTCATTTGTTGATGAGAATCCATGATCCATGCCTCTTCTTCCTTTCATCTTTGACCGTTGATTGATCTTTTCGATCTCAACCCTCAATTTCTCATTTGCTCTCCTATAAATAGATCACTATTTGGAGATAAATGGATCTATCTTTCAATTGCAAACTTATGTTGTTGAACTCACTTGCATCCACACTCATACTATACTCACTTTTAGCTTGCTTTAGTTTATTTTAGTTGCATTATAGCTTAAATCATCCATTAATGGCTTCCATGCATCCATCTTAGTTTGTATATGAATTAGGGTTTCCATCTTTTAGCTTAGAATTAGCTTACATTAGCTTAGCAATTGCATAACTAGTTCTTTCTTAGCATAAAATTATGTTAACTTAGCTTGCATCATGTTTAATTTAGCATAAACTAGGTTTTCATCCATTTATCACAATGGTTTCATCGATTCACTTCCATAGAATCGATTGAAACAGGCTCACTAGTCATGGGATTGGGAAAGGGTCGTTGTTCCACATCAACACGGCACCAATTCTAAAATAGGATAAGTTTCAAATGGGTTAAAGTAGGAATTTAACTATTTTCATAGTTTGTAACTTTCAGTTTGCATAAATTCTTAGTTTAACTTTCAATTTGAATGATCTTGTTTGGTAGATTGAGGTTTAGTGGATAAATTGTGCTTTAATCCATCATGGATCAAGTGTAATTGACCCACCCTGACAATCCTCGTCTCACATTCTAGTGCTAAGAGGGAAAACCATTAATTTAACCAGTTTTTAGCTCAAATTTCATTTTTGTGCTTTTTTGTAGGATACAGCAACGCCCAAATCGCAAATAGTGACGCACTTTGAAGAGCGTCATCATATAGTGACACTATCTCAATTTGAAACACCAATTTTGATTAAATGCAATGGCACTAATTTAAATCTAGTGACGATAATTTAATATAGAGGTATCAAAAAGTTCAAACGGTGACGCCCTAATTTCAAACTCTGATGCCCCCAAATTTCAAATCGTGATGCTACTATGTGCAGCGATGCTCGACCAAATACCGACGCTATCATGCTCTCTATTTTTGTTGCAGAGCAATGCCCAGATTTCAAAGCGTGATGCTATCGTGTGCAATGACGCCCAACTCTAGTAAGAAGTTTTATGATCAATTTTCAGCATGTGCTTTAATTTTTTGACTTTATCTAAATGCTAACATGTCACTGACTTCTCCTTTTTTCTTTTTAGACTAATTGGTTTTGCAGATTTGGAGAAAAACTAGGAAAAAATTTACCCCAACTTGTTGGGGTCATAACTTTCTACTCGGTGGTCAAAATTACAATCTATTTGCACCGTCGGAAAGCTCTCCAATAGTACTAATTTAGTCCCCAAAAAAGCATGCCTATGGCATGCCCATTTTTAGGGATGGACACAATTTTCAACCCCAAATTCTACTTCAAAGGCCTTCGAAAACGCGATTTACTACAACATAGAAAAAATTGAAAAAATTTGAAAATTTTAATTTTTGGTTTTTCTTGGTTTTAATTATTCTAATAGTGTTTTGACATTTGTGGGGCAATTATAACCCATCATATGTTGCTTTGGTTTATGTTTTAGGACCACTAAATTTACATTGGGTTTTAAAACTTACAATCTTAGGACTAGCTAGCTTTCAATTGGGCTTAAAATTCATTTTCAAAGTTGGTTAAAACTGAGCCCTCACATCATCATTATACTTTGGGGTTTAAAATTGAACAAGGAAACTATAACATTTCATTTGGTGCTTAAAATGAACTCATTACTGCTTTGAGGGGTTAAAATTTACAACTGTTTGTTATGTTTTATGATTTACAACATTTTTATTGGATGTGTATGCAATTATCTCTCACCATTTGGAGACTATAAACAAATATTTTAGTTTGACCCCTCAATGCTTTGCTCCTAGGATTTTTCACCTAAAAAGAGAAAGGGGATTGGATGGGGGACCAAAATGCAAAGGTTTACACTCAAGACTAATTTTAATGAGATGTATTATTCCTAATTATGATGTACTAATACACAAATCTGAAAATGGAATGATATTATGTTGCTAACCTAAGAAATGCAAAGTGCTGGAAAACACAATGTGATATGGAGAAGAGCTAAACTAATGCAATAAACAATCAAATGAAGATGTCAAACAGGAACTACGCACTTGGAAATTGAAGAAGAATAGATTGAAGATTGTAAGAGCCACTAAAATCCTATAAATTTTGACTTTTGAGGCAACTGGGACACTTATGCCAAATTGGGCGACTTCGTACCAAAACAGGGAATCTACCCCGAAATTTATTTCTGCAAAAAGGTTGTAATAATCTGTAAAAAAAATTGAAAAAGCAGTGTAGTGGGACTAAGTCTCCACTATGGGCAGCTTAGTCCACTTTGGATTTTCTACAAATCCAAAAGTGGAAACGGAAGCCCACAACCTGCACTTTGATCTTTGACAGAAATTTGGATCTGAATCTTCGAAAAACCCTACAAAACAGAAGATAAATTGGTTTCTAATGGGGGGTTTACCTTATTCAAACCCTTAATTGGTATTTAAACTTTGTAGAAAATAAAATCTACATAAACCCTAGCCTTAATTGTGTCTAAGACTAGGAAAGGCCAAAAATGAGATAAAACCCTATTCTAATGTGCTAGAATGAGGTAAGTGAATGGCACTTGAGAGGTGCAAGACTTCAATGCAAGAAACCCTACAACACTTCAAATGAATATAAATGATATGTAGAATGTGATTCAAACCTTAAGTTTGAAGATAAGAAGAACATGGAAGATGGAATCACTTCAAAAACAAGTCATTAGGTGTGATTTGATGGCTAGTTGCATCTCCTCAACCTAGATTTCCCCATGATTCACCATAGGCATCCATGATCAATCCTTTGCAATGTGAGATCTTGAATAATAAGTGAGCTTGTAGACTTGCAAAAACCCTAGTTTTCTGCCCTAAAGCTTCAACTTTGTTGCAAAATGCTATTGACTCTTCTTGTGTAAGACACTTTTTCTCTTGACTTTTGATTTTTGCTTTGTAAAAATGACTAGGAGATGTGAAAAATGACTTAAAATGTGTATTTATAAGTATCAACACCTGATTTTCCCGTTGTTTAGACCTAAGAGACTGACATCCATTGAAAAATTAAATTGAATTAATGAAATTCCTGCTCAAAAGTGGAAAATACCCCAAAAGGGACTAAGACACCACCTTGGGCGACTTCATCCCACCAGGGATATTTTTGGTGGGTTTCACAAAGTTTGAGTGGTTTTAGTGATATTTGTTAGGATTTAAGTGGTTTTATGAATGAATTAGGCCTCAAAGTCCAAAATTATGAGTATTAGGGGCCTATAAATGCAATTTTAAGGGGTGATTGATGGAAGGTGCCTAAAGCAGGACTTAGTTTTACCGCAAAATTGTCTCTTTCTCCAAGAGTATATAATTTTTGGCAATACATTAAACCCCCACTTTAGCACCCATATGACTCTACGTGCATATGTAAGCTAAAGTATTCTAAATAGTGCACTTTATTACATAAAGGATACTAATTCAAAAGGTGAGAGAATGAAGCCCCCAGTGTAGTTATCTGCAAAACCACAACATTAGGAAACCACATCCTACAACACACATAAATTATTTATCAAAAATCCTTTTTCCTAACTCTTAGAAAAAAAATTTGAGGGTAGATGTATGCCCCCCTTGATTTCGCTTGCTTTATAGAGGTGGAATCAAGGTAGCAATCTAGCCACATCAAATTCAAAATATCATATCAAAGGACATTTCCAAGTACTATGTCACATAACGATAAATGAATGATGATGTCGAGTGTGGAATCACAATTCTAACACATCAAACAGTGTCAAAAATGGATTACCCTAGCTTCCGTTATGTTAATTTGAAGAGGAGATACTTTATTAATTCTTAAGAGAAAGTAAGCCTATTTTAATGCATAAGAGTAAAAAGAAATGAAAATGGATTAAAAGAGGTAAAGAGGAGTAATTTGCCACTTACTATTCATTTTACCGTCTTGTAGCTTGAGAGGGATGAGTGAGAGGAGAAGATATTGAGCTAATGGGGATACACCCTTGCACGATTGGATGATCTTTGAGACCAAGTGGCATGCGGTGAGCGTCAGCATGAGATGAGTGGATTCTGTAAGCTTTGTTGTGTGAATTTGTAATGATTTAATTAATTTTGAGGTATATCTAGTTTTATTAAGGGTCTTGGAAAAAAAAAATTCAAAGCGTCCCCTTTTTTGTAAAGTGTCCCTTTTGTTTGCAAAGTGTCCCTTTTGTTTGCAGTGTCTCTTTTGTTTGCAAAGTGTCCCTTTTGCTCACAAAGTGTCTCGTTTCTTTGCAAAGTGTCTTGTTTCTTTGCAAAGTGTCTTGTTTCTTTGTAGAATGTCCCAAAAGATGTCTAAAGTGTCTAGAGCCTTTAGAAAAGCACACTAGATTACCTTTAGCACACTTGCATGATGAAAAATGTAAAAATGAAAGATTTTAGAGCATATTTGTGTAAATTTTAAAGGTACCCACCCAAGGATGACAACAGATAGGAGGGAGACAACTGAGTTTTCTGAGAGATCCAGCTCCAACACTATCAGCAAAGGAAACGAAGCATCTTCAAGCAGTTGGGATCTATTGGGCATATCTTATGCCTCCCATGAGATACCACAATGCCATGTTGATGGCTCTTTGCGAGTGATGGGATGCAGATACATGCACGTCTCATCTATCCACAGGAAAGATGATGATCACATTGGAGGATGTACATAAAATTATCCACATGATGATTTGAGGAGAGCGAGTATATTTCCACAAGGACCATACCTTTCTAGAGCAAAGAGCTGATTTATAGTATTGTTTAGATGGTTTAGTTCATGATGCATGAGTTAGAAAATGGATTGATTTGTCCATGTTATTATATTCACGAGCACCAATGGTTCAATGCATTATGATTCACACCATAGCACTAGTCCTTGTCCCTAATGGCCAGAATGCTCATCTTGAGGGAGGACTAGTCCACATGATTTGAGGGATGGTAGAGCGGCAGACAGTATACGCCTGGGGTCAGAGTATGCTGGCACATCTCTATTATGATTTGGGGTGCTTTGTATACCGAGAGATGGATAGTATGGTGTACTAAAAAATTCTACAGGTTTGGTTCCTTAAGCACATTACATGTACCAGACCAGTTAGTTACCCATGCACGATAGCAGTGGGGTACCCTCGACCTTTCGGGTATCCTTTGCGGAAATTATGGCAATATAGTGATTTGCATTTTTAGAGGGTACAGTTTGACCGACTGGATGAGGACAAGGTCCTTTGGAGACCTTATCAACTAAAATTACAATGGCTAGATTATACCAAACAGTTGAGGACGATGTAGATGGACATATTTTTGGTTGGCCATCATGACCACATAATACGACCATTCTACTATGATCGAGTCATGTGGTAGTTTGGAAAAGTACAGACACCACCCTAAGCATGATCCTCTTTCAAGAGATCAGTGTGGAGTGCACAGATACTGGGTGATACAGTGTGACTCATGTTGGATCATGTAGCCAAGAGTGACTCTAATCATTCTAATCATGACCAATCACTGTTCCCCGACATAGATGATGTTGGTGTCACAACAGAGTATGAGGAGTGGTGGATAATGACTTGACCAACATTAGTATTCCTGAGGGATGATCTAGTGGGAGATGCAGAGCCACTACTAGATGATGGAGAGGAGCAAAAGGATAGGTCCGAGGAGACACACTATAGACCTACTGATATATTTACTGGTGTGATTGATGATGAGTATGATGAGGAGGAAAATCCAGATTATGAGGATCAGGAGGGAGAGGAGGAGGATGAGGAGGAGGAGGAGTAGTACGAGGAGGAGTCACCCTTGAGTGAGGATGATGAGGCAGTAGCTAAGGGCCATCATGAGGGGGAAGATTCCTTTCCCATCCATAGGACAAGGTCACGAGTAGCAGTTGCAGTTGACACTAGTACTCACAGCCGAGGGGTGACTAGAACAACCTCCATGCCCCCAGTATAGGATAATATTGAGGTGACACATCTGACCGGAAACATAGGTGATAATATTTGATTTTATGCATTTACTTTGATTTATTATGTCACTTTATATATGTGCATATCATGATGATGATTATTGATTGTGTGATGTTTCTACCTTGCAGGAGCGACGAGAGACTAGAAAGAGTTCTATCATTAGGCTACTATGGAAATAGTACATGCATCCATCAATGAAAAGGAGATGGATCCTTACTACATGCCCCCACCTATTATAGAGGAGATAGAGTCACTCAGGCCTTTTATGAGACTACAAGTAGCTAATGAGAGCTTGAGGAGACGATTGCATTAGGCAGAGACCACAGGGCAGTCATCATAGAGTCCAGTAGAGATGGAGAGACTACATGCAGAGATAACACATCTACTAGAGGAGAGAGATGTGGCCCTTGGGCGAGCACAAGGCTTGTATTTCGCACTCAAATTTAGTGGATCACGATCACAATCACACATGACTATCTCACAAAGTCTAGGTACTGGATCACGAGCACCAGATGCTGAGGGGTCTAGTTTTCACAGACCTTGGTGATGTGGTTTCATATGATGATATGTATATAAAAATTTGAAAGATATGTATATATAGAAAAAAATTATCTTTTATGATTTTTCTAAATTTGATTGAATGTTAAATGGCAATGTGATTAATTAAGTGACCTTGGCAAGATTACATTAATTAATGTCTCCATGATTTAACAATTGTGTATGTGATCTAATTAAAACATATTTGCAGTTTTATGTTAGATACAACATAATGATTGATTATATTATGCTAAAACGAAATGTAACAAAACACACAATATGAAAGTGAATAGCATGAAACCTAAAGGAATTACAAAGAATCACTTTAGTGTCCAAGACAAACCTACAAGAGAATTGTCAAAAATGAAGCAATGTGAAAGTGTATAAGGGAAGAGTCCCATAACATTTATCAACATCGCTTTATATTTCATACTATTCAAAAGGGATTAAACATAATACTGACACAAATGCATGGCATTGATTGGTTCTTTGAGGGGTGTTCCATCGAGTTCCATTAAGACATACACACCAAACCCATAACTTTTGTTGACAGCATACGGTCCTAACCAATTAAGACTGAATTTTCCACATTCATTAGGGTTGGCATTGACATTACGCTAATTTTCAGATAGAAATAAGTCAACCTTGTCAAATGTGTGAGGGATAACATTGAGATTGTAATAATGTTGTTGCCTTTTGCAATAGGCTTGAATATGCTAGAGAGCGTTAATGCACTATTCATCAAGCATTTCAAGTTGATGTAATTGTTCAGTCCTATAAGTGTTATTGTCAATCAAACCTTGGAGAGAAATCTGTAATGTTGGGATTTCTAACTCCAAAGGCATGATTGCCTATGTACCATAAACGAGGTTATAAGGTGTTGAGCCAGTGGAAGAACGAACACTTATATGATAAGACCAAAGAGCACAATGCAGTTGTGTGTGCCAATCCTTGTGATTGGTGTTAACAGTTTTCTTTAAAATTTGTTTGAGGAATTTATTAGTTGACTCGACTTGACCATTAGATTGTGGGTAGTAAGGTGTCAAAAAATGGTGTTGAATATGGAAAGTCTCCAAGAACTTCTTCACATCATTATTGTTAAATGGTGTGCCATTATCAGAGACTAATGGAGAAAGAAGGCCAAAATGAGCAATTATGTGCTCAAGGATGAACCAACAGATTACCTCAGCAGTCATAGATCGAAGAGGAATGGCCTCGACCCATTTCATGAAATAATCAATGGCAGTTATGATAAACATATATCCAGCAGAAGAGGGCGGGGAGATTTTTCCAATTATATCTAGCCCCATATTGAGAATAGCCAAATAGCTATTTGGGCATGGAGCTCAAAAGCAAGAGCATGAAATAAATGACTATGTTCTTGACATTTATGGCATCACTTAACATATGCATAACAATCTTTTTCCTTTTTTTCCAGTAATAACCTACACAAAGAATTTTTTCTGCTAGGGTCTTTACACCAAAATGACCGCCACAACTTCCAGCATTAACCTGCTTGAGTGCCATATTAATTTTAGAATCCTTAAGGAATCTGAGTAAAATGTCATCAAAGGATCATCAATATAACACATCAGCAAGGATGATGCACTTGGTGGCTAATTTTCTTAGGCGAGCATGGGTGTTACTTGTGACAGGTTCAGGAAGGGTACCATCTTTTATATAGTTATAAATAGCATCATACCATTCACTTGAATCATTTTTTGTCATAACTAATGCAGCAATATCGATATCAGTGATAGAAGGTTTCATGATGGGATGAACAGTGAATATGATATATTGTGAAGGGTCGAGAGGGATATAAGAGAAGTGACACTCGCCATTGCATCCACATGTCGATTGTCTTTTCGCAAGATGTTATCAATGGTGAAGGAGTGAAATTTCATCAACAAGGACATTGTGAGATCTTTATATTTGGATAATTTATCATGTTTAGCTTGATAGTCACCATTGATTTGTTTGATTACAAATTCTGAGTCACCAAAGATCTTGATGTTAGTATTACCCAATTTTCACCTACGGGCTCAATAGGGGAAAATTGTGTTTTAAATTCGGCACGTGGATTAAATGTGGCTCCCACAAGGGTTGAGCCCAGCATGCAGGTGTTCGGTTTTTGGGATGGGTCTTTATCTTTTGTTTTTCCTTGTTTTTCCCCTTTCTTTTTTTTTTCCTTGGGCCCTTTTTCCTTTTTGTTCGTCAGGGGGAAGTCGGGACTGAAACTGAACTTTGAAAACTTTTCCAAAGTTCCAGTTTCTATTTTTGTTCTAGTTTTGGTTCTGGTTTCGTGCCTTTGTCCATTTTTTTTCTTTTCACCTTTCGTTTGAGTGGTTCCCCCTCTTTCTGTTGTTTTTATCGCTTCCTTTGGTTGTTTTGGTGGATCTTAGGAGTTCTTTTATTTTCCCCCTAAGTCTGCCTTTTGGGTCTGGCAGAGCTGGATCCGGGGCTAAGTCTGGACGAAGAACTCATTTAGGGTTTCGAGTTTGGATTCCACCCTGACTCCGACTCTGCCCTCTTTTGTTGTTTATTTGCTTCGTTGGTTGTTTTCAACTCAGGTTTTGGGTCCCTCTTTTTTGTTTCTTTTTCTTTGTTTTTGCATCTGGTGCCTTAGGAGTGTGTTCCTTTTTTGGGATTTTTCTTTTTATTCTAGCGGACCCGAAACCGGGACTGATTCCAAACTTAGAATTCTTTCCAAGTTCTGTATTCCGTTCTGTTCTTGGTCCCGGTTCCGCCTCTTTTTTTTTCCTTGCGCTTCTTTGGTTTGGTTCTGGTGGACCTGGAACCGAGACTAGAACCGAAATTTGAAACTTTTCGAGGTTTCAAGTTCTAGTTCCCTCTCGACCCCGGTTCCACCGGTCTTGTTCTTTTTTATTTTTGTTCTGATCGTTTGGTCGCAGGATGTTTTCCTTCCCTTCTTTTCTTTCTTTTTTCCTCCTCATTGTTTTGTATGTTGTCGGAGGCAGGGTCAGAATGGAATTCGAACTAGAAACTTTAGAAAAGTTTTGGGTCTGGATTTGGTTACGGTTCCGGTTCCACCGACTCTTTGGTTTTTCCCCCCGTTCTGACTCCAGTCCTGTTTTGGTTATCATCCCGTTTCTGACTCCGTCGAGGGGTTTGAGCTCGCCGACATGGAATGAATCACTGTAACATCTAGCCAACCGGATGGAGTCTCCCTGAAATAAAATGGTCTCACCAAAGGAAGTTGAGCTCGCTACGACCTCTAGCTGATATCAATTATCTTGTCGATGGTTTTTTGTGATATCGATAAAACTCTGGCTGCTCGCGATGATGTCTTGCCGACCGTCGTATGTCTTTCTGATAGTTGTTGAAGGGCATAATCGCATCGGGGAGACACGTCTAGTGTCTCACTGACATGCGATCCTCTTGAACGACCTTTGACTGCTCGAAAAGCTTACGTGGTGTGCGTTCCACCAATACGAGGGAGCTAGGGACGGACCACAGGCAGTTTGACTAATTGAATTCCCCTGTAAAGAAATATCAATAGAATGTGCACAACATGGATCAGCTCGGTGAAGCAATGATGTTTGAATCTAACTGGGAAAATCTGATGTTTCTTCTCGAAGGGGGTCAACTTGCAGAAAATATCTAGAGCAAGTGGAGGTCGCGAGTCACGATAATAGCTGGGAGGTCAGCTGGAAAAAGTGGGTCGACATTAATGACTATGCCGCAGAGCATTCAAAGGGACTCTGACGAAGTCCCAAGGGTGGACACGAGGGCTACGGATTGATGCGGTCATTGTAAAAAATCTGAAGGTCGTGCCTAGGAGCGAGCTTTCACCAACATGAGCAAGGGATACACATTTAATGCCTCATTAGCTTTGTTCCAAAAATGCTTCTAGGGCCAACATGTCCAGGCACCGACTCATTTTGTAACCCTAAGGTAGGGGCCGACATCTTTCTTGTATATATGGAATTTTTGCCTCTTTGTAAAAGAGTTTGAATTATGCATTCTAGAGAGTTAGTGATTTTTTCTCAAATCCTTTCTCAACTGATGTAGATTTTGTAACTCATTTGGAGCATGATATCTAAAATTTACCTTGGTTACCATTGATGGTTCAATTTTCCTTCTGGTTCTTGCAAAATATTATGCATTTTCAGGTGATTCATCAGCTACTTAGTGAAATCTTTCTTTTTCCTTATATCTTTGTTTCATGTTAGCATACCTTTCTTTTCAAAAGTAGCATTATGTAGGTTACGAACTGTGTTTACTCAATTGCACATGAGCTTTTAATTTGTGAAAATATGCTTTTCCTTCTTGAAAGTGTGTGCATATCAAACCTGTTTGTATGCATAATCTACAGAATCTAGTTGTACAGTCCCATATCCATCATCAGTATTCAAGTGTAACTTGAGAGTCTCATTTCTCTTGTCATTTAGGTGCATCACCATAGGGTTTAGTTTTAATTTTAAAGCATTCTCCTTCTCCCTTTTCCTTTCAAAAAATCATTAGTTTTAGGTGACAGCACAAAGGAAGCCAGCCTTCTCCGGAGGTTGACCTCTGTTCACAAGAAACCCACATCTATAGAGGTCTTCCCATGTTACACCAAGGTGTTGAACATTGGATTCAACAAGGGTGCAACTTCAGGTGATAATAGTTAGAAATGACCATAATTAAAGCAACACGTATTCCAGCGATTAAGGCCTCATATTCAGTAGTGTTATTTGTACATAGAAAAATTAAATGATATGACAAGGGAATAGGTTTTCCTTCAGTTGGAATTAAGATTATTCTAGCACCAGAACCTATTCTACACTTAGATCCATCAAAATATAATGTCCATGTAGAAACACTTATTGTGAATACACTATCATCAGGAAAATAATCATTATCGAGTAATGCCAGAGGAGAAGGAGCATCAACTAAATGGCCAGTCAAGGCTTGTCCTTTGATTTCTTTTTGCAAAACAAACTTAAGGTCAAACTCAGTTAACAACATAACCCATTTAGCTAAACATCCCGATAAGTCTATTTTATTGAAAAGATGCTTGATAAGATCAAATTTTGTCATGACTTGTATTTCTGCATATTGTAAATAATGTCACAATTTACTAGTAGCGAATAGAAGAGCTAAACATTGCTTTTCTATAGGCATATATTGGGTTTCGTAATTGATTAGAGTGTGACTAATGTAATAAATAAGTTGTTCTTTTCTTTTATTATATGTCTAAGCTAACAGTATTGCAAGAGCACGATCATATGCGGAAATGTAGAGTATGAATGGTTTGTTTGGCATGGCAGGCTGTAAAATAGTTGGAGTGACAAGATATTCCTTCAAAATCTCAAAGTCCTATTTACAATCCTCACTCCAATCAAAGGGAACATACTTCTAAAGGAGATGTGTAAAAGGTAACATCTTATAGGCTAAAGCAGTGACAAAGCGACGAATGGCTTGTATTCGTCCTTGTAGCATGCGTAATTGAGAAATATTGTGAGGAGGTGGAATGTTAATGATAGCATCAATTTTATCTGTATCCACTTCAATGCCTTTGTGAGATATAACAAACCCTAAAATCTTTCCACTATCTACTCTAAAGAAAAACTTTTTCAGATTGAGTCTCATATTGTATTAATGCATTCATTCAAAGATTTGGCGAAGGACAGTCACATTGTCTTGTCATCGTAAGGATTTGGAAAGGATGTCATCAACATAATCTTCCAATATTTTATGTATGTAATCATGAAATATCAATGTCATTTCTCTTTGATACATTTCTCCTACATTCTTTAGTCCAAAAGGCATCATAACCCAACAGATAGCTCCCCAAACAGTTGTGAATTCTATCTTGTATTGATCTTGTGGATTAATGAATATTTGATTATAACCAGAAAATACATCCATGAATGACAACAAAGCATGTCCAACAGTTGAATCCACAATCATGTCTATATTAGGAAGTGGAAAATTGTCTTTTAAGGACGATTTATTCAAATCATGAAAATCTGTACATATCCTAATATAATTATCGGGTTTAGCAATGGAAATGATATTTGAGATCCAAGGAGAATAATCAATAGGATGAATGAAACCTACATCAAGGAGTTTTTCAAGCTCTCCTTTAACAAGAAAAGCTATCTTAGGATTCATTTTGCATATCTTTTGTTGAATAGGCTTAGTATTGTTTGCAAGAACAATGTTATGTGTGACAATTTTTGGGTCTATACCTGGCATATCATAATATTTCCAAGAAAAAATTTTAGGAAAATCATGGAGTAAAAGAACAGTATCCTCTTGTTCATCATCATCAAGGCACTTCCCAATCTTAATGACCTTTTCTATATCATTTATTTCCATTGGTATATCAATTGTATCTCCCAGAGGGAGTGCATTTGACGGAGGAAACTCGGGATCATATGGTTCCATGGTTTTCTCATGATCATCAGTATTTTGTGGCTTGGAACTTATCATAGCACAAGTAACATTGTGTTTAGAGGAAGATGTTTTATGAATGGCACCTAAAAAATTTTCAAAGCTTCATCACTTGCAACATACTCCCAAGAGGGTGGAGAGTTCAGATCAAGGAATTTAGGATTTTTGAGCATAAGCATAGTTCTAGGTTTACATGTGATGGTATTGATATTCAATAAGGGTCGTTGAGCTGCTTTTGTTGTCTTAGAAAAGGAATACCCTGAACCAGTCTTTATGTCTTGCGTATTAGGCTCAATAGGGACACGAATTCCTTGTTCATTTTTTCCACATCCTTTACCATTGTATGCCAATTGTTTCACAAGCTCGTAACCATGTCCATAAATTTTTCCCATTTCCTTGGGATTGGGAGGTTGCTGATAATCTATCTCATCAAAATTTTTTGTGTAAGATGTGCTCTCATCCAAAGGAGGTGAGATAGAAGAAGGGGAAGATTCTTGTGAATTTTGAGTGGACATAATAGTTGGTTGTTCGTGTTGTTCTATCTACTTGCAAGTACTTGTGTATTCATCCATGAATGGAGTAAATTCCAATGTTCCCCAATCATCATCAAGCAATTTAGACACGGATTCAATTTCTTGTTTATTGGTCTGAAGAGGGTCAATCTGAGAGGTTGGAATTAAAGTATTTAGGGGACTTGTAGTTCCTTTTCCAAGTTGCAAACAACTCTCAAGCTTAAGGTCTATCGCAACTTGATATGCCTTGTTTTTAGACATATTTCTTTATGTGATGAAGATTCGAAGGAACCGCATGCATCTCATGAATCCATGGCCTACCCAAGAGAAGATTATATGCAAGATCATAGTGCATTATATGAATAGGAGTTTTCATGGTAACCACCCCAATTTTTATAGGTAAAGTGATTATACCGAGTGGTTGCTTGGTTGTGTTATCGAATCCTCTAATGGATAAGGAATCAGGTTTAATTTGTGATTTATCCACATGTAATAGATCAAGAATTTTCACACCGCACACATTGAGGGCAGAGCCATTGTCAACGAGGGTTTTCTTAATACCTATTGTGTTATATTCGGAAATGATCATAAAAGCCTCATTTTGTCTCCTTAATTTGAACAGAGGGAGCTCATGCTGATGAAAGGTAATGTCTTCATTAAGTGTATTCATTCCCTCTACAAGAGCTACCACATCAATTGCATTTGTACCAAGAGGAACAACTAGTTGTTGCAAGGTTGTTTGAAGCATTGAATGGTAATTGGGTGAATTTTGAAGAAGATCCCAAAGGGATATATTGGCGGGAGTATTCTTAAGTTGCTCAATGAGATCATACTCCCTAAGGTGTGAGTTTAGGCGAGGGGCACTAGGAAAAATAGGATTTGGTAAAGGTAAGGATGTTAGAGGAGGTTGTTGAGATTGGGGATTGTTTCTAGTGTAGTGTGTGTGTGCAACATCATCATGTTGTGGTGGATAAAAGGTAAACTCAGGTTTAGGTGGAGGTTGAGATTCATGTGAAAGTGGGTAAAGAACAAGTTGAGGTTGAATAACATTAACATTTTTTGTCATTTTTTTCTCACGACAAACCTTTGTGGATGGCTTGTGTGAGATGAAGTTTGCAAGGGCTTCATCTAACATACGCAAGTCATCATGACTAAAAGGTTTGGGAGAGAGATCATCACTAAACATTTTAGGTTTGTCATCACAAGTCTTAGTGGATGAACTTAGTGAGAGGAAACCTTGAAAGGTTGCATCTAATCTATCCAATTCATCACTACTAAGAGGTTTGGATGATAGGGTTGTCCTAAAATGAAGCATTGTTTTAATTGGTTCATGCATTGTTGTGAATTTTTTATTTGTTTTTATTTGTTTTTTTAGATGCATTTGATCTAAAGGAGCTAGGAATGAATGTTGAAAGTGAACATTGTAAAAACCTAATCCTATCTATGATTGCCATTAAATTAAATAGTATAAATGCAAATGATTCAAGTAGAACAATGAATAACTATACAGACATAGAGTAATGACTGAATCTAACAAGAATTTCATAAATGGAAAACAGAATGCAGAAAATAGAAATGCAAAATTGGCAGTGGGACTAAGTCGCCCAAGGTGGCGAATTAGTCAATTAGGGTTATTTTTGAAATTTTTCAGAATTTTCTTAGGGATATGAATGTTTTTAAGACTTTGTAATGCAAATCTAGACTATAAATGCAGAATTTCACTATTATGCTATGAAATGAGATGCAATAATGCAAGCAACGGTGAGCTTTTTCACTAATGTAATTGAAAACCCTAGGATGCACTTTAAAATTAGTAAGGAATAATGTTCAAAAAGATACAGGTTCACCAAAATGTAAACAAATATTTTGGTTTGACCCCTCACAATGCTTTGCTCCTCCTAGGATTTTTCACCTAAAAGGAGAAAGGGGATTGGATGGGGAACCAAAAGGCAAAGGTTTACACTCAAGACTAATGTTAATGAGATGTATTATGCCTAATTATGATGTACTAATTCACTAATCTAAAAATGTAATGATATTATGATGCTAAACCTAAGAAATGCAAAGTACTTGAAAACACACTGTGATATGCAGAAGAGCTAAACGAATGCAATAAACAATCAAATGAAGATGTAAAACAAAAACTATGTATCTAGAAATTGAAGAAGAATAGATTGAAGATTGCAGGAGCCACTGAAATCCTAGAAATTTTGAATTTTGAGGCAACTGGGACACTTATCCCAGACTGGGCAACTTAGTCCCAAAATAGGGAATCTAACCAGAAATCTATTTCTACTAAAAGGGTGTCAGAATCTGTAAATTTTTTTGAAAAAGCAGTGCAGTGGGACTAAGTCACCACTATGGGTGACTTAGTCCACTTTGGATTTTCTGCAAATCCAAAACTGGAAACAAAAGCCCACAACCTGCACTTTGATCTTTGACAAAAATTTGGATCTGAATCTTTGAAAAACCCTACAAAACAGAAGATAAATTGGTTTCTAATGGGAGGTTTACCTTATTCAAACCCCTAATTGGTATTTAAACTTTGCAGAAAATAAAATCTACATAAACCCTAGCCTTAATTGTGTCTAAGACTAGGAAAGGCCGAAAATAAGATAAAACCATATTCTAATGTGCTAGAATGAGGTAAATGAATGGCACTTGAGAGATGCAAGACTTCAATGCAAGAAACCCTACAACACTTCAAATGAATATAAATGATATGTAGAATGTGATGCAAACCTTAAGTCTCAAGATAAGAAGAACATGGAAGATGGAATCACTTCAAAAACAAGTCATTAGGTGTGATTTGATGGTTAGTTGCATCTCATCAACCTAGATTTCTCCATGATTCACCATAGGAATCTATGATCAATCCTTTGCAATGTGAGATCTTGAATAATAAGTGAGCTTGTAGACTTGCAAAAACCATAGTTTGCTGCCCTAAAGCTTCAAATTTGCTGCAAAATGCTATTGACTCTTCTTGTGTAAGACACTTTTTCTCTTGACTTTTGATTTTTGCTTTGTAAAAATGACTAGGAGATCATGTGAAAATGACTTGAAATGTGTATTTATAAGTATCAACACCTGATTTTCCCATTATTTAGACCTAAGAGGCTGACATCCATTGAAAAATTAAATTGAATTAATGAAATTCCCACTCAAAAGTGGAAAATACTCCAAAAGGGACTAAGTCGCCACCTTGGGCGACTTAGTCCCACCAAGGATATTTTTGGTGGGTTTCACAAACTTTGAGTGGTTTTAGTGATATTTGTCAGGATTTAAGTGGTTTTATGAATGAATTAGGCCTCAAAGTCCAAAATTATGAGTATTAGGGGCCTATAAATGCAATTTTAAGGGGTGATTGATGGAAGGTGCCTAAAGCAGGACTTAGTTTTACCGCAAAATAGTCTCTTTCTCCAAGATTATACAATTATTGGCAATACAAAGACCTTGAGAAACAATAACATTCTTCAACACTTTGTGTAATCACCTACATGTTTCAATTTGGATTAAAACTGAACCCCCTTGCAAGTGTGAGAAAAATGCATAACGTGTGTTCTCTCTTTGTTCATACGAATGAAGATGTTTGAACTACGAATGTACTTCCTCGCTATTTTTTACCTTTAGAGGGCCTACCTCCCCGCTTTGAAAGGAGGGAATGACCCAAGTGGTAACGAGCTAAATCCAAGCTCTTCCAAACTATGATATAAATGTGTGATTGCAATGAAAATTGTGAATCAATGGGAAGTGGTACATGATAGCTCTCCCCTAGTATATTTATGATGTGTAAAGCCATTTTTCTAAGGTTTGGAAGACCTCTTGATGTATTTTATCATTGCACCCCCTAAACTGGAAGCCCTTATTACGAACCCTTGTTTAGAAGGCAAAAATCCTTATTATTTGTTAGTGCAAGAATAGTCATTCTGAAGTCGTCCCACGTTTGTACTATTTAATTGTAGAAATAGAAAAATCCTTTTGATCTCTAAATTTTAATTATTTTAAGATTTGGTGGTCTCGAGAAGTGTGTGTCGTGGAGGGGAGCTAGTATCACCAAATCTCTAATTGTTCACATTGTTTAGTGTTTGGAGAAATCCAAGTGGAGACTCAACAAATATAGCCATTTCAAACCTAGGGTTGTAATGATTGTGATTCAGATTAATACTTTTCTTGGTTCCAAAATGATGCAAAAACAAACATTCATTATCTTTCTTAAAATTTCAAACACTTTTGCCTAAATATGGGTACCTCTTGAAAAAATCCTTGTTATTGATGCTTGTCCTAAGGATTCTATCCTTAGAGATTTCTAAATATCTTTATTTATATCAAATCCATATTTTCCAAAGAAAACATAGGTAATCATGGCTTCAACATCATGATTCTCACAAAATGGACATTGTGAAAGTTGTGATGTTTTTGACATAAACATTTAGTTTGAAAACATAACCAAGACAAGTGTTTGTGGTAAAAATAGCCTTATTAATCCAAGATTAAATCAAATGAACACCCCACATTCATGTATTTTCAAGTCATTGACTACCTAAACATAAGCAAATTGAGACAAGGAAAAACATTACAAACATAGAGTCCAAAATCATTGAGTTCCATTATCCAAAATTATTGAGTCTCACTTTGTCAAAATCATTGGGTCCTATTTCCAAAAAAAATTGAATCCTATTTTACCAAAATCAATTAGTTCTTAGGGTTTCATCACTTTAGAGGTATAGCATTTTTCTCACTACCTTGATCTTGCAAAACAAAGGTTCACTTTAGTTCAACATTGGGCCAAACACTTCATCCACCCGTCCATCAAATTTCATCCTTCACCAAAATTTGCAAAAAAATTGAATACACTAACACTTTTTGACTTGGAAATTTATCAAACCAACCCCCTAAATTTCCTATTTTGTATGTGAAATGCATAATTTTCCATGCATTTAGACAAGTTAGTTATCATGCTTGAACTAGTTCATCTTTAAGGTCACAAGTCTACCCTAAAGATTTACAAGTTCATAAACATCCTTTATCCTACATAAAAACATCAAGAGAAAGTCAAAAGTGTTGTTCCAAAACATTTGCAAAGATCACTTTCCACATCACTCATCTTTCCATCCCCCATTATCAACATTTCTCCCAAAACTCTTAGAGCATCTCTTTTACCTAGATTTGAGTCAACTAGAGAGTTCAAAGATCACAAAACCCAACACAACTCTCCCAAAGGTGACACAACATTTATGGTAAAGACTAGATCACAACACAAGAGAATCATGGAGAAAACCAAAGTCACATTCACCTCAAGTGATCCAAATCCCCAAGAATTTGATCCAAGAATTCATGTTACCCCATCACAACAACCCTCATCTCCATCAGGACCATATGAGATAGAAGATATCATGAACAACCCATTTGGAATTATTACAGAAGAAATCATGGAACATAACGCCTTAGAAAATGTGGATCCAATGTCCCCATCTTTTGTTTCACAATTATTGACACAAGGCTTGACATCCTTTATGATTCAACCAAATCCATCCCTTGTTCTGATCCAGCCCTTAACATCTAGTCTTGCAACTAGGCTAGGAATCAACCCTAGTCTCACTTCATGTCTAGGAACAAATACAACTTTGGGTATTCACAAAATGACCATTCCATTAACCACCAACCTTTGTAAAATCACTTACATTCCATGATGCCACAACAATCTCAACATTTTGAGCGCAACCATCTTCATCCATCATCACAAATACCCCAAGTATGCCTAATGATAAACAAGGTAATGTGAACCAAGTGCCTCAAGTAGGACAACAAGGGAAAGTTAACACTCTCACACAAAGTAAACCCTTGATAAGTGGTTGCGCCAACCCCATCAACACATTGAAACAAGTGGTTACCCAAGCTACTCAATCCACCATCCACATCAAACTCATTTATCATCAACCCAAATCAAAATGACACCTTGGTTACGAATCCCATCAACCAAGGTAATACTTTGGTCGCACCTCAAATACAACAAGGGAACCTTTTTAATCAATGGACTCAAGGTCCTAGTATGTCATTACCATCACAAAATCTAATGGCATCATCCTCATCATTTCCCACAGTCCCCTTTACCATGCAAAATCAGTTGGGACCTAAAACTTACATTCCTCCACCTCAATCCACTATCTTGCAAGGAATGCTAAACCAAGGGAACCCTCAAACTCTCATCAAAAATCTGCTACCCTCTCAAAACATAAACACCCAAAACCCATTGCAAATGTCTCAACAATCAAATGATCCTACATTGCAAACACATGCCTTAGCTTTACAACAAGCACAATAAGCTTTTCAGCAAGTCGTCCAACAATAGGAACAACATCAAGTATCCTTATTAGCACAAAAACAAGCCACCTTAGTAGTGTAACAACAACAGCAAGATCAACAAGTTGCCTTAACAGCGCAACAACAACAAGAAGCCGCCTTCGTAGCGCAACACCAACAACAAGCCCAATGAGTTTCCTTAGCCACACAATAACAAGCACAACAATAGAAAGCCTTACTAGCTCAATAGTATTCCCAACAATAACAACAAGGTTTCTACTATAACCCTCAACAAAACATCATCAATAAAAACACACTAGGAATATATACATCAACACCTCAATCACCTTCATAGAATCTCACACCACCATACACCCCATACAATACTTTATCATATCAGAATCCCACATACAACCCATCTGTCATCCCAACATATGTTCCTCCACCAAACCCGCAAGATGATCTAGCATCACAACTTAAGGAATTCTCACAAGAAATGTAGGATTTTCAGATGGGTAAGAAAAAGAAGCCTCATTCACAGAATCTATGTCCATATCCATTTGATCAAACATCGCAATGGTACCATTCTCTCTCGGCTTTAAAATCCCCAAATTTGACAAATACAAAGGGAGGGAAAATCTTGTAGACCACATCAAATGAGTCAATGTCATGTGTATGGAGGTTGCCTACAATGATTCATACTTAATGCGCCTCTTTCCATGAAGTTTGATAGGCCCAGCCATGGACTAGTTTTCTCAATTGCCTCTAGGTATTAAAAATTTCCAAGAAATCATTGACAAATTCATAGATCACTTCTCCTTCAATCTTGAAATAGACGTAAGTCTAGAAGAACTATACACTCTTAGACAAAACAAAGGGGAATATTTCGCTAATTTCTTACAACGGTGGAGACAAAGAGCTAGTAAAAGCAAGTGGCCACTTCCCGATGAACAACAATTGAGCATTATCATATAAAATCTAGATCTAGATCTATCATTGCACTTGAAAATTCAATTCATCACATCTTATGATGAGCTTGTCCCTAGAGCCCTTAACATCAAGAGAGCCCTAATCTCACAGGGAAACACACAAGTGTATAAAGACAACCACCCATCCACTAGTTTTAATAACAAGCCCCACTATTGGGCCAAGAACAAGAATGTTACTAGTGATAGTTTTGTTGATGCAAAGGTGGTCTTAACTGCTCCTAGACAAGAAAACACCCAAACCATGAATACACAGCAACCATACACATCACTATTAAACAATCAAACAATCAATGCTACAAACACTCAACGCAAACAACAGAGAACAAACAATTCTCCTAAGTCACAATTCACCCCCTTAGAGGAACCTATGGAAGACATGTTGAAGAGGTTGATACAGTTTAACCTTATCACACTCCCAGATTTCTCAAACTATCAAGAGCCACAAATCAAACCTCGTAGCTATAGAGAAGATCACTTTTGTGAATTTCACTGGTAAAAAGGTCATAGCACACAAAAAAAAATTAGATTCAAACATCTAATAGAGGATCTTATTGAACAAAGAGACATTGAGGATGATAAAAAATCTGGGAATGAAAATCTAAAAATTTACACGAACCCTATGCCTGGTCATGGAAAAACAAAAGATTCAACAAAGGCATCAACTTCAAACAATACCCAGGATACCACGTTGGGACATGTTTACGTTGTTTATGAGGAATCATATATGTATCAAGATACTATTTTAAAACAAAGTCCAAACCCATCAATAGTGTTTAGCACTATTTTATATTATAATGGCAGCAAGTGGATATCAGATTGTGATCTCTCCCACATATGACTCAATGATTGGACATGTTGAAGAAGTTCCAAATGAGCCAAAAATATCCCTTGTTGCACCCATACCCACAAACTATTGTGAAGAGTCTTTTACCAATGATGTATCATCCACCCAAGGATCATGTCAAGAGGAAGCTCTTGAGGATAACAAAGGTTATTCTGAATCAAGTCAAGATCAAGAACCTCTATCCCAAGAGTTCATAAAGAACTAAGGGAAATCTTCCAAACCATTTTAAACTCCAAAGATGTCCCTAATATCACTCCTAAGATGTTTCTTTTGGATGTAAATATAGACGTTCTTCATCCAAAATATGAGTCTCCCACTCTTGATATTCCTACATAAGAGCAAGTAGTGGTCGAGATTATTGATTCTTACAGTGATTATGCATCATCAACATCTTTTGAATCAGTACCAACATCTTTTGAAATAGTATCAATAGATAATGATGTCATAGAATTAAAGAAAATAGTTCATGAGTGAGCAATGGTCAAGATTCTTGATTCTTACACGGATTGTGCATCATCGACATCTTTTGAGTCAGCATCAACATCTTTTGAAGCAGTATCAATTAAAAACAATTTCATGAAATCAGAGCAAATAGTTTATATTCCTAAACAGCAAGAACCCATAGCAATATCATATGTTCATGACAAGTCCTATTCAATGGCTATAGATCAAAGGATACATTATCAGGGCAAAGGATTAGGTATTGATAATACCTTCACAACGTCAGGGGAAATCTTCTCTACAATAAACATCAACATATGGGGCATGAAGAATCCTTATGATGAAAATGTTTTCAATGCTACAACTAGTCGTATCATGAGTTGGAATTCACCCATCATCTCATATGCAAATTGGGACCAAGGTAAAAAGAAGAATTCCTATCAAAGCAAGGTGAATATTATCAAATAAAATGAAGCAGTAAAGAAAAAAGGACACATCAAGTACAAATGGATGCCAAAGAAAAATAAAGAAAATCATCTCTCCAAAACTCCATTAGTCAAAGAAACTATGGGGAAAAATCAAAAAGGGAAATATATCCATCAAAAGAGTCCTCAAATAAAAAAGCAGACTTCTCAAGCAAGGAACAAAGTATATCCAATGGTCGGTCCTAATTCCACAAAAATCTCCATTCCCACCCATCATCACTCATCTTCCCAAGTTTGGAGAGTCGAAGGTTCCAAACTATCAACCAATCCTTCTCATATTCCTTCATGCATGACACCATGCACTCCATTCATAATATCCAATTCTCGCATTGACCATGTGTTGGCAAATACCCTTCATCATAAGGATTCTGAAGGAACCATATAGCGATGTGCGCACATAGACAAGGTTAATTCTTGTATCCATAAGGCAGATCAAAGTTATTCAAGGTTGCATTCAAGTGCTCGTATCTTAGCAAAGAAACTTATTCAAGAAGGATATCGTTGGAACGTTATGATAGTGGACTCTACATTAGTTCCATCGGGTGGTTCAACATGAGGGTAAAATAAATAATAAATAAAAAAATAAAAAAATCAAGAAAATAGTATAAAAAAAATTGTCCTCTAGTGAAAACCACTGTGGTGGCACTTTGGGCAAGTACTATGATGAAAACCTAGCAAAAATGCATCATGAGTAGAATCGAGCATCTATATGATCCTTCTCAGACATAAGCATCTCATCTTTTTCATGATAAATCCAATGTTCCCTCCATCCATCCAATCCAACTTTATCCAAATATTCCACTTTATCTTGATCTTGATAAAGATTCGGCATATACTTCAACTCTACTCATGGAAAACTTTTGACAGGCTCTTTACCATTTTATCTCATGAAGTTCCATAGCCCATATCTAGCATGCTAAAACTCTTCCAAACTCTTCGCATATACATTACCTATCTCAATTATCCATTGCATTATGAAGAATTGTTAAACACTAGGGGCAAGTTGTTGCACTCTTGTTTTCGAATAACTCTTGATCCATGTCTTATATCTCACAAATGTGACATCGACATCGTGATCTAGGTACCTTCTGCCTTAAAATTTCATTGAAAATCCCAAAAAACATTTGTAAAATTATCATCAAAAAATCCCAAAAAAATTTGCAAAATCCTGTACAACTAAAATCCAAAAACATTCAAAAAATTGTAAAGGAAAAATCCAAAACATCCAGAAAACATCAAAAATCCAAAAAGAGGTACCCCTTGTCAAACTATGTTGTCTCTGAGCTTGAACATAGGCAAGGCCATCATTGATGTGCTCCCAAGGCACCCTAGGTCATTCCTTTAGGAGTCTGTCATAATAAACTGACATCTCTCATCTTTTTATATCGTCATCTTGTAAATGGGTCGAGCCAGTCGAACTACATGGTCTTTGCATTTATAACGTAGGAAAGACTTATCTTTGATCAGCCCCCAAGACCCCTAGGATAGGTCCTTAGGTTAGGTTCTTGGTTGTAAATCTCTTGAAAACCCCAAAACATCCAAATATTAGAAAACACAAAAAAAAATTGAAAATGGAAAATCAAAAAACAATAAAAAATATTCAAAAAGACCTAAAAAGCATCAAATATCTTGGAAAACCCTAAACAGACTCAAATAATCAAAAATCCCAAAACATTCGCCTAAACTTTCAAAAAGACCAAAAAAAGCCTCAAAACATTTTTAAAATACCAAAAACATTGAAATATTCCAGAAAATCCAAAATCCACCCATCCCATCTCACTTTTACCTGCAATAAACCTTCACCTATAATAAATTGATCGTCACCTTCAACCTTTGGCAAAACAAGTAGAAAACAAGTATCACAAGTCATAAAGTGTGAACCTAAATGTCAAAATCTAAAGTCTAGATCATAGGTAAATGCGTCAGTGAAGCTTATATCAATGGCTCATCTTAGCATCATCATCCTAACATCAAACAACCATCTGATCAAAATGTCCTAGGATGTATCCTTCCTGCGATGGACATCAGTATCAAATATCTCCTTAGCTAAACTTAAACTAGGCAAGAGATATAGATAACACTGATTGTTTTTCTTTGATCTTTTCTTATGATTTATCTTAATGATCCATTATGAGGACCTTTCAATGATTTCTATCAAAATGATTTAGAGAGAAAGGAATGGGACATCAATCATTATCTTTTGTTTGTGGTGTTTGTGGATACTCTTTCAAAATAATCTTGGTGCATACTTGCTTAGTTGTGTGTAAGAAAGTTGTTTGGGTTATGTTGTTGACTATTACATATGCATTGGTCTTATATATTCTAAGTTTCTAACTTGCATTTCAATGAGGTTTCCATATTTCAAGATGTGAACGAAAACTATCTTATCTATTTTTCAAGTCAAATTCCATTACACTAGATACAACGACGTCTTGGTTATCAATTCCTTGATGCATCATGTCTATGTGTTATATCAAACAATAAGGAACGGCAGAAAATATCAATCCTGAAGTGTGAGCATCTCATCATCCTACATTTCATCCTCATTTTTCATTGTCTTGTCACCATCTCTAATAAAGTCTTGATGGATCAAGGACTTGTCATATATTTTGAAGCAATCATCAAAATTAATGGTCATTCATTCTTTATTCTTCTATCTTCTCTTCACGCTAACCTGGTATCATGACATTCAACAAAAAAATCATCAATGCATCCACCCTGCATCCACAAATCACTAGCATATATACATTTCATAATCATAGCATCCATCAACATAATCATTGCATATCACATCATACATTTTGCATTGTCATTTGAGTTGTAATGAGTAATATAGATTTTCTATTCTAAGCATCTTAAATCATTGCATATCATGAGCATTTGCATCCATATACATACATGATCAACTCATAAAATGCTTAGAAATACACAAAAATAAATGCATCCACATCATTTGCATACATAACATTTATATCACATATCATTCATTCCATAGCATATCATCAAAAGACAGTGAAAAACAACACTACATTGCATCCATATCATATCATGATCATTGCATATCATATAGACATAAGTTGAGTGCATCCATACATAATATAACAATCGCATATCATATGCACCCATAAACATGAAATAAGATGAACACATCATGAATCATTTGTATCTATATCATATATATATATATATATAAATGAATGTCATGGTACAAAATCTGGATCAGTGTATGTAAAATGATCAAAAGTACAATACCCACAAGGTTATCAAAAAGGATCCCATGAATGTATATCTATGATAAAGAATTGGGCAAAAAAGTCAAAAAAATGTTTGTACATTGAAGGCTACCCCTGATGGTTGCTACCCTCTCTAGCCTACCTCTCAGGCTGATCCTCTGCTCTCAACCATGCATCACTGCGCTGTAAAAAATTAGGCTGTCTAAGTTCCTACAGTACATCTCAGTGGTAATTTTTCCTATAATATGTGGCCTCTATAATAGCCTCTTTGTACAACCTCGCCAAAACTATCCTACCATGAGTAGCTCCTCTATTTTCCCAATGTCGGGCAACCTCCTGGTCTCTCTCTATGGTCACGGCCTGTCCCCGTTGTAATGCCTGATCTCTCTCAGTCGTAATGGAAACCACCTACTATCATACCTGATCCCACTCAATAGTAATACCTAGAAACTATTGGTGTGCTTGATCCCACTCCCTAATCAAAGTATGCAACTGCTGAATCTATGCATCTCTAGCATCTGGTGGTGGTGGTGGCAATGTTGCTTGCTGTTGTGGTCCCTATTGTCTACCCTACTACTAAGGAGGTTGTTGTACAATCGTTCAAGCCCCCAAAACCTAACCATCTTGGCCATCCTAGCCACCTTGCCCCTGTCCTCTTCCTTTGGCCCCCTGCCTCTAGGCCTCCCTCGTGGGGGAGCACCCACTGGATCTATCAACCATCGTGGAGGTATGAACCAGGAATCATATGTAGGCATAGTTTGTGCTACCACCTAACCCTGATCATAGGCCTAAAGCTAAGTTGCTAACTGTCTAAAGCTCTTGACTACCTCAGAAGTTAGAATGGTCAATCCCCATGTGGGAACCTCTCATGTTGACCTAGCAAAAATTCCCCTGCAACTATCATCTGGTCTGTCTTGGACCTCCCCAAACTATCAAGCCACCTTGTCTGGTAAATATTGTTCAATAATAGTGTGCTTGTCACCCTACATATATCAAGTCTTCCTAGCGAAGTATAACTGCTACATATCATCAAACCATGGTGGCATCTGTAGCCATAGGTACCAGCAAAAAACTATCATATCATCAATGACCCATCGCCAATACGAGAGCCCAATCTATTATGTGTGCCTTAGTGTAATCACACCTCTATACTGCCATATCATAGGATCATTTGGCTCCACATTTTCCATCTGAACAATAGGCCGGAGCATGACGATATGTTCCCATACCCAAATGTGAAACAGAGTCAACCCTGCACCAATGGCTCTCCCATTACAATAAACAAAATCATGCATGTTATGATACAGAGAGGCCAACATCACCGACTCCTATGCAAAGAGTGTCCTCTTATAGAGCATGCTATGCCATGCCAAGCCCCATCCTGGGTTGAACCCTCTGTTGTGTCTATCAAGAGTAACCAAACCTGAAATAATGGTTGTAATGATCAATATGAAAGTAGGTACGTGACCTCTATACATCTCGAGGTCGATCTGTGATGTCACCAAGGCAATGTCCTCAAGCTCCAACACCTTGTGACATGAATAAAATACATAATCAACATCATATATCACTCACTTGCCATGAATTAGCAAACGCAAAATGCGGCATACATCCTCCAAGGTCACTATTGCCTCACCTGTCGGAAGGTGGAACAACGAAGTCTCACTGTGCCATCTCTTACACAAAGCAGTCATTGTAGACATGCAAAATTAGCATCATGCATTTAACCAATTCATATTCATCCATTCATCAAATAAATCAAGTTCATTAAATTCAATATCTAAATTCCTCCGTTTAAATTAAATAAATTCATCTTTAATACTAACATCATCCCCTTTAGTTAAATAAATCAAAATATTTATTTAACTATGTCTAAATCATTTTCCATCTCCTTTTGATTTATTTTAATCCATAAATCTAAGTCAATAGGTCAAATCACTTAATCCTCACTTAAGTTAGCTAAATCATGATTAATTTTAATCTTACTGCAAATCCCATCCTCTAGCTTTTACCACTTGCACAAATAAATTAAAGGATTTTAATTAATTTATTAAAATCTCCATTTTCCATCAACATGGCATAAAAATGGAATCTTCCCTCAAGTTTGAATTCAAATTCAAGTTGACTTGTCCCTTCCAACATAGCATTAATTCTCCTCTTACATGTCCCCCACTTGGCATTTAAGACCCCTTCTTCTCCCTCCAACAAGCCAAATTTGAAATTTTAAAAGGCCACCTAATGTCATTTATTGGCACATTCACCAAAACTTGCACATCCTTCATCCATTCACATGTTGACAAGTGGCATCTTGCCATTAGTTGACTCTTAGTCCCACATTGCTCCATTTTGGACATCTCTTTAACTTGATTTTCTATAAATAATTTATTCCTCATTTGATCATCCACAAATTGAGTAAACTTACTATACTCAAATCCACGGCAATCTTCATCCAATTTCATCCAATCTTAGCTAGGTTATGCAGATTTTTATCTTGGAGCACATTGGAAGTATTCATCAAGTGGATCACTCTTCATCATCAATCAACATTGCATCATTGGAGTTGGGAAAGGGCTAATTTTCACATCAAATTGGCACCAATTCCCCCATGGGATCAAGAGTTTCCATTACTTTCAATAGGATTTAATCTATTTTCTTGTTCTTTCATTGTATTCTTCTTTTCATTCCTATTTTGAGTTTTGTTAATGGATTTCATGGGGAATCCTTGTTCTTACTTGCATATGATCTTCTAATGTGTTTGTTTACGGTGTTTTGTAAGTATTGGGATTGGGGTTCTACATTTGGAACTAGAAGGAGGGCACTCTTGAAAATCTAATCATGTTTTTGCACTAAATTTCGTGTTTTCTTTGTTGTTTTTACGCCTACAAGAAACTCCACCGCTGGAAGCTCAACGTTGCTATTTAGCACCACTAAGAACTCAGCATCGCCATATTGCACCACTACAAATTTCAAACTGCGACACTCCATACTTCCCACCTAGAATTCAAATTTTCAAATAGCACCATTGAATCTTTCTAGCTCGCTAGAATCTTTCTAACTCGCTAGAATCTTTCTAGCTCACTAGAATCTGTCTAGCTCTCTAGAATCTTTCTAGCTCGCTAGAATCTTTTCAAAATCCAAACTGCACCGTTGACCAGAATAGCAAAGCCTTCATGCTCATTGGTTTGGCTACAAAGTGATGCTAACTGGTAAGCGGCACTATACAGCATCGCTAGTAATTTCAAACTGTGACGCCTTCATGGATTGCATCACTGGAGGGAAGTAGAGAGTGAAAATTTATTTATAACATGTATTTTTATCAAATTTTGGTTATTTGGTCTATTTTCTGCTTTCTTGACCTTCATTTTTGCAGAACCTAACTGATTTTCTTGTAGGTTGGATTGATCAAAGGTGAAGAGGAAAAGAAGAATGATGACCTCATTTCATGATACCAAGTGTTTTTAAACACTCTAGTGTTTGTTCAACACTCTTAGAGGATTCACTATTCCTCTTAAGGAAAAATTTGTTATCTTTCATGCTTAGGACATACTAGTTTCCTTTTGGGCTTTAAAAATAACTCTTTAAATTCTTGTTACAAAAGGGGCTTAAAATGAAATTTAGGACACAAACTCATTAGATTTTGTTTGGGGCTAATAATTGAACAAGGAAAATTCTCACACTTCATTTGGTGCTATAAAAAGAAGTCATTATTGCTTTGTGGGATTAAAAAGAACATGTGCTAGTTTGATTTATGATTGCTTACTCAAACTAACACCATTGAAAAGATGTATGCGCTTCTCTCGCACCTCACGGAAATCTTGAGAATCAAAAGGTTTTTTGGTGGTCTTAGGTTGGGATAAAATAATTACCTCCACACTTCATTTTGGGAACTAAAATTGAACAAAAAATCTTGCGAGTGTGAGCCAAACCTATCGCATGTATTCTCTCTTTGTTTCTCAACAAAGATCAATCGAGTTACGGATATGTTTGCTCGCTATTGTTTATCTTAGAGGACTTTCCATGGGGAAAAAGTACTCACCCAAGGGAATGACTCAACCAATAACACTCTAAAGCCAAGAGTATTTCCAGTTGGGATATAAAAGTGGGTACTGGAACAAAGGCCAATATCATGTGGTTGGATCTAACGAGAAGGGTAGCAATGTTCTTTCGCCATGTTGGGTCAACTCCTACGAATGGAAAGTCCGAATTAAAACCCTTGTTGTAAAAAGGCCAAAATCCCTATCTATTTGTTGGTGCAAGAATGGCCATTCTGAAGCCACCCCACACTTTTACGGTTTTTAGTAGAAATGAAAATTATGCCATTGGAGTTTCATGGGTATTGATGCTTGGCTTCCCTGAGAAGTGAGTTTCATGGAGGGGAGCTAGTGGGGTCAAGCATCTAACCATTCACTAAAAATAAGCATAGCTAGACTTGTCCAAGTGGGGACTCAACAAATATAGTCTTTCATATCCATAGGATTGTGCTTGTTCTTGGTTACAAAACACTTTGCTTGTTTGAAAACATTTGGAAACAAACATTTAACATTTTCATCAAAACTTCAAACCCTTTAGGAAGCAAATACAATTGACCAAATTCATGTGTTATTGCTTGCCCTTGGGATTTTATCCTTAGAGGTTTCTAAACACTTGGATTGTATCTCAATTTGCTTACTAAAATTAACAATAGGTAACCCTTGCCTCGATTTCATCAAAGTTCCACATGACATACCTTGTGGAAATGAGTAGAAGTTAAGACATTGGACATCTAGTTTGAAAACTAAAGAGTGTGTTTGTGATAAAACAAAATCACTAAGCAAAAATAACAAAATTGGCTCTCACACATGTGTTAGTTCCTCATGATTTCTAAGAAAGTTAAAATCCCAAAGAAAAATTCCTTGAGCAAAAGTTCAAAATTTAGGAGTCACACTCGAAAGGTCATCAAGAAATACATTAGGAAGTGCAATCAAAAGCAACATATCAAAATAAGCAAAAAATTCACAAGGTTCTATAGACTCATTCCTTTGAACAATCCAGAAATGTATAGTCAATTTGAACCACTTCTTGGTTAAAAGGTCCTTAGAAGTATTGCATGTTGTTCAATACCGAGGTCTAGTAAACAAGTGTCTTTTTAGGTAAACCTAGGATCAAAATCAAACCTTTTCATCAATCCTTGAACATCAAACCAAAATCACCTCACCATCATCTTTTGAAAAAATCTTGAAATTATCCTCCATGCTAGGCTTTTTGGAAAAAATCAAAAATGATCAAATCCTTGAAGAAAAATCCTTGAAATATTTGAATCAAAACATCGAATCATCTTTGGCTAGGTATGTGTAGATGCATCCTTTTGCATATGCTTGGTCAAATTATCAAACCATCTTGTTTAGCTAGGTATATGTAGATGCATCCTTTTTCATATGCTTGGTTAAATTATCATCTTGTTTGAATAGGTGTGGGTAGATGCATCCTTCTCCCTACACATATTCAAAATTATCATCCTTTGAGAAAATCTACTCCCTAGATAATCATCCAACATCTTAGGGTCTATTTGTTCATAAATCCAAAAACAAAGCAAACCAAAAATCAAATAAAGGTCAATTCAAAATCTAGAACAAATCCAAAAGGTCCTAAAAATTATAGCATCCCCTCAAGATTTCTCAAAAGTTCAACATCCACATAATCCATCTTTTACATCATCCTCAGCATATCACCTTTGATTCTTAAAAACATCCTAAATTTTCTCTTTTGCATCCTAAAAGTTAGATCAATCCAAAGAATTAGAGATTCATCTCCCATATTCTTGAAATTTGATCCCTATTTTATGGTGCAAACTAGATCTCAACACAAGAGGAATATGGAATCCAACAAAGAAACATCCATTTCAAGTGATCTAAGCCAAACAAATTCTGAAATTAATCCCGTTGGATGAAGTAATCCTTTGACAAAATTTTCGTCATTATCACAAAATCAACAAGAGGAAGGTCAAATGGAGGATCTAACCAATAATCCCTTTGGAATGTCACATGAGGAAATCACCAAAATAATTCAAAATCTGGAGAACCATAATATTATCAATATCATGATAAGACTCAACCCTTCACTATACATGCTTGAATTAGAAAGACAAGGGGCTAAACTCCCCTCCGATTTTGACATAAGCACTATAGTGGAGCCATCTTTTGGGTCCATGCCCCAAATCTCATCTACACCCTCATTTCAAAACATCACTCAAAATATCCCACAAACCACATCATCTATTGCTCCAACTCAACCCACTGTTAACAAGGGAAGCGCATTTCTTAATGCATTAAAAACACAACCTCTCGCAAACAAACAAGATTTGGATGTGAACACCATCTTGGGACAAACCATCCCCCAAAATCCATCACATCCATATGTCCCTCTCACCTTTCATGATCCAAATGACCCATCATCGTCATCATTCCATGCAACACCCCAAACCTCTCTCCCCATAACCTCGCAAGGAGAGGGTGACATATTTGGACTAGGGGACATTTTTGACACTACACCATTTTCTCAGGACATTACACCCCTCACATTTCCACCACTTCCACCATTTCCATTAATATCCATAGCACCTCTTGGTTTAGGAATTCCCCCTTTACCAAACATCAATCAACAAAATCAAATCAACCCATTGAGCATCAATCAAAGTACCATATCAAATCCTCAAATCTTGTCAGTGATATCGCAACAACAGATGGAAACTACCCTAATAACACAAAACACCACCATCACATCATCAACCACCCCCCTAACATCTCAAAACATGGTCTCTCAAGGACCAAACACATTGATCGCACCATCTACCACTCAAACCCCAACCATTAACATGACAATGCCTCTCACCACCACATCAAGCACCATTCCAAATCCACCTCCACCACCACCACCACTCTCCAATACATCAAGTCAATATAGTATTGTGTTGCAAGCCGCTCAGCAAGCTACCTATCAAAAGGAAATCCTACAAATACAAAAACAAAAAACCACACAATTAGTTGCTTAGCAAGCCGCACAAGCTGCTCAAGCTGCCCAAGCTACATTACAAAAACAACAAACACAAAAATAACAACAGGTTGGACAAGCCCAATCCTTATTGCAACAACAACAACAAGTTTCTCAACAAGCCGCTCAGCAAGTAACACAAGCAGCACAAGCTACTCAAGCCACTCAAGCCACTCAGGCAGTGCAAGCTGCTCAAGCCACATAGATCGCACAAGCTGCCACACAGGCTCAAGCTCAAGCTCAAGCACAATATCTTGCACAGCAACAAGTAGCACAACATCAAGCATATCAGCAAGCACTGAAGAAATATCAAGAACAACAAGAAGCAACCTGATTAGCCACCCAACAAAAATCCTTGTTAGTACAACAGCAAGCTCAACAACAAGCACTAATAGCACAACAACAATAGGACCAACGACAATTGCAAGCATACTTGGATAAGCAGAATATGTAAACACCATCTATCAAGATACCGACCAATCCACCCATCCCACCAACAAAAAAACCACCTCAAAACACTTTCATCCCACCCCTTGATCCGCAAAACAATGTGATAGAAATCAGGTTTCTCTCGCAACAAGTGCTCGATCTTCAATCAAGGCGAACCACGAAAACCCCCAGCAACTTATGACCTTATCTGTTCGATAGGAGCCTTGCAATGAAACCATTCCCAAAGGGATTTGAGATCCCCAAGTTTGAAAAGTACCGTGGGATGGGAAGCTACATTAATATTATTGTACATGGGGTTATGAATAGTCGACTTGTGGCTATCTTAACTCTCTATTAAGTCATATTATCATTAGTATATTGTTATTTAGTTGTTTAGGTCGGCCTAAGTCTTATATAGGTGTGTCTAAGTCGGCCTAGGTGATATCCTTGGCATAAATAGGTATATATAGGAGGTTGTGAGTCTTATTTCATCATCAAGTTGTGAAGTGTGTTCTCATTAGAGATATTTGGAGGTTTTCCCCCTCTAAGTGGCTTGTTATTCTCAGTTATTATCAAGTATTTGCAGCATATTTCATATCATATTCTTCTATTGTGCAAGTTATTTCATAACAAGTGGTATCAGAGCATGATCTTGGCACCATAGAGGCAAGGTTTTTCTCAATTTTGGTGGCGATTTTGGGAAGAGCATATCTTTCAGACTTTGTCGAATTTTTTTCTGATTTTTAAAGGGTTTTTGAAGAACATATTGAAGAAGCTACAGTCCATATTTTAGAATAATTGGAGCAGAATTAAGCGAATTATTGCAGAATTAGGGTTTCTACACTATTTTTTTGGAATCTACATATCTCGTACATCTTGTTGAATTGGAGTCTTATTTTTATTGGGTTTTTGAAGAAATACTAAAGGAGATTACAGTAAAAATTTTAGAGAATTTAAGTTTCATTTGTGTGATTTATTTCAACATTAGTGGTTTCCATCATGACAGGGCCTGCAACAAGGGGTAAAAAGAATGTTGTCACTCCGGGGAAGACTCCTGATAAGGATGGTGAAACAATCAAGGATATTCCTCATAATGAAGAACTCAATAAGGTCAAGGAAGAAATTTCCTCAATTAATATGGATTTCCTCAATTAAGATGGATATGTGTGACCTAAGAGGAG
The DNA here is from genome assembly GCA_007258455.2 of Sequoia sempervirens. Classification (NCBI taxonomy): domain Eukaryota; kingdom Viridiplantae; phylum Streptophyta; class Pinopsida; order Cupressales; family Cupressaceae; genus Sequoia; species Sequoia sempervirens. The sequence continues at coordinate 151,516,729 of VDFB02271358.1, read as the reverse complement.
ATATGTCGGAAATGCGAAACATGTTAAGCACCTACATAGCTGAATCAAGAAAGGAGTTCTCAAGTGACCAAGGTGAGAATTCTAGGTCAGCCACTACTAACACAAGCTTTAGTACTCCTATGGGATCTAGGAATTTATTTCCAAAGGTGGATATGCGCAAGTTTGATGGTAAGGATCCTCTAACATGGATAAACCAAATGGAGAATTTTTTGAAGTACACCAAATCCCAAATGGACAAAAGGTCACGATGGCTTCCTTATATCTAGAACCAGATCAATTCATTTGGTATCATTGGCTTTGCACTCATCGAAGGAAAAAGGGGCTCACCATCTCATGGTCAATTTTTACAGAGGAACTCCAAGCACAATATAGCAATAGCGTCATAGACAACTTCTTCAGCCAGCTAGCTAAACTTCAACAAACAGGATCAGTTAAGGATTATATTCAACAATTCCAAAATCTATCCTTAAGGGTGGATTCAATTACAGAGGAAAACTTGAATGACTTATTCTTGGGTGGTCTCAAGGATCACATTCAACATGAGGTATGCATGTTTAGCCTAGTTCCATAAATGAGTATTTTATCTTAGCCTGCAGGTAGAGGAGAAATATTTGATTCCTAAGAAGCAATGGGCTAATGTGACAAGAGAGAAAGGATATTCAACACAACCTACTAAGTTGACTCCACAACAAATTGAGGAGAAAAGAGAAAAAGGCTTGTGTTTCAATTGTGATAGCAAATACAGTTGAGGACATAAATGTAGTGAAAAGAAATTGTTTATATTGAAGGTCCCAATGAGGAAGAAGAGGAGGAACCCATACTAGAAGATGAAAGGGAGTCAAATGAGGAATCACATGATTCTCAACCAATCATTTCTTGTCATACACTCTCAAGTTTCATGCTCCACAAACTCTCAAGGTGGTGGGGTTCCTAAAGAAGCAGAAGGTAACAATGTTGATCGACTGGTAGTACTCATAATTTCATCAACAAAAAGTTAGCTACTCGTCTAAATTGTTTCATATATCCAGCTCCAGAGTTTCAAGTTTTGATTGCAGATGGTGGTACAGTTAGTTGTTCAGGGAAGTGTCATAGTATTAAATTATTCATGGGATATTATCAACTTGATACCCCAATGTATGCGATATCCATGGGTGCAGCAGATATTGTTTTGGGAGTACAATGGCTTACTACATTAGGAACAATTGAGATGAACTTCCAAGAACTATTCATGAGATTTCAATCAGAAGGAAGGCTAGTAGAGCTAAGGGGGTTGAAGGCAAAATCTCCACAAATGGTAAGCTCTCATCAAATGCAAAAGTTGCTTAAGAAAGGAGTGGATGGATTTGTGGCCCAACTATGTTCATTAGAAGTCTCTCAATCTATTACTCCTACTCATCCAGATTTGCAAGCTATAATTGATCGTCACTCAGTTGTTCTTGGAGATATGCCTAAAGGACTTCCTCCTAAGAGGGATCATGATCATGCCATATAGTTAGTCCTAGGGAGCCAACCACTGAACATCAGGCCTTACAGGTATCCACACATACAAAAGAGTCAGATAGAAAAGATTGTTGAAGAGATGCTAGAGCAGGAATCATTAGGCATAGCCAAAGTGCTTACTCGCCATTGGTGATGGTACGTAGAAGGATGATACTTGGCACATGTGTCGGTTATAGAGTGCTCAACATGTACACCATTAAAGATAAGTTTCCAATTCCAGTCATTGATGATTTGTTAGATGAATTAAATGGAGCTATGTTTTACCAAGTTAGATCTTAGATCTGGTTATCACCAAATTAGGATTAAGGAGGAGGATATTTGTAAGACAACATTTCAGACTCATGAGGGTCATTATGAATTTTTGGTGATGCCATTTGGTCTTACCAATGCACCATCTACATTCCAAAGTTTGATGAATTCCATTTTTAAGAGTTCTTGAGAAAGTTTGTGTTAGTATTCTTTGATGATATATTAATTTATAGCAAGACTTGGGAAGAACATTTGCAACATGTGGACCAAGCATTACAAATACTTGAAGATCATAAACTCTATGCTAAGCCATCCAAGTGTGCTTTTGGTCTTACAGAGGTGGAGTATTTGGGACACATAGTTTCACATGGAGTAAAGGTGGACCCTAACAAAATTAAGGCTATCATGGAATGGCCTATTCCAAAAACCATTAAGAAACTAAGAGGATTCTTGGGATTGACAAGGTACTATAGAAGATTTGTGAAGAATTATGGTAGTATAGCAGCACCTCTCACCACTCTATTGAAGAAGGATTCTTTTCATTGGAACGAGTCTGCCAATACAGCATTTGAGAGATTGAAGGAGCCTATGTGTTCAACTCTAGTACTTGCCACTCTTGACTTCACCAAGGAATTCATTGTGGAATGTGATGCTTAAATGGGATAGGAGCAGTGCTTATGCAAGAAGGTGGACCAATTTATTTTGAGAGTCATCAATTAAAAGGTAAGAATCTACTAAAACCTATTTATGAGAAGGAAATGCTAGCAATACTCCATGCAGTGAAACAATGGCGACCTTATCTATTGGGTAGACATTTCAAGGTTAAGACAGATCATGATAGCCTAAAATATTTTTTGGAACAACGACTATCTTCTGAAGAGCAACAAAAATGGGTCACTAAGATGTTAGGATATGACTTTGAGATTGTATATAAGAAAGGGAAAGAAAATATTGTAGCAGATGCACTTTCAAGGAAGGATGAAAAAGATGAAGCCTTATTGTGTGCCCTTTCAATATTACAAGCAAATTGGGTGGAGGAAGCCAAAGTAGAGTGGAAAAATGATGTTGCGACTAGTAATCTCATCGAGCAATTAAAAAGTGATCCTAGTAGTTCAGATAAGTTTTGTTGGAAGGGAGATACTCTTTGGTATAAAGAGTGTTTGTATCTCTGCAAGAATTCCAACCTTAAAATCAAGATTCTCACAGAGTTGCATGAGTCTCCAGTGGGTGGTCATTCAGGATTTTTGAAGACATATCATCGAGTCAAGCAAGATTTCTTTTGGGAAGGGGCTAAAGGGTGATGTTCAAAAATTTGTGGTTGAATGTTTGGTGTGTCAAAGGCATAAAGGGGAGACAATTAAGGCACCAGGTCTCTTGCAACCCTTATCTATTCCTAGCCAGCATTGGGAAGAGATATCCATGGACTTCATCACAGGGCTTCCCAAATCTAAAGGTCATAATGTCATCATGGTGGTGGTTGATAGGCTCACTAAATATGCACATTTCATTGCATTAGCACATCCTTTTACAGCAAGTGCAGTGGCTAGAGCTTTTTTGGAGAATATCCAAAAGCTACATGGTACACCTAAAGTTATTGTTGGTGATCGTGATCCTATCTTCACTAGTCACTTTTGGAAAGATTTATTCTCATGTTTGGGTACTCAATTGGCTCTTAGCTCTTCATACCACCCTCAATCGGATGGGAAAACAGAGGTTGTTAATAAGTGTTTGGAAGGATATCGTACGTTTCACTTCAGAGAAACAGTCCCAGTGGGTAGATTGGCTACCACTTGCGGAATGGTGGTATAACACTTCTTTTCATAGCTCATCAAAAATGTCTCCATTTTTGGCACTTTATGGATATCATCCTCCTTCCATCACATCATCAATTAAGGTATCCCCAAGAGTTCAGGCAGTAGAAGACCACTTGCTTCATCAACAACAAGTACTTTCAGGACTCAAAGAGAATTTAGCCATGGCACAAAATCGAATGAAACAACAGGCAGACCAACATCGTAGTGAAAGAAGTTTTGAAGTTGGGGATTGGGTCTTCTTGCGATTGCAGCCTTATAAGCAAATCTCACTAAAGCAGCAAAGAAAGAATAATAAGTTGTCACCAAAGTATTATGGTCCATACCAAATCATGCAGAAGATCGGTACTATTGCCTACAAGCTTGAGTTGCCACCTACAACAAAGATACATCCAGTTTTTCATGTTTCCTGTTTGAAGAAGGTAATTGGGCATAATATTCCCACTCAAACAACACTTCCCGAGCTAGATGAAGAAGGGAGAATCATTTTGGAACCAAAGTGCATTCGTCAAACACGCACAAAGAAGCTGAGGAATAGAACTATCACTGAGTATCTCATCCAATGGAAGAATTTACCAGTTGAAGATGCCACATGGGAAGATGAGGAGTTCATTCAAAAGTTTCAAACTTGATTAGCATTGAGGACAATGCTTCTTTGAAGGGGGCATGCTACTCCTTAATATTATTGTACATCAGGTTATGAATAGTCGGCTTGTGGCTATCTTAACTCTATTAAGTCATATTATCATTAGTATATTGTTATTTAGTTGTTTAGGTCGGCCTAAGTCTTATATAGGTGTGTCTAAGTCGGCCTAGGTGATATCCTTGGCATAAATAGGTATATATAGGAGGTTGTGAGTCTTATTTCATCATCAAGTGGTGAAGTGTGTTCTCATTAGAGATATTTGGAGGTTTTCCCCCTCGAAGTGGCTTGTTATTCTCGGTTATTATCAAGTATTTGCAGCATATTTCTTATCATATTCTTCTATTGTGCAAGTTATTTCATAACGAAACCACGAGAAGATCATCGAATTAAGGTGTTCATTGCATGGAAGTCGCATATGATGATACCTATTTGATGCGGCTATTTCCTAGGAGTTTGGATGGCCACACCATGGAATGGTTCTCTCAGCTACCTACAAGAATCAAAATGTTCCAAGAAATAATAGACGATTTCATCAAAAACTACACATGCAATATCACCATGGATGTCAGTCTATAGGAACTCTCAGCTCTGAAACAAGGGAAGAATGAATCATTTGCTTCATTTCTACAATGATGGTGATCCAAGACGAATCAGAGCAAATGGTTCATGCCCAAGGAACAAAAAGTGTGCACTATCATATCCAACCTTGATGGCCTCTTAGCATTCCATCTCAAAGTCCAAGGGATCACCACGTATGACCAGTTGATTTCCAAGGTGATCAGCATTGAACGAGCCCTTATGACACAACCTAGAGGATCAACTTCATATCCTGAACAGCAGAACAACCACCCATATACAAGCTATAATGACAAACCTCGCACATGGACAAAAACAAAAATGTTACCAACGATGGTGTCATCAATGTCAAAGTTGTCATTAGTGCCCCTCGGCAAAACACACCCACACCGCAACAACAAATCCAAAACCACCATCAAAACAATCATCACGCTAACTCAACATTGCATCCCAATAATCAAGTGATCAACAACGTCAACGATCAAAGGAGACCACCTCAATGAAACAAGAACTCCCCCAAGCGGAAGTACACTACCCTTGGGGAACCACTCAAGGTCATCATGAAGAAATTGATAAATGAAAACCTCATTAAAGCCCCCACCTATGAGAATTATCAAGAACCAGATGTGAAACCACCCTAGTACAATGAAAACTAGCTTTGTGAGTTTCACAAAATCAAAGGGCACACCACTAATAGTTGCATGAGGTTGAAGAACCTAGTCCAAGACCTCATTGATCAAAGAATCATAAATGTGGAATAGCCAATAGGAAATCGGAACCTCAAAATATACACGAATCCAATGCCTAACCATAATAAAGGGAACAATAACACTGATAAAGGGAAAGATACCTTCAAAAACATCAATCATGTGTATGATCATGTCATCACTTCCCTAGATGATTATTGTGCTACCATCACCATCAAAGGATCCCATGCCAATTGTGGAGTCACCACAAGAGGTGGAAAAATTACCATTATAGGATCATCTCAGCCAAACAGATTACCCGCACCCAACCCTAGGTCTATTCCTAGTGGTTATAATGTCCTTGATCAACTGAAAAGAACCCCAGCACAAATCTCCATCATGGAGTTGCTAAAAATTTCATACGCCCACAAGAAAATCCTTGAGCAAGCATTGGCTTCATCAACCATCCCCACAGATCTTGATGCGGAACAATTCCAAGCTATGGTTGGAAACATCATCACTCCAAACCTCCTTACGTTCTCCGATCAGGACTTTCCCACTCAACCATCTCACAACCATGCACTCCATTTAGAGGTCTTGGTGCATAAAAATAAAGTCAAGCGAGTCTTGGTGGATGGAGGTGCAGGCTTGAATATTTGTTCCCTCAACCTCATTAAGAACCTAAAAATCTTAGAGTATTCCATCAACAAAGGAAAAGTTATTACAATTAGAGCATATGATGATCAAGAAAGAGTGTCCCAAGGCATAATCCAAATCCCTATTCAAGTAGGGCCAGCTATCACGGAAACCACCTATCAGGTCCTGGACCTCGACTTGCCTTATAACATTCTCATGGGATGTTTGTGGATCCATGCAATGCAAGTAGTAGCATCAACCTTCCATCAATGTGTCAAATTCACATATGAAGGACAAGAGGTCACTATCCATGGAGATCCTGAACCATTCTCCTACTGCAAGAACCTAGAGGCCAAATACTACAAAATACCTCAAGTACCTAAAAATGAAGGCCCATCAACACCATACATTAACCCAACCACTCTCACTTCCACTTCTGCGACAGAGACAACCACCACTCCAGCCATCCCCACCATCTCTGCTATCAAATTCATCATCTAGGACAACGGTTGCAGAAACTATACGATTCCCAAAAATTCCTTTGTGGTAGGAGAGTTACCATAATCTCCTAGATCACAAGGACGTTCACAATAAAATGAAGCCTCCACTTCTCGAACACCCCCTAAAGAATATCCAAACTTTAGAAGTTGGGGAGATCTTTCCCAATAATTCATAGAGGAGGACCCATCTCATCTCCTATACCAAGATAATAGACTAGCAGCTAATCTACCAATGGATGACGGAAGCAAAGGTTTGCAAATGATGCTCACAATGGGCTATGATAGAAACTAGAAACTAGGACAAAATGATAATGGGCTTATAATACCTATCATTTTGGAGATGCAAAGGAGAAATATTGGCCTTGGATGTACCCCTCTGAGTATAACCATACGTGGCCAAAATCCCCCAGCTAGGAAAGTCATAACTCCTCAGCAATCCACAACTGCCTTACAATTGCCTGTATCCATTGGCCTACCCTTAGAAAACTTTACATTTGACATAACCGACATCTATAGTAGTAGTGATGATGAAGATCCCATAACCAACCTACCTAGACACTTTGAAGACATCACCCTTCTTATGATTATCACCCTATCCTTTGAGTCTAAAAATCAAAACCATGAAATTCGTTTAGTCTACCCCCAACTCATCAATTATGACCAACGAGGACCACCAATTCTTGACACATTCAAAAATGATGAAGCACTCTCAGAATTCATGGGAATCTAGGATCATATTCCATGTGGTGATCACAAAGCAGGATTCATCATCGAGCTAGATACACAGGTCTATTATGGGGAAACGATTGAATCCCTTAGTCACAAAAGTAATAAATTAAGAATAATATCTAGGTCCGACTCAAAAAAAGTAAAAACAAAGGACACATCCAATGGTGAAAACCTCTCTGAGGCACCTGAGGATGGGGGATTCAATCTTCCACTTAGAGCACTCCATCAAGAAAAATCAGCAATCTTGGCCGAAAAGTGTAATCCAGTTAACTTGGGACAAAAGAGACACCAAACATCACCTTCTATGCAGAATCATTGTTGACAGAAGAACAAGAGCTCCTAGTTTCCTTTCTAAGAGAATGTAAATTTAACTTCGCATGGAGCTATGTAGATATGCCTGGACTTGATCTGGAAATATTGGTACATCACCTAGTAGTATATCCTAAAGCAAAACTTGTGAAACAAAAACTCAAGAAAATGCATCCACAGATTGCTTTATTGGTCAAACTGGAACAAAACAAACTACTTGGTGTAGGATTTATTCAGCCAATTGACTATCCAGAATGGGTCTCCAATCAGGTACCTATCTCAAAGCTCGATGTGGGCATTTGAATCTGCATAGACTTCAAGGACCTAAACAAGGCATGCCCAAATGATGATTTCCCCTTGCCCAATATTGACATGATAGTGGACATGACATCTAGACATGAAATGCTCTCTTTGATGGATGATTTCTCAGGATACAACCAAATAATTATTGCTAAAGAAGACCAACACAAAATGACCTTCACTTGTCCATGGGGGACTTACTGCTGGAATATGATGCCATTTGGCTTGAAGAATGCAGGAGCAACATACCAAAGAGCCATGACGTTAATCTTCCATGACATGATCCACAAAACTGTGGAAGATTATGTCGATCACATACTAGCCAAATCTAGAAAGAGGAAGGATCACATAGCAACCTTAAGTGCCATTTTTGATAGGCTGGAGGAATACAAGGTCCGATTACATCCAAAGAAGTGTGTCTTCGGCATACAATCAGGAAATTTGCTAGGATACATAGTGTCAATGAGAGGTATTGAGGTAGACCCTACCAAGGTAAAAGCAATCCTTGAGATGGAGGAACCCAAAACATTGAAACAATTGAGAGGCCTCCAAGGTAGGCTTCAGTCCATCCGAAGGTTCATAGCATAGTTGGCAGATAAATAGAATCCATACTCTCACCTACTTCACAAGAGAGTAGCATACAAGTGGGATGACAAGTGTGAGGAAACCTTCAATAAGATCAAAGAATATCTACTTACACCACCAGTCCTCATGCCACCAACCCCAATAAATCCATTAATTTTGTATGTGTCAGCAACAGCAGTAGCCCTCGGTGCTCTTCTAGCTTAGCACAATGAAAATGGGATAGAAAGGGCCATATATTACATCAGCCACACAATGGTTGGGCATGAGTTAAACTACTCATTCATTGAGAAAGCATCTCTAGCAGTAGTGTTTTCTTCACAAAAATTCAAACATTACATGTTAGAACATAAAGTCAAGCTCATTGCCAAAATTGATCCCCTCAAGTACCTACTGTCAAAAGCAATGCTCACTAGAAGAATGGCTAAATGGGTTATGATACTATCAAAGTATGACATTGAATATGTGGATCAGAAAGCAATTAAAGTTCAAATCATCACAGATTAGCTTGCGGAAGCACCCATCTACTCGGAGAATCCACTAATCTCATAGTTTTTGGACGAATCCATTTTCAACCTCAACATAGCCAACCATTGGAAACTCTACTTTGATGGATCATACACACAGCATGGATCAAGAGTTGGTGTCTTCTTCATCACCCCACAAGGGGATTGAATACCAAGATCTTACAAACCGGCATTCCCTTGCACTAATAACATTGTTGAATATGAGGCTTTAACCATAGGTATAAGAATAGTAGTGCAATGGCACATCATGCCCCTTAGGGTATATGGAGACTCTCAACTGATAATAAACCAAGTGAATGATGAGTATCAGACAAAGGATGATAAGCTAACTCCATATAAGAAGCTGGTAGAAACTCTCAAAGAATCATTCATCGACATCACATTTGAGCAAATTCCATGAGCAAACAACAAAGTAGCAGAAGCCATGGCAACCATTGGATCCTTACTGGAAATCCCTCGCAGCATCATAAAACATGAATTCTTGGTGGAACAGCTTCTCACACCAGCATTCGAGGTACCAGAGTCAAAATTCGTGTATGAAATCGTTGGTCTCGATGATCCTTGGTACCATGATATTTACACCTACCTATGAATAGGGGTCCTCCCCGCTGACCTACCTTCAACCTTAAAATGAACCTTTGTCAAAAAAGCATCCTAATTCGTCATCCTAGGAGATACCTTGTATCGTAGGAGGCATTGACTTCCTCAACTGAGGTGCATAATGGCATATGTGGTTCGCACTTGAGTGGAATGACCCTGGCCAAGAAATTTTTGAGTATGGGGTATTATTGGCCTACAATGGAAAGAGAGGCACATGACTATATCAAAAGGTGCCTACAATGTCAACAGCATGGGGACCTCATCCATGTTCCAGCTCAAGAACTTCATCCCATCATCACACCATGGCCCTTTTCGCAGTGGGGACTCGATCTCATTGGAAAAATCACTCCCACCTCATCTAATGGCCACAAGTTCATCATAACCGCCACTGAATACTTTACCAAATGGGTGGAAGCCATACCCATGACATATATAACCAGGAAGTAGATATCAAAGTTAATCCTAAACTATCTCATTTGCCGCTACGGTGTTCCACAAGCCATTATCTCAAATAATGGGACACCATTCAAGAATCAAGATGTCCATGAATTATGTGAAAAAATCAAAATCCAACATCGCTTCTCCACCCCATACTATCCCCAAGGCAATGGCCAAGCAGAAGCCACAAATAAAACCATTTTAAAGATTCTAAAAAAAATAGTCAATGATGCAGGTCATGACTGGCATCTGCAGCTCAATCCTGCCCTTTGGGCCTATCTAACTAGCATCCGCACACCCACTGGTGCCACCCCATTCTCCCTAGTCTATGAATTAGAATCCATACTACTCACTGAGATCAAGCTCCCATCACTAAGAATATCACTGCAAAACCTCATCATGGATGAAGAATACTGAATATCAAGACTAAATGAGTTGGAGCTACTGGATGAGCAGTGTATATATGCTTTAAATCATTTCAAAGTCTATCAGAACAGACTCAAGAGGAGCTATAACAAGAAAATCAGAAGCAGGACTTTCCAAGTTGGAGAACTAGTACTAAAGGAGAATTAGAAGAACGTCCCAAATCCAAACAACAAAGAAAAATTTGAACTCAACTGGTTGGGACCATTTGTTATCACAGTGAGCTATAAGTCGAATATCAGTTATCAACACCGAAGGGAACCTCTACAAGAGCCATGAACAGCCCCATCTCAAAAGTTTTATGCCTAATCTTTCAAGGTATAGAACCAAAAATTAGAAAATGTCTAGAAAAATGGTCACCTCGGCGAAAACCGGAAAATAGGCATCTTGGTGACAACAAAAAATCAAAAAAGCAAAAAATCCAAAAAAAAATAGAAAAAGGATTCAAAAACAGTAAAGAGAAAAATCGTCCTTTGGTGAAAACCACTTTAGTGGCACTTTGGACAAGTACCTTGGTGAAAACCTGGCAAACAAGCACCTTGTGTAAATAAGCACTTTCCATCCACCAGGATCTTCACAACTTGTTCTGCATCATCCATCCATTACGCTTCCATCATCCATCATATTCCATATCTCCATCCATCACCCACTCGTTCGCCATCCACATCATAGCTTGGTCATGTGTTCATATCATGATCCCTCCTAGTACTACTCAGCCCATCCTCAAGGTCAGTTTGTCCTGCCTTTATCAGAGTAGTCTATTGCATCACGTTAGGGGCATGTTCTCATCAGATCGGATTAGTTTATATTCTTGAAGTCCTTAAATCGAAAAATCCAAAAATAATAGAAAATCCAAAAATCCAAAAACATCAGAAAATTGAAAAATCCAAAAACATTAGAAAATCAAAAAATCCAAAAACATCAAAAAATCACAAAATCCAAACACATTCAAAACATATCCAAATCCCAAAACAAGTCAAAAAAGTCAAAAATTCAAAAACAGAGTTATCTTTTCAAACTACGGGTCTCTAAGCCTTGAACATAGGCAAGGTTGATCTTTGATCATCCCTCGAGACAATTAGGTCAGTCCTTTAGGAGTCCATCATAATAAACTGACATTTCATCATGTATATCTTCATCTATAAATTGGTCAAGTCATCATTCGAACTACATGGTCTCTGCGTGTATAACGTAGGAAAGGCTAATCTGTTGATCAGCCCCCGAGGCCCCTAGGATATGTCTTTAGGTTAGTCTCTTGCTCTAAATCCCAGAAAACACAAAAACATTTGAAAACCCAAAAAATCAAAACATTTGAAAAATCTCAAAAATGCCAAAAATAGCCTCAAAACACTTGAAAAAATCCATCTGTCTCATCTCGCTTTCACCCACAATAACATCATTCCCAATAAATCAATCATCATCCCCAACCTTTGGTGAAACAGCCAGAAACAAGTCTAGCAGGTTAAAAGTGAAAAACTCAAAACGTCAGTCTCAAAGTCTAGGTTAGTACGTAAGAAAGTTGGTCAACTCTTTGTGTCAATAGCCTATCATCCAATTAGTCCCATATCAAATCATTTGATATCATCATGTCCTAGGATGCATCCTTCCTACAATGAACATCAACATCAGGCATCGTCATAGTTTAGTCTTGGCTAGGGGTATTGAAGAACATCAGCTTGTTTGTTTACTATATCATTGTCTTTTTGTTGGAATAGGTGCCTCAATTCTTATTGGCATGTAACTCCTAAAGGGAAAAGTCAATGTGACATTATTGATGTCTGGCCAACTAGCTGTTCTGAATCCTTGTTGAAATGCTCTGGTTGCTGTGACTGTGTTTCAAGTCTTGCCGAATGGACCTATCACTATGACATGGAGACTCGGTAAGATCTCTTGCCGACTGTTGTTTCTCCCACCGATGGTTATTCACTAGCAGTTATCAGGGAGACTTGGGCGAAAGGTTTATTGTCGGTATGTAGTCTTACCAATATGGAATGTCTAGCCAACCAAGGTTGCTATCAGGTGTCTAGCGGATACCGACAGGATTCATCAGTGTAACACTTTTGTTTCGGTATGAAGTCATAGCAATGGAGGAATGTCTCACTGATGGGGGTACACTTGGGGTCTTCACGGTGACACAAAGACTTTGGTATGAATTCTTAGCAACTGATGGAGAGTCTCGCCGATAGCAAATGTTCCTCGAGGTGACATGTTGTATTCACTATGATGTGTCGAAAAAAGCGATAATTCTTGCCAACTGAGATGCTTCGGTATAACATGAAGAGCTCGGTGTGATGTCTTGGCGAAAGACGATTGTCTCACCGAATGGAATACTCACATCAACATGACTTGAAGACTTTGGTATGAAGTCTTGGTGAACTATGGTAGTCTTGCCGATGGCAATATTGAGATCGATGTAACTTATGAGCATTGGTATGAGTCTTGTCGATGAGGAAACTCTTGCCAATAGGAATGCAATGGATGTCGGTGGTTTCGGTATGACTTGTGGCATTCGCTATATCATCTTGCCGACTATTGGAACTTACGCCGATATTGATATGAAGCCTTTGAGCATTAGGGAGACACTTCTTGTGTCTCACCAACATGCGAACTCAGTTGAATGTTTCTTTGACTGTTTGACTATCCTATGTGGTATCTCGTGGACCAATCAGAGGAAGCGAAATTCAAATGGTTGGCGGTTGGTTTTTTGTAACAGTTGCGACGGTGGAGCTGAATTGTATGCAAGAAAAAATCTACAATGGAATGGAAACTTTCTACGATGGGTAATGGCAGATAAGGATGGACAGAGGATAAAAATCAGAATGTGTTAAGATTTAAACAAATCATTCTGAGTTGAAAAAAATATATGAAAAATCTGTGAGAGCATTTCTATAACAAAGAAAGAACAGTGAATGAAGAAACTATAAATTAATACCAGAGAGTTATGTATTTGCATTGTATGTAATTTGTTGATTACTGAAATACAAAGAGATTCAACTTGGTGTGGTAGGTTTTTTCCCGAAAGGGTTTCCCACGTAAATCTGGTGTTCATTTGTCTTTGTGTATTTTTTTTGTTTCTGAAAATCTTTCATGTGTGTCTTAATTGGATTGTAATTTGGAAATTAAAAGTATTGTCTGCATTCTTCCCTATGGTTTTGATGTTAGGAAAGTTGCTTCCGTACCTCTGCTTTCCTTACACTTTTGATTTATCTTACTATGCTCATTCCAAGGACCTCTCAATGATGTCCCTAATGAAGGGATTTAGAGAGATAGGAATGGGGCAATGATCATTATCTTTTATCTGCTATGCTTGTTGGACGTTCTTGTAATATAACTTGGTGCATACCTGCTTTATTAGGTATGTATGGAGGGTGTTCTGGATATCTTGTTGACCACATAGGAATTCTTTCCTTCCTATGTTTTGGTCCAAGATGTGTGAAATACCTAAAGTGCATCCTAGTAAGGTTTTCGTATGTCAAGTATGAACAAGATACTCCTATCTGATTGTTAAGTCAAAGTCCATCACACTAGATACCACGTCATCTTGGTCCTAAATACCTTGATGCATCGTATTTAGGTGTGTTATCAAACATAAGGTAAGTGGCCCTTTTAAAGTCCCAATTCTTGATAAGAAAATCATCCATATCTCATCATCATCTTTAATAAAGTTGGCTTGTTGAATCCTCTTGTCATCATCTCATTTCTTCTTTTTCCACGCTAACATCATACCATGGCAATTTATCATCATCGCCAATGCATCCACCCTACATTCACAAATCATTAGCATATATAAATCTCATAATCATAGCATATCACATCATCCATATTATCCATCTCATTTGCATCATTATCACAACCATCCATACGTCCATCTTGAACCTCTTTATCACGAGATTGACCCTCAAATCGAATCTTTTCGCTCGATCTCTCGAGGGAGCAATGTACCAGTATAATTCTTTCCATTGGGGAATCCAAAAAAATAAAAATAAAAATTGAATTTTGATCGCGGAAAGTTTATTCTTTGAACCAAAGCAGAAAGTACATTGCTTCAAAGAGAGGCAAAATGTAGACACACAAAATTAGCATCATGCATTTAACCAATTCATATTCATCCATTCATCAAATAAATCAAGTTCATTAAATTTAATCTCTAAATTCCTCTGTTTAAATTAAATAAATTCATCTTTAATACTAACATCATCCCCTTTAGTTAAATAAATCAAAATATTTATTTAACTATGTCTAAATCATTTTCCATCTCCTTTTGATTTATTTTAATCCATAAATCTAAGTCAATAGGTCAAATCACTTAATCCTCACTTAAGTTAGCTAAGTCATGATTAATGTTAATCTTAATGCAAGTCCCATCCTCTAGCTTTTCCCACTTGCACAAATAAAGGATTTTAATTAATTTATTAAAATCTCCATTTTCCATCAACATGGCATAAAAATGGAATATTCCCTCAAGTTTGAATTCAAATTCAAGTTGACTTGTCCCTTCCAACATAGCATTAATTCTCCTCTTACATGTCCCCCACTTGGCATTTAAGACCCCTTCTTCTCCCTCCAACAAGCCAAATTTGAAATTTGAAAAGGCCACCTAATGTCATTTATTGGCACATTCACCAAAACTTGCACATCCTACATCCATTCACATGTTGACAAGTGGCATCTTGCCATTAGTTGATTCTTAGTCCCACATTGCTCCATTTTGGACATCTCTTCAACTTGATTTTCTATAAATAAGAGGCTTTATTCCTCATTTGATCATCCACAAATTGAGTAAACTTACTATACTCAAATACACAGCAATCTTCATCCAATCTTAGCTAGGTTATGCAGATTTTTATCTTGGAGCACATTGGAAGTCTTCATCAAGTGGATCACTTTTCATCATCAATCAACATTGCATCATTGGAGTTGGGAAAGGGCCAATTTTCACATCAAATTGGCATCAATTCCCCCATGGGATCAAGAGTTTGCATTACTTTCAATAGGATTTAATATATTTTCTTGTTCTTTCATTGTAATCTTCTTTTCATTCCTATTTTGAGTTTTGTTAATGGATTTCATGGGGAATCCTTGTTCGTACTTGCATATGATTTTCTAATGTGTTTGTTTATGGTGTTTTGCAGGTATTAGGATTGGGGTTCTATAGTCATCATAGCAAGATGTGTCTGAATGACAGGTGCATACGCAACATACCAGAGGTCGATCTCTCTTAGGTGCTCCTGGCGCAACTCTGGTAGATTGCTTAATCTCTCCAATACAGCGGGTTTGTTCTCATTCGACATCAGTGGTGGAATGACCTCTTGCATCCACAAATCGCACGGCATCAAGAAATCAAGGAAATTTCACTCAATTTGAAATTTACAACTTAGAAATCACAATAGCATCGATGCTTTCAATAGTGTCACTATATTTAAATTTCAAATTGTGATGCCCAAAATCATTTCAAATTGCAAATTGCAACATGTGTCGCTAAATACACCAGCGTCACATTTTAATCTTTGGAAAACCCTAAACCTAATTTCTAAATTGGCTAAAGCATTTTTAAATAAGCATGTGTCACAATTTAAAATCAGAAACCCTAATTTTAAATCATGAAAAGAATCGCTATAATTCATTTCAGCGTTGTCGATTGCAATTTGGGTGTTGCTATATAGCGATGCCACCAAATTTTAAACTTTAAAGTGCAATAAAATTTGCATCAAAAAGTCAAATTTCAAATCAAGTTTGGAGTTACATACCGGTGGTCTTGCACTTGGAAGTCATTGATGCTCTTGAACTCGGTCGGAAATGTGCTTGGGAAGCTCTCGTCATGCCATTTCATCAGAGGGTTAGAGCTCAAAATAGCAAGAATCGCTCAATGGTGAATGCACAAATGAATTGAAAGTGACCCTTCTTGGCTTATTTAAGCTAGAAAATTAGGGTTTTTTGCCCTAATTTCACCTTCAAGCTAGGGTTTATCATCATTTTCACCAATTTTGCCAATTTGGACCTTATTTTGCATTATTTTTTGCATTTTTGGCATAATTCTTACATCTCAGAGCCTTTTTGGACACTTGGAGTAGCTTTTAACCTGTATCAAGAAATCAACCCAAAATTTAAAATTCACTCGATTTCTTGAGGGGGCAAGAATCAGATTTATCCTTCCGCTGGGGCATATGAAAAAATTAGAAAATTTTTATTTTTTATTTAAGTAGCAGTTTTGATCTAAAGAGCATTATTCTTTGAACCAGCAGGTACCTCACTTCAAAGAGGGGCAAAATGTAGACACTAAAAAATGTCCTAAATGATATCATACACTCGAAACATATTTACTAACATCATTTCTTCTTTAACCCATCCTCTTTTCACTTCATTAATTAAATTAACCTAGGTAGCTAATTTAATTAATTGCACCATTTTCATCTATTAGCCTAATTAATTTAATCAAGTTAATTCATCCCCCTTCACGCTAACATTTCATCTCATTAAATTAAATATATCAAAGTATTTAGTTTAATTCCCTAAGTCATCTTATTTAATTAAATAACCCTAAGTTATTTAATTAAATATCATTCCATCTCTCCCCCATTCGTTAAATCATTTAATTTAATGAATATCACATCTTTAATTCCTCAAAATCCCCTAATTGCATGATTAAACCTTGTTTAATTAGCAATTAAACTAATTTTCCTCTAAAAGGGGAATATTCTCATGGTATATTCCTTATCCCCTTTTTGCACAATTAAGAATTTCTTTTAATTTGCAAAATTCCTTTTATCCTCACCCAAATGAATATTCCAAAGAATATTCTTATTCCTCCATCATTTGAAAAAGGGATATTTTCGCTTAGCTTCTAATGCAAGTTTTAACCTTTAACTTCTTGAACAAGTCACCTTTGACCTGTGTGAGCAGGTCAAAAGTGTGTTTGTTTGAAGCAAATGTGAGTCCTTGATTAAATCCCATCATGCATTCTCATATGTTGATGAGAATCCATGATCCATGCCTCTTCTTCCTTTCATCTTTGACCGTTGATTGATCTTTTCGATCTCAACCCTCAATTTCTCATTTGCTCTCCTATAAATAGATCACTATTTGGAGACAAATGGATCCATCTTTCAATTTCAAACTTATGTTGTTGAACTTACTTGCATCCACACTCATACTTTACTCACTTTTAGCTTATTTTAGTTTATTTTAGTTGCATAATAGCTTAAAGTATCCATTAATGGCTTTCATGCATCCATCTTAGTTTGTATATGAATTAGGGTTTCCATCTTTTAGCTTAGAATTAGCTTAGATTAGCTTAGCAATTGCATAAATAGTTCTATTTTAGCATAAAATCATGTTAACTTAGCTTGCATCATGTTTAATTTAGCATAAACTAGGTTTTTATCCATTTATCATAATGGTTTCATCGATTCTCTTCCATAGAATCGATTGAAACAAGCTCACTAATCACGGGATTGGGAAAGGGTTGTTGTTCCACATCAACATGACACCAATTCCAAAATAGGATAAGTTTCGAATGGGTTAGAGAAGGAATTTAACTATTTTCATAGTTTTTAACTTCCAGTTTGTATAAATGCTTAGTTTAACTTTCAATTTGAATGATCTTGTTTGGTAGATTGAGGTTTAGTGGATAAATTGTGCTTGGATCCATCATGAATTAAGCGTAATTGACCCACCCTAATGATCCTCGTCTCACACATTGTTTTGATATGAATATGGGAAATATGGAGGTTGGAAAACAAATTTATCTCTTATAGGAGAAATATGCTACAAACTTATCTATTATCTCTTGGAATGTCCTGATTCCTAGAGGTAGGTTTGAGAACCACTATATAGCTGGCCTCCCAAACTTCTTGGGAAGAGACACATCAAATATGAATCATTATATGCCACTTCCATGCATGCCACATAGAATTCCCTAATGTTCTCCTCTGGATTACCATGCCCCTTGTACTTGTCAAACTTAGGGATCTCAAAACCTGTAGGTAATGGTATCATTGAGATATTGTGATCAAATGGGTAGGGACATAAATCTTGCACTACATATAACTTCTTAGTTTTCCCCATTTGAATATCTTGGATTTTCTACATGAGTGTCTTGATTTGTGAAGATATGTCATCTATAGGATTATTCAATGGTGGAGCATATGTTGTGTATTATGGAATGGTGGATGAGTTGTGAGCTGGATTTTGATATAATGGTGTGGTGTTTTTATGTGTTATATGGTGTGTATTGTGGATTGGTGTGATGTTGGGGAATTAGAGGTGATGAAGGTAGTGGGGTGTTATATGCTCCATATGAATGTTGATTTACGACATTTTGTTGAGAACTAGCATATTTTTGTTGTTGTGTGTTGTATTACAAGCCTTGTTGTTGTTGTTGTTGAGCTTGCAAAGCTTGTTGGGCTTGTAGAGCTTGTTGAGCTTGTAAAGATTTTTGAGCTTGTAAATCTTGTTGTGCTTGTAAATTTTGTTGTGACTGTAAAGCTTGTTGATCTTGATGTGCTTGTTGAGCTTGTAAATCTTGTTGTTGAGCCTACAAGGCTTGTTGTTGTGCAATAGCTTGTTGTTGGGCTTTCCAAGCTTGTTTTCTTTGGGGTGATGGAATGGTGTATTGTGGAGGTGGAGCGATGTTTTGATTTGATGTGATGTATTGATTTTATGAAATATGTTGATTTTTCATAATGGTATGAGTGTGTTGTGATGGAGGGATGTTTTGATTTTGACCTTGAAAAGCTTGGTATTGATGTTGTGAAACTAAGTTTTGATTTTATGGCACATGATGTTGCATATTTTGATGTGAGATATTTTGATTTTGATGAGGGGAAACTTGACCTTGATGTTGGGATATTTGATGTTGTTGTGATATGATACCTTGCAAGATTTGATGTTGTGGAGGAATATTATGTTGAGAACCCATTTGATTTTGAGACCCGTGATGTTGAGATAGTTTTTGTGAACCTTGATTTGGTACCAATTGATGTAGGGATGTTGGTTGAAGATTCCCTTGATTTTGTGACAATTGATGTTGGGACATTGGTTAATATTGTGATGTGTTTTGAATACCTTGGTTTTGAGACCCTAGATTTTGTGATACTTGATGACCTTGTGGTTGTTGGGGTATTTTTTGAGAACCTTGAGGTGGTTGAATACCTTGAGGTTTTTGTGAACCTAAGGTTGTTGGACTTGAATTTGAGGACCTTGTGATGTTTGATAACCTTGAGGTTGTTGTGATATGAGTTGTGAACCTTGTGGTTGTTGAGATATGAGTTGTGAACCTTGTGATTGTTGTGATATGAGTTGTGAACCTTGTGTACTAGGAATAGCATGAAATTTGGGTGGAACATTGGTGTTTGTGTTTTGAATGCCCACATTTGTATAATTCCCTAAACTTTGGGAATTTCCATGTTTACTTGTAAGACAAGTTGAATCCACACTGGTGATTATAGGTTGACTTGGTAAATGTGATGAGGATGGTTTTGGTATGGATTGTGTGATTTTTTGAATAAAAGGTTCATTTTGAGAAGATTGGCCCATAGATGCAACATTTTTCAAAGGTTGTTCCCTAAGTGTATTCACATCAAAAGTAGAGGGAATTTTTGTTCCTTGTTGTGCAAGTGTGAGCATGTATTGAGTTGGGTTTAAGCTCAACATTGTGTTTATGATTTGATGGACCCTTGGGTCTTGTTGCATTTCAAGTAACTCTTCAGCAGTAAACTCATGGGGGTTGTTGGTAATGTCCTCTATTTGACCCCTTGTTTCTTGTGATGGTTGAGATGGTGGTGGATTGTTTGGGGGAGTAGAAAAACATCTAGGATTAAAATTGGGCATCCCAAAGATAGTTTTACTAACACTACTTGTGATGGGTATGTTTGAACCACTAGGGTTTTCTTCCATGTTTTTCTTGTGTTGTGATCTTATTGTAACCATAAAATGTGTATCAACCCTAGAAGTTGTTTGTTGTGAATGATATTGTTGGAATTCCTTGGTTGATTCATTTTTTTCCAACAAAGACCTTCTAATAGGTTTTGGACCAATGATGTATGATGTGGATGTGAGTGATGTGAAACTCTCAATTTTGGCAATAATCTAGACTCTAGTTTTGATGTTTTTTCATGATGATGTTTATGAACTTGCAAACCTTAGGAGTAGACTTGTGTCTCTAAGATAAGTTCATCCAAAATATGTGTACTAATCCAACTAAATTCCTAGAAATAGATTGTTTCCAAACATAGAGCTAAACTAGTTGATGTGATGAAAATTTAGTCTAAGGGATTTTTTTCCAAAAATTTTAAGTTGTTTGTGAAGTGGAACATTTGGATGGTTGATATTTGATATCAATTTTATGTTTTTTTTTTTATTGTGTTGATTGATCCTAATCAAAACCTAAGAGATACATTTGACAAGATCAAGGTGTTGAAAAACATGACTTTTGTTTTGATGATTGATGAGTGCTATAAGTGAGCCATAGTTGGTTTTGTTTCAATTTGAACTAGTGTCAGATAAATGTGATGTTTTAGAACAAGAATACAATCAGTTTTGTTTGAAAATTGCTTTTTGTTTGTCACATCAGGAAAATGCATTGGGTTGTTCATGCAAATGCATCAAACTGTTGTTATACAAAGGCGTTGGTATTGGGAATAAGCATCGATGTTTGAATAGAAGCGTTGGACTATCCAAACAAAGGCGTCACTATTTAAATTTTTGTTTTCCCTTGAAAATGCCCCGATATGTGAAAAAGCATTGTTTTGAAAAAAAGAGAAGTGTCAATTTGTGAAAAGGCATTGCACTGTCAAGAAAAGGTGTCGGTCTGCTCAGGGAATATTTAAAATGTCTAGTTTACCTAAGTTTGATTTTTCAAGTTGAAAACATAGAATACAACATGTAAACTGACTCAATAGGGTAATCAAGTGATTGTGTGTGTTCTTCTTCCACAAGAACTCAATAAATGGTGTTACTTGGTCTCAACATGAAAACACGTCAAATTGCACAACCTATTTAGTGGGTAGATCAAGTTTATTTTCTCAAAGTAGGTTTGTAAAATAAAATAATTCCCATAGAGTGTGTAACTAGAGTATGCATGCATGCACAATACACCTCTTACCTTGGAAGGAAAATTTCCTTACAAGGGATTGTGCCACCTCAACTATGTTTAGTACATGGAATATAACTTCATGGAACGATGATATTCCATTGCACCACTTTGAGAAAACGTTTGGAATTCTTAGGCCTCTAAAATATAGGTTTCTAGTGGGTGGAACTAGTTGAACACATCGACCTCTTGATAGATCCATCGGGAAAACCATGCATAACCAGAGCACTACATGCACATTTTGACCTAAAGCTTTTGCTCTCCACCAATTTATATAGCACACCCTAAAATACCACTTAAGGTCACCTTGAGTTCTGCATTGTGGGATGTGTCTCAAGGAAGGCCTCCTACTTAAAAGAAAAAAGGAGATGTTATTTCTCTTCACCTAAGATCACACGAGGCACGAGGGGAGAGGATATGTAGCAAAACCTTAAGGTAACAATGAACATATACAAGTCCAAGATGTTTCTCTTCACCCAAGATTGCACTAGGTGTGAGAGGAGAGGATACACATCCAACTTTCCAAGCATGTTGAAAAAAAAAACAATTCTTTTTAAGTTGCAACAAAAATAAATGTGATTGATTTAAAGCATGTATATTCATTTTTCAAGTTGTGGTTCATTTTATAACCCAAACAAAGGTGTGTTCATTTTAAGCCAAATACAAGGTGTGTTCATTGATTAACCAAATCAAAATGTGAGATAGTTGTTCATTTTATCAACCCAAAATGAAATGTGAGATCTAAGCTAAAGCATGAAATTAAAATCTCTTAGGTCATCCTTCACATAAGTGTTTAAAAATACTTTGGAACTTTGACAGCTTGACTCATGATGAGTGTTGATGAACACTTTACTCCATGCTCTAATGCTTAACTTGATTCTACAAAAAATGTTAGTCTAACCATAATGCAACAAACAAGAACCAATTAGGGTTAGAAATCAAATCAAATTGAAAATTTGGAGCAAACCCTAAAGTTTACCTCTCTATTTTACCTGCATAAGCATCAGACTATCAAGGTAGATCCCTCAAATTGTCATGCAAAAGTGTTTCTCTACATCAGTGCAAATGTGTCACCATTTATAGAAGCATTGGTCTAGTAAGTTGCAGATGCACAAACCTTCACAAATGCGTCGCTCTAAAACCTACAAGCAAAAAACCAAGAAAATTAATAGATGCATCAACCTTTAATGATGCGTTAACCTTTGAAAATCATATGCACTGCCATTTGCAAAAGCATCTCTATGGTAAACTACAAAAGTGTCATCCTACTTCCTGATATCCAAAATCTGAGAAATCTCAAAGAAATTTTGTTAGAGAGGACACATTGTCCCATCGAGCATGCCAAAAATGTGTTCATGAAATATAGAATGATCAAATCAAGGTAGAAATGGTGTTAGTAAATAAAATCAAATGTGTGATACTAATGAGGATAATTTTAAGTGTCTACACCCTCATCCCCTATCAATCATCCTAAGTCCATCCTCCCTTTTCCACCTTTGGTCTTGACAAGGCTAAGGATCTTCATAATCATTATGATATCCTATCTACTTCACCTTATCCTTCATCTTATCCAAATGCATCTACCCTTCCCTCCTTTGATCTTGATAAGGCTAGAGGAAAAATATCCATGCATTTCCACTCTATCCCACCTACCACATCTTATCCACATCCTCCAATATTTTCATCCCATATCTCTCATCCAATCTCCTTCCATCCTATCCAAATGCATCCTCCCTTCCTTTTATCTTGATCAAAACTAGGGGGGAAATATTTATGCATTCTTTGGACAATGAAATCCTTACTATCTCTACCATTCATATCCTTAATACACTATCCTTCAATTTCATGCATCCCTTATTATCTTCAATCCATAATTGCACTACCTCTAGTATGAAGAATCTTTTTCCTTAATAACATAGTCCTTGGATTTCCCTCCTCCTATCTTATATCTAATATTCGAGTCTTATCTCCCATCCATGCAATCCCCCTATCTCCTATCCATGCAATCCCCCTATCCTTATATATTTTCCAAAGGCTTGGTTCTCCCTTGCCATTGGTTCCCATCCATTACTCCATCCAATCCATTTATCATCTATCCTTCCAATCCAACAATCCTCAATCAATCCATCCAATTCAATCAGTATTAATCTATACAATATATATCATTATCCAAAAGCAACCCATCATTTTCATCCAAATTAGTTGAAATCTATTGATCCACTAGCATATTATCATCATAGGGATGTATCCTTCCCAATCCAAGTATTTGTATTATAGTTAACAACACAATCCTTGGGGTATGCATTATTCTTATCATTAAATTTCCTAACCTCATCATCATAAAGTAATCGATAAATCAATTTTATCTTGACTAGGGGCATCATCCTAGTTTAGTTTTGGTTTCTTGTGCATGCTTTCTTATTGCTTGTGTTTTTTTATCAATGTTTGCATCTATCATGGTCTTTGCATTATAATTCCATATGGGCATCATGGTCTTCTATATCATGGTGTTATAAGGCATATGTTTGCACTTGACCTTTTGATCATGTACTTGGAATATTGTCACTCTAGTTCCTTATACCAAGACTACATAAAATCAAGTACAATATCAAATGTAGGTTGATTATACCATTGTAGCATGATGATCATTCATCCCCCCTCTCCATCCATATCTTTATCATCCTTATATTCTCCCATCTATCCTTATCTAGTTCCTCCTTTCATCCTTCATCCTGTAAGTCTCATATTACAACCTATATTTTTTCATGTTCCCAATCCATGATGACCTTTCAGTTTATGATAAAAACTCATTTAAGCCATGTGGTAGCTAATTGCCCTAAAAATTATAGCATTAAAATTGCACTTGACCCAGAGCTCATCTTCTAAATCTAGATGGTATAAATTTTTTATCATTTTCCAACAATGTGCATGCCCAATCTTGTGGCTCCTAAATGAGTTTTGATGGAAATTTCAATTTGTCGTCATTTTTAGCAGGTATATAAGGTCCCATAAAAAAATTGGAATTTCTTTGTTCTAGCAACAATCCACATTCTCATTTGTCTTCACCAATCTCTAGCTTTGATTTCATGGTAAATTATTAAAAAAAAAAAAAATTAAAAAAAAAATCAAGGTTCAAACTAGATTTTTGTTAAACTGCTTGTCAAAAGACCCAATTTACAAAAGTAGAAAATTTTGTGTTATATGCAAAATCTGAAACATGGCAAGGACAAAAATTAAATATAAATCCTCTTTGCAAAATTTTGTGGCCTTCAGACATTGTTTGCACCTGTGCCATTGATTTCGTCATTTCACTAATGGATAAATTGACTTACTAGTTCTAAGATTTTTTTATTTTGAAATATTTAAAACATTGTTAATTTTTTTAAATACTTGAGGGGCTGAAATTAATGGTTTCAAATGTTTAATATCTCCTTTGAGTGCAGAAATGAGCAATATTGTTCAGAAATTAAAATTTATAAAGGTTTATTCATGTGAAAAATGAGTTGTTTAAGTGAACCTCTCCCATTTGTTCGAAGTGGCATTCACCTAGAATTGTTCCACGTGTCTATAGAGCACACCATCGCATTTTTTAAGTCCTCGTGGCTCATTCCTATGTGATGAACTCTCATTGGTTAGGGTCTCATGGCATAGAATTGGACCCTAAGTCTTCCTTCATGTGTCTTTAAAAGGTTTTAATTCTTGTTGCTTTCAAACAATGGAATGGGCATTTTCTCTTGCAGTTTTATAATTGTACTATTATTTGTAATTGCATTTCTTCAATACAAAAAAACAATGGAATAGGTACTCAAAGTAAGATATATACACGTAGTGATAAAATGCTACATCACAGCTTTGAGTTGGGAGAGAGAGGGCGAAGATGCAATGGATTTTTTCTCAGACAGAAATGTTATTGTTCAGTTTGTGCTGATTGGGTAGATGTGGTGATGCCAAGGGAAGAGAATTGTTCTCATCCACTTTCTAAAGTTTAACTCTGGCCTCTTTTACCATGAAATGATTGGGCACTAACTTCAACCGTTCAACCATGTGGAAGTTAAGTGCTAGATCGTTATTTCGAAGGATGAAGACATGATCAAACCTACGATGAATTTAAATATTGTCATGGGATTACCATCGGTGTTTTATTTGCTAAGTTGGAAAACTAGGCTACACGTCAAGGGGGTGTGAATATAGCCTGTACAAGACAAACTTTAATCAATTAGTTGCTTCAACAAAGAGCCAATGCTATTTTCTAGAGCTCTTTCTCTTTAAACTTGCAATAATCTATAAGTTAGCACTACAATGAGTTTTTTGTTCTTGGAGAGAGGTCACTAATGGTTTTTGGGCATTTTCATCTCCATTTTTTATTGTTCCTTCATTCTTAAACTTGTAATAATTCTCTCCCATCGTTTAAAACGAATTCATTCATGTGCAGAGGTGTTGGAGGCGATTTTGGAGCCCAATTGCAAGCTAATAGACATTGATTCTGCCTCCTAAAACTTGCTTGGACTTTCTCTCACGCCTTGGAAACTATTTTAATGTTGTTCTGAACATTTTTTAGTGCATGCAAGCTCCAAATTAACTCAAATATGAAAAAAGCAACGTGCAAGTTCTAATAAGTTCTCGACAACCATTTCACTCACCTCTGCCACCATTTAGACATTATTTATTATGTTTTTAATTTCCCATGAATGTGAGTAATGATTTACAACTCTTACATAGGTCTTTGATTTTGATTTGGGGTGATTTGTGGTATTTTTCTAGACTTGTTCAGTGTTTAGAATCAGATTTAGTTGTTAAAGCATCATGGAAGAGATTGAAATGGTCTAAAGAGAGTTTTTTTTGCCAAGCAAGAGGTTGAAGATAATAAATGTACAATGAAAGCAATCAAAAATTTGATGGAAAGTGTTTAGTTTGTAGAAGAAAAGTGATAGAAAGGGTGGCTATAGGACATTTGTTTGAAAATACAAAGAAGTATCTGGGGAAGTTTTAAAAGTCACAATGCTTGTGTTACCAATTTTTCGCTACAGCTCAATTGGTGGAGCTGAGTAAATATTGTTATATTTGAAAGTGAAAATACAGTTATTTCTGCATATGCTTAAGTGTTGTTGGCACCTTATTTATGATTTATCAAGTGACAAATATGCAAGTGTTTTGAGATAGCTGAGTTCAGAAGTATTGCTCCAGTAATTTACAAATCAAATGAAGTACAGAACTGAATATACAAATGATAAAGCATAACAGAATGCTTTCATTTATTTCATGAAATGATTCACATTACATATGTTCATTTGATTGCAAGAATACAAATTATGGTACAACTTTGCATTTTAATGCTTTTCTTTCAAAATGGAAATGAAAGAACGAAATTAAATATCCACACAAGCCGTGGTTTTAGCTAATTCCATTCATTGTGGAAAGTAAATTCTACAGCTGAAGGTAAAAAGAAATGAGAAAGCAAATAGCAGAAGACATCCATCATTGCCTGATTCTTCATCTTTAGTTGAGACGCTGATGCTTGCTTCATCCTGCTTCCGCTCCTATGTGTGCCTGCAAGAGATTGAGAGGGGTGTCAATTAAGAGCTCCGAATATGAGTTATACTACAAGCTCTACCAACAAAAATACAATTCACTATTTGAAATGCATGGAATCAACTCGAGGAAGGAACAGAAACATGAACTAAAAAGAAAGAACATCATCATTACATATTGTTTTTTATGCTAACATCATTTGTTTCCTATGCAGGTATAGGAAAATTCATGTAGCTGATCATTTCATGAGGACCAAGCATGTGGGGAAAAGCGGGCTCCCACAAGGGTAGAGCTCAACATGCTGCCCCTTATACATTACAAGAGGGCTGAGAAGGAAAATACAATCATCATGCTCTTCTGAGCCACACAACTAAAGGAGTAATCAAATTTATCATGCATTCATAATAATCAGATCAAAGCATTAGATGAAAATTACAAATGGACAATAAACTTGATGAACTTGTTTCAGCTGAAAACGATCATGTTTATTCTAGAAAGATTTGATATCGCTGCCATAATATTGTTTTGTTGCTTTAAGTTTGTTCACAGTACATGCTGTCTCATATTTTTCTGTTTTGGAGCAGTGGTGTTCTATCTCATAAACAATGATAGTGAATAGGCATACATAATGCCTCATCAATGGAACATTAATAACCAACAGAAATATCTAGAGGAGCTTTAAAGCATCATTATCAAATGCACCAAGGATCAAAACTCATTCCAACTATAGTTGCTCGAAGGAAAGTAAGGAATGTATGGAAGTTCAGAAAGTTCAGAAGGAGAGTGCTTCCATCAGGAAATTTAAAGTGCTAAGTGACTGCTGATTAACCACCGAAACATCATTGAAATGAGTAAGCATAGGACCCAAATCTATAACTCATAATGAGTGGTAGCAGGTATCAAGCATCATAAAAGAATTGGTGTAATTTCATTCAGCTTGAAAACAACAAAGAATTTTGAAGAAGCAGGGAAACATCATTCAACTGTGATAGTTTCATATTATTTTGCTGTTGTTTGAAAGAACAAAAGGTGTGGCTAATAGATGTGATCAAGAGAATGTAAACCATTGAGTTATAATGCTTGAAGTGCATGGAACAACCAATTATTAATGGGAACATAAAAATGCATGAAGAGTGCCAAAGATGGGACATGGGCACTGTCAAAGCAAGCTTTTGAATACAGAATGCAATTCTGGGTGTGTTTCTAAACAGTGTAAAGGTTTGCATTTTGAGGTGTCCAAGTAAGTAAAGCAGAGACAATGCTTGATAAGTAACTATAGGTTCTGAATCATTTATTAAGCTCTATTGTGTTGTTCCATCAAACAAACAATGAAAGGTTTTTAAGTGTTATTTTCTGAGTAAAGAGGATATGCTTTTGAAAATAAGTAAAGAAGTGTAACAGCATTATGGAGTACAGAAATGAAGAGTTCTCCTTTTAAAAGAATAGAACCCCTTATGGGATTTAAGCTTTAAACACAGATTTCTTTCAAAATACAGAGTGCTATGTTGGGATTTAAGGAATGCAAAGATTTCTCAAGTTTCAGTAAACCCACATGGGGCTTTCAATAGAAAGTACAAAATAAGTTATTTCTTTCAGAGTCAAAGCATATTCATTATGTGTTTTCAACAGGTTCAACGGAAAATGTAGTAACAAGTGAGTCTATTATAGAAAACAAGATAAAGGTTTTCTTTCATTTTTAGAGATACCCACTTTGGGGTTTTTCATAAAATGTAAAATTTCTTCATTTTTTACAAGTGCCCATATGGGGTTTCGTGTTACAAGCATGAGAACACTTGAATATACATAAATGGGCTCAAAGGCTCCCTGAAATAATGGAGAAACAGACATGATAGGCATGGCCATTAAGCTCTATGAGTTCATGAACAACAATACGGAAAAATACAAGGAATGAAGTGCAGATTACAAGCACTCCTTTGTGCTTTCATGGTGCGGCCTATGTGATGGCCTACAAATTTGTAAATAGAAATCCTCTTTTGGAAAAATAAAAGCTTTCATAAGCTTTCTTTTGAGTGGGAGGCAAACACATAAATCAACTTACCATTTTATGCCTGAGAGAGGAACAAGCATGTCGCAGCCTCATAGAGCTTCCAAAGCAAGCTTGAGCTCCCATAATGGTGTTCCAAGGAAGATACAAACAAAGCAACAGAAATGAAAAGAAGATACATCAGACAATCATCCCATAGTCGTGGCCTATGAGGCCATTTCCTTATCAAAAACCCAAGGAATAAAGAGAGAATAGCCAACAGTGCTTACCATGAGTTATGGAGGCCGAATATGATCAGATTTGAAGAGAAAGAAAGGTCAGTTGGAGGATCGAATGGAGGTTTCTAGCTAAAACCCTAAGCTCTCATGGTGGCAACGCTCTTCATAGCAAAAGGAAAGCTTTTCAAGTCCAAATGATACAAAAAAATGGGAGGAGTGGTAGTTTTGTATTAGGGTTTCTCAAAGACCTAAGTCGGCCAAGGGATTTTTCCCTTAAGTTTTTAAAAAAAATCAATGCCAAGTTAATATTATGGGGGCCGATTCCTTTATGCCATGATTTAGTGGTGGACGATGCCTTAGGCTTATTTTTTCTGAAAATATCAAAGCCTAATCAAACATATGGTGGTGAATTGTGTAGGTTCTTTTTCTGCTTTAATGCCTAAGGTATTTTATTTTGAACACATGCCTTAGTGATTATTTTTCCTTGGCTTTTATTTTTCTTTATGATTTTATAGAAATCAATCGTAAATGATTGTGCCTTGGCTTTGTTTTTAATTGATTTTAAAGAAATCAATTAGGATATTGATGGAGATTTCCTTATATTTTATGATTTTTTTTAGAAAATCAAGTATTGTAATTGGAGAAATAACGTTGTGTTTTTTTTTTTGCAAAAGATTTTCAAAATATTTAGTTGCAAAAAATTAATCAAATTGAGGAGATTTAGAATCTACAAGGTAAAGCAGGAATAAAACAAGTTGTTTTATCTCTTTGCTATTTTTAGCAGATTTGTGAGATATTTCCTTGGTCGGATTTGAGATTCCTGTTTAAGAGATAAGGTGTTTTTTTTCGATTTAAAAGCATGTTTGGCCTATTTTGAGAGGCTTTTCAATATGTATTTGCAAAAAGTGTGTTTTTTCCACTTTTGTGCAGACTTTTGGGGCAGTTTTTGATACCTTTCCTTGAGCTTTTTTCTTGAGCTCGGATTAGGGTTTTGGAGATATATCTTGTGAAAAAACTTAGTGTTTTTCTAGTTCAGATTCTAGTTTCTTTCTCTTACACATTTTTGAGTTTGTAAAATTCTTTGTACTCAGATTTTGAGAGTTTTTCACTCCATTCAATAAAACAGCAAAGTTTTCCTTTCTCAGTTCTTGTTTATGATTTGTAATAGTAAGTTGATGTGTCTTGTGATTCGAATCTATTGAATCCTTTTCTTGTCTTACTATTGTTAGGTGAGTTGCAGGAGTTGCATGCTAATTCAGGTTGTGCCTTGTGTTTATTTCAAACCTTTGCACAAATCACTTTTGGATTATATGTGTTGTGAGATTGTGAGAATCAAGTTTTAAAGAGGTGGTGAGAGTGAGTTATTATCAAAATCTTCTTGAAGTTGGTCAATAATTTTAGGTGATAGAATTTCAGTCTTAAGTTTTAAATCCAATTCATCCTTCTAACTTTTTACCTAAAAATCACTTAGAATAGGATCCATCATTCGGAGAACTAGCTCACTATGGAGATTCTCTTTTCGCATAGATCACCCACATCTGAAAAGAGTTTCCATGTTTCAACAGATAGTCTAATTTTTGCAAATCTTACAAAGGGTGCATATATGATTGATAACAGCTTGATTAAGTGTTTTTTTTTTTTTTTAGTAAGATGGGTTTTATTCGAGGTAAGATTTTTCACTTAGAAAGTGAAAATGTAAGCAATAAATCATTTTTTTTTGGCAAAAAGAAAATTTCAATTACAAAAGAGGGGCAATGTGAAGATAAAGATGCCAAGATATATTCTAGATACCATTTTTAGTTACAAATCAAAGGGGTTATATTGTGCCAAGTATCAAGTGGCTAATGAACCTGAGTTTTTCTCCATTCTTTCTTTGCCATTTGTAAGGGTTCTAAGAGCTAGAATTGGAAGAGCTATATAGAGGAAAGGTCAAGTTAAGCTTTTGATGCGTAGTTGCATATGTGTGTATATAAATATTTTATAATAAACATTGTAATGTTCTAGTTTAATTTCAATTATCTTTGGCCTACAATGTAAATAATTTATTTGAACAAATAAATCAAGGGTTGTGGAATTATTCATTGCTCATTTGCAATAATGAACTATTTTCTATGTTAGTATCCATTTAAGGAGTGATGTAGTTTATTTCATGTAAAATAGATAAGAGTGTTTGAATTACAAATGGATTTTTAAGTAGAATTGTCTGATTCAATCATTATTAGGTCATGTTATTGTAAGGCAATAACATTTGTTTGGAATGACTATCAATATATATTAAATATTATGATAGATGTATTCAGATGGAATTGTCACTCTATAGCTCCTAACAAGAATCAATCTAATCCTATGTTCCTTCTCCCATTCTCAGGAATAACTTTTAAATTAAAACCAAAAGCCATTTTGTAATTTATTCATTATTATTTTCATGCTTCATACTAAGGATTTAAGGATAATAGTGAATGTGTTGTTCATGCTTGCAAATATGTGAATCCCTATTCATTTATGGGAAGCTTATTGTCTACTAGGCACTATAATGCAACTTTGTGTGATATCCATGTTTAGTGTCAATTACGAGAACCCACCTAGGTTAGCAAAGCCTAAAGTACAAAGAGAATTTATCTTTAGAATGAGTTCTTTATTCATGTCCAACTACCTGAAGTCCTTAAGCATAAGAATTAGGCATTCTTTAGAGGGTTTCAAGGAATCAATTGGAGGAACCAACATATTGGTGATGCTACTGGGGAAATTCAAAGGCCCACATCTATTTGGGAGAGTCAAATAATTTGAATACCTTCATACCTATAGGAAGAATTTTTTGCAGCATATTTGAAGAATTTATAAAGTTACTCTATTGGTGGAGTGAATCTAGAAATAATTTGATCACTGAGAAGCTTCTAGCTACTTGAATATCTTGTCCTATGTAGAGAGGTGACGAATCTGTTATTGAACCTGATGAAATAATGAATAATTTTTTTGTTTGTGCAAATTATTTGTATAGACTTACAAGATTTCCAATTAGAGAAAGAAGATTTGGAAAGGTCTATAATAGTTTTTCAGGTATTTATTTTTCCTTGTTCTATCTTATTAAGTAAAGAATTTTTGAATGTCATTGGTGAAAGTGCTTTAAGAAGAAGTGTGTTCCCTATTGCAATAAATGCTTATATTTGAAGGAAAGGAATTAGGTTGGATAGTCTAGTTCTATGTATTTGATCTTAATGTGTGTGTATTAGTAAGGTATGTAGGGATTTTTTTTCAAATACACATGTCATAAAATTTTATGTGGTCTTTAGAGACCTACTAAATCTCGTCTAACTAGCAAAGTATATGATCATTCTATGTATTGGTCCAGTAATAAGAAATTATCAAACATTGACTAGATAAGGGGTTGTATTGGAGATGCTTGAGAGCTTGATAAGATGAAAGCAAGTTGTGAGAGAATTATTGTAAGGGAAATAAGTTGTCACTGAAAACATATTTTTATATGAATTGTTACTCTGTATTTTATTTGTATGTTCAAATATCATAATGCATAATTCATATCAACCCGAAGCATGTATCTAGAGAAGGTTATTCTCTATTGAAAGGTACAAGCCACTTGATTTTAGTGGTATTCAAGGTTTTTCGAACCTTGTCCTTAATGAAGTTAGGAAAAATTTACCAAAGTTTAGTGGACAAGGTTCAGAATTAGCAAACAAGAATCTACAAGCATTTGGTGATCTGATTGGAGATTATGAGATTGATGTTGAGGATGTTGTTATGAACTCATCTATTCAATCCCTTAAAGGTGATACTAGAGATTGGTTTTCAGATTTTTCCATGTGTTGTATTTCTTCATGGAATGAGTTCAAGGTTGCATTCATTGATCAATTTGGTGAAAGAATTGGTGTATGTTCATTAATGAACAAACTTATTGATATCTAGAAGGATGATGAAGAGTTCCAATTTTTAATTTGAGGTTTACAAATACAATGAGAGATATTCTGAAGAATATTAAGCTAAATGATATAATGTGTTTGGCTATTTACCTCAATTCATTTAATGAATAAATGAGTTTCATGTTGAGGGATAAAGAGCCTGTAACACTTCATTAAGCGTATGCAATTTCTAGGTACATTGAAAATAATCTAAAATATTTAATGCCAAAAGGATATATGTTTGCAAGTATTGGTTATCCTAGCATACCTCATGCAAATGAATATTAAATCAAAAAATAAAAATGATTTTTGAAATAAATGCAACTTTGTTGTTACAGTTGATATATCATCACATCATCCAAATCATAGTGAACTCCAAATAAAATGTGAGCAGAATGTGAGTAATGTTGATACTATGTTGCTTATTTAGGCATTATTTGACATTAAAAAATATATGAGGAGGAATCACCATAGGACTTATGTGCAAGGGTTTTGGATTCCTTTTTGGAAATCCACAAGAAATTTAGACCTAAGGAGTCAGTATTTGTTGATTTATTTTGTAAATTTATGAATCAAGTTTGAGCACTATGCCTAAAGATTTGAAATCTCACACTATTGCTTAGATATATCATTGGATTAAGATTGTTGAGAAAATTAGATGTGATTATGCAAAGACTAGTATATCATTAATTGTTGATAATAGTAATCACATTTCCTTGTGTGAGGAAAGTAATGACTCAGTGCACATGGATGGAGAGTAAATCAGAAAACAAAGATATATTTTGTAGTAGTGAAGACCAAGTTTATGATTATCCCATGGATGAAAGGTGTACAAATGAGGACTACACTCATGATGATTCAAGTGCAATATATGATGAAGTAAAAGAGGTACATGAAATTATGCCTTATCATAGCTCAATTAATCAAAAATAAATGAATTTTTAGACATACAATACAATGGATTATCTTATGAGATTAATGATTATGATGATTATGGATGATGAAAATATGAATTACAAATAGTAACAATACAAGGAAAGTAAAAAATTTACACTTCAACAATCACTCAAAAAAGTTCAAGATCTTGGCTCAAAATTCAAATTTAGATAACAAGCAAATTCATCATAGAAAAAGATTTGATTTCTCCATTGTTGGCTTCTCTTCAAAGTAACAAAATACGAAAGAAAAATAATGATAATGATAAATACTCAAATATGAATGACACCAATGTTTGACAATGATAATGATAAATGTTTGATAGTGCTTGATAAATGTTTGATAATGAAAGTGTTAAGATTTAATTATGAGAGTGCTAGAGATATTTTTATAATAAAAGTGCTACAGGGTATGAATAAATGAAAGCTTTCAATTTATATTCTTCACTTGATATTTGATCAATGGTGGATATTAATTAGAAGAATCAATGGATAGGAAAATTCAAGATAGGGTAGGACATATAATTTTTATTTTGATGAAGGAGGGAAAATTAGAAGAATTAAATAAATATTTTTTTTAATTCAAAATGATAGTTGGAGTAATTTATTTATTTATTTTAGAAGAAAATATTTAAATTAAATAAATTATTTTAATTTCTTTAAAAGAGAAGTGTAAGCTAATTAAATATTTTTTTGAAAATATTTAGTTATAGAGGGCCAAAAATAAATAAAATTTTAATTTTAATTAATGTTGGAGGGAAAATGATAAATTAATTTAATTAAAGATAATGAAAAATATTAAGATAATTAAATAATTAAAAATTATTTAATTATTTGGATTAAAAGAAGGAAATATTAGCTTAATTAAATAATTAAATAATTATTTAATTAATATAGATAAAAGAAATGATAATGATAAGATGAAAATGCATTAGTCATTTTTAGGTGGCTACATTAATGATGAGAATATCACAAACACAAGCATGTGAATCAATGATAAAAGTATGGAAAAGAATAGTTTGTGCATTTAATTTGAAGAACTTGAGCATGGTTTTAACAATGATAAAAAGGTTTACAATGTTGATTATGATATCGATGGGTATTGTTTCTTCTTCGGTGCCTGTGATTGTTCTAGTGAAGTAGAAATGGAGGCCTTTGTTTCATATGAAGAAGATATTAATGTGTATGTTATTGAAAACAGGTGTTTACTCTTCAATGAACAAGCTACATACTTAGATGAACATATGGATTATGGGTCAACATTGTTAGTTCTTGATAACATGAAAGAATTTGAAAGTTTCTCTGACCATGCTAATCCAAGATACACTAATGTTGAAAGGAATCCATACCTTTGTGTTAAGAAATAACACGATAGAATTGATGGTGAGTTTATTTATCATATTGATCATGATGACAATGAGTAAGTTAATTTCTTTGTTGATATGGATTATCATCATATTGTAGAAATGGACATATTTTTTTAAAATGAGGAATGCACTGATACAAAGGCTAATGGATACACATGCTCACTTATTGGTGAACAAGAACTATACTATGATGAATCCTTTGAATATGGATCAAATTCATTTCTATCAATTGACAATGTACATGAAATTGTGAAATCATATGAATGTCTTTCTACTGATTATGCCAAATCTGAAAGTATTGATGTTAAAAAAGATTTAAGTATCCATATTGGAAAATGTGAAGTTGTTGGTGTGAATAAATGTCTTGTACATATAGTTATTTCACTTACTAGGGACTTAGGGGACATATTCACATATTAACTTTACATAGGTCCTAAGATTCTTTCTAGAAGGTGTTAGTTG
Organism: Sequoia sempervirens; assembly: GCA_007258455.2. NCBI lineage: Eukaryota > Viridiplantae > Streptophyta > Pinopsida > Cupressales > Cupressaceae > Sequoia > Sequoia sempervirens. The sequence continues at coordinate 151,480,698 of VDFB02271358.1, read as the reverse complement.
TCATTAGTTGTTATCTTATCTTTTGACTTGTAACACATGTGACCTACGTAGTTGTGATAAGTTGTCTCATGTCATAAGATTAAGACACTTGTCCTTAAAATGCCTTGCCAAATTTGACCAAAAACCTCTGGTTTTCTGTCTTAGGTATTTTGACAAACACTTTGCTTGCAACCTTGTAACTGCTGGTAATTGATTTTAGTTTGTTTGGTTTTGACTTTGCTTCATGCAAATGAAGTTTTTATGTTTGAAAATGATTGCTAAAATGTCTAAATAATTAACTGAGATGAAATGCAATTCTTTTTGTATTTTCCAAGTGCAAATATATAACCTACACATGTGAATTATGCATCTACAATAATTAGAAAATTTGTCAAGCACTTTGTATGCAAACTTATATAAGCTAATATGAATGCAAGTAACTTGGTATTTGAGTAAACAATTGGCAAACCAACTCAATCCACCTCCACTTATTATTATGAGAGAGATACAATGAAGTGCATATGATGCCAATCTCCTTATATCAACCTACTATCAAGAATGAGTTTTTACAATGCAATATGCTACTCCTAGGACAGTGACTGTAATTATGCAAGGATTGAGATATTATTATTTATAATGTCAATGATTACAATATGATCTTTTGTATAAGGAAGTGATGAAGACTCTCAAAAAAAGCAAAATATACACAAGGAGTGAACCTGGAAATTTATGGCAGTAATGGGAAAAATGTTTGATCCTCCTCAAGTGATGCTTGTAAGCCTTCCAAAAGGCAGCACCTTGCTTCCTTGAACCCCATGAACCTTCTAAATATTTTTATGAATTTTTCCTAGCTGCTAAGATAAAATCGCACCTCCAAGGAGTGTGCCCAGCCAAGGATAAAAGCCATGATTTCACCAGCACAAGTATGAATGGAAATTGAACTAGCTTAGATGAAGTCGTCTTCCACTACAAAATTGTCCTTTGCCAAGGGACTGAAATATCTCCTCAATCTACAATAAACTTCTCCAATCAAATTCCTTCAATGATGCAAATTTGGCCCAAGGCCACAAAATTTGGCACAAGTGGAAAGACTGAATTATCTTCCCCAATCTCCCAACTAGGATTGATGTTTCACGATCGAAACTGGCACCGTAGAGTATTCAAACCCTTAGGAAAGATGTCAAGCATTCAAGCTCTCCAAATCTGGTATGTGATTATGCAACTCAAGATATTCCCAAATGTCCTCCAAAAGCTCCTTTTAAAGAAATTGCAATCACCTCCAAGAAGCTTCTAGAATAAAATATTATTTTATTCTCTTAAGTGACTTTTTGATATTATTTTATTTTTAGTCACTTATTATTAAATTAATTAAATATAAAGTCATCTTATGATATTACATTTTTGAGATAACTTTACAAATAATTAATTTAATATTTTAAATTAAAATAATCAATTAGTCATCCTTATGAAATAACAATATTTAGACAACTTAATTAATTAAATTAATCTGCCTCTAAATCAAGGACATGACATTGTCATATCTTATGGCATCTTAGGTCTCATCTTGGATATATTACCAAGGGTCTCTCTCATATTGTACATCAATTCTTTTTGCATTCATTGATAGGAATGCAGTTTATTCTTGTCATATTGATCTTCTAAGTATTTTTTGCTTCCCATAAGCCTTATATCTTGGGTGGCTATCTCCATAGCCAAATCTCACATGGTATCAGAGCAAGTTGAGTGCCTTTGGTTAGTCTTTTAGGAGATCTTGAGTGCAAATATTATATTTTCTTGAAGCATTGAGTATGCTCTTCTCTCTCATCTTTGGATGATTAGAATAATCAAAAAGATTTGAACTCACCATTGCGTCCAGAGTGTTTGAGAAAGTCATATTTGCCTTTTGTTTCATCCCAGTTGGACATTGGACGCCAAATCTATAAGGGTTTGAAGATTGAAGGTGGTTTCTAGATCCAGGAGGTAACTACCACTTTGGAGCATTTTGAGCCAAAAAGAACGTTGTCATTGTGCTTAGAAGGCCCAAAAACTCCAAGATTGATTGTCAAATCGTTGAATTTGGACAAAGTTGTCTGCTGAGGCAAAACAAAATTGTTGGTCGAGCCATACAGCCCAACCATAATTATAGTCGGTATGATTTTTTTTTTAAATAAATAAATATTAATATTTATTTTTCTACAAAATGAAATTTGTCAAAAAAATATAAAACTATTTATTCGCTATTTAAATTTGTAAAATTGTTTTTTTTAAATAAAAAAAAACTAGAAGTGCCCTGTGTATGGAGGGTACTGCAGACCTTGTGCAACAAGGCACTGCGTACTACCATGGGCCTACGTAGGTGCGATGTGGTACGCGCAGGGGACTCATGGCCTCGCCACAAACCCCCCAACAGTCAAATCAAAGAAACCAGTAGCAAAAATGTAAAAATCAATAAAATCCAAAACCCAACGATATCACAGAAGATTCCCTCCAGATTCTGTCAGCCGCCACCTAAAGAATATTCATTCAGTATATTATGCCAAAGATTCAAACCAGCAAAATATTTTGTCCACAAAAGCATATTTTGATAGAATATTCTAATGAAAACAAACGGTGACTGCGACGGCCAGTAGTCTGTTAATTTTAGCACAATGCAGCGCATGACGACTAGAAGAACGTCAATTTTAAGCTCATCATCAGATGATGTCAGCATGACATTGACAGTTTTTTGAAAAAAATTCTACCCCTCACGGATGGCACTTTTACTTTTGCAATTCAACTTCAAATGGCCATAACTCAGTCGTATTGACTCCTTTTTCTGAGCAATTCTTTTTTTATTTTGGCTAATTTTTCATGCTCTACGTGCTAGTGTACACGATTTCTAATTTTTATGCATGGGTTTTTCAAAAAAATCAATTTTTCATAGGTGTTACTGAGCAATGTCTATTTTTGGAACTTTTAGGGCTCCATCCGGACTCATACGGACTCCTTTTCATGTGCAAATTTTTTTTAAAGTGCATATTTTTTCAAGAACTTCATAGTGGTGCTATTCTTTTGTATTCATTGTGAACAAAAATTTTACTTTCAGCACATAGCCTTATTTGGCTCCTTTTGGCATTTGTATTGCATAGATCACAGTTTGATCTTTTGCATGTTGATCATAGTTTGATCAAGCCTTATTGTGGTAATTGTAATCATTGAAATCAAAAGACCACTTAATTATTTCGTGCAAGTGGCAATTGTAACTGCACTAAGTATAAAGTGCCAAATCATTTGCTTGGGGGGTTCTTTGATTGAGTGAATTTGGGGGGGTTGTGATGTGTGATTGTGCTTTGAGTTCTCTCTTGTGCTCTTCATATTTCAGCCATGGGTCATCCTAAATTTCCTTTTTTAACTCCACATAACTATGCAACACGGAAAATAAATGCATGGAGTAAACTAATGGAAAAAGGATTAATTCACTACAATGATGGATTTGTTCCCTTTGTCTAGATGTGTGTGGTATTAGGGTTGGATTTCCCTTGGTCATCCAACTTGAAGGGTTGGACTTACATATCCATGCCCATCGGAATTTATTTTGCAAATTCTTAAAAATGACATGATCTTGAGTATGCTCTCCATCAAGTTTGCACATCTTTCAATGTCAAGTTAAAAAATAACATAGTAACATTGAGCTCTCTTATCTTTCTAACCATTTTTTTTTTCTACATTTCAATTTTGTTAAAGTTTTGATCTTTAATTTCTTTTACTAGTGTCTCTATTTTTTTTCAAAAACCTACATGTGGTATTTTTAGTTTCATTTTTCACTCATTCATCAAAATTTTAAACAAAATTTATTTTTTCAAACTAGACTCTATTCTATACACATTCAAAAAAATGATTTTTGATTAGTTTCCAAAAAAAATATGGGGAACATGCTCAATTTTTTATTTTTCATAATGTGTTTGCTTTGAAAATTAGTAAAAAATCATATAGTCATTTAATAATTAGCAAAAAAATCAAGCATAAAATACATGGTGTTAACTAATTTTTCACCAAGGTGATTTTTGAAAGATTTAAACATGGTGTTGCTCTTGCGGTCAAATGGATCCTAAATGTTCTAAATGGAAATGAACCCTTGAAAGTTTTAATAAGGAAGAACATTGAGCAAGCGGTGCCCAAGATGGCAAGGTCCTGGAAGGCTTTACCGTTCAGTGACCTCCTTGGTACCAAGCACCCAATTATGCCTAGAGGGTCTATTGTCTTCAAAAGTATTTGGAGGGCTTGGGAGCTTATCAAACTCAATATCCAATGCCCCCTCTTCATTAAGTTCAATTCCAACTTCCTTCATCCCTGTAGGTCTATTTGGTGGAACCTTGAGCACAAGGGGAGACCATTAGCCCTCCTCCAAGGGTGCTATGCCAATAAATGGGCACAAGCTGGAATCAAAACCTTCAATAGAATTTTGAGGGATGGGAAGCTAATGGATTGGCCCCAACTTAAAGATGTGTTCAATGTACCCCAATCCAATTTCAAAACCTACTCAGTGCTGAAAGAGGCCTGTAAAGACATCCCCCCTTCCCTGAGAACCAAAGCATGGTTTGTAACCACTGTGATTTCAACTGGAAGGACAATGCTCCCTAAAAAATGTTAATACTAGAATGGTTTATAAAGAGCTTATTAACTCTAGGTCCCCCGTGGACTACCTAAACCATATTTGGCATGTTAATAATGATGAAAATTTTAGGAACAAAGTCTTTACTGCAGTTTGGCATAACAATGTGGATGCAAAAAAGTATTTTTTTAGATGGTTATTACTACTTTAGAAGCTTCCTGTGAAATAAAATCATGGTGACATTGACATTTGCACTATTTGCAAAATGCCTAAAACTATTTTTCACATTTTCTTTGACTGTTTGTTTGTAAATAAAATTTGGAAAATGTTTTGTAGCAATAATCTCTTCTTTGGATTGAATGAGAAGATCAATTGGTTGTTAATTATGTTTGGGAATAAATTTAAACTAAGCAAATAAATTCATTTATTCTAGTATATATTATCTACTAAAATTCTTTGGTTTATTTGGAGGGCTAGAAACGAAGACAAATTTAATGGAAACTGGAGAATGCTCACTGAGTCTGCTAAAAGACTCACTCTATTTAACATTGCTATGCAGGTTACAGCTATAATGGTGGTCTCATAGAAGAAGTTTCTTAATCTTCTCAATGATGGAGTGGTGCTACTAAACCAGAATGGGGTAAAATTTGGCCACACGTGGCAACAAGGATAGCCTAGCCTTGTGTCATTCATGAGGGCACTTGATGCGTTCCAAAAGGAGCTTAATGACAAAGCACAGAAGGATCAAAAAGAGGACAAAAACCCTAGCTTCACAGAAATGACAACCGAGAAATTGAAGTATTTTCAAATGAGGAACTTAATTTCATAGCAACTTTAGCCAACTAGAGAGACACAAAATCTGGTGATGAAAGTAGAAATTTCCAATTTGAAATTTAAGCAACAACTTCTATAATTTTTTGCTCACGAGCTGATCTTATCAAACACTACTTGCATATGTTATGCCTATGTACTAGAATCCTATAATGGCTACTCCGAGTATGTAGAATGGGTTAAGTAGTTGGTTACTATTCTTCATACATATACCATATTTTTGGTACATGGTGTAATCTGATGATATGTTGCATGGTACAATAATACCCCTATTTGTACAAGTGTATATATATTGTTTATACTATCATTAATACAAAAAAATACTTTAAAAAATAACATTTTAGGGACAGCACTCCAAACGTTATATTTTTGACAAAAACATAAGCACTTTGTCTGATCTCCCTATTTGAACCCCTTAAACTCCACTATTTTTAAAAAATAGTAGTTTAGAAAGAAGATTCAATGCACTACAACTCTTGTTCTTGTTGCATCTTCAAATTTTGAGTATTACTATCTTCAATTTCTCATTCAAGATCATTTTTTTCTTATTTTAGAAAAAAAAAATGACCACTTAAGACCCCCTTTTGGTCCCCCATTTCCATGCACTTACTCAATATTATGCTTTAAAAGCGAACTTCAATTGTGAGTTAAAGAAAACTTGTAATGCAAATAATATCAACTCCTACAAAATTAAGAATTAAATTATTGGATAATTCCAATAATTTTCTAGAGAAGTGTGCCCAATATGAGTTAAAATGTTTACAAGCCTTGTAAGGTGTACAAGACACACCTAATATAAGAAAAAAATCACATTATGTCATATTATTCATGCATATGACCAATTTGGGTATTCTTTTTAGATGTAATTAGGTTGAACAAAAATCATCCCTTTAGTTCTCCACCAATGCATAAAATTTATTCATAATTGTGTGGTGGTGATCATTCCTCACCATGAGCACCAACCATTGTGTGAACTTATGAACTTCACTATTAAAACCTTCATTAACAATTCCTAAGACCCCCTTTATAAGCATTTTGATACTCTCATCAACCATTACCAATGCTTTAAAAAAACAATCCCTCTATCATAAGAGCAACCCTTCTCTTACTATGTACCCTCAAGAGCCCCTTATTGTTCAATCTCATGTGATCTATATCTCAAACTATCATGATCCCACTCCCTTGTTGCCTAAACACATGTGTGGTCCACCTCCCTTTTCTTCCTTGTCCACATTCATTCATGTCTCCTCTTCCTCCAAAATTGTCCCTCAAACTCCATAAAACCCTAAATAATCAACTCAACTTGATGGTCCCAAATCAAAGTTGGTTTCTCCTTGATTTCTTTAACCCTTATTACCCACCCCCAATATCCCTCTTACACCAGGGAAAACTTTAAGAAAACCCCCCCCTCGGCGAAGGTGTAAAATCCCGATAAAAATATTAATTTTAGTGGCGAATTTTTTCGTTTTTCGTGAAAAAAAATAATGTCCATTGGCGAATCTTTTCTAATCACTAGAAGTCTGCGGAAAATCCTGGTGAAATGCAATTTTTTTTAAACCACTAAAATTTTTCCATTGGCGATTAAAATCTATTTTCAAACCAATAAAATATTTCGATTGGCGAATTAAACCTATTTTCAAACCAGAAAAAATGATTTTGTTGGCGATTAAAAAAAATTTCAAACTAAAAAATAAAATTCATTGGAAAATTAAACCTATTTTCAAATGATTAAGAAAAGAACATTAGCGAATTAAACATAATATCAAACTAATAAAAAAAAGTGAAGCATTTAGTGGCATTAATTTGGAGGAATTTTCTTCGATGCATTTAATGCAAGAAGAGATGATTGTTTAGTAAGCAAAGGAGGCGTGGAAGTTCCCGTAAGAAGTGAAGCATTGATGAAGGTTTTTTGCTGGCACTAGATGTACGTTCAGGAATCGACATTAATGGAGATATATGGAAAATTGAGATGATGGCTATGTCCACTTTCAGGGATTATCTCTTTTATTAATTCTTAATTAAATTATATATTCAACCAACAGCTGTATTTATAAAAACAGTCTCAACTCCAATAATTAGAAAAATCCATCAAAACAGACAACTTCTAAATTAGCAACGCATGCTAATTAAAAGTCATTACAAGGAAGGCAACTATTTTGAATCTATGAGAGAAACTTGCTAATTTGGGCTTCACCGAACCCAACATTAAAGACACACATCTCATGTAGTCGGTCGGCGGTGAGTGGTTGTCTGGAAGCCAGTGAACCAGAGAAACAATGGAGGCCAGTTTCACCTTGACATTGCGGAGGAAGTTGGACCCTTTCATTGGCAAAGCGTTTGTGAAGCGATTGTAGGGTTTATTTCTCTTCAAGGATGTGCAGGTGGCGCAAGCAGATCAATTTATTTTGGGTAATGGCTTTGAAAAATTAAAGCACAGATACAAGACCAATATGGATATTTATATTTTGGTCATGGCTTGGGGTTTGGACTTAGGAGAGCTGGTGGATGTAGTGAGGAAAGTCATGAAAACTCTGGTTCACAAAGATTTTTTAGAGGATATGGAAAGCATTCTGGAACGAGCAATAGCAGGAGTGGGGCTTGTTAAGGTTGAAGGCATGGATGGTGGAGGCCCAGAGCTTACGGATTTAAATCATCTCTTTATCAGGTGGCCAGAAGGATGCACCAAAGCTCTATGGTGAGAAGGTGCGGAGCGCGGGTGGCAAGCACTAAAATCTGCGTTGAGTTAATGGAGGTCGAGGAGGTCATACAGAATCTCAAAGACATCACCAGAGTAGAGATGCGTGGAAAGAAGGGTCTACGTCTGAGGAAGAAGATGAAGTCGTTAATGGAGATAGTGTCGTTGGAGATGGCTAATTCATCGAAGGCGTCTGAGTAGTACAAATTTAAAAAAAAAAAATAGAATATTGTACTAAATCTTGTCTGTGATTTTGTTTTTTGGGGGTTATGCCTGGATTTGCATTGTAATTGTAAAACGCCTTGGGGCACGAACAATGGTTGGAAGGGTAGATTTCAAGTGGGTATGATTAGGGATAATTTGATACGTTGGAAACTGTGTTGGTTAATTAACTTTTTTGGTAGTTGATGGATGAAGATAAATCTGAAGTATATCTAACTTTTGCTTTATATTTAATAAAATAAACTATTATCACTGATCAAAAAAAAATGCAGTGGCGAAGTGTCAGTGCAAATCAATCTAACCACGACTGTTTGATGAATTGTCAATCTAACTTTGCTAATCAAGGGCCAAGAGGTAATAATTTTTCGAACTCCACACGTACCGATCTTAATTACCCATCAATCGTCTAGTCATGTCCACTTGCTAAAATCTTCCTGCGATATTCACTTCATAAATGCACCATCCTTTCCACCTTTCCTATCTTAATTCACCAAAGTCGAGGTTTTGGTGTTTTTCCTAACCTTAGTTGTAAGTCTTTCTTGGTCATCTTTGTAGTCGGTGGGTCATAGGTTTTGAAAACTTTGAAACTTCAGACTTTGGTTCTAAGGTTCCAAGTTTCAATGACCATGCGACATTATGGACCATGACCGTTCGATGAATTTTCCATGGACGATTATAGTTGCGTTCCGAAAGTATATCTCAAGCACTAGATTTGTGAATTGAAACCTTTGGAATTACACTAGAACCGTTAGATACGGACACATGGGGAGATCAAGGCTCATCATCGTGGTAATGAACCCAATGGGTTGTATTTTGGCGATGAGCAATAGAAGAACTTAAGTGGTAGAAATATGCATGTGCAAAATGTTTGTTTTAAAAGAGGGACCGCCTACAAAGAACGTAGGACCAAGGCTTAAAAACTTAAGAATGTTTTACACAAAGGATGTAAAGGAAAATCAATATAACCATGACCATTCGATGAATTTTTGATGGACGGCTATAGTTGCATTCCGAAAGTAAATCTCTGAAGCAGTAGACTTGTGAATTGAAACCTCAGGAATAACACTAGAACAGTTAGATGCGGACACGTGGCAAGATCAAGGCTCATTTCTCTCTTTTCAATGCCTCGACGTATTACATTTCATTTAATTGAAATTCTCAATCTTTTGAACATCCGAAGAGATTGTTGGACAACTCATAGCTTTAATGAAACAAGATTTGTAATGATTTCATATCGTTTGAGTGGCACTGGTAATGTTGACTGGAGTCTGGTGATTTTGACAGCTTGTCAGATTGAGGTACAATTTTCATGTAGCCAGACATCAATCAAATTAAACATTTTAATTGTACATGTAAAGTTTAAGATACATGAATCGACTAAGTTTTTTGGTTTTTGTGAATCAAGCTAGTAGCGGCACTAGTGGCACATAAATTATTAAATAGGGTTAGTGATAGTAATAATGTGACATTGTATTTCAGTTGTAATAAAATAAATGGTTATAAATTTATAGTAAAGAGTTAATTTCTGAGTTCGGTGTCTATGAATCTATTCAAATCAGTTTTTTTTTCCTTTGAGAAATTAAGTATTATCTATTTATGAAATAATTACATGCAGATTTAAAAGTAAAACATAAAGCAATACAAATGAAGAAATAAAGTTGCCATCAAAGAGTTATTTTATGAGTTTAGTGTCTATGAATCTATTCAAATCAGTTTTTTTTTCCTTTGAGAAATTAAGTATTATCTATTTATGAAATAATTACATGCAGATTTAAAAGTAAAACATAAAGCAATACAAATGAAAAAAGAAAGTTGCCATCAAAGAGTTATTTTCTAAGTTTAGTGTCTATGAATTTATTCAAATCAGTTTTTTTTTGCTTTGAGAAATTAAGTATTATCTATTTATGAAATAATTGCATGCAAATTTAAAAGTAAAACATAAAGCAATACAAATGAGAAAAGAAAGTTGCCATCAAAGAGTTATTTTATGAGTTCGATGTCTATGAATCTATTCAAATCAATTTTTTTTTCCTTTGAGAAATTAAGTATTATCTATTTATGAAATAATTGCATGCAGATTTAAAAGTAAAACATAAAGCAATACAAATGAAAAAAGAAAGTTGCCATCAAATTGACAAAAAAACATTATAAACACTAAAAGTTGTCACTCTTGTTAGGGTTTACCAAAATGTTATTGATTTCTACTTTGTCGTTGACCTTCTCCCCTGATTCTCGGTATTATTATTCATTTTATTAAGTCCTTTGCAATGTTAAGTTACCGGCCCCTTGGCCTTGATGTCAATCCTAATGCATTAAAGTTTAAAACAACTTTAAAACAAATGTTTATTATTTATATCATAATTCATAAATTACTCAACTGTTCGATGAACATTTGATGTATGGTTGTAGTTGCATTCTGGAATGAAATGCATAGAGCGCTAGTCTTGCGAACTTAAACCTTCGGAATTACCCTTTAACCGTTAGATTTACAATGATCAACGGTTTAGAATTTGTTGCCAATGCAGAACTAAATGGCTAGTGAAAGAAGATTTGTAATGATTTCATATCGTTTGAACTTTGAGTGGCACTGGCGATTTTGACAATTGACAGCTTGTCACTTGTCAGCTTGAGGTACATTTTGCATGTAGCGATGCTATCAGAGTCTAGACGTCAATCAAATTAAACATTTAAATAAATGTAAGGCTTAAGTTACATGAATCGATTAAAATTTAAGTATGTTTTTTGGTTTGCACGAATCATGATTATGATTCATGAATCATGATTATATGGTATACCTAACCTCACATGTGTGTACACAGGGACCAGGCTGGTAGTGGCACTATTGGCTACACTGTTGCCCATAAATAAGGATAGTGAGCATAACTAAAAATTGAAATTATTCGTTGAAGGCTAAAGGCTTTACTATTGAGTGCAATGTTTGAATTGTCATAAGGGTTTTCATTTTGTAGGGTTAATAAGGAATAGGATTTAGGAAGAAGATAATGTGGCATTATTGGGGATACTCTAAATTCTCCTGCTTGTAGTTATGTAGTTACAGAGTAAAAGACCAATTTCCTTTAAGTTCAGAATGGGTGGAATTGGAAAGAAGTTGATTTGGTTCACCTGACTTCTCAGATAGATTTTAAGCCAGGATGAGGAGCTCTGATGGAGATAAGTGCTCTCCCAGTGCATGGAAGTTGCAAGTAGAAGATGGGAGTAGTTTTACAACCCCTCATCTTCTGCATGACTCTGATTTTCAAAGGGGAGAAGTACATTTGTATCTTCACAGCTCCCATTTCCCCAGTTTGATTAGCCTGCCTTTCCCCCTGCATTTATTTTCAGACACCATGGTTGATCCCGGAAGTCCCATGCGTTTATTTTCAAAGCGGTTGACCCGGCAAGTCCCATTTATTTTCAGACACACATGTATTACATTTACGTTTTCACCAGCAATCCTGCAGAAGCTTGGCGATTGCACTTACATTTGTATTTGTACTATGTAATAATGTGACATTGTAATTCAATTTTAATAAAATAAATGGTTGTGCTATTAATTTGACATTGTAATTCCCTTTATTAAGTCATTTGCAACGTTAAGTGTTATTGTGCTATTAATGGTTGTGCTAGTAATGTGACATTGTAATTCCTTTTATTAAGTCATTTGTAATTGCAACATTAAGTGTTACTGTGCTTAGTGCTATTAATGGTTATGTTATTAATGTGACATTGTAATTCATTTTATAAAGGCCTTGATGTCAATCTGAGCGCAATAATGGTTAAAAATTAAAAAACTTTAAAACACATGTTTATTATTTATATCATAAATTACTCAATTGTTCGATGAACATTTGATGTATGGTTGTAGACTCAAAATAAGGGAGCAAAGCAAGCTTAGTCGCTAGTCCTCTGAGTTTTATAACCATGTGACATGTCGCATTGTCGCGGAGTTCTAAATTTTTGTAACTACCTGTTGAGTAACTTAAGTTCATGCATACGTAACCTTTGAGTTACGATATGTGAATTTAGTCGGTGGGTCGAAGGTTTCGAAAACTTTGAAACTTCAGACTTTGGTTTTGAGGTTCCAAGTTTTAGCGACCATGCAACATGATGGACTTATCTTGCCTTTCAAAGGCATCGTCATCTGACATCTCATTGAATGTTATGTACGGAATAAACTTGAGTTGTCTTTTCAAGAATTTTCAAAAGCATGCAGGTTTAAAGACTATCTTTTCGAGGAATAAAATTGAATGTTGCATTTAAAGCACGTCCTATCAAAAATAATGGCATAAGTGGGTGGCGAAGTTTTACTCAGACATTTAGCCTGCATTCTCGTTCTTTTCCAAGGACAGTACTTCTCAAGTGCAAACATTCTTTTTACTCAGACTTTTAGCCTGCATTCTCATTCTTTGCCAAGGTTAGTACTTCTCATATTCTCATGTGCAAACATTCGTTCTCTGTGAATTTGTGCTCATGTAGAGTGAACATTGGGTCGGCGTAAGGGATACAACGCTTGGACTTTTTAAGTTAGACGAATTTTGGGTGTGCCTGGAGAGGGATGACAAGTCTGAGCTGGATATAAAACTCTTAGAAAGTGGGCTAGCTTAGGCTAGAGGGTTTCCAGAAGCTGTATTGAGTGTGGACCTGATAAGTGCATGTGCGAGAAGGTACATTCCTCAGACACGGGAAATTAAAGCCGTGGACGGAACTGTAATTGTAGAAATTTCTCTTGAAGTTGTTTCCCACGCGTTGGGGATTCTAGAAAGGGAACCTGTAGAAGACATGTTTGTCGCAGTGGCAAGTGAATTTTTCAAAGCGAATAAGGACTGGTGTAAGAACTCCATGGGAAAAACTTGGTTGAAGTTTGAAAGAAAGGTAAGTCACAACTGTTGAGTAAACTCAAAAGATTGCATTTTAAGGGAGAAATTGCATATGTTATTGCTTTATTGCACCGCGTTGTGGGGAATGCACAATTTGAGTTATTTGAGGATTGGATGTGTCACTTTATCTTGATAGTCTGTGATGAGAACATTTTCATTGACTGGGTTGAAGTTATTTGCATCCATTTGAATGAGCAATTAATTAATTTCCATAAGACTACTACTTTATGTATGTGTTCTTGCCTGACGTACATTGTAGGTAGTCAAAGGTTTTTTTGGATTGGGTTGGAGCCACAAGGAACCCCAACTTCTGATATGCCTGTGTATAAATGCTTTCCTCAATTCACTAAACAATTTGGAATGGGTGATTTTTGTCGTGTTAATGATGCATTTTTAATGGAGGTCATGAGAAAGCTAGATGGATATCCAGAAATGTGCCTTTCCCCTTAATCGATTTCTCTTGTATCAAAATTTGGGAGTTTTTATATCCAATTTTATAAGTTTTCCTATCTGAGAATAGGGCTTTTTGAGAAAGTCCCATTTAAACTACCTCGATATCCTAAAGATTTACTAATATTTCTGGAATTTTGTTGACAAATGGCCATGGTTAATATTAAGTATACAAACATGGGGAAACGAGGGTATGTCTTCCCATTGGAGACCCCTTCTTTTGTGTGCAAAACAAACCAAATGGCCAACGGAGCTGAAGGAATTCTCAAGGAATATAACCTCTAGAATCTATCTATGAGAGCTAATTTTGGCAGTAAGGGTTTTGTGAAGCATAATCTCTATGGAGGGAGCTTATATCGACATCACCCATCTATCAAAGATTTCTGGGAAGATTGTGTTGATGAGAAGGAAGTTTTGAGAAGAGATTATATGAGGCTAACGCTAAAACAGATACAGGCTTTCGGTCTTCATTTCACATTCCTGAAAATGTAGCTGAGGATTCAACAATAATAGATCCTACATATGAAAAATTTCTTGATAAATTCCACCCTAGGGTTGATTGGAGCCAAAGTGAAATTTCATATATGAGGGTGCATGGTGCCCCAGTGCTTAAAAGAACCTAGGACTGGTTGGATGGGAAATGGCGGCAAGTTGTTGGTCCTGTTTAGGAGCCTAAGTCATCACAAAAGAATGAACAAGGGTCTATGCAAGCATCTGGTGCAAGTGTATCATCGAGGAAACCCTCTATGAGGTCCTCTAGTGAAAATTCTCAGTCAGGAGGTGATGGTGATAGGCTAGAAGAAAGTCAAGTTGAAGAGCATCTGTGAAAAAGACAGTGCGCTTTCTCCTACCCCTAAGAAGAAGACGAATCAAGAAAAATTTGTGGCTGCAGATTCTGAAGCTATTTTTAAACAGATCGTTGAAGATAATATCTTTCCTCCTTTGTCTGAATTTCCCTCTTCTTCACCTTCAGTTGATAATCCACCTATCACTCCTAACACTCCTAAAAAAACTATTAGTGGAAATGAAGATTTTGGTCTGGTAGTAGCCTCCCCAGGATGGCTAAAAAAAGTAGTGGAGAAGAAGAGAAAGCATATTCCTACAATGACAATTGGAGTGGATACAATTTCAAAGTTACTTCAAAGCTCTTCAAAACCTAAGAAAGCCAGGAGGATATCAAGGATGGTGACTAATGCTACTTCTGGAAATCAAATGTTAGAAATTGTTGAGCCTGTGAAGGATTTAAATGAAAATGAAATAAAGGAAGCGGACTACAAATTCACACATGTTGATATGGGGCCTCCAACACTGGAAGGTGATGTGTACCACGCCAATTATTCAATCAATACCTTGATTAAAATAGTGAAATAACAGAGGAAAGAAAATATAAAACTGGAATCTCAAGTCCTCGCATTGAGTAACTTTATTTCTTCCATGGCCACTCCTACATCTGATGAAGCCTCAAGTTCTTAGGTAGACGGACTCAATGTGCTCGCCATAGAGAAAATTAAAAAGAATTTGAGCTATTTTAGAGTTGCTTGTGAGGGGATCGATAAAATATCTCAAGAGGCTATCTTCTTTCTGAATAAATCTGTGCTCTTTTACACTCGAGTTGTTAAGAAGAGGGAGGAGTTAGTAACAGAACTTCAGCAGCTCATAAAAGATCAAACTAGTCTCTATGTGCTCTCTAAGGAAATGAAAGAATTGAACTCTATGGATCTAAAGATATTAATTGGTGAGAAAATTGTGAATAATCCTAAGGAGCTAGACCCTTCCTGGTTCGTTTCATTGGAATGGAAATTGAATATGTATGATAATCTAGTGAAGGAAATTAATAATGCACTTGATCAATATTATGAAATGTTGGTGGCAGTTAAAGAAGATTGTTGTATTCTAGGAGTGGAAATTACTAATGAGTTTGATGAAAACATTCTATATATAAAGAGATCTCTCTGAAGTTTAGAGAGATATTCAAGAAAGAAATAGTTGATCCTGCTATAGTGACATGGGAGTCCTTCTCGAAACTCAGTGGAATGGAGATCCACTTGAGGACTTATAAATGTGGAGAAGAGAAGAGATCTCAGATGGTGGTTGAGTCTGAAAAGGCTTTGGTCACATGGAGAACCAAGTTACAGATTACAACAACTTTAGGAAGCAAAAACATCACCGCAATTATCACCAAGTACCGGGAATACAAGCAAAGAGTAAAGGCACAGGAGGCGTTACTGAAGGAGAAGAAGGCGGAAATAATTGAAAGCGAGGGAGTCGGTACTGGGAATGGGGACACTATTTAGTTTTTAGTTTTTATGTTATTTTCTTTAATTTGGCTCTCTTGATACTTCAAAGACTTTTTATTTTAATTTCTAAAACAATTGTCTTCAAGAAACCATTATCAAGACCAAAAACACTCTATATTTGCTAGTGGATTGTCTATTATTGGAATGATAGATTTTTGGATAGTTCCATTGTTGTGGAATGTTTATCTGTAAATAAATATTTTATGGTGATGGATGCGTAAGGATTTCTCAATATAATTTAGGTGATTTGGTAGTTTAAGCTTTTATTGTTTAAGTTGGGCGGATGCCTTTATAAGTTATTTACGTTGAAATGTTAGTTTATGTTAGCTTATAACTTATAAGTTATGGATGTTGAATTGTTAGCTTTTGTTCAAGGAATGGATTAATAATATTCCTTTCAGTTATTTATCAAAGATTGTGTGAATGGAAATGCAATAGGAATTTATAAGTAGTGTGATAAGTGTTGTTCTTTAAAAATAATGCAAAATCAATATCAAATTCAATACCATGGAATACAATATAAAAAATTTGGCTTTTCCTAACCTTAGTCACTAGTCCTCAGATTTTTATAACCTTGTCGCAAAGTTCTAAATGTTCATAACTTCCCGATTCCCCGACTTGGTTGATGGTTCACTTTGTTGAGTTGCAAGTCTTTCCTAGTCATGTTTCTACTCGGTGGGTCGAAGGTTTCGAAAACTTTGAAACCTCAGAGTTTGGTTCTAAGGTTCACTTTGTTGAAACAAGAATGGAAAAGAGATAAAGAAAACTTATTATTATAACTAATAACACTATGAAGAAATGATCACTCAACTTTTAAGTCTACGTTTTTGGCTTTCACTGACTTCCGAATCGAGAAGTAGAACCTCAGAACTAAACAAAATGTGTAAGAATAAATGACACTTTCAATTGTATTTATATCAATCCATGATTCCATATTTGGCGAATTCCGCGAGATTTTTAAATGGTATATTAAAAATTTGGCGAATCATGTGTGCTTATACAACGATACATTGTAATTTTCAAGGCGAAATGTGTCCTCAAATGTAATTATTTTTTAATGTTATATAGGTCCTCATGAGCAACTATTTATAAATTTTAATTGGCGAAATGGGTCTTCACAAGCAACTATTTGTAAATTTTAATTGTTAAAATGGGTCCTGATACAATGTTGTTTTAATAGTATTGGCGAATATGTAGGTGTTTTATTAAATGCTTTCGAGATTCTAGGCGAAAATATTAGTAGGTCCAATTGAAACACGTAGTTTGACAATGGTGAATTTGTTGCTTAAATATGCATCATAAAAAACTCATTGGCGAATGGACATGCATTGAACCTATAGTTCATAAAATCCGAGGGATTTGGACACCCTATTGGGTGCAAGAAATTCGCCAATTTCGACTTGGCCAATTCCTAGAATTTGCCAATTGGCAAAGATTCACCACTAAAGTTTTCCCTAGCTTACACTATTTCCATCAATACATGAGAAGCCTTCTAAATCTCATCCACCACTACCTACCAAAGCTAGTACCTTTAAAAGTAAACCCATATGCAAACTTCCGCTTTTGAAACTACCCTAAATCGCCCTACCACCTTTTGTCACACCTATCTCTAAACCTCCCACTACCCTTACTTCTTATGCCACCCTTATAGCCAATGTAGAGGATAAGCCTACATGATTTGGTTCCCTAAAATATAAAATCTCTTATCTACCATGTTTAAATTAGGTGTTATTATTTTTGAAATTCTTGTTCCTTCCATGGACCCCTCAATTACAAGTCATCTTGTTGAATGAGGATGACAATTTTCTTGGTGTAGTGGCTTACACTAGCCACATTGTTAAAATCTCAAGCCTACTCCTTTTTGTATAATCTTATTATCTCCTTTGGTTTGTTCATTGTCTTCCATAGATATAAGGTAATACTCATAGGTACATGTTAACCCATAAGTTGAGCAACAATATATATTTGTTTGTGTCCCCTTCTTTTGTTTATCTATCCACTTTACTAATGTATATTCATCAATCTATTGTCCAAACTTCATTTTATTTTTCTTCCTAAGAATTTGGATATGATGCAAAACCTCAAGTTGCTTCACCTTCATCATGTTAGCCCAAATCATAGTTTCCTTTGTTGTATCACCCTCTTTCCTCCTCCCCTCTTGTGTTGTGTTGTTCTATGATATTGTGGATGATGCAAAAGCATAAAGGTATTGCACCTTTCTCATGTTGACCCAAAATCATAATTCGCTTGGTATTGTGCCCTTGCCATCTCTCTTTTGTTCTCTATGTACTTGCACATTTCTCTTTCGTGCATGTGTAACATTATCATTTGGGAATGATGCATGTCATCAAAGTGCTTTAAGCACACTCTTCATGTTGACCCAAATAATTTTTTTCCTTTATTGTTTATCTCTTGTGCTTTATTTTCCTAGGTCATTTGTTTCTACCTATTTCAGCACTCCTCTCATTCCTTCCTCCACATTGCCAAACTCCAAAATCTTGTATATCTTTATCTATATTTTCCATATGTGGCACTCAATCACACAACCTCTTGTGCGGCATTGATCATAATTGTCCTCTTTCTTCACCCACCCATGTTCCTTGTACTTCCAATTGCACATTTTCTAACATACTTATGCTCCTCTACCCTATCTCTCTCCTCCCTAGCCCTCCTCTCCACCACTTATTTCCAACCATATTACTATTATTAATTAGATGTTTTCTTTCTTTTTTAACTTAAAATTTAAATAAATAAAACATAATTAACAATTTAATTCATACAATTTTAATTTAAATAATAATTTAGTTCATATTCTTTTTCTTGGACAATAAATGTAAGTGTGCAAAGATTTTTAGATTAAAATAATATGTGACTTCTTACATCAATATTTCATATCATACGTTGATCACTTCTTATTATGTAATATATCCTATATCCAACCTAGTCTAATTTTCTGAAATTATTTTATTATTACATATTATGATCTATAATAATATAATAGTCTTTTCTTTCTTATATTAGTTTATATCTTGTTTTATTGTTATATAAGTAGATCACATAACATACTATGATATCTTATTAGTCTTTTATATCATCTCAATTTTCATTAAGTTTTTCAATCTCATTAGTTTTTCTATCAATCTATCATTAATATTAATTCTAATTTATTGTTTTCATATTATACAATATATCTTGTTAATATATTTTTAATATTGAGCATATCTTGTTTTATTGTTATATAAGTAGATCACATAACATACTATGATATCTTATTAGTATATCTTGTTAATATATTTTTAATATTGAGCATATTTAGTTTTTCTATCAATCTATCATTAATATTAATTCTAATTTATTGTTTTCATATTATACAATATATCTTGTTAATATATTTTTAATATTGAGCATATCTTGTTTTATTGTTATATAAGTAGATCACATAACATACTATGATATCTTATTAGTATATCTTGTTAATATATTTTTAATATTGAGCATATCTTGTTTTATTGTTATATAAGTAGATCACATAACATACTATGATATCTTATTAGTATATCTTGTTAATATATTTTTAATATTGAGCATATCTTGTTTTATTGTTATATAAGTAGATCACATAACATACTATGATATCTTATTAGTCTTTTATATCATGTCAATTTTCATTAAGTTTTTCAATATCTCATTAGTTTTTCTATCAATCTATCATTAATATTAATTCTAATTTATTGTTTTCATATTATACAATATATCTTGTTAATATATTTTTAATATTGAGCTTTTATTGTGATATAGTTTTTTATTTTCAAGCTATTATATATTCATTTACCTTTAAGATTCTTCTCTCTATCGATTCTTCTCTCTATCTGCATCTCATCCTCTTGATGAATATAGAGTATGATCTGAAACTTACGTAAAAAAATCAGAGTTTTAATCCAAAAATTCCTGCACACTATTGCCATGGACTGTAAGAACTTCATGCTATTAATAAATGTAAAGTTAATCACAAAAAAATTCTGGAAAATTATTAAATCATATTGCCTATGAAATTTGAAGAACTCATTCTCAAAGTGCCTACAAATTAAAAAACCAAAATCACACATTCATATGTTTAACCTGATTAAGCCATGGTAAGTCCACTAGACTATCCAGGCGTCTATCTTACAGCCAATTTAGTATCTGCAATAATTTAGACATTAATTACCGAGCAAAGTTTTCTGGAGAGTTTCGCATGAGAAAACCCAATGTTAAACTATATTGTTAAGATTTAAAAATTATCCAGAGCTTCTTAATATTGCAAGCACAGAACATGAACCATGAAATTAACAAGTTTAATGCTTCCCATCACAAATTTATTAAGCTCGATACCCAATAAACATAATGGTTCTTATTCCAGAGTGGGGGGGGGGAGGGAGAATCTCAGTCATTGAATCAAAGAGAGTTTCGTCATCTTCAAATCAGCCGCACTGGTTCGACTCATCTTAAGGCTGAAGCAAACAAAGGAAAAACAAACAAACAAAAACAAAGTAAAAGTTCCCAGAAATGTTTATTACTGAGGCGTAAGATAAGAGAGAGAACGAGTGAATCAATATTTGTAGTCCTTAACGTGAAGGCTCTCGGCGGCTCCAGCAACCTGAGCAGAATCCCCAGCGTAGGTTCCCAAAGTGGCCTGAGAATTGGCCTTGCACCGTGACAAAAACGCGGCCTGCGCCTTGCCCACATTCTCGGGCTTCCCACCCCATGTTTTCAAGGTGCTGGCCTGAAGTGCCCGGCCGAAGGAGAAAGACAGAGTCCATGGCTTCTTAACGCCCTGCAGCTTGTTCATGGCGTTCAAGTTCAAGGTGGCCTCCTCCTCGCTCTGCCCGCCGGACAAGAACATAATGCCGGGCACGGCGGGTGGCACGGTCCGCTGCAGCGCTCGGACAGTGTACTGGGCAATAACGTCCGGGCTGACTTTGGGGGCGTCTGATCCGGGTGTCACCATGTTGGGTTTCAGAAGCGTGCCCTCCAGAAGGACCTTATGGTCGTTGAGGGCCTTGTAGCAGGCCGCGACAACCCGCTCTGTCACGTCAGCACAGACGTCGATGGAGTGGGGGCCGTCCACAAGGATCTCGGGCTCCACGATGGGTACGAGGCCATTCTCCTGGCATATGATGGCATAGCGAGCAAGACCATTGGCGTTCTCTTGGATGGCCAGCTGGGAGGGCTCAGTGGGGCCGATCTTGAGAACGGCCCGCCACTTTGCAAAGCGGGCACCTGCCTTGTAATAGGTGGCACACCTTTGGCCTAGGCCATCCAGGCCCTGGGTGGTGGTCTCGCCTGCCGTGCCAGCCAGGTCCACAGTGCCCTTGTCGACTTTGATGCCTGGGAGGACGCCTGCAGCTGTGAGGATGTCCACAAATGATGTGCCATCGGAAGCCTTTTGGTAGAGGGTCTCTTCAAAGAGAATGACGCCGCAGATGAGGGGGAGGGCGCCTGGGGCTGTGAAGAGAAGCTCTCGGAGGGCGCGGCGGTTGGATTCGACGTTTTCAACATTGATGGAGGCGAGACGCTTGCCAATTGTGCCTGTGCTTTCATCTGCAGCAAGAATGCCCTTGCCTGGGGTGGCTATGTAGTTGGCATTGGCTATCAGCTCATCTGAAATAAAACAAAACAGACCGCATTTAGATTACCACATTAACACACACTGGAAATGTTGTGACAAATCTTGGAGAATATTAGAGCTCCTAGGAAATGTTGTGACAAATCTTGCAAAATATTAGAGCTCCTAGAGAAAATTAATCGTTCTCTAGATAGAACAATCATGGAATCTAGCATGAGATGTTTCTGGATTTGACTGAGTTTTTTCGATCAACTTTTCCGATCAAACTCCATGTCCCATCATCAGAAACAGAAGCCAAGAGAAGAGAAACGCGGATGGAAATTTCTCAAGAGTCAAATCCAGAAACATCTCGTTCTGATTTCATTAACTTTGGAAATTTTATGTCTGCAATCATGGAATCTATTCATGAAATACGGGGCAATGTAGACTCACTCAAAACTAAGCAGCTAAATCCTGAAAAATCATCAGATAATCATGAAACATTACTAGTGGAAATCTTGAAAATAAGACAATAGAAATTTATTGCTATGGTCACAAAAAGATCTGGAAAAACACAAATTTCTGGCAGATCTGAAAATTTTCCATTAGGATGGGTACCACTTGCAAGAGAGATTAAACTGTATGCCTCTAAATTACAAGGCGTGATTTGTACCCGTGTCTCACCACAAACAGCGAACCACACTATATATGTATACAGCAAATAGTGAAGAATTTTCTGAAGGCAAACTTCGGAATTTCATGAGTTGAATTACTGTTAAAATACTACAATCGATCTGCAAGGATCCCAACATCAGAAGGTAAAAAAAGCTGAAATATATGGGAAAATGCCAGCACGAAAAGTGACCAATTTTTGTTTGCTTCAGTTGGCGAGTTAAGAAAATACCCAGTGAAATGTAGTAAAAAAGAATGGACATCGAAGTAATGCTCAATATTCAAGCAGTCACCCTTTCTTTAGAAACAAATATCATTTTTGAACGAGGCTTTTCTGCAGTGTACCATTTATCCAATAAATGTTGGATTAGCCATATGAATGTTGTGTCCCATGTTTCAAATGGGCTATTCAACTAATCATGGAAAACTCTTGTTTCCCTGATTTTAGACAAAAGAGCATTCTTGGCGTTAACCAAAATTCTTCAACAAATACATTTTTTATAAACTAATTACAAATGCTTTAAATTGATGCATTCTAGAGTATCAATTTTATATCCTAGGTTTATGACTCTAACCCTTTAAAAGTTTCTAGAAAATTAGGTTTATGAGATTTTACTGTTTTTTATTTTCCAAAATAGTAGACAGCAATTAGGAAAGCCGGCATCTTTAAGTTCAGATTACAAAATCTGCTAAACTTCAAAATTACCATCAATGCAATTCTGTGCAAAAGTGGGTGCGAAATATATTGATTGAACCAAGTAGAATGAGAAAACAGAGTATTAATGTGGAAGAAGATACCATCACAGGGATATACAACTGAGTAAGTTAAAGGAATATGTTTTAGCATCAAATATATTTAGTTCACACACTTAATTTTAGTGCCACAATGTTTTAAATATCTAGAGGAAAAAATTGAATACATGGTGTGCTTCTTAGTGACAATAAACCTCTAAGCAATTGCTGCATATCCTTCTATGAGCAAACTCTCAAAATTTTACTTCCGAGAAATAGCTACTCTATTTTTCAGTAGAAGGTTCCTATCATTAAATTTACAAGATTGTTCATTTCTATAAAGCATATAAAGTTGAAATCTGAATCAGGGCGCCTCCATTAGACCCCCTCAAAGTAGTAAAATCTAGCAAATAAGCCAACATGGGATTCGTTAAATTTGAAGCTATCCACAAGGTCCCATTTTAGCTAACGCCCGCTACACACAATGGCATGAAAATTAAAGTGGGTGAAGAGGCTAGTGCGGGGCCAGGTGTTTGTGGAATAGACAAGGCCAGCTCTTTAGAGAATCACAACAGATAACTATCCAATAAATCCTTTAGTACCAAGGTTGTGCCAAATATTAACAAGGCTTCAGAGATTCAAGCCATTCCCACCAAATGATACCCCCCACACCAGACAGGAATGAACCCACACATGGCAACCCTTTCCAGTAGCTTGTGAACGAGAGATCAGGAAACTTCAGAAAGAATAGCAAAGGAATATAGACAAACAAGTCAACCCACAATAAAAACAAAACATTTTCAATGCCTTATGAGGTGTCAAACTTGTAGAAAAAGGCCACCTAGACCTTTGATTAGTTGGCGAGGTTGCCAGAGTTTTAAGCCATCCATCAGGCCCCATTGTGGTTTCAGTATTAAACGCCCTAGTGGCAGATGAACAAAGAGGCCCAAGACAGGGGATACAACCTCTGCAGTTTTCCAAAGGGATGACACGTGAGTCTCTAAAGAATGACATGATATAAATGACAAGCAATGGGCAGATTTAATAGACCTTACAAAGATGTATTGCATACAATGAATGAAAAACAAGAGTTTTACTTGACAAGGCTAAAATGGTATTTATTCAATAGCTGCATTTCATCAGAAACACATCTTAACAAGATAAAGAGCTTCAAAATGCCCTTTGGGGCATTTTTTTCCCCAGATTCAACTTACTGGCTCAACTCACACTGCCACCATTGTTACTTTTTGAAAATGTTTCTTGAAACTTCAAAACAAAGAACTCTAACGATTTGAACTCCTTTGATTCATTGAGAGGATATTCCAACCACAGAAGGAAACAATGAAGGAAAGTTCTAGGAAAAAAACATACGACCCCTCTTTCTTCTGCCATATTTTCAACAGTAATAGAATCTAACTGCTCTATCTTTATACAAACAGACCCACTACATGATCCTGGCACAGATCTATATTAATGAGTCATGTAGCTTATCAGAAAACTAATCCCTGGACAACAACATATCAAATTCAGATCAAAGCCTACCAAACCAAAGGAAATCCACCAATCCTGTATAGGCTTGCCATCCAAAACCCAGGCCAAACAAACTTCAAAGACTTAAAATCAATATCACCAAATACAAATATTTAAAACCTTTGAATTTTTAGTATCCAAACACGCACACTAATCTATCAATCCCATAAAAGGATTTCATCTAAAACCCTGACACAAGGTTTAAGGACCAAGGTCAAGAAGACCCACTACCCATCTCCTAAAATATTAACTTTCCTGTGATCCAAAAACACAACCCAAAGATATTAGCACAGTCTATCCGATTCCTTCCACCTCACAATCCTGGTGAAAATTACGATCATCACACACACCAAATCAAACCACATCCTTAACCTTGAATCTCATCAGAAGCTACATGATTAATTTTTTTTATAGATCCTACAATTGAGAACTCAAACAAATCCCTGATCGATCAAGATTTAAGCATCAAAATCTAAAACACCCACTGCAAATATCTTGCAACCTTACCCTCTGTGTGCTCCAAACATGCAACCCAAAGAAATTAACACACTGAATCTGCTTCCCTACACTTGCATATCTATCCACACAAACCCAAATGAAATTGATGAGTCAAAGAAAAACAAAAGTAAAACCCAAATATTCTTGACGTTAAACCCCATAAGAAGCTACATGAATCAAATTTTCAAAGACCTTATTAACATCCAGTCTTAATCACTGACCAAACAAGGTCTACAGACCAAAATATGCAATACCCACTAAAAATCTCTTACAACCTTACCCTTTTTGTGATCCAGACCCACTATCCAAACAGCCTAAGGAATGTCTCCCCTACACTTCGAAATCGATCCACATAAACCCGTATAAAAAACAACAAACCCCATAAACACCAGAACCAGAAAACATCCATAACCAATAAACTCATCAAAAACTACATGAATCAAATTTTTATGTCTTAAGAGTCAGAACTCGTTATAAAATACCAGCTGAAGTTATGAAATGCAATTGAAGTTAACTCACCATGGTATTTACCCTTGAAGCAAGACATCCTGTCAACACTTGGGAAGCTCACAAAACCTAAGCTCCAAGGATTAAATCAGAGAGCAACGGGCGTAACAGAGCATGCAATGAAAAGGTTAAATGTGGATGTTAATTTATTGGCAAATGCAGGCGATGGATAGGGCCTATGATAATCAGTGCATTCCCCCAAAGCAAACATCGAGCATCTCGCCACTGCTATGCTGACATGTACATATCTTACACGTCAGACTGGATAGTTGCAGATAGAACAATCGGAGGTCCAACAACCTACAAACTTTTAATTTAATTTATATAATGTGGGTGGACAAAACAATAAAGGATGAATGCCTCCCTACCTTCCCTAATGTTTACTTTTATTGTGGCTTGCTTGTCTACATGTGGTAGGTAAATTGTGAGATTGAAAGTTTGTTAGACTTACCAGGAATTGGCATCTAACCGGACCATGAAACCAACTCCTCAAACAAAGACCCACCTACAACCAAGATCATTATAAATTGATACGATCCCATAATTCTATTGAACCTTTTTAATAAAAAGGTAATTATATCGACTTAAATTTACACTATAATAAAGTTGATTTTTTAAATTACTAGAAGATATTTTAGATAGTTGATTTGTGGATTGAAATTATGTGTAATTTTTTGAATCAACGTTTTGGATCATACTCCATGATCCATCATGAGATAATTAAAAAGCAAAGCAAAACATAATTAGAAAATAAATCTTGATATATCAAGTAAATAATTAAGCTTAGAAATAAAAATTAATACAAAATTTAACTATATTTGGTATGTTGTTTTTGAATTAGGTGTATCAAGATTCACAAACAATCATCAAGTCATTTATCTAATTATTTATATGAATAATCAGAACAAAACTTTTCTCATACTATTTGATGATCAAAGTAAACATCTAACAGTCAATGGGGTTGTGTTTAAATGGCAAGGTCATATGGTTCTTAAGATGGGGATCCATGTTTGAATCCCCAAAGTGGCATCTTATGTTGGAATCTAAGTGGTGATTCTTGGAATTCCATTGTACCTTCTTAGTTGAATAAAGTAACTGAGTAGGTGGTTTTAAGTTGAATATGTTGAAGGGGAGGAGGTCCCCCTTATGACTTCCAGTGGTGTAGGGTCAATCTAAATAATCTCTCCTTGCAGATAAAAAAAATGGACATCTAATAAATATATAGTTTAAATTTACTCCATAATGGAGTTCTAGAACTATCACTTTTCTACCTACTTCATAAGTATCATATTGGAAATCAATTTCTTCTCAAACCTCATGAAGAGCATTATTCACAATAATAAAAAGTTGATTTCTTTGAAGAGGGTGAGTACTAATGACCTCCTTTATTCTCTCTTACCTAATGAAAGAAAATGAAAAGAGGGTTTTGTGGGTGTCTTCTTTCTTTCTTTTTATGTGTAATAAATTAGTATTTAAATAGATCATTTATGATATTTCTATCAAGATTCAATAGTGTAGTTTTTTGAGTCAAACTTATTGACCTATGTTTCATGAGTAGTGGTTCACATAAACCCATCTCTCATGAGAATGAATGGTCCACTTAACAATCATTGTATCTAGGTGATGCTCATAAAGGTGAAGCATTGGGCCTTCTCGGGAGGTCACCCATCTCAATTCTACTCCATCTTGAGTGCAAATAACCATGTATTTTTTCCCCAAGGTTAAGCCCACTTAGCTTGCTACCCCATGATTAAGCAAACTAAGTGGGCTCTAAGTGGGCTAAACCTTGGGAGAAAACTTCATGGTTAAGCACACTTGAATTGGAGTAGTAATGGGATAGGTGACCTCCCATGAAGGTCTAATGCTTCACCTATGTGAGCATCACCTAGATGCAATGAGTGCTAAGTGAACCATTAATTATCATGAGAGATGGGTTCTTGTGAACCACTACTCACGAAATATGGATCAATCAGTTTGACTCAAAAAATTACACAGTTGAATCTTGATAGCAATATCATAATTTGATACATTATGAAAAATACCTCCTACTTATCAATAGATCATTTTAATTAGTCCAACACTAATTTATCATACATAGTTAGGATTAGAAATTAGATAAGACAAAAAAAGTAGGCAATATGAAATAAATTATGCATAAGAGAGAAGAAACTTGAAATATGAGGAATCTAGAAATAGTTGATGCACTTAAAAAAGTGCTTGAAATGTTGATCGTGAGTTGCTAGTGAAATTTTATGAAATTCTAAGCTAGGACAAATGCATTGGGACTAGTGTAGGGATGTTAGTTCCTTGACATGTAATAGAATCTAATCAAATTATTAAGTATGTCAAATTTGTATTAGAGATATTAGATCCATCGAGTACAAGTGTCTACAAGGTTCAAAAACAAGAAAATTATCGGTCTCGTGAAAATCTAATGTAAAAAGACAAAGGAAAGCATAGACAAATGGGAGAGACAAATAAAAATGTGAAACCCTAAGTGATATCAAAATTTGAGGGAAAAATAGAAAATGAACCTATCAAAAATTCCTTGATGAATTTGAAAGCTACAAGGATGATAATCTTGCATAAACAAATGTGTTGGGCTCAATGTATGGATGTTAGTTTCTTGACCTAGGGACACATTTGTTGAGGCTCAAAATCTCCTAAAATTTTCAAAGATGATGTGTTTTGAGCTCCTAATCACTTTGTATAATTGTCCCAATGGTCCAAAGTGTCTAGAAACTTCTATAAATCAATTACAAATTAGATTTTACAATTGAAACCTTACAAGATGGCTAGGTCAAAGGGGAGATCACATTGATCAACTCAATTGTGAGTAACCCAAACATAAATTCACATAATAATGATAATGGCATAATAATGGTAGCAATAGTCTAAAATTAAATTTGAAATAAACTTGCAAGTTGAAATGAAAATATAAACCCTAATGTGTTTACTAAGAGGAAATGGAAACTAATGTGTTTACTAAGAGGAAATGGAAACTAGGGGAATAAGGATTGTGGGAGAAAGAAATGGAAGGAAAGATAGAAATAAAATACTATAAAAGATATAGATGCTAAGAGAGATGGAATGGAGAGAAGAAAACAATAAACTAGGGGAAAATAGGGTTGACTAGTAAAAAAATTGGGAAGGAAGAATAAGGGCTATGAGTGAAAGAATGAAAGGAATAGGAGTACACAAAAGCTATTACATTGCTCCAAGATGTTATATGAATGGGTTCCAAAGCTCTATGATAATTTTCCAATAATATATTAGTGATATAAGGCTCCAAATTTCATAAGATCACTTGTATGCTATGAGTGAAGTATGCATTTAACGTGTAGGTGGCCCAAATGAGACAAAAATATCCTTGTGATATACATATTTGGATGTTAAATTATTTTCTTTTAGTGCTAAAAATTTAAATATGGTTAGTCAACCTAGGGATATCTCCCATTTAATTTTTAAATTCAAAAGAAGGTAGGGAAAATGTGTCTCAAAATTTGCCTCGTATTGTGAGGAAGGTGAGATTAGATAGAGAGGAAGAGGGGATAAAAATAAGATGATTAGAGGTGATTTCAAAACATATAGATTTTTGACATGTGAGTTATTGAAGAAATGGTGGAAGGACAACCTAATCACAAGTGGGGATAAGTGATCATTTATTTTTTGGAGAAATGGCCTAAGAAATGGATATGGGGATAGCTTAAGGGTGAGGAAACACATAAGAGAGGGGGAAGACACATGAAAAAGGGAAAAGATGACAAATGGGGTATAAATAAGACTTGACAAGGGGTCAAGATAGGTGGAGAGGGAAAATTAAGGGGGTGAGGGAAAATAGAGGAGAAAATAAGGCTAGGAAGAGGTCAAGAAAGGAAAAATAGGAAGAGCATAAAAGTGAGTGAAAAGCATGGTAAATAGAATTGTAAGATATGCAATTTAGTTTATTACATTTTAAACCTACTTTAGTAGGCTTATGACAATTTGGGGAAATAATTAAACTAAAGTAAGAGTACAATAAAGCATATGTACAATCATGAAAATTAAAGGATACATTTATCACAAAAGAGATATCGACCTTCAAATGTGTCTTTATTTTGTGTTCTTGTGTGCAGATCTAATCTTGTAAAGAATCTATAGAGAGTAGTCATTTTATGTTAACAAAATAATATTAATAATGCAAGAAATTAAAACACATATAAGGAATGAAACACAAATTAAACATGAGTCTATCTAAGATTAGAATATAGAATACATGTTGACATGTCATGACCATGAGAGATATTTAAAAAAAATTGGCCTAAAACCGCCTGGGGAGATATATGAATATTCAATCCATAGAACTAAGAAGAGAGAGGAAAGAGATAGCAAAATAAGGTAACTTGATAAAGGTAGATCTAAAACTAAAAATTGGATAACGGATATTGAATGCTATAGTTATTAGTCATGATAATAAGGGTTGTAAGGTGGTTACCTAAGGATAGGGCCAAGCCAAACCAATAGTAATGACATTAACAATGATGATCAAGAAAGGAGCAAAAGAATGTAAAAGTAGTAAAGTGGATAAAAATGGCTTTTAATTTGACACCTATGGTTTTGTGATTGTCACCCATGGCTTTAAGGTTTTCACCCATACAAAGGAAACTATAAACTAAAAATAAATGATGATCTTGTCAATGGTTGTATAATTATAATAAAAAACTTGCATGAGAGAAGGAATATAGAAATTATGTTGCCAATACTTGATATTAATAAGCTACTTCAAGGGGGAAGCCTCCAAAATTCTCCAATAAAGAACTTAATTCATAATATGATGATCAAATAACCCTCACTACTTGCTATATAGACACTACTTATACCATGGATATCACCCAAGCTAGCTTAAATACCAAAATATAACACCTAAGGAAGCCTAATTAACTAGATAAGTATATAATAATGTTCATACAAATTAATTAAGAGTTAAGGTAGCCACAAGCCAACTAATTATACTCTATACACACTATAAAATCAAGGGTCTAGTATGTCCCCTATTCAAAGAATCATTATCCTCAATCTTAATAAACTTTGGATTTTTCTTCACAAAATCTCCATCTTCCCATACATCTTTAATAGTTAAATTCTTCCACTGAATTTGAGATATTCAATGATTGTCCTATTCCTTAAACTCCATGTGTGTTTCTAGAGAATTAACTTTGGACCCAAAATAATTCTTCCTTCAGTGTCAAGCTTTGGTAACATATCTATGTAGGAATCTATCAACAAATCACCTTCTTTAAATAAGAAACATGTAAAACAAGATGTATCTTTGTTGTAGGCAATAACTTGAGCTTATAGGCTACACTTTCAATCTTCTATAAAATCTGGTATGGCCCATATTAATTTGGTGACAACTTATTATTCTTTATATTTTCTTAAGAAAAAATTTCTTATAATGTTGTAATCTCAAGAAGACCTAATCACCAACTTCAAAAGTCTTTTCACTATGATGTTGGTTAACTTTTTATTTCATTATATTTTGTGTCATGGCTAAATTATTCTTGAGTCCTAAAAGTACCTTATATTGATGATTCATGTGATCCTCCATGTTAGGAAAAATAGTGTCCTAACCTTGCAATTATTACAGGTTAATATATTTGAGCATGGGGGTATGCAGGGGTACCCCCTGCATGGTTCAAGGGGACTATCCCCCCTACAAGGGGTCTAGGGGCTATGCACCCCAACAGGTGTTTGGGAATGTTTCCTATAATGTTATAATCTCAAGAAGACCTAATCACCAACTTCAAAAAAATCACTATGATATTGGTTAAATTTTTGTTTCATTCTATTTTGTGTCATGGCTAAATTCTCCTTGAGTCCTAAAAGTACCTTATATCGATGATTCATGTGATCCTCCATGTTAGGAAAAATAGTGTCTTAACCCTGAAATTATAATAGGTTAATATATTTGAGCATGGGGGTATACATGGGGTACGGTTGGAGGGGACCATCCCCCATGCAAGGGGCCTAAGGGCTATGCACCCCAATAGGGCTTTGGGGGAAGTTCCCTTGAAAGCCATATTTTATGCATATTTTATTATTGTAAATATGGATCATTCATCATTAGGTCTTAGATTTGATGGTAGATATTTTGTTGGCTTGTCTTGCCCTAGAATGTAACCCTATTTTATGAGAGTATTGT
This sequence comes from Sequoia sempervirens, assembly GCA_007258455.2. Lineage (NCBI taxonomy): Eukaryota > Viridiplantae > Streptophyta > Pinopsida > Cupressales > Cupressaceae > Sequoia > Sequoia sempervirens. Next base: position 151,449,052 of record VDFB02271358.1, on the reverse strand, counting down.
ATTATGATTATGCATTGTGATGTATCATGAGAGTTTGATAATTGTTGTGTTGTCTCTAGATCTCTAGTTGGTGATACTCTTGTGAGAAGCTTTATCTACAAACATATTGTAATATTCATATTTTTTTAATAATATATTGGGTGGATTTTGGAGTGTGGGTTTTTTCTACCAATTTAAGGGTTTTCTCCATGTAAATCACTATGTTATGGTATGCATGATATTCTCTTTTTTTTAATTTATGTAACTGTTGTAAAGATATGGAATTTTTTGCACTATCCTCCTCTCAAAGTTAGTGTAGGAAATTGTTTCACTACCTTAACTTCCTTACAAGTGATATCAAAGCCTAATCACCTTTGGTTTCATCTATGGGTTGTTGGGTTTTTTGAACTAATCCATATTTGAGTGGGAGCTTGTGGAGAAGATGCTTTGTGATCTTGTTGCAAGAATTTTAGGATGGGAAATTCATCTGGGAAAATAGAGCTGGTGAATTTCTTGGAAATAATTTTGAGATGTTGAAGTTGAAGATGGAGGATTTGTCGATAGATAGAGATTTATGGGATGATGTTGATGATAAAGTTATAAGGCACATAGATCCTACTTTGGTTGCTCAATATGATTTTATAGACCATAAAGCCAATGATCTAATCAGATCATGCTTGGTAGACTCTATTTTAATCAATGTACATGAAGATACCTTTACACATAAACTATGGAAGATACTTGGTGAGATGTATCGTAAGGAGTGCAAAGAAGAAAAAGAATAAATTTGATTATGATTCAAAGTCTGAGAAGGAAGATGGTGATGCATTCATTATAGCTTTGGCAACTCGTATAGGTAATTATGCATGGTTAATTGACTCGGGTGCATCTTTCCACATGACCTCTAATAAAGATTAGTTTTTTGAATGTGAGTAATTTGATGGAGGTAAGGTGTACTTGGGTGATGATTCTTTTTTAAATAATGTTGGTCATGGTAAAGTTATAATTAGATTTCTTGATGGTAGAATAAAAAGGATTATTGATGTGTTGCATATATTTGAATTAAAATGAAATTTGTTATCTATGAGCAAACTAATAATGTGGGTGTGTAGGTAGTTTTTTTTATACAAGATGCAAGATGGTTAGAGGTGCTATGGTGATTTCTATAGGTGTCATATATGGTATGTTATATAATCTTGATGCATGCACTATTGAGTGCAATAGTGCTTTTGTGAAAAACAAGTTTGTGGCTACTTCATCTAAAGAGATGAGGGTTTCATCTTTAGTGGATGTTCATTGTGTTTGGGTACCCAAGGGTTCTATTTCTTTTGAATCAAAGTTACCTACACAAAAGACTATGTTATGACACCATAGACTTTGACACATTGGAGAAAAGGGTCTAAGGACCTTGAAAAATAAAAACTTTGTTGAAAGTTTGTCTAGTTGTAATCTTGATTTTGATTTATGTGAGCATTGCATTTATGAAAAACAAAATTGCATTCAGTTTTCCTCAAGTTCTCATAAATCTTGTGGTGTATTCGATCTTATTCACTCTGATGTGTTTCGTCTTGTAGATGTCCATTTGATTGGAAAATCCACATATTATGTTTCATTTATTGGTGATTATAGTAGGACATGGGTATATTTTTTAAAGAGTAAATTTGAAGTTTTTACTTGATCTAAATAATGTAAAGCAATGGTTGAGTTGCAAACTAGAAATAAAATAAAAATTTTAAGAATTGATAATGGTGGTGAATTTTTCTCTAATGATTTTGATAGATTTTGTAAATATTGTGGCATTCATGGACAAAAGATAAATCCATATTCTCCACAGTAAAATGGATTTGTAAAAAGAATGGACAAACATTAATAAAGAAGGCTAGAAGTATGCTAAGTGGTGTTGGTCTAGAAAAATGGTTTTGGGATGAAATTGTTTCCATTGCTTGTTACTTGATTAGCAGGTCTCCTACATTAGCTCTTGTTGATAAGATGCCTATAGAGGCATGGTTCGGTCACAAGCCTTCACTAATACATCTTAGATTTTTTGGTTGTGAGGCATATGCACATGTGCCAAAGGAGAAATGAACAAAGTTAGAGAACAAGACTATGAAATGTATCTTCATCGAATACAGTTATGGTGTGAAAGGATACAAGCTTTGAGATCCTATTGCATAAAAGGAAATATATATTAGAAGTATTATTTTTAGAGAAACTAAGTCTTCTTCTATTGCATTGCAGCCAAAAAAAACTAAACAAAAAGATGTGATTCAACTTCCCTCTATGCCTACAAAAGTTTAATCAACTATGCATTGTGATTCAACTTCCCTCTTTCCCTAGAAGGAATTATATTATGACTATGCATTCTAATGTATTTTCAAAGCTTGATAGCTTTTGTGTTTCCTCTCGATTTAGGTTGTGATACTCCTATGAGAAGCTATCTTTGCAAGTATATTGTTATCTTCATGATTTTTGAACAATATATTGGATAGATTTGGAGTATGGGGTTTCTCTCTTGAAAGGGTTTTCCCCATGTAAATTACTACATTGTGGTATGCATGATATTTATGTTTATTTCTATTTAATTTTTGTAACTATTGTAAATATCTTATAAAAAATTGCATTACCCTCCTCTTAAGGTTAGTATATGAAGTTGTTTCGGTATCTTAACTTCCTTACACACCATATCCTAAAATCTTGATCTTCTCTTCAATGATGATACATGACGAATGGACAATGGTATTCATATAATTCCATAAATGGGGATATTTTTTGAGTATGGAAGGAAGTGTTATACCACCATTCTACTAGTGGTAGCTAATCCACCCATTGAGATTGCTTATCAGAAGTGAAACAACATATATACCCTTTGAAACACTTATTAATAACCTTAGTTTATCCATCTAATTAAGGATTATAATAAGAAATACGAATCAATTACTTGTACCTAAGCAAGAAAATAAATGTGTCCAAAAGTTACTAGTGAAGATAGGATCATAAACAATGATGATAACCCTTGGGTTGCATTTAACTTTTATATATTCTTCATAAATTATTTTTCCACTACACTTTCTATTAAAGGATGGGGAAATTCAATAAAATGGGAAAATTTGGTGAGATGATATACAACTGCCATTATGACACTCTTAATTTTAGAGCTAGGAAGGTCCATGATGAAATCCATCAAGACCTCTTCCCATCACTAGCTACAGATAACTAAGGGTTACAAAAGATTAGGTGTATTAACTATCTTCCCTTTGTTTATTTCACATACCAAAAATTTTGCCACAATTTTCTAAACATTACCTTTAATCCCTTCCCAAAATAAATCTTGCTCAATCTAATGATATATCTTCAAAACATTTGAATGCCCCCAATTGGAGTATTATGGAGCTCTTCAAGAATCTTGTATTTAAGGATGGAATTTTTGTATAGGTGCAATCCTTATTTATACCACTACGATTATCCCTTCCAAAATATTTAGCTAAATGAATATGATAATTTTTTTAAATTACTATTGATGCCAAAAATTGGCAAGGTAACATCCTTTATGGGAAACTCAGTTAATGGGGGACTAATTGCACTAAATTGAGTGACCTCCAGATTTTTAAAGAAGTTGGCTTCTTCTGTAATTGGGGTTTTGGAATGGGAAAAGGAAGGAGATATAAAAAATAAAGTCTAACTAAGGCAATGTGCCAAGACTTAGATGTAAGGCATGACAAATCTATCTTTTGGATGCAATTTAAGGGCTCGTTCAACAATCTACTATGTCCCAGAATAGCAGAAATCAAAGATGAAAACCTGAATAATTTATTCAATGACATAAAATAATTCTCATACACATTTACTAAAAAGAAGAGTCAAAAGACATGGTCTAAATCAGCAAGCTTATATTGAAATCATAGAAGTTCTACAAATAAACAATTCAGGACAATAATGGCACAGTATAATGTTTTATCAAATAGCTTAAGAAAATAGAAAAGCCGAACAATGGCACAGTTTGAGATTCTTATACAATAATCTAAAAGCAATACAAAAGGCCTAGTGTCTTTTCCCTAATTTTTGTGTATCTCTCGAACTCATTTTCAAAAGGAAGAAGCAGTATATATAGATAAAAATCCCACCGCCTAGTGGGTCAGTAACAAAAAAGATCATGTATCACGAGCAATGATATCCTTCAATTGTTCTAACATAAAATATTTGGGCCATGGAACCTAGTCGCTCCTCAAACAGATGCATCCCCTCTGAATGATGGCAGTGGTCCCAACAAACTCTTGTGTAGACAAGTGTTGCAAAATCATGCAGTTGATTAAGACACACAGTAGCTTGGTGACACACACTGCTCGGTTGGGGCCCGTTCGTTGATTCTTCCTCCTTGTGATGAAAAACTACATGGTGAAGACATGTGGAGGTAGCCTTTACTATCGGCGCTGACTGTGGGATCCGCCCAAAAAGTGAATGCAGATAGACATTACATGGCACGCGGACGAGGCCCGATTGAAAAGTGAAGGGAAGCAACCTTGAAGTGCCGCAGTGATGACATGTGGAAGCATGACGGAATCCAGTAGGAGAGCGAGGGAAGCAATCTCTGTGAGGAGCGCCTGACAGACACATGGAAACAGCAGATGGAGTTCTACAAAAGTGGGCCCAATGATTGTTCAAATAAATGAGGCGCGGGCTGATACTTACCAAAAATAAAAACCACCCAAAGGGAGCTCGGGGAATTTTATGTATCCACAACTTTTGGCGACTATCAGGGGCATTTTTCCTATGGAACAAGGAATCCAAATTTTTTTTGGCTTGTAGACTAGAGTCCTATCCATTGGGCAACATAATCAAAGCTTAGAGAGAACAGCCTACAGAGGCAGCTAGTCAGCCTCAGATGGTGTCAATATGTCGAGCAGATTCTCTTACGCTCCACTCAGATCGATCATTTCTTTGTAAGGTAGCATCACGGATATACCAGCCTTGGACTCAAGTTGGAAGAGCAACTGCACAATCTGATGAGTGACGCCTTCAATATCTATTGTAGTAGGGGATTGATTGAAGCTCTGGAAAGTAGATGTGTCCTGCTGCTTCTCTTCTATCTTTGCCACAATAATCTAAAAGAAATAAAAAAGGCCTGGTGTCTTTTCCCTAGTTTTTTTATCTTTTGAACTCATTTTCGAAAGGAAGAAGTAGTATATATATAAAAATCCCACCCCCTAGCGGGTTAGTAATAGAAAAGATCTCGTATCACAAGCAATGATGCCTGCAGCAATGATTTTCATCGGTCATTGTAATAGAAAAGATTCAAACCATGGAACGTAGTCGCTCCTCAAACAAATGCATCCCCTTTGAATGATGGCAGTGGTCCCAAAAAACTCTTGTGTAGACAAGTGTCACAAAATCATGCAATTAGTTAAGACACACGACAGCCTGGCAGGGCATGTTGCTCACTCTCTCCTTCTATTCAATGAAGTCCCACGAAAGAGACACGTGGCAATAGGTTGGGGATCGTTCGTTGATTCTTCCTCCTTGTGATGAAAAAATATGTGGTGAATACAAGTGGAGGTAGCCTTTACTATCGGTGCTGACTATGGGGTCTGCCCAATAAGTGAATGTGGATAGACATTACATGGCACACATACGAGGCTTGATTGAAAAGTGAAGGGAAGCAGCCTTGAAGTGCTCGCAATGATGACATGTGGAAGCATGGAGGAAGCCAGTAGGAGAGCAAGGGAAGCAATCTTTGCGAGGAGTGCCTAGCGGGCATGTAGTAGCAATGGATGAAGTTCTACAAAAGGGGGCCTGATGATTGTTCAAAAATGAGGTGCGGGTAAGTACTTAGCAAAAACAAAAACCACCCTAAGGGAGCTTGAGGAATTTTATGTACATCCATAATTACTATATGAGATTTCTTGTAGCAACATCATTTTTTCACTCTACTTTGGCTTCTTCAACCCAATATGCTTGTAATATTGAAATGGCACATAATAGTGCCTCACCCTTCCCAAATAGCACATTAGCCACTATGTTGTCCTTTCCTTTCTTGTAGATGATCTCAAAATCATACCCCAACACCTTAGTGACCCATTTTTGTTTCTTTTTAGAAGGTAACCTTTGCTCTAAAAAATATTTTAGGCTTTCATGATCTATCTATGGCTTCCACTAATTTAATGCATGAAGAATAGCTAGCATTTCCTTCTCATAAATGGGTTTGAGTTTATTCTTACCCTTCAATTGATCTTTCAAAATAAATGGTCCTACCTTCCTACATGAGAACTCCTATATCATTTCCTAAAGCATCAAATTTTTCAATAAAATCCTTGGTGAAATTCAAAGCTGCTAGAACTAGAGTGGTACATATAACCTCCTTCAATCTCTTAAATGTTGTATTAGCTAACTCGTTCCATTGCAAAGCATCCTTCTTTAATAGAGTTGTAATGGGTGTTATTATATAACTATAGTTAGTTTCAAATCTTCTATAATATCTAGTGAGTCCTAAGAAACCCCTCAAGTTCTTAACAATTTTAGGAATAAGTCGCTCTATCATAGTCTTAAGTTTGTTAGAATCAACCCTTACTCATTCATGTGATGTTGTTTGACCTAATTACTTCACCACTTTGAAACCAAAAACACACTTGGAAGTTTCAACATAAAACTAGTGATATTTGAAAACTTGTAATTCTTGATCTACATGGTGCAGATTCTCTTCCCATGTCTTTCTATAAATCAATATTTTATCAAAGAGCACTAATACAACCTCCTCAAAATTGTCTTAAAGATATCATTCATCAAAATTTAAAATATGGAGGGATCATTCATAAGACCAAATGACATCACTACAAAGTTATAATGGACTTCATGAGTCCTAAATACTATATATTTTTCCTTAATTCAAATTTGGTGATAGCTTGATCTAAGATCAAGTTTTGTAAAAAAATATATAGCTTCATTCAATTCATCTAGTAAATCATCAATGATGAATATGAAACTCATATTTGATGGTGTACTTGTTGAGCTCTCTATAGTCTAGACACATATGCCTAGTCTCATCTTTTTTATATATAATCACCATGGGAGAGGAGTAGGCACTTTGGTTATGCCTAATAATACCAGCCTCCAACATCTCCTAAACTATCTTCTCAATCTCACTTTTTTGGATATATGGGCACTTGTAAGGCCTAATGTTGGGTGGTTAGCTCATTATTACTAGCCAAATGGAATGATCCTAATCCATTTTCTAGGTAATCATTTAGGAATATCCCCAAAAACCATTGAGTGAAAATCTATAATAGCTTGCAAATATGGCTAGGTAGGAACATTTAATTGATAGGTTGCTAACAAAAATAATTGGGCCAAAAATCCACCAATCCCCTTTTAAAAATCCTTTGCATTTGATGAGGGATTACCATTTGTGAGGACTTGGAATGTAACTCTCTTAGTTCAATTCCCCTTCCCTCTAAGTGAAATTCCATGAATAGCTATTGGAAGTTCATCTCAATTGTCCCCACTATAGTGACCCACTCCAATTCTAACATTATATCTACTAAACCCATGAGATTAACAAATATTAGACAATCAAGTTGATATTCTCTCATGGTTAAATTAATGCTATAACATTTTCTTAAACAAAATATGCCTATGCACCATATCACAATATATTTTTGCTATTGCCCCGAGTATCACTAAATATAAAAAGTGAATTTATAGAAGGATTTCTCCCATAATTAACATCTATATGCATATATGCCATATCACTATCTATAATGTATAAGATGTTTGTATGAACCCCTGGCTAAGAAAATAAACATGAAAGAATTATATCAATACTCTACATTCTAAATGGTTGATAAGGAAGTAAAATACCAATCTTACCCAATGCCTTATCTTCCAATCCAAAATCCATCAAAAGATAAAGGTAGAACACATATGCACAATGCCACAAAAACAATAAAAATCAGTAATCATAATACCTATTAGGCAAGCTCCTAAATAAGAACTCTAAAACCATTCCAAAATATTATTGTAATCTTTACTACAATAACATTAGCCATGAAGATAAATTCAAAATAGGTTAAATACAAATATTATAGATGAGGTGTCTGATAGATGATAACTCTTTTCATCAACAATAAGGTATAAAATTCATATTAAAATTTAAGTCACTTACAATTTATAAACATGTTATACTATTTGGAATGAAGCTAACAAGTTTGAATTATTTTCCTTTATAGAAATAAAACCCAAGTAATGGCACATATAATCCAATGTAACAATGTTTAAATCTCACAATACAATCACTGATAGTTAACTTAAACTTAACACAAGACTCTCATATTATAAATGTTAGCCCTACAACTCAATTAACTTGGTAATTTAGAAAATAAATTGTTTCTTTTTTATTTTAATTCTCATAATCTAAATTTATAATTATCAACTCATATCATTCATGTATTATTAAATAATTAGACATACACTTTTTTTCAATAATACACATAATGGTAGGATCAAAGTCCCTACCTATAAGAAGATTTAATTTATATAAAATACTCAACACCACTCTAGATATCCCAACATAATGCCCGACTGTAATTTTCATAAAATCCATTACAACTATCTCATATATGGATTTCTAAGAATTCTCTTCTATTTGAGATGTTTTTGGGTGGGTAAAATTAAAAATATTATTGACAATGTATACACCTATCCATGATTATTATTTTCTTACATGCAGTCCTATTGATTCTACTACTAGATTCTAAAACATACATATTATGGTCATTCTTCATTATTAGTTATTTTTAGATACATGATATATATATATAACGGTTGGATATTGAATCTTTTATTTTGGAATAATGGTGTGCATGAAGGTAGACTACATTTCCCAATCGTTCAATGTTATTAATTGAGGTAGCATGACATGAATGCATGAAAAGTATATTTGACCAAATATAAGTATACACCCAACTATCAATTAAAATGTTCCTTGAGGAATATATAACTCTAGCAATAAGGTACCTTAATTACCATACTATTAGAGAGATATTACGTGTTTAATTTTTAAAAAAAATTGTAGAATTTTTTAACTTCTCACAAACACCCAAAAAAAAATGGAAACCTAATTTCTAAGCTCTTATATGGTGTAATAATAATATAAAAAGTAATTCAAAGTAACCCCCTAATGGTTGTCATTCAGAGGATGGTAACCATCATCATCAAATTACATGTGTAATTATTTAGTAATGAGTGGATATCAATTATTGTTGAAGTTGTAAAAGCAATGGTTGTCAGAGCTATCTTCACATATAGTGAATAGTAGAGATCAAACCATCTTCATATGTTAACTTATTGTATTCTTCTTCACAAAATTTATATGTCGTACATCATATTTCTTCATAGTTTTGCACCATTGTATGAGCTCTCGTACTTTTAAGGACCAAGATGTGGAGGCATAAACAAGGCATGTAAACTATTTGAACAAATACCCTTAAGAATTTGGTTTAATGGAAAGTAATGGTTGTATTATATGATGGATGAATTTTGATAGGCAAGCAAAATGTGGAAGCAAGACAAAGCACTAAAAAATTGTTTGGAAATATCCCTCATAGAAGTGTTGGCTCACAAATGATTGGGTTGTAGAATTGAACAATAAAATTATGGGAAAATTTCAGAACTTACAACAAATGAAATTGCAGGTGTAAAGCCATATTTCATTCCTCCAAGTGTCCTCACACCTCTACCTAAATCACAACTTTTTTTTACAATTCAAGCAAGGAATTAAGCATGTTTGCACCAATTTAAGAAATAAATGTCTATGCCTTGCAACTATAGAATACATTTAGGATAGAACTCAATATTCATCAAATAATATAACATGAACTTTGTATATAACATCAAAGAAATTGTTACCAAGAGATGTAGACCTATCCTTTTTATGAGAATAATAATGGAAAACTAAGATCAAATCCAAGGACTTCAAGCCTAATACTATTATTACCAACCATTGTGTCTTTTGTAGCCATAAAACTAGATTGAATCTAATCCTCTACCATATGAAGCTTCTTTCCACCCACTTGATTCCTTCAAGTCTAAACTTGGATCACACTTAGTCATAATCATTAGTAAAACATAGTGAACCCAATAGAAGCAACATGAACTAACTCATATTCAACATATTATAAGACTTCTAAATCATGTTAACCGTAATCCATATAGGGTACACTTCACACATCATATAATACATTTAACTTCTATTTAAAATTGATTCCACTGTGTAGATAAATTTCTAAAGTCAAGTTCATTTACTTAAGTCAATTGATAATATGACCACAAGAATTTTCTCATCCTCTCATTAACTATTTGTGAAATTAGAATAATTCACATTATATGCATTATCACATGATATAGATTTATCATCCATATACTCAACATAATGTGAAACAACTGATTGTATCATTAGGCTCAATTATGACTAGATCATGTATCGTCCATTGATATTATCTTTTGACAACATTACTAGTCACAAATAGGAAGTAAGCTTCACATAACTATACTCATTCATGCCATGAAAGTATGAAATTTATGCTCACTAGGTACATCATTACCACATACCAAAAGACCCCAAATTGTGTTATAAGAAGTGGGCTCAGTGGTCTTACATCCTTCCCCCTAGCCTAGACTTCCTTTGGGAAGTCCTCAATGGAAGAGAATAAATCAAATTGTCCTTGACAATAGAAATTATAAAAAATTATAAAAATACATATTTCATTGCATCATGCAATAAGGTAAAAATAGTCTTAGGTAATGATTCTCAAACCACATCAATATATGCTAGAACACATATCTCACTTCTATCACTACACATGTTATTTATCCATTATCAAGTAAAGTAAGTCTATATATATAATTTTTGCATCACATCACATATATTGTAAAATTCTAACATTTTATCAGCATATCTCAATACTCATTTATCAACATTTTGGCATCTCATCAACATATATCAATGCCCATATACATTTCATCAACATATCTCAATACTCACACATCATATAATATTAGATTCACATTGAACACATCATGAACCCACACAATGGGATGAGGATGATTGGCACGTCCAAAATTCTATTATGAGGATAAATAACATCATAGTTCCATATACCCACATGGTGATGATCTCTAGGTCCTCCCTAAGGAACCCACCATATAGAAAATCAAATAGATCTAGGGAAATGGATTTATAACCATCCCATATCAATCTCATTTACCCCCTTATAAATAATTCCCCAGGAAATCTACTCCCTCATACAACCTATTAAGGACCCCTCATGAATAAGATAGTCTCACATAATTCACATTACTACACACATGCTAGTAGCAACAAACATTAATAAAGCCTCAAAACAAGAAATTTTGATAAATCAAATTTCAAATAAAATCAACCAATGAAAATTCATATTCGAACATAAAATTTTCAACGATGGCCACCAAACAACAATTCAAAATGTGAAAACAAAAGTCACAATAACTAGTCCTTGGGACAAAGGACAATTTCAAAATTTAATTAATTGACAAATTAAATGATTTAAATTTTTTGGCTTAATAAATCAAATAAAATTCACAATAATAATATAAAATATGAGTCCAACAATTCCATAAAGTCTCAAATCACAATCACCACATGACTTTAAAAAAATCACCTAAGGGGGAGGAGGGAAAATGGTGGTCTCAAACCACATAGAGCTCATGAATAAATCACCATGTCACAATAAACATGTCCCACATAACCCAAGACAATCATATAATAATCACCATGCCACATTTTCCACACAACCCAAGACAATCATATAATAATTGAATCATTAATAATAAATCTGATCCAAAAATAAAGGTATACTTAGATCCATCCTCAACCCACAAACCCCAATACATTTGGTTTACAATAATTAGATTGAAGAGGGAGAGACATGGGGAATATGCATAAGTAATGACATCACATATGAATCACCAGTGCATCCATAAAGAGGGGGAGTGCAAATACTATCCAAGGAAAAAGTCTACAAAATTAATATTTTACAACATCCATCCCTAAGAATTTTCCTTGTAGAGATCTACAATCCACTCAAATGAAGTAGGAACACCATTTAAAGGAAAATTATATGGAACTAATATCAACCATACTGAAAAGAATCCTATAGAAATTTATTTAACCCACTCAAACCCCACGCTAAGTGTGCTCTCAAAATTCTAGTAGAGGCAACCCTTATAAACACTCCCCTTACCCCAACATTACACATTTACAAAAAGTCATCACTCAACAAGGAATCCACAACCACATGTGAACAAAACATAAAGTCCACAACAACATACAATTATCACAAAGGATGTACATGTGTGAATCATGTACAATGTCAATGAAACCTTCTCTCAAATTGGATATTGTGTATCACAAATAGAGATATGACCATACAAATTCATTGGTATCTTCACATAACATAATGAGGTTTCAGAAACAAAACAAATATCATCATGAATTTAGTTCTATGTACAAAATAAACTAGACCCATAAGGTTCTAGAGTAGAAAACCTATGCTCCGATACCCAATATATTGCCCACAATCACACAACTAAAAAGTCAACTAAGGATATGACACAAACTCCAAAATTTTACCACATTGACCCAACTTACAAAATTTTATTTCCAATGGATATATTTCAAGAGAAACATAACAACATTTGACCATTCAATTGTAAAATTTAGATAGATAAATAATTGTTTGACAATCAAGGTTGGATTTCAATTGGAAACTTGGAATTTCGAGTCAATGTAGACTAATTAATTCCACTAACACATTTTATAACCCAATACGTAATCAAGACACTTATCAAAACATTTAAATTTTAACATGAGAGATTGATAAAATCAATTTTATTTTTGAAGCATTCATTTGACTTGAAATCCATATCACATATGGAATGTAATACTCATCACATTTATTTATATTAACATAAATAATTGTGTCAACCTTTCATTTCACTGAGTTCTTAAGTATTATTCTTTCTGCTTGTCTATAAGCTATCACTAAATTCCAAATATAATCATGATTCATACCAATCATGACTAACTTGAATGAGAGAGAGAGATACAAGTATCAATCTAAAACAATATCTTATTACATCATTTTATTTAATCAAAATATACTAAATGATAGTATCCCAATACTAGAACCCAACAAATACATATATTTAACTTAACCATAGGATGCTACTATGCAATTCCATTGTCTTAAACAAACTAAAATAGATAATTAAATGATTGTTTCTCACCATAGTTTACACCATTTGTAGTAAACTCTCTAGGTTCCAATAACCTATGTAAATATCTGCAAAACTAGATTTCATCATTAGGCCCTTCATTAATAGAAATTAATCATAATAATTTTCAAGATTTTTTTTAAAGGGAGTACCTAAGGGGCTAGACCTATGCCTCAAGGGCTCATCCAAGATGGCCTTGCCTATATATCAATATTATAGGCTTCTTAATTTTCCTACATGGACTTGAATTATCACATACTTTGTTGGTCAATAATAATATCTCGCCCAAGTTCAATTCACCACTAATATGACAACAATTTGATCAAAAAATAATAGAACACATTCATTAAATCATGAGAGATCTCCTCACCCTGTAATGAAACTACTATAGTAGAAGCATATTTACCATGAACCATACCCATAAAAAGAAACCCAACATGATTTGTAGAAAGGACCAACATGATCCTCATCCATGTCGTCTCTACACATATGCCCACATCCCATATCACAAAATATCCTTGCTATTGTCCCAAGTATCGTTATATATAAAATCAAGGTTATAGAAGAATTTATCCCATCATTAACACATGTATGCATATATGCCATATTGAACTATCAATAATGTATAAAGTGTTTGTATGCACCCTTGGCTAAGAGAAAAACATGGAGGAATTATATCAATATTCTACAAGTCTAAATGGTTGATAAGGCAGTAAAATACCACAATCTTACCAAATTTCTTATCTTCCAATCCAAAATCCATCAAAATATAAATACAAAAAACATGTGCACAATATCAAAGAAACTAAAGAAAAATAAGTAATCATAATACCTATCAAGCAAGCTCCTAGATGAGAACTTTGAAACCAATGAAAAATTATTGTAATCCTTACTACAATAACATTGGCCATGAAGATAGAGTCAAAATAGGATAAATACATAGATTATAGATGAGGTGTTTGATAGTTGATAACTCTTTTCACCAACAAGGTAGAAAATTCATATTAAAATATCAATTTCTTATAATTTATAAACATGTTTTATTATTTGAAATGAATCCATCAATCCACATGACTCAACAAGTTTGAATTATTTTCCTTTGTGCACATAAAACCCAAGTAATGGCACATATTTAATTTGATGTAACAGTAGTCAAGTCTCACAATACAATCAGTGATAGTTTTTGGTAAATTAAGCAGCATTTACAGGGTGTTGTACCCTTCACAAGGAGCCACAAGGGCCAATAGAGTCCAAATCAAAAAGTAACAAAACAAAACACTAAACCAAAAATAGATGCAGATAAACAACACACAATCCAACAACGGACCAGCAGCAGAATAGCTGGTGTTCTCCCAATTCTTCGACAGAAGTTGAACCAAATCATCGCCAATCCACTCCCAGTGGTCTTCAGCCTTCTTCATCTCCATCTCTTCTTTCATGACGGCAAACAGGGTACTAGTAACACAGTGAACTAATTTGACCATGAATCGGGTCAAACCATTGAATTTTTTGTCCATTTTTTCCATTCTTTCAGCACTTCGAGCTCCTCACCTCTACCCATAGTATAGTCAGGATCATTCTGCTCCAACCCCAAAGGTTACGAAGAGTGAGAGGAAAATGCCTCCTTCTAAGCTTTACCCTTGTCAGGAATGGAAGGAGGACCACTAATTTTCACCTCTTCATCACCTTCTGACACCTCTTCCACTTTGCTATCTCTGTTGTCTGACAACTCCTCTTCAATGTTTAAATCTCTAACCAACATTTTCTTTCTGTTCTTCGCCAATATACCTGAACGTCGAATGATGGTATCACAACCCACAATCACAGTCTCCGCCACCACCATGTCACCCAAGGAATTAGTGATAGTTAACTTAGACTTAAAACAAGACTATATCAAATTCTAAATGTTAGCCCTACAACTCAATTGATTTAGTAATTTAGAAAATAATTTGTTTCTTTTTTAATTTTAATTGTCATAGTTTAAATTTATAATTATCAGCTCATATCATCCATGTATTATCAAATAATCAAACATACATTTATTTTAAATAATACACATAATGGTAGGATCATATTCCCTACCCATAAGAAGATTTGATTTATAGCAACATACTCAATACCACTCTAAATAGCACATTGTAATACCTAGTTATAAGTTTCATTGAAAAAAATCATAAAATTCATTACAATTATCTCAAATCTAGATTTCTAAGAATTCTCTTCTATTTGAGATATTTTTGGGTGGGTAAAATTAAAAATATTACCTATTGGTTAATATGCATTATTGACAGTGTCTACCTCTATCCATAATTATTATTTTCGCCCATGCACTCTTGTTGATTCTATTACTAGATTCTAAAACATACACATTATGGTCATTCTTCATTATCAGTTATTCTTGGATAGACACTATATAAATAATGGTTAGATACTTCATTGCATGCCCCATTATATATTATTTAATCTTTTATTTTTTAACAATGACATGTGAAGGTAGGCTATAGTTCCCAATGGTTCAATGTTACTAATTGAGGCAACATGACATGAATCAATAAATGATAGCATGCGAAGTATATATGACCACATATATACTCCTAACTATAAATTAAAGGGTGCCTTGAGGAATATATAACTCTAGTATAGTAAGGTACCTTATGGTTGAACAAAACTATTAGAGAGCTATTGTGTATTCAATTTAAAATATATTATAGAATTTGTTAACTCCTCACAAACACCCAAATAAAATAAAATTGAACCTAATTTCCAAGCTCTTATATGGGTGATTCAAAGTAACCCCTAATGTTTGTCATTTAGAGGATAGTAACCATCATCAAAAAACTACATGTAATTATTTAGTATTGGGTGGATACCAAATAC
Organism: Sequoia sempervirens; assembly: GCA_007258455.2. Lineage (NCBI taxonomy): Eukaryota > Viridiplantae > Streptophyta > Pinopsida > Cupressales > Cupressaceae > Sequoia > Sequoia sempervirens. Next base: position 151,432,897 of record VDFB02271358.1, on the reverse strand, counting down.
TGCTGGTGATGTAAAAGCAATGGTTGCAAAGCTACCTTCACATGTAGTGAATAGTTGAGTTCAAGCCATATTCATATGTTAACTTATTATACTTATTCACAAAATTTATACATTGTACATTATATTTCTTCACATTTTTGTGTCACTGTACGATCTCTTGTAATTTTAAGAATCAAGATGTGGAGGCATAGACAAGGCATGCAAACTGTTTGACCAAATACCCTTAAGAATGTGGTTTCATGGAAAGAAACAATTGTAGGATATGAGTGAATGAATTATGATAGGAAAGAAAAATGTGAAAGCAAGACAAAGCACTAAAAAATATTCGACAAGATCCCTCATGGAAATATTGTCTCACAAATGCTTGGGTTACAAAATTGCACCATAGAATTGTGGGAAAAAATTTATAACTTACATAAAATGAAATGACAAGCGTATAGCCATATTTCATTCCTCCAAGCTTTCCTCACCTCTGCTTGAATCACAATTTTTTTTCACACCAGGTATCTCCAAATCTGTAAAAAAAATAGAAGGATTTTTTTGTTAGATATCCTAATTAAAATGCTATCATGAGAATGTATAAACAAGGCATGTAGACTAACTTAATATTACCTCTTTCTTTATTTTGTTCTCTCATTTTCCAACTATCTAATTTTTTTTGTAAAATTTGATGTCTTCCCTTTCTTTTAACTATTTTATTCTTTTTAGTATTAAGGTGCCATCTACCTTGTAAATCATATGTCATATTGCATGATTCCAACATCCTTGGAAAGTATCCCTAAGCACTTAGGGTTTATTGGGAAAATATTTTGTAATATTTATTCTCACCATTGCTTGTATTACATTCATAAGGGATGTTGGGTTCCACTAGTAACGACAAAGGTGACTTGTGGACATAAATATATTTAATATTGTTTTCCCCAAAAGTGGGCACCTAGAATGAGATAATAAAAGATAAGGAAATGACTAATGAGTGACTGTTGGTATTATCCAAGTGGGAGCTTGGAAAGAGGCAACATGTGTCTCTTGTATTCCATCATTTATTACGTTTAATTTAATGTTTATCTTCCAAGTTTGGGCACCTAAGTTGGAGGGAAAATATTGGAGCCAAAACCAGTATCCTTTCACATTTCGAGGAGGAACTCCAAGGGTTGGGGAAGTTTGGAATTAAGATCTATCTTTGGAAGCCTTGTTTTGGGGTTAAGATGTCTCTTCACACATCTATAAAATCAGCCTCTTGGATATAGAAATTAATGAGCAATAGTTGAATGTAGAGTTTCTTTGCAGGAACAAGGACATATTAAGGCATAAAGGGGTTGTTCTTAGGTGCACAAGTGTTTCCATGTTGGAGGAAAAGAGGAGAATGAAAGTTAATATATTGTAATCTCATTTATTTGAAGATAATGCATACTTGCCTCTCTTCTTGGTGGATTTTTTCCCACAATGGTTTCTCCACATAAATCCCATGTTATGTTTTGCTCTTGTGTTTTTCATTTATGCATCTTTGTTTCTATCTTATGCCGATACATTATTCTTTATATATTGTTGTTATAAGTTCACATAAGGTAGTGTTTATAAGCATTATATGTTGGCTGATTTTTTACCATCATAAATAAGATGGATTTAATCGTGGTAATTCCATATTAAGACAACTTAATTTTTAAATTTTTTTATAAGTTTTAGATTTAAATGTTGTTGTAGTCCAATCCTTGAATCTCCCATCCATTGAAGTCATATTTGGATAGAGATTGAATTTCCCAATAATTGTTATAAGAACTTGTTTATTTTTCCTCAATTCTATTCACCTTTAAAACAACTATAATGCTTTTCTTAATAAAAATGAAATGATAATATTTAATAATAATATCCATTTGATCTATTTGCTAATTGATATTAGCAATATTAAATTTAATTTTACTTCTGGCATCAATTTATAAAAAAAAATATACAATAAACTATGGCACCAATATCCTACCACTATAAATAAAGTGTTATGCTCTTAGAATACATGAACAAATCAAATAAAGCTAAGGAAATGAACCAAAACATCACAAAGAAAAATATAGTGTTGATAATTATAAAATAGATCTAAAATAATAATTTGAGATCCAAGGAAGATAGTTAATTTCAATTGGAATCCTATTACCTAGAAGCACTTAATACTGTCAAAACCAATGTAAAGGAATTGTGTAATATAAATCAATATTGCATAGATCTAAGACCTGAGTAATTTGACATAATTTATAGTTATAACATATTGGGTTGAAATCCACTACATAAAGCTAGCATTGATATTTAAAACATAGTTGATAATAGGCTGATATGATGTATAAAACTTGTAAGCATAAACTAATTGAAGGCCAAACTAGGTTAAAGGATAAAACAACACATAAAAGCATAAATGCATAACTAGATCAACAACCATAATTTCATACCAAGCATAAAATCTATGGACAATGATTTATGAACTAGAGAAAGTAGAAATTCTTACAGGTCATATTTGAGTAGTCACGAAGTTTTAATATCTAATAAAATCTACAATTATACATCATAAAAGTCGGTCATCCTTATAGAATAATGTAAATTATTCTAAGTTCAAGAAAAACCATTAGTAATGATATTGATTAAACATCAATTAAGCTTCATATTTCCTATGATCCTTAATGCCATAATCAATGGTGACTGTATATAATATTGTGACATGTTGCATAAATATTGAAATTTACATATATATAAATAAAATACCACCCTAAAAATCATAATGAAACATCAATGTGATTGATGAATGGGAATTCAAGTAGCCATATATATAAATTGAAAACTTATGCTATCCACTATTTTAATACATACCTCAATGGAGACTAACCTTTTAAAATGAGACTAAGTTCCAATATAAGATTAATTGAATATAACACCTGAAAGCTACAATAATTAACATTTTTATAATACAAGTACGAAATTAAGTATGTTTGCATCAATTTAAGAAATAAATGCCTATTCCTTGCAACTATAAAATACATTCAGGATAGAGCTCAATATTCATCAAATAGTATAATGTGAACTTTGTATATAACACCAAAGTAATTTTTACCAAGAGATGTAGACCTATCCTTTCTTATGAGAACAATAATGGCAAACTGAGATCAAATCCAAGGACTTCAAACCCTATATTATTATTACTGGGTCAACCATTACATCTTTTGTAACTAGACAACTCTATGTTGAATTTAATCCTCTATCATATGAATCTTGTTTCCACCCTCTTGATTCCTTCAAGTCTAAACTCAGATCACACTCAATCATAATCATTAGTAAAACAAAGTGAACCCAACTGAAGCAGCATGAACTTACTCATATTCAACATATTATATGACATCTAAATCATGTTAACCATAATCATATTGGGTACACTTCACACATCATATAATTTATTTAACTTCTATTTAAAATTTATTTCACTATGTAGCTATTCCTAAAGTCAAGTTCTTTTACTTAGCTCAAATGATAATATGACCAAAAGAATGTTCTCATCTTTTCTTTAGCTATTTATGGTATTAGAATAATTCACGGTATAGCATTATCACATTATTTAGATTTATCATCTATATACTAACATAATGGTGAACAAATGATTGTATCATTAAGCTCAATTAAGACTAGATCATATATCATCCATCTATATTATCTTTTGACAATAATACTAGTCACAAATATGAAGTAAGATTCACATAAATATACTCATTCATACCATGAAAGTATGAACTCTATGCTCACTAGGTACATCATTATCACATACCAAAAGACCCCAAATTGTGTTATAAGAAGTGGGCTTAGTGGCCATATAGAAAAGAATTAATGGATTTAATTTCATGCTTAAATTATAATCAAGATTACTTAATAATATATAAGAAGTGTTGTCTAAGATTCCATATTCAATATTTAGCATATTTCATAACTAGAGTTTTGTTTGATTTGCATATCTATAAGACCTACAAAAGGTAGACAAGAGTTGTCTTGGAAAACTATTTTTATATCTACAAACATTATAATTTTCCTTATATGAATATGGTGAAATAAGATTTGTTTCATGTTTGTAAGTATATCATAACCCTATGTATTCAAGAGAAATTCCCTTCTCAATTTAATTTAACAAAACTAAACAACTATAAAGCTAAAATAAAGATGTTTTGTTTCCATAATTTCAAAATTCAAAAATTACAAGTATGAAACTAAAACATATGTATCTAGTGCTTAAGTTCTAGAGTATAATAGAATGAGCTAGGACTTCTTTATTCTCTAGAAAACTTACATAAAATCTCCATCCCAATATTTTTCTATTCAACCTCGAAGGAGAATAGTATAAAATATTATATTCTTTGTTTCTTCTTCTCTCCCCATTCGCCATCCTTCCCCATTGTCTCCCTTTCTCAAAATCTAGAAGATGTATTTCTATTTATAACAAAAAAATCAAATGTACTCAAATTTAAAGTCAACATATGTCACAACATGGTATAGTAAGTATATTGATAAAGGTAGAAATTTATGTCTTCTTTTGTTCCAATCAATTTTCAAAATCTTTAATATTTGATTTAATTCCCATGTGCATGTTGACAAACCTTTAATCTTTGGTTTAATTCTCATGTGTGTGCTCCCAAAGTCTTTATCTTTGAATTTATTAACTCCACTAGATATTTTTATTTAATCTTTTCATTTGCTTACAATTCCAAAAATAAATATATGTAATTATACCTTCATCCAACTCCTCATAATCTTTTCAACAATTCCATTATGAACCCTGAGTTGGAATTACCCACTTTATTTATTTCTCAATAAATTTTTACATATTTCCTTTAACTTTCCATGTGCTTAAATAATTGTGTTTATTAAAAATCTCCACCCAACTTAATTTCCCATGTTAGAAATAAATATATATTTCGAATCATAAAATATTAAATACCATACTGTCTTGATAACCCAAAAGAAAAAAAATTCTTCCAAAAATAAACAGTTATTTAAAATAAAATATCTATTTTGTATGTATCATTTACTAAAAAATAGTTGATAACCAAAAAAAACTAAATTCTTTACAAATTATTTATTTATTTTTGTGAAAAAAATCCACGGAGACCCAAGACAAATCCCATGAAGGAAAGCGATTATTCTTCTATTAGAATAAGTGTTTGGAGGTCAAGGGTTCGAAACTTGACCCAAATAGCGAATTTTCTCTTTCCACCTTGCAACTACCGAATATCTCCATCACAATCTACCAAAATATCTTAGGCATGCATATATGATTTAAGCTTTTTATATATCAAATATCATAACATATATTTATGAGCACGGTATAATACATAAATTGTAAATTAAGAAAATTTTAAAAAATCATTGCAATTAAAGGTAATAAAATTCAATATTGGTATTATTAATAAAAATATTTTGTTAAAATATAATATGTTTTCAAAAATAGTATTTATGGGCGGGGGCCCTAGCTCGGTTGGCTAAGTAATTCTGTTGCGGCTCTGCTGGTCACGAGTTCTAGTCTCCCCCGTCCCGTGGTACCGAAGGGCGTGTCGCCGGTCACGTTAAAAAGTTTACCAGGCGCACTATAGTTTATAGGGGGTCGTGCTACCCGATTCCTGCAGTCTAAAAAAAAAAAAAAATAGTATTTATGAATTTTAATTATGTAACAATTTTTAACATGAATGTTATAGATTACATTTCATGATTTATCATCGTTTAATTTTGTTTTTTTTTCTTTATTTTCATGATGGATAAGAGAGTTTGACCCAAAATGTTGATATTAAAAACTATTACACAATTAAAATCTAGAAACACTTTTTTTTCCATATGATAGACTATGAAAATTTGATGTCTTTAAATAAGTTTTTTTATACTATATTTTTAAAAATATTCAAGCATATACTTGACAAATATATTCTTAAGGACGACTATATGTCTTTTGACACTATTCATGTATTTATAAAAGTTCTTGCTTCAACATGACTTGCATTTTTTAACTATGCAATTTTATCTATATAATTCATTGTATAAATAATTGAATTATTTTATTTAATTATTTGAAAAAAAAAATTATTATTTGTGTAAAAGAATTATTACATATTTTAAAAATATATATTTTTCCCCATTTTATTAAATATTAAAATATTCCATCTTAAAGTGGGTTTAATCTATGTTAACTATTACATCAAAAATAGGAAAGAAACTATCTAACATGTCTTATTTTTCCCCATGTCATAATCCATGTGATACTCTATCCTCTCATCTCTTCTTACCATGTTCAACCAAATTGTCTCATGGAAGGTTGCATTCTTCATTAATGTTTGTGAAAGGAAATAACCCTTTTACATAAATAGGTTTTACTTAAATATAATAAGTAAATATATGCATACAATTTAGATAAAATAATTGAGATTGAAAATGTGTATCTGATTAAATTTGAAACTAAAATAAATCAACAATAGTGTATATTTTGGAGTTAGAGATGAAGAATATTACGACAAATGACTGATATCTAGAATCTAAAGAGGGCTCTACAACAAAGAAAAAAGGTGATTGGATTAAATTTAAAAACTATAACTATTGTTAATATTGGGTTATTTCCATGCTTGTGGAACTAATCTCTACGTTAACATATATGTAGTGTCGCAAATTGCATACCCTTGCGATTTCACACTATGTTTCATGCCCACTTTGATTTTCATTCCCTTAGTGTTTGTGTAGGCTCATTTCAAATCTTGCATCAACCTTTTTCCCTCTCAAGGTTCTCAGGGTTTCCTTTTCAAGGTAACTTGCAATAAACTTGTGATAACAAACTGGCAATATTCAACTATTTTGGAATCTTGATAATCAATTATCTCATTTTGAAAAGATCCCAGATTTGAGTCAGCTATTTTTAATAAAAGTAAGGAATAAACCATACAATGAATATATCAAACACTATATGAAATAACGGTAACTTGGAACTTGAAACAAAACTAAAAAAGGGTGATGCAAATACCTAGTTTGAAACGAGGGTTTTGAAATTGTTTATCAAAGAGATAATGTAATTAGAAAATGTTAATGTTACAACAAAGATGAGAGTGACTCTAAGAGATGTGTTATTTTGAGAGAAACAACAATGTATATGGATCCCTTTGTAAGATTGGATGATAGATGGATATTCAATGCATGGATCTTAGATGATCAAATGAGCTATGGATAATGTCCTTTTATACTTGAATTAGACACAATTCAAAATATTTAGCATGAGACTTGACACATAACTAGTTGTAATTTAGTTAGCTTAGATCCAATTAGAAATTTAATTTTGAAACATGAGGGTTATATCCATGTCACAACAATGTCCTAGCTCATTTCTATTGAGAGTTGATAAATTTTGAGGATGATTTTTAATTTGTGTTTTTTTTATTAAGAGGGGTAAACGCTTTTGACTCAGAGCTATGAACTAGTGAGGTCACAAATGGGGGACCTCATCCCCAATATAAATCTCAATAGTTAAAACCTAATGGGGTTTGAACCTTGATGGCAAGAATAACAACACAACTTAACCATCACACCATGCCACTATTGGCAATTTTGATTTGTGTCTAATGCTCAACTAAAAAATATATTTAGTGGAAGAACCAAATTAGTCAAAATCATGTGATGAGACAAGTAGTTAGAGCACTCACATAAAATGACATAAAATATATGGTGAAATTGAATGGTATGAAATTTTTACCATGAAATTGTGTCACCTAGTATAGTCTCAAAAAACTTAAAAGAATGATTTTTATGAACATTTGTAAACTTCAAATGCTCTATGATTTTTATGAACATTTGTAAACTTCAAATGTTCTACTATCTTTTCTCATCATATTTAAACTCTAAAAGTTGTCATTCTAAGACTTTATTCTAACCTTTTTTTGTAGGAAAATATAACATTTCAAGGTAATGTGGGGCTCAAACAAAAAAAAATATTTTCTCTAAAAGTAAATTATAGCACTTACAAAGAACAAAAAAATATTGTAGAAAAGGTAGATATATTGGCTTTAATTGCAAGGGTGCTTTCTTCTTTAGGAGACACTCTCTACAATGAACTGAGAAAAAATTCTCATATTAAGAATGTTGAAGCTATTTCTAATTGTCTTCCATAGAGGTTGGGAATTGAGCCTACTTAACTAGTTGATAAATTCAAATAATAGTTGTTTAGTTTTTAAATGTATATTGTTTACACCTATCTAATCACAACTATGGTTGACCATTTGGTTCTATTAATGAATGTTATAATTATATGAAAACTAAAGAATTATAATATTTTTCATCTTAATAGAGTCTTTTATTTAAAAAATAAATATGTTCAAGAATTGGAAGACAATAGATAAAGAGGAAATACAATTGCAATCTTATTTTACATGAATAATTAGTGTGAATATATTATCTTAGTTTAATATATATTTATTTGATGGTTTAGATGTTCTTCAAATATTTATATTAATAAAAAATAATAATTTATAGATCATCTAAATCATTATTTTTCATTAATATAAATATTATTTTAAATCACATTGAAAAATTATTTTATATTTATCTGTTTATACACATATATGTCCAAAATAACTTGAAATATATATATATATATATATATATATATATATATATATATAAAATTTGTTGTTATTTTGGGTTTTATTAGTTGATAAAAACAAGTAAATAGTAATCATATTTAAGTCTAGGGTTGAGAGTGATACATGTAAATATTAAAGAGAGGGTTAGCATGTGTTAAGTTCTATTTTCACTCATGGGCATTTGATAGTTGATTTTATAATGTAAATTATGATTGATAATTAAATTTTAAGTTATATTATTAAATAAACCATACATACAATTTCATATACTTGTCTAAAATATGACAATATATACACTACTCCTCAACCAAACCACACCCATGATGGTCTTGTCCTCCTCACATGGGTTTATAATTGTGATACAGTTCTCTAATCTACTCTCCTATCCCTTAGTACCTATGGACCTATGTATATGAAGATGTTGGTGTTGAGAATTAATTTGAGGAGAATACTAGTGTGTAGAGGGAAAGTATGGAACATCATTGGTAACTATTTAGTTATTGTTGCCATGGAACAATATCAAACACCTACCTAGATGAAGTGCAATGTTCTTAGATGATAAATTGATGATCTAGTATATACTATGCAAGTGGTGATGTGAATTTTAGTCTCTATATGATGTAGTGTAAATAAATTATAATTAATTGATTGATTAACCTCTAAAGAGCTTTAGTCTCTATATGATCTAATTAATTGATTAACCTCTAAATACCTAGGGCTTCTCTTTACATACAATATCCTTAATGTTCAATTCGAAGTATTTAATGCTCATTTTGATGGGTAATGTTCAATTATTTAAAATATTTAGCTTAGGAACTTTAGAAAATATGTTTGAATTAGGAGGATAGAGTTGCAAGAGCAGCCTTATCAAGCGGGTAAATTTGTGCCCATGTTCAATTCCATGAGACAAGAATGGTCTAAACCATATAATACTGAGATATATCAAGATAAATTTATTAGTTTTATGTGTGTGCTAGCATATGCATAAAATAGGGAAAATTGAGCATTAATAAATTACATTTATGATAGGACCAAAAGTGAGTGCAAAAAAAAGAGTAAAAAGGCAAGGTCTCTACACTCTAATAACTCAAATTAAAAAAACACTTATAAATTTATATAATTCTTAAATTATTTAACTTTTATTGATAATTCTTAGTCATATTGAAAGTAAATAAATACTAAAATATAAAAATTCCCACATAGTTCATTGATAAGAGTTATGCTAGTTAATTAAACAATTATTAGCATCTAGAAAGAAATTTAGAATATACAAGAAAAGAACATGTGATATATCCTTGAAAAACCCATAGAATGAAAAAAAAACCTATTAAGAAGAGAGTTTGAATGTATTATTAGTAAAAAATAGTTACAATACACTTTAGAGATGAGCTCCTCTTAGGAGATCTTGAAGCTTCAATTTTCAAAAGACAAATGAACAACATAACTCTACAAAACCATTCTTATAACACTTAAAGAATCCAACACTTGTCTCTAGTTTTGAACATATTAGGATGACCAATATTGACCCAAGGCTTACCTATACAAGCAAGGAGGTCAATTGGAAACAATTAGTGGTTTTTGAAATCTTGCACTAACAAACCAATGAGGTGAGAAAAATTTAAGTTCCCCAATCAGTCTAATTTGAGACATGTGATAAGCTTGTTGCTTGCACATCTCAAAAAATACTAGAAAGTGGTATATTTTCTCAATTTATATCTCAACCAACTTGCACATATGATTGGTGCACCCAAACTCATATTTAGCTAATTTAACCATCATATTTTCAATCCACATAACATTCTTACTATCCTAGGATTGAACTTATCCAAGTGGGGCATTGTAAACCACATGAGAGGTTAATTTTACATATTTAAAATTTATGAATTAAATATTATTCCCTCTTGTTCTTAGGTAATCCATTTGAATAAAATAATTATTTATGTAAGGTGTACAACACATTACTAACAATATCCCACTTATTTTATAAATTGCATAGGTTGTTAAATAAATCAATATGGAATTAGAATCTAAGGGTTGATCACCATAGCTCTCTTGCACCAAGGATACTTGTTCTACTCATGTGCCTTGTCAATACATAAAAAAAGCTAAAAGAAGTGTCCAATTTTTCAAACACAACCCTCTTATCTTTCAACATATCACAAGAAAAGTGATAATAAAAATCAATGTGCTTTGTCTACAAATGAAAGGTAAGATTCTATACCAAATTGATGGCATCTTGACTAATACACTGAATTAACACTATATTATGCTTCAACTTGATATCCAAACATAATCATTAAGTGATCTCATAATAGTGTGTCCCACATTTTTGCTAAAGTGGAAAATTGAAATTAGTATTTTAACTAAATGTTTACCTTCTATCACCCATAGCAACTAAACTATAAAGAATTTGAAGATAATGTGAACTAGTGATTTTTGATATTTTGTGTGTAGATTCTAATTTATTTTTTTAATTTAAAAAATTATTTGTGAGTTTATTTACATAAGTTTTAATAAAAAAAATTTATAATTAATAATATTTTAAAAAAGTGTCATTCATTCAATATCACAAAACTTTTTTAAAAGAAAGGATAAAACTCTAAATTTTTAAACATAAATTGGTAAAACCAATATCTATTGCATAGATATTTTTCATATTTGTTCTTGCATATATTTTTTATTAATTTTTGAAGTGAGATTAAATATTAGTAATGGATTTATTCCATATTGCATATATATTATCAAAATTAATTTATTTTGTGAAACAAATACATTGAAATATCTAGTGCATAATTTTATTTTTTTTAAATCTCTATTTTTCTATTTTCCATGTGTGAAACAAAGACCTTGATGTTTGGTGAAAAACCTATATTCACTAGATAAATAAATAAATATAATAATCAAATTAAATAAATTCAAATTTATGTTTTTTGTAAAGTTTACTCTAAGGGCTACAATTCTATTACAATTGAGTCCATTTAATGGTCCAACCTAAGGTTTCAAACAAAAAAAAGGAAAATATGAGCACCAAAGACCAAAAGAATATTCAAGGGCCTTCATTTGAAGGACCTTCGAATGAAGGTCCCTTTCATGACTTAAAAGATTATTAAAATATTAAAAAAATAAAACTATTTGAATGAAGATTTACCTTTGTTCAAAGGTTATTATGGTAGTCATCTTCAAACAAAGGTGTTTGTAACAAAAATCTCCCTAACCATGCAATTTTTTTATGTCCCACAAGTGGGACACAGTATTGTGGGTCTACCACACTATAGAAATACTACCTCCTTATAGGGATGATTAGTTATCATATACTCTACATCTATCATCAAAAGAGTAAACACAACCTATCATTTTCTCAGTCAAATCACTACACCACCAAATAGGGTAAAGAAATATCCACTGGTATATATTATCTACCATATGCATTGATTGTTAGAAAAAAAACCGCAAATAAGGACTTCAAGATGAATTAGATTGACTCATTTGGTGTATCATAATCCCATCCCTATTAGGTTGAAATCCCATATGGATAGTCTAATGGAGGCTTTTATGAAAAATGACAAAGGCACCATAAGCTAGGTTTGTGAGAAACATTCTCCAACCAATAACAAGGGAAATAGGTGAATAGTAAATACCACTCACTCCATAAACTAGATGTATGGTATGATTAGAAGTTTTGTAGTACCAATAAAAGGACACTTATAAATGAAAATTAATCTAGGGACACATCCCTATATCTTAAGATGTCATAATAGAAAAAAATAATGTATTGCACATAGAAAAGATAGGATAGAATATAATTGAGGAATAAAATAAATATTGTAGAGGCATATACAATTGAAGAAAATTATGCTTAAAATATTAATGTGATACAAAGGCATTTTAATTGTATAAGACATAATGTACCTATCTCAAATGAATAATATGTGTACTTGACTCTATCTCATTTGATTATGTATGCAAGACTAAATTATTTTCATATAATATGTAATCTACCATGTATTATTTGTTATTAATCATTATTGTCTCGCATTAGGGTACAACATTTACATATACAACCTAGTTGTTTGGTCTGTATTTTATGTGAACACTTAGTTTCACTATTGGGACCTCACTTTATGGTGCATAAGGAAGAAGCACAAACTCAAGGAGATATTTGTAGTGAGAAATATTATAAAGAGGTTGATTATTCATATAAATAAGTGTATTAGCACACTCTAAGTCCTAGCCCATGGGAGATAGGAATCTAATGGGTGACTATGGAATGAGGGAAATCTTGAAGGGATGTGACTTTTGACTCAAAATAGGTCAAGATTATTAAATCAAATCATTGTGGCAATAGATGATAACAAGAAGGTTATAAAAATCATTATTGAAAATGAAATGGGATTTGAAGAGATCATGAAAATGACACTTATTAAAAAATAAAGAAATGAAGAGATATGATTGAAATAGAGACAAGAATGTGAGTAAAACCACTAGAAAAGTATGGAGAAGATGCAAGAGGCATTTGTGGAGCATACTAGGAGGGATACAATAGAATCCCCAAGGACCTTGATAAGTCAAAAGGATCTTTAAATGTTATGGCACTCACAAATCTAGATGAACCAAATAGATCAACCACCCTAGTAAGAATAGCAATAGAAAATTTAGAAATAATTACAAAGTAATTAAGGGAAAAGAGGTGTTAATTAGTATGCTTTTTTTGAAACATGGAGAAGAGAAACTATAGTATTAGTTGAGAGAGAGATAGACTTAGAAGTAGATATTCTTATCTAGAGGTGAAGTTTCTAACTCAAAGGGTGATTGTTGAATAGGGTCTTAATGTGTTATAATCATGCCACACATCTATTTTATAGAAAAATATGAAGATAGTGAAGAGGTTGAAATTAAGAAAAATACTTTAGTAAGAGTTGAGGAAAAAAACTATGAATAAGGAAGTAGTAATTCAATGATAATTTTAAAATAATTTGATATTAACCTTGTAATCCTATGTATTATTTTTGATCTACAACATCTTGGGAATGGATACTTGGATGCCCATGTGACTAATGTTGGTCTGTGGAGCTTGGTCATCCTTTGAAGTTTAAATTTTGGCCACTTTGTCTAGCACATTTTCCCCCCAAATTAACGGAGAAGTGCAAGGGGGCAGAGCCCCTCCTGCATGGTCTATGGGGACCTGGGGGTGGAGCCCACAGTGTGGGTCTAGGGGTTGTTGGGGGAAATGCCCCTGAAGCAAAAAATTACATATTTTTATCAAAGGAAAATTCCTATAAATTCTTATTGGAATTCAATTATGAAATAGTTTTAAAACTACCCAAAATTGAGAGGCTTTTTGTAACTGCTACAATTTGAATTCCCATGGTTGTGCATACTAGAAATGAACAGTCGTGACATGTGTTACAAAAAAGAATACTTGTGGAAGTTTGAATGAACAACACATGGATGAAGGTGTAAATTCATGTTTTAGTGAAGGGTACACACAACATAGCACGTGGGAAGTTTTAAGCAGTGAAATTGTGAACATTTATGTTGCATGTTGTAATAGTTTGCTACAAGTTATTGTAATCTATATTTTGTTGGAATTTGAATAAATAAAAATGGACTATTGTTTGTAGACATAGCCAAAGACAAAGGGTGAACCACGTTAATTCTTGTCTCGCATCTTTGTAATTTCATTCCTTTGTTTCCTCTATTTTTGCTTATTTAAATCTGCATATAATTGATAATTGATCTCCTCATTCTTGCTTGCAATTCCTAACAACTAGTTGAGAGATATTATTATTTTATTTATTTTTCTTGTATATTTTAGAATATTATATGTAGTGGATTTAATATAACAGTGGTTATAGAGTGGTTTGACTCCATTTATACTATACCATTCCTAGGCACTAGGAGAGAGTGGAGCATCTTGCTAGGATGGGTGGGTCAACATTATTTGGTCATTATATTTAGGAGTGTGTGCTTACTCTTCATATGGGTCAAATATTTTATAGTTATGGTTGTTTTTTTAAAATAAAGGGGTAAACCCCATAAAGGATTTATATTGATAATAAAATAATTATTATAAAGTCACAAAGGTTACACATATGCAACAAAGAATATAGATAATGAAAGCATGCATTTAGAAAACCTTGAACCATAGTGGTTGAATAACCAGTTATAGAAAATGGCCAAAAAAGGCACAAACCGTTAATAGACAAAACTAGATAAAGAGATGTGGAATCATCAAAAAAGAGACACCATGATCACACTAAGAGTTGTGAGATAGAGATTTGTTGTCCTCAAAGCTAGTATATTCATCACAAACAAGGTTGATGGATTTGAACACTAAAGGATTCTAAACTTGAACAAGGGATGTGCTTGAGAAGAACACAAAGAGCTTGAAACATCACTTTGATATTTTGAAGCAGCTTCTTATCCATTTAATCTCCATGTGAATTTATGGCATTTTTCTATACCAATGGAAAATCACATTTTAGGCTTACAGTCATGGAATTGAATATGCATCGACTTCTATTGAAGTTTCAATGGAAAATTTAGAGAAAATTCCCCCACCAAGGCATTACCATCAAGAGGAACATAGTGAGATAATTTTGAACTACAACTCATATGGACCAACTAGGAATTGAACCTGTATACGTCTAAAAATGGTCATGATTAAGCTTGTTAATTAATTAAATATAATTTATTTAATTAATTCCTCTAATGTCATCTACATATAAATAAATTTAATTATTTATTTATATCGTTCATCTTCTATAATTAAATAAATGATTTTATTTAAGTACTAACATTTCCACCTTTCGCTTGATTAAATTAAATAAATTTTTATAATTTATTTATATTTAATTATCATCCTATTCTAGAGTTTAAATATTTTGAATATTTAAATAATGGAATGTCTTCTTCATCTCACCTTTTATCTTTCGCTTGATTAAATTAAATAAATTTCCATAATTTATTTATGTTTAATTATCATTTGGTTCTAGAGTTTAAATATTTTTGAATATTTGAATAATGGAATATTCTCCATCCCATAATCGAATTTAAAATATTAAATATTTTATTTAATATTTCCTCACCCTAATTTCATTTTTTTAAAACATAATTAAATATGATTTATTTAATTATGTGAGTTTCCATTTTCATTTTCACTTCTAAATTAAATAAATTTAATTTATTTAATTTCTAACTCGTGCTAACTCACCCTTCTAAATTCTTGACTCGCGCTTCAAAATGGAAGTTTCCCTTCGAAACTCAATGACGAAAATTGAAAGAAAAAGGGAAATCTTCCATCCTTCTCTTCCACTTTCGAAGATCTCCCGCCGTCCATTTGAACAAGCTTAATCCGGACCGTCGATTGATTCAGCCAATCAAATTTGTTCGAAAACTCTATAAAAGCCTGTGCAAATCCAAGCTTCTGGTTACACTACGCATAATCATTCATGTTTTCATGCACGCACTCACTTTTGCACACCTACGCATATCTACTTTCATACAGGCAATCAGCTTATGCATTCATATCAGTTTCAATATCACAGCAATCTTCTCATCCTAGCACAGCTTTGCATTTAGCATAGTTTGCATTTTAAATCTCGTTCTTTAGCTGTCATTTTGTTGAGCTTAGTCTATTGATCTGAGAGCTATCTAGAAACCAACAAAATGCTGAAGTTAGAGGAAGATAAGACAGTTTTGGGAAGCTACTGTTACGATTTGCATATTTTGTTTCCTTTTCAGCTTTTTGATTTAATGTCTTATTAATATGTGTTTGATTTTATCTAAATTGATCCAATATTTCACTCACACATAAAATGGCACCCACTGTGGGGCTTGAACCCACGAATTTAATATTATTTGTAAGTTTCTGTTGACAGTTTCCACATTCTAGAATCAGCTTTCGGGAAAATTCTGACGTTTAGGCGCATTTGAAATTTCCTGACATGCATATGGGGCTTTTAACTTTTTGTATTACAGGATTTTGGAGCGCATCTCGTAATTGTTTAGGCGCATCCCGTAACTGTTCCAATGCATATCGTGATTGTTTAGGCGCATTTAGTTTCTGTTTACGCACATATAGAATTTTCTTTTGGCATACACAGGAACTATTTTAAAGCATTTTGATCTTTCTTAACGCACATATTACATTTTTTTACATGCATATTGCATCTATTTATGGGAATATCACATCTATTTACGCTCATATTGCATCTGTTTACGTGCATATTGCTTCTATTTATGCGCATATATATTCTGGCGCATAGAGCTTCTGTTCGGGCGCATATAGACTGTAACAAAAAAATTACAAAATTTTGAGTCTGACGCTTTCCGCAGACAGAATTATTTTTTCTTTTTTAGAATTTTAAAATGAAGCAATCCTAGAGTAGCCACATCTGAATAAAATGAAGCAATCTAGGATAGTCACCAAACAATGACTTGCAATTAAAATTGAACAATCTATTTTTGGTGAAGTAATATCTTCACCTAGATTAGATCATTGTGATTTGGAATTTAAAAAGAACATCTACTTGCTTTGACTGTGGCAATAGGTCTATGCTCTCCCCTTAACTGGGTGATCAAAATACCAAACTTGCCTTTTTAGTTTTCATGCAATTTATTATTTCAATTACATCCTTTAGAGAGCCTACCATAGTGGGAAAAAGTACTCACCCTATGGGAACGACTCAAGTGGGTTCAAGCCAAAGCCAGGCTATTCCACCCCACTATAAAATTTAAAGTGAATCTGGCAAAACCCTCTTTTTTTGGTATTGTGCAAGATAACCATCCCCAAAGCCTTTGTTCTAAAGGTTGGGAGGTCTCCTGAGGGAGTTTATTATTGTCGCACCAAATGGAAATCCTTACTATGAACCTAGTGTAGTGGCCAACCGAGTCAGTTTCCAAACATTCTAATAATCACAATGCAAAGGGAGGGAAGAATCTGCCCCCAAGACACTCACCATATAACTGCCAAGGACCGTTTGCTCATGGGATCTGGTATCCACTTCCGTAACTCTGAGTACGCGCCTGGAAAAGACAAAAACACGGGCGCCCCTTCGGGGGTGACACGGCTGTGTGAGTCGACACAGTTCTAAGATGTGGGCTGTTGATTACTAGAATGACCTACTTGAGCATTTAAGAGTGAGTCTGTCTGAAATTGTCTTTCATGTGGAAAACCTGTGGAAACATTTGATTAAATACATTTTCTTGATCAAACACTTCATGTTAGTATAGGGCTTTAAGAACAACTATTTTCAAAAATGTTTGTTGTGTCTTCCATTACATTAATTCAGATAAAGAGATCATCCAAAAGGAACATGAAGAAAAACCACTAAAAGCCACTTAAGAGTTTTTCATATCATTGATTCAAAAACATTCCCAACACTTTTCCCATGCTTAGAAATTAGAAGTCAACAAAGTTTCCCAAGAAATCATTGTCTAAGAGAATCAAAAAACCCAAGAAACCGTTAGGATACAAGAAAACACTGCAAAAGAGAAAATTCTTATACAAAAGTCGACAAGTCTTGCTTCACTATCGAGGATTTCTTCACAGATATCATGATTTTTTTAGAGGATTCACTGATGAGTATGTTGTAGATCCCTTAGATTCTCGAGCTTATTATCAGAGATTGGCTCTGTCACAACAGCATAATCATAACCAACCTCTTGAATTTGACAACATATCACAACCTTCTATAGAGTATCCTTCACATCCCAATCAAATCCTTCATTGATTTTGGAACCTTTCTTCAAAAACAAAGATCAAAACTTTAAGAGTGCATCTCTCAAACAAATTTCTAATTTTTGGTTCAACTTCCCCAACAGGATTCTGAAATCCTTCATCAATTGGAAGCCACAATCAATAAATTAGGAGCATCCTTGATCATATCATAAGATTCTGTATCTTATCAGATCACTATCATTACACTTGTCAAAAACTAGGATCTAAGTTTAGAAGAATTTTCCAAAAACATATGCCTATCTCCACAAGATCTCAACATGATAAACTAAAGGATACAATCCAAAAAGAAATTCATATTCAAAATACTCAAGAAGAAGGAGAAAGCAGTAATCCCCCTTTCAGCATAAATCAAAATCCACTTTTCAACAACAACAT
The DNA here is from genome assembly GCA_007258455.2 of Sequoia sempervirens. NCBI lineage: Eukaryota > Viridiplantae > Streptophyta > Pinopsida > Cupressales > Cupressaceae > Sequoia > Sequoia sempervirens. Next base: position 151,414,153 of record VDFB02271358.1, on the reverse strand, counting down.
GGACAATAGAGAAGAAAATCCTTTTCATAATTACAGAGATAAAAACCATGTAGATAGTGATGAGGAACAAGATGAGGAACGTCTTAGAGAGGCTGAACAAGATCCAAAATTCCATAAATCCATTGAAAAGATCTTGTAGCGAGATAAGGAAAAGTATTTTCGCTATCTAGCCGAACAAGGGGCAAAATTGCCTCATGACTTTGACACTGAAAACTTGAAAAACAAACCTGAAGAGACACCCCTTTCAGATCTTAGTGCCTTGACCCAAAAAATCAAGGCACTTTAAGGACAAGTTAAAGAATTACAAGGGGGAACAACCACAAAGAAATATACTCTCGAGGACATTTGTCCTTATCCTTTCGACAAAAGTCTAAACATGATTCCTTTTCCCAAGCATTGTGAAATGCCAAAATTTGATCGCTATAATGGGAAAACGGATCCAATTGATCACGTTAGAGACTTCAGAAACATGACATTCGAATTCACTTACAAAGACACTTGTTGCGATTGTTTCCTAGGAGTCTGGGAGTACACTCTATGGAATGGCTATCTAAGATTACACCTCCCGTCAGGACATTTGAAGAATTGATCAACCTATTCATATTACAATATACCTACAACATACAACACCAAATCACCATGATAGATATTTGCAAAGTTGCACAAAAACCTAGTGAATCCTTCATTACGTTTCTTCATAGATGGAGAAGAATGTTCACCAGGTATCCACGTCCTGTTCCTGAAAAGGAAAAGATGATTACCTTCATTAATAGTTTAAATTCAAAAATGATCTATCACTTGAACTTACTTTGTCCTCCTTTTGAGAAAATGATTGAAGATGCCATAACCATCGAAAATGCTTTAGTCAAAAGAGGAATAATCAAACATGACGAAGAAAATCCTAGCTCATCCAACCATCATAATAATCAGGACAAGTCCAAATTCTGGACTCACAACAAAAATATGGTGAACGATGGTGTTGTTGATGTGAACCATGCTTCGACCAAGCCATTTATCCTTAGTGCTCCAAACACTCGCAACAACAATGTCAACTCGATTACAAATCACGGAAATAATCCTCCTCCTCCGAGGAACAATACAAATCAAAACTCTACTCCCCATCAAGGGATTTCCAACAACCAGGGTTATCGAGGAACCAATAACAATCACAATTCCTTAGGGAAAACCTCAAATTCAAATCCGCAAAGATTTTCTTTCTTCTCGAATAGAAGAATTTTTACTCCATTGGTCAATCTGTAGAATCCGCATTCAAAGAGTTGATGGCCAAAAATGTCATTACTTTACTGCCTCAATGGAATTATGAACCCAGTGTAAAGCCTCCATCATGGAATGAGGCATACTATTGTGATTATCATCGGTGTAAAGGTCATCGTACAAACAACTGCCAAGCATTGAAGAATTCCATTCAAGACTTGATCGACAATGACATCATCACAATAGAAGGAAATCAACAAACCAACGCTGACCACCAAGCATTCCGCAATCCATTGCCTAATTATCAAAAGGGTGAATCTTCTGAAAAAAATGTGAATCACATCAATGATGATCATATAATCAACCATCTCTACGCAGACGACAAACGGGTGAATGTCATTAAAGTCAACCAAAAAATGGAATATAGAGAAGTCAACACAACAACAAGAGAACAAGCTAAAGTTGTTTTAAAGGGAACCTCTTCAAAAACCACTGAACCTCCACCTCAACATCAATATGATTTGGTCAACCAACTTCGCAAAACCCCCGCTCAAATTTCTATTCTAGAACTATTGAAGATTTCCCCAGCTCATAAGGAAATTCTTGAAAAGGCCCTCGTTGAAACTAATGTATCCACTGATTTGGATGTGAATCAATTTCAAGCCATGGTAGGACACTTGTCCTCACCCACTTGCCTTTCATTCTCTGACAAAGATGATGTTTCCATAACTCACCCCCACAATTCATCATTGTACTTAGAAGTCATGGTTCACAAGTTTCGTATCAGACGAGTTCTAATAGATGGAGGTGCTGGTTTGAACATCTGTACTATGAAGTTGGTTAAAGCTTTAGGATTTTCTGAAGATTCCATTGATTTCAGAAGAAAGATTACCATAAAAGCTTATGATGATGAAGAAAGAGCATCCAAGGGTCTGATCATGTTGCCAATCAGAGTGGGTCCTATTATAAAGAATACTTTCTGTCAAGTACTGGACTGTGATCTTGCATATAACATCTTGTTGGGTCGTCCTTGGATCCACGAAATGCAAGTTGTCCCATCAACCTATCATCAATGTCTTAAGTTTCCTTATGATGGATAGGAGATCACAATATCAGCTGATAATTCCAATATCCAAACTTGTGCCAACATAAAAGCCGGTCAAGATACTTTGGTCCCTAACAATCGAGAAGCTCATGCTAAGACTTCTCTAAAGATTGACACACAAATTAGTCAATTGACCAATAGTTTTGACAAAGAGATGAAATTCAAGGATCATGGGGTTGGAGAATACTCTCTTTGTCTTGCCAATTTACCTACATCACCTCGATCACATGGACAACCATCTATCAGAGAACATCAAATATCAACAACATCAACATCAAAGCAGCCACCAATAGAGCCAATAACAAAGTTTAATGGACAATTCATCAAAGAAAAATTCCCCATGGGAAATCTTGAAGATACAAAAATTCTAAACTGGCTCTATAAAGATGAAGATGAAGTAGTCTTTAATGTCAAATTACCCACAGACATATATGGAAAAGGGTACTCAATAATGCAAAAGATGGGTTATGACAAAGGTCCTATCGGAAAAAGGAAAGGAGTGGTTGAACCTATTCACATTCATGGACTTGCTGAGAAAACTGGATTAGGTTATGATACTCACTCCAAAGAAAGCCCATCCAAACAACCACATGGTTCTATCTTCGCACTGCAAGAAGGTTCATAAGCATGTTTGACAATAGTTCAGAACTTCTTAGAAAACAATTCTGATATAGACTCTGTTGAATATGAATGGGACACCATTTACAATGATGAGTTCTGGAGAGACAAAGAGGTTGATGTCATACACCGGTATGCCCCAACTCTAATTGAAGGAGAAGGTTCAAGGTCCCAACCACAAGAATCTGAACCACAAGTCGACTATGATTCTAGTGATACTGAATCAGATCTAAACAAACAAGATTATCATGAGGACAGTATCATCATTGACCCACCTCATACCTTGGATCCTACGGATCACTCTGTTATGACCATGACCATAGCCAATTTCACACAACCTGACGATCCTCTACCTTTAATTCATCCTGATCTCATTGATTGGGATTTAACCGAACCCATTGATATACCCATGTTCCCAAGTGACGAAGCTATTATAAACTTCCTTTCCACAGATGATACAAATGATTGCTCCACTAGCGATTTTTGACATAGAGTTTTTGATCAGGAGAATGTCAAGTCTCCCAACTGCAAAAGTAAAAATAAAAAAGAAAGATCTAATGGTGAAAACCAGAATCTGGCAGTATTAGATCAAACAAAAGATAAAATAAAGAGCGTATCCGATGGTGAAAACCTCTTTGAGGCACCAGACGATGGGAATCTTGACACTCTCCCAGAGCACTACCATGAGCGATCGCCTATTCTAATTGAACCTACAAATGTTGTCGATCTTGAGACTTCTGATAAACCAAGAATTTTACAGTTAGTTGCATCAATGATAGAAAAAGAAATACTAGAGTTTATGGAATTCTTGAAAGCAAATCAAGTCAATTTTGCGTGGTCTTACGCTAACATGCCTGGTCTTGATCCTGATCTTATCATGCATCACTTGTCTATCAAACCAGGGGCTAAGCCAGTGAAACAAAAACTCAGAAAGATGCACCCTCATGTTGCACTTTTGGTCAAGGAAGAACTAAAAAAACTCCTCGACGTGGCCTTCATAAGACCAATCGACTATGCAGAATGGATTTCCAACATTGTTCATGTATCCAAGCCAGATAAAACTATGAGAATATGCACAGATTTTAGAGATCTCAATAAAGCATGTGCTAAGGATGATTTTCCACTGCCAAATATCGACACCATAGTTGATCTAACAGCTGGCCATGCCATGTATTCATTAATGGATGGTTTTTCTGGTTACAACCAAATCAAGATTACACCTGAAGACTAGGAGAAAATAGCTTTCACATGTCCATGGGCAACTTATTGTGGGAACGTCATGTCTTTCGGTCTGAAGAATGCTGGGGCTACCTACCAAAGAGCCATGACTACAATCTTTCATGACATGATGCATGTCTTCATGGAAGATTATGTGGATGACATATTGGCAAAATCATACACCAAAGAAGGACATCTTGAAATATTATCCAAAATATTTGCAAGATTAGAGAAATTCAAAGTTCGTCTTAACCCCAAGAAATGTGTTTTTGGGGTCAAAGATGGAAAACTCTTGGGGTACATTGTCTTAGAAAAAGGAATTGAAGTAGATCCCGTGAAAGTATAGGCAATCATGGAAATGCCTCCACCAAAGAACATCAGCCAGTTAAGATCACTACAGGGACGATTACAGTCTATACGAAGATTCATTGCACAATTGGCTGACAAAAGTTTGTCTTTCACACATCTACTACATAAAAATGTTCCTTTCAAGTGGGATGACAAATGTGAATTGGATTTTCAGCAAATAAAACAGTATTTAATGACTCCACCCGTTCTCATACCACCAAATCCAGACAAACCCCTAATCTTATACATTGTTGCAACAGAAACATCTCTGGGGGCATTGCTAGCACAAGAAGACTCTACAGGAAAAGAATGTACAATCTACTACATTAGTAGAACACTGACAAGTCATGAGCTCAACCACACTTCTGTTGAGAAGGCTTGCCTGGCAGTAGTCTTTGCTTCACAAAAATTTTGGCATTACATGCTAACTCATACAATCAATCTGGTTTCAAAAATTGATCCACTCAATTATTTGTTAAGTAAAGCATCATTGACAGGAAGGTTAGCAAAGTGGGTAATGATTCTAAGTGAATTTGGCATTCATTATGTTGACCGCAAGGCCATTAAAGGACAAGTTATCGCTGATCAACTAGCTGAAGCACCATTGCAAGCAGATCATCCCCTGCACATTGAATTTCCAGATACTGATGTCTTTACTACAGAATCCAAGCAACCATGGTCTCTATATTTTTATGGTTCTTTTACTCAACATGGATCGGGGGTAGGCATACTTTTCATCACCCCTCAAGGACACACCATTCCTCGATCATATAGGCTAATGTTTCCATGCACCAACAACATAGCTGAATATGAAGCATTAATCACTGGGGCTCAAAATAGCACTGGAATTAAGAATTACAGAACTACAGGTGTATGGTGATTCACAACTAGTCATTTATCAGATCAATAATGACTATCAAACCAAAGATGAGAAATTATTACCATATAAAAAGATGGTTGATGACTTCAAGAAATACTTTGTGGATATCAAATTCACACAAATTCCAAGGCTTGATAATAAAGCAGCTGACACCATGGCTACGATTGCATCATTGTTACAACTCCCAAAAACTTCAAAACGTTATGAATTTCTAGTGGAACAATCATTTACACCTGCATATGATACACCTGAAAGCCAAATCATTTGTCATTTGGTAGGATTTGATTCACCTTGGTATGGAAAAATTTATGCCTATCTCAAAGACGATATCTTGCCACTCGATTTATCCCATAACCAAAAACGTAATTTTATCCACCAATCCGCTCGCTACACTCTTATCGCTGACACCCTATATCGCCATGGTCTTGATGGTACTCTACTTCGATGTCTTGAACATGAGGAATCTAACAAAGCTTTACAAGAAGTTCATGGCGGCATCTATGGTACTCATTCGAGTGGACTGACCTTATCCAAGAAATTGATTAGAATGGGCTACTACTGGCCTACAATGGAGAGGGAATCATTCACTTTTGTGAAAACATGTTCAAAATGTCAGATTCATGGGAATCTCATTCATGCTCCTGCCTAGGAACTTCAACCATTCATGCCAACCTGGCCATTTTCTCAATGGGGGTTAGATCTAGTGGGCAAGATTCATCCTTCTTCATCAAATGGACATAAATTCATCATCACAACAACAAAGTATTTCACCAAGTGGATTGAGGCAGTCCCTCTCACTAAAGTTACCGGCAAACAAATATCAGCATTCATACTCAACTATATTTTTTGTCGATATGGCATTCCCAATTCCATTATTACAGATAATGGATGTCCATTTAAAAATCAGGATGTTGATGAACTTTGCGAGAGATTCCACATTCAGCATAGATATTCAACACCGTATTATCCACAAGGGAATGGCCAAGCAGAGGCCTCAAATAAAACCATATTGAAAATCTTGAAAAAGACTGTGAATGATTCAGGGAAGGATTGGCACGTACAACTCAATCCTGCCTTGTGGGCCTACAGAACCAGTGTCTGCACACCAACAGGAGCCACTCCATTTGCTCTTGTCTATGGATCAGAGGCCATATTACCTTTAGAAGTTGAGATTCCCTCCCTTAGAGTATCATTGAAAGGCCTTACAACAGATGAATATAGAATCTCCCGAATTCAAGAACTGGAACTCCTAGATGAAAAGAGACAAAGAGCAGCTGATCATCTAAAAGCATATCAATAGATAATATCTCACAGCTATAATCACAAAGTGAAGCCACGTACCTTTCAGGTGGGTGATCTTGTTCTGAAAGAGAACCCACACAATCAACAAGACAGAGAGAAGAAAGGAAAGTTTGAACCCAATTGGCTAGGTCCTTATGTGGTTATCGCAGTCTATGGTTCAGGAGCTTACAAGTTATCAACACCAAAAGGAGATCTGTTTGACGAGCCTATCAACAGCATGCACCTAAAAAATTACTATTTCTAAGGTGGTTATCATCATCAGAAAAAGTCTTGAAAAAATCCTAAAAATCAGAAAAAGTCCCTAAAAAATCCTAAAAAAATTGTTACCCTGGTGAAAACCTGGCAAACAGGCATCTTGGTAATGCCAAAAAAAAATGTCATAGGGTGAAAACCTGGAAAACAGGCAGTCTATTGACACAAAAAATGCAATAAAAACAAATAGTGAAAATCTGGCAAACAGATGCTATTTGGGGCTCTCCATCTATTAGTTCATGTTTTGTACTTAACTTTTTAGCCTTCAGTTTCATGCATCTTTTTCATCATATTAGGGTCACATTAGCACCATGCTATCATCATTTGTCTTGAGCGATAACGTCTTACCATGGCTTGACTATTGTACATATTCATTTTAACAAGTTGTGTCAATACCAAGGGCAAAAGATACTGGGGGCAATCAACTTTCAATAGTAGGACAATGACATCGAAGCTAATCACGCAAAACAAAACAAACAAATCAAACCAAAACATCCAATCATTGATTTGTATCACAGTAGCTTTCAGTTGCGTACTTTACCATGACTCATATCTGGATGATCTCTAATCTGACTAATATTTGGAATCACGGTATTTCATTTTGAACAATGGTTGTTTAATTTGCGATCTCATTTCTCTGGAGCACACTCGATGATGTACTGAACTAGAGTGGCAAGGAAAGAGGGTGATTTTTCTTTGTCTACTGTCTGGAGGTTAATCATTTATCTATTGCAAATATGTCGTGAGACGTGATGATTGAAATTTTATCATTAATGACAGTTCTAAATTTGCATCAGATGGTGGTTAGTCTTTGTCTGTTTACACAAGAAATGCTCAGGTCATCTCAGTTCAATTATACCTAAATGCTTGTGTTCACTGCTATATCAAAAATCATGAAAGTTATACTCAGGTCATCATTGGTGCTAATTTCCCCTCTAATTCTTGTACATACTTCCAACATTTTAAAACGTTCTATGATAATTTAAGCAGGCTAACAAAAAGCTCAACAAAATGGTCAGTTTCATTTAATTGCATGTCATTTTAGGTCATCGTACATAACTACATATTGGATTTGCATCAAGAGTTTTTGAAAGGTCAATTGTTGTCATATTTCTTTGGACTATTTGTGGAGGACAATACAAACATTTGTCATCATTATCATTCATTATCATCCTATCATTTCATTATCATTGTCCTTCATTACATTTATCATCCATTATCATCATCATTCATTATTTCATCATTATTCATTTGCGTTTTATTTGCATTTATCCATTATCATTTCATCCTCATTACATTTGCATTTCATTTTCATATCCATTATCATTTCATCATCATATCCATTCGCATAACATTTCACTATCATTTTCCTTTCGTATCCATATCATTTCATTATCATTTATCATTTTCATTTAATGACATCATCTATTTGTTATCATTTAGCAATTCATTATCATTATCACTTCATTATTTGACTGTTTTAACATTTCATTCATTATCATCTCATATTAATTATCATTATCTTTGCATCTTTATTATCATTTCATTCATTATCATCTCATATTAATTATCATTATCTTTGCATCTTTATTATCATTTCATTCATTATCATTTTATTCATTATCATTTCCATTATCATTTCATATTAGTTTCGTTATCATTTCATTCATTATCATTTCATTGACATTTCATCATTTCATTCATTACCATTATTACCATTATATCATCGCATTACCATTATAGTCATTTCATTTCACTTTCATTATCATTACCATTTAAATCATTGCATTACCATTATCACTCATATTAATATTGCATCCATTATCATTTCATTATTTCATATTAGTTTCATTAACATTTCATCATTTCATTCATTACCATTATTACCATTATCACCATTCCATTATTATCATTTATATTATTCTATCATTGCATTACCATATTATAATCCTTTCATCCATTTATCATTATCATTCATTACATTTCTCATCCATTTATCATTATCATTCATTACATTTATCATCCATTTATCATTATCATTCATTGCATTTCTCATCCATTTATCATTATCATTCATTACATTTCTCATCCATTTATCATTATCATTCATTACATTTATCATCTATCTATTTAACATTTCATTTCATATAATTTAACATCCCATTCCATACAATTTCATTTATCCATTCATTCTAATTACTAATCATTATATTTCATCACACATCATTTTATCATGCATCACTATTTACTCATCTCAATCTCATAGTAGAATTCATATCATTTTACATCATATCATACCATTTCATCATGCAAATTCATAATGCATCCCATAAAAACAACATTCATTTTTATTATCATCCTACATTTAAAAATCTGCATAACATCACATATCACATTTTTCCATGGCATAAATTCATAAACATTCCATACATACATACATCCACCTACATGACATCATTAGTACACATTATCATCATCATAATAACATCATAATCGAATCATCCTGCATATCATATTAGTCATCAGATCATTCAAATTGCATATCAAAATCCATAAACACATAGAAATAAATGCATATCACATCATCATATCATAAATGCATGTCAACTCATCATCAAAATAATCATCGCCATTGCATATCATCGCTCATCAAAAATGATACAAATGTCCAAATGTCCAATGAAACTAAAATGTTTAAAGAGAAATACATCAGATATGATCACAAATAGCATATACATGCTCCCAAAATGATATACATCACAACTCTAGCTGGTTGATGCTCTTGATGGTGCTGGTCTGGAAGGAGGTGGTCTACCACTGGTGCCTACATCTGGGTTCTGTCGAGGCCCTATCACTCCCCTGCTCTGAGTGTGTGTCCTAGATCTACTCCTCGTCCTGCTATGGGACCGCGGGTATGGCTCTCTGCTATCGGGAGGACACAACTCCTCGTATCTCACTCTATAGTACTTAGCCTCCTTGGCCATCTCCATGCCCTCTGCAATGGCATCCTGCAGTGACACACTCTCTATAGTGCCCATCAACCTCTGAGCCACACCCTCAGCCTCTACTGCCTGTTGTCTGAATGCATCTCTCTCTGCTGTCACCTGGGCTAACTATGGGCCTGGGGCAAGTGCCTGTGCAGGTGCCTATGCCTGTGCCTGTGCCTATGCTAGCTGTACCTGAAGCTGTGCAATGAATCCCTAAGCCTGTGCTAGCTAACTTTGTAGCTGACCCTGCTGACCCTGTAGTGTCTACACCTGAGCCTGAAGAGTGGCTATTTGTCCCTGCTGAGAGGAGGATGTCATCCAGACCACTGTCTGTCGCCTGATCCCTATCTACGGCCATCGTATAATCTGGACACCCCTCAGAATATCCAGCCTCGACCTCCCCAGTGCATGCCTCCCCTCCCCGCCATCATCTCTATCATCTCCATCATCATCATCAGCTGAATCCTCCTCATCCCCACTCTCCACCTCCTCCCCTCCGACTGCTCCCTGCTCGTCGCCAGCCACATCCTCCTGTCTCACTGCCCCTAGCTGTGGTGCTACCAAAATTGGTGTTGGCTCATCAAGACTGGTGAACCGAAGATAGGGATGTGTGTGAAAATAGGCAGAGTACTCATCAGACATGCCCGCATCCACAATATCTCATCTATCTGCCCATACCTCGGGCGCTAATGCGATAAACTCTATATATGCGGCCTGATAGGAAATACACGGCCCCCATCTGGCCTCATCTCTGCTCCAAGCGTAGTGTGCAACCCCCTGCGGCATCCCTTGTGTAAACCCAAACTGCCTCTGTACCCATAATGCCAAAAACCTCTCTAAAATGAAGGGAGACCTCCCTATCAGGAATCGTGAAGTGCATACATACGACATCTCTATGTCATCTGTCGCCCATGGCTCACAATCCAGATACAGTTGCCATACAATTGTGTCTATGTCATCTAACACTCGCCTCCAGTAATCTACCTTGCCCAACTTGGGCTGGGTAAGGAACATCGCATACATATAGATATAGGGCCTACCTAGTGGCCTAACTCTGGGGCACGCTGGTCTCGCCATAGCAAAGTGCTCCCACACCCAAATTTGTAGCACTGTAACTCTGCACGACAAACTGGACGCTCCTCTATATACTACCTGGTGCAAATCATGATAGAGATGTGCTAGCATGCAGCTACCCCATGCGTATCTCCTCGGTTGTAGCAACATCTGCTCTAGAATCCTGCCCCATCCCACTGATAATCCCTTTGCCCGGTGATTCGGACAAAGGAATCCTCCAATGAAGGCACCCAAAACTGCAGGCAAGGCGGGATATCCATGAAAGTCTGCCCATGGTACCCAATACCCAGTGATCTGTGCATCTCTGTACACTCTCCTCAAAGCATCTATACCCCCCAGCTCCTTGTGATCATAATACACAAGGGCTCCAACCACGGGGATACCTAAGATCTTGTACACATCCTCAGGAGTCACTGTCACCTCACCGGTCGGCATGTGAAAGGTGTTGTGCTCTGAATGCCATCACTCTACAAGTGTCGTCAACAATCCTATGTTGACCCTAATCGGTGGCATCGCCAATAAGGATCTCAAACCACAGGTATCAGTCAACGCTATGTCAGCAGGTGTCAACTCAAGGATCCTATCCCACCTTGCTGAATGTCGCTCTCTAATCTCGATATTTTTGAAAACCTCCTATTTTCATCACAATGATAAATTTATCAGAATCATATCAATTATTTAAACAATATCAATCAGACTCATATCTATCAGTGACCTATATCAAGTGATTCATATAAGTGACCCATATCAGTGACTCATATCAATACATCAAATCAATGACCCATATCACACAATCAGTCCTATCAATCAAATCAAATCAAATCTATCTAGCTGGCTATCATATCAAATTTGTTCTACAATTAATCACTATTTGTTTTCTATCGCAGAAAGCAAATTTGTCAGAAATCATATCAATCATTTACTCTTTGTTTTCTACACTAGGAAGCAAAGTTATCAATCATCAGATTATTCTATCATTTTCTATCCATATCAGCATGATGACACAACAATTTACCTATCTCTTGACCAAGGAAGCAAGACAAATCATCATTTTTACGTTACTATCATCAAAACCTCAATTCTACCTAGTTTACCATATGCGTCGTTCTTTTTATGGGATGCGCTAAATCCCATATGCGCCGTTTTTTTTTCCTAATGCGCACAAATAGACCCCCTATGCGCGTTTTCCCGTATGCACCACTTTAATCACCGTATGCGCCGATCTTTTTACTAGATGTGCATTTTTGCTCTATGCGCGCCTGTTTCTACTCTATGCGCGTTATCCCTAATATTTCCTATCATGCCCTATATGTGCGAGAGTTTCTACGGGATGTGCCTAACTGGTTTTCCTAAAGTTTCAAAACCCCTATCCTATATGCGTGTTTTTTTTTGCTCTATGCACGCCTGATTTTTTTGAAAGCGCACCGAAATTAATCTATATGCGCACATATGTCATTTTAAAATTTAAAATCTGCGAAAAAGCATGAAAATTTGATTCAAACAGAAAAATTTGAAAGCACAAGAGGATAGATCGACTCACTGGTGGTCCATACGCAGCTGGCCTCTGATATCTGCGTGATCTCTCAAATCGGTCGTGATGATAGGGAATCTCCATGTCGCGGTGTCACTCTCACAGCTACAGTTTTCACCAAAGTCAAAAGTGCAAATGACTTGTCTTTTTCAACCTTTTTACCTTTTAAAGGTCAAACAAGGGTAAATTTGACTTTATTTTCAAAATGGACATTTCTTTTTCATCATCTGTCGCGAGCTAAACCACTTTTTCTCTCATTCGTGATTTACCTCCTGAGGGGGCATCATCAGTAGAAATATCGAGGGCATATCAAGGTAAAAATTTTATTTTCTTTGAAGCAATGTGTTTCACACATCACTTCAAAGAGGGGCAAAATGTATACGTCTAAAACTGGTCATGATTAAGCTTGTTAATTAATTAAATATAATTTATTTAATTAATTCCTCTAATGTCATCTACATATAAATAAATTTAATTATTTATTTATATCGTTCATCTTCTAAATTCTTCTACCTTAAATTAAATAAATAATTTTATTTAATTACTAACATTTCCACCTTTCGCTTGATTAAATTAAATAAATTTTTATAATTTATTTATATTTAATTATCATCCTATTCTAGAGTTTAAATATTTTGAATATTTAAATAATGGAATGTCTTCTTCATCTCACCTTTTACCTTTCGCTTGATTAAATTAAATAAATTTCCATATTTTATTTATGTTTAATTATCATTTGGTTCTAGAGTTTAAATAATTTTGAATATTTGAATAATGGAATATTCTCCATCCCATAATTGAATTTAAAATATTAAATATTTTATTTAATATTTCCTCACCCTAATTTCATTTTTTTAAACATAATTAAATATGATTTATTTAATTATGTGAGTTTCCATTTTCATCTTCACTTCTAAATTAAATAAATTTAATTTATTTAATTTCTAACTCGTGCTAACTCACCCTTCTAAATTCTTGACTCGCGCTTCGAAATGGAAGTTTCCCTTCGAAACTCAATGACAAAAATTGAAAGAAAAAGGGAAACCTTCCATCCTTCTCTTCCACTTTCGAAGATCTCCTGTCGTCTGTTCGAACAAGCTTAATCCGGACCGTCGATCGATTCAGCCAATCAAATTCGTTCGAAAACTCTATAAAAGCCTGTGCAAATCCAAGCTTCTGGTTACACTACACATAATCATTCACGTTTTCACGCACGCACTCACTTTTGTACACCTACACATATCTACTTTCATACAGGAAATCAACTTATGCATTCATATTAGTTTCAATATCACAACAATCTTCTCATCCTAGCACAGCTTTGCATTTAGCATAGTTTGCATTTTAAATCTCATTCTTTAGCTGTCATTTTGTTGAGCTTAGTCTGTTGATCTGAGAGCTATCTGGAAACCAACAAAATGCTGAAGTTAGAGGAAGATAAGACGATTTCGGGAAGTTGCTATTATGGTTTGCATATTTTGTTTCCTTTTCAGCTTTTTGACTTAATGTCTTATTAATGTGTTTGATTTTATCTAAATTGATCCAATATTTCACTCACACAGAACCTATGACCTTCCATTTGTTGTTGGAGTGCTCTACCAACTGAGCTACTAGCCCCTCTTTGGCTAGCCCATCATCAGTCTAGATGTGGTTTATTTCCAACACCCCCCTTAAGCCACATTGTTGGTGCTTGGGGCTCCTAGCCTAGCTTCAATACCACTCGTTGAGCTACAACTCATATGGACCAGCTAGGACTCAAACCTAGAACCTTCTATTTTTCATTGGAGTGCTCTACCAACTGAGCTACTAGCCCCTCTTTGGCCAACCCATCATTGGTCTGAATGTGGCTTATTTCCAATAGATAATTTTTGTTGTAATTTCTTATTATTTACAATATATTCATGAATACATTTTTTACAAACCAAACATGAAAAAGAATGACATTGCAATATGTCCATTATTTTTGAAAGAAAACAAGAGGCCACCTAAATGGAATTCATATTATATTCATTGTCCATGAGTAAATCATCCCCAATAGTAGAACAAATCGATTCTTCCATGAGATCAATATTAAATTTAAATATCTTTATAATCTTGTCAATATCATAAAAACTTGGTTAACAGGGTGTCCAATTAGGGATTGAAATAAGGATTTTATAAATTGAAATTTCAACTTGTCATTATTTCACATTCTATTTGATTACTTGGAAATTTAGTACCTAAAAAGTTCTATTTGCATGAGATGAAATAATTTTAGTTGATTTCTATGCACTTTTAGCATGCGGCTATTTTTAAGCACTGTAAGTGCATCTATTGAATGTGCATATTCATTTGTTAAAGCATTGAGATAAAATGTCACATATTGTACATATATTTGTAGGATCTTGCACATATTTTTTTATCTTTTATATTCTCATAGTATTTTATAAAGTGTCATGGGGCTTTGATGTGTGCGCTTTATTATTTGTAATCACAACCGTGTCTACCTTCAAGCAAGTTTGTCTTGTTTTTTACACTCTTTTTAAATTTCAAGTATTATATTTATGGAATTTGTCCTTGGGGGATCATATTGAGTCCTCCTTCACTTTTTCATGTTTTCTCTCTTTTAGAGATTTTTTATGCAATGAATTTTTCTCCTTTTTTTATCTAGTTGTGAAAGAGTTTTTTAATTGGACATGGTTATATCATCAAAGTTAGTTGTTTAGACCCATTTTTTTTCTTTGTATGCATTTTTCATTGGAGGTTTTAGCTTCTCCCTAAGTTTCACTTAAGGGGGGTGTTAGAGTAAAAAGATAATTACCTAATTAATTATTAATTTCCCTTTTACACTAGCATACTTAAAATTATTTAGATAAAAATTATCTACCATACCACCTTCCTCTGCTATAAAATCACCTTCTACAATCCACAAGAAATTTTTGATGAAAAAAATAAGGTTTTATCCTTTACATGATGGTTTTAAAAATATAGTCAATAGTTTTGTAGCCTATAGAGAATAGACTAGCTACCAAACAAAAATTCTAGTGACTAAGATTACAATGTACCCCAAATAGACCCCAACCCTAATCATTTTTCCCTAAAGAAGACTTTTTTTTCTTTTTGGTATAGCTTGGGCATATAGTGTCAAAAATTTACAAACAAGATATCATCAAAAGTAGGTTTTGAGCACTTTCCAATGGTATTATTTTTATCAAATTTTATTAGTGGTACATTTTATTACCTATCAAAGTCAAATCTTTATTTTTTTCTTCAAAGCTCATAATATTTTCTTGAATCTCTAATTTTCACAATTATTACAATGTTGGAAAGGTAATTCAAAGATCTTGATAGATATCCATGAACTTTTTCTAGAATTTACCCTAAGTATATTTTATTTAGTTTGTCATTATTTCACATTTTTGTTGATTACTTAAATATTTTGGTACCTTAAAAAAAAATATTTGTATGAGATGACTTCATTTCAGTTGATCTATATATATTTTTTGCATGCAATTTTTTTTAACATTGTAAGCATCCATTGACTGCACATATTCATTTTTAAATGCATTGAGATAAAGCACCTCATGTTGTACATGTATTTTGGGGATCTTGTGCATCATGTTGTGTCATTTTTATACTCACGCTACTTTATAAAGTGTCATGGGGGGTTTTTTGTGTGCACTTTATTATTTGTAATTGCAACCTTGTCTACCTTCATGCGAGTGTGTCTTGTTTTGCATGCCTTTTTTCAATTGTAGGTACTATCTCAAGTGCATGTTCATATGTTTTTTCTTCTCCTTCTTGCACTACATTGTGACACACAATTTTAATAGACCCACCATATGTTTTCCTTGATAGCATTATGGGGGGTATCATACTATTGGTGTTAATGCTTCCTTGGTTTCGATTTGGAGTGATTTTTGTATCTATTTTTGTGCATATATACTAGGTGGATATAGAAATTAGTTATCCATGCATTTTGGTAAGATGGAACACGTACCATATAGACACTCTTGTATTCCTAATTGTGAAGAAAATTTTCCATCCTCAGTTGATTAGTATTCTTGAGGTTATTAGCACCTATATTTTCAACTTGTAGTATACTTTACATTGGTTGAGTAGTGTCAGATGGATCACTCATGCAGAGATGTGTCATATGCATATTCAATTATCAAATTATTGCCTTAGATAGCCAATCAATCATTATTTGAGTAGTATTGTTAGGGTCACTCACGCAATTTTAGTCTTCTTGGTCTTGACCATCATTCTTATTTTAGAGGAGGTTATTCAATTTTAGAACTATAGAAATCATTTTTTGGTAATTGTTTACAACTTCTCTATGCTTCAATAGTGTTCTTCATGTTCCACATTTTTTTGGGACATTCTTTTGGAGGATTCTTATTCCTTCATCTGTTTTTTTCTCCTATTAAGGAGGGATATATATATTGTATATATGATGGAAGTTATCCTTGGGGGATCATCTTGAATCCTCTTTCCTTCACTTTTTCACTTTTTTCTCTTTTGGAGAGGAGTTTTTTCCATCAGTTTTCTCTTTAATTTCCTTAAGTTGCGAAAAAAAATTCCATTGATACATGGGTACCTCATCAAACCTAGTTGGCAGGACCTTTTTTAATTTATTTTTATGCATTTTCATTGGAGGTTTTATCTTCTCCCTAAGTTGCACTTAAGGGTGTTAAAGTAAAAAGGTAATCACCTAATTAATTATTTGCTTCCCTTTTACACTAGCATACTCAAGCTTACTTAGGTTGTGTGTTTTTTGTCTCAAGTCATAGGATTATGAAACATGTTTTGATCTAATTTAATCCTCACCTGAGGTTTCATCTAGGATATATTTATCCTTTATTAGGGATAATTCAATATCATTATACCATTATTCATGTTTTTTTCATCAATAGAGCTCTTAGACTATTATAGAAAATCCATTGGCTTTTTCTCTTTTTTTTTATAAGTATTTTATTACAAGTGACTTCTAGGAGTTGCAGGGTTGAGGAATCAACTTCAACAGTTTCTATGCTCAAATCATTAGAAGCATTGTGTTGTATATATAAACCATCTAATAGGATTGTTAAGAAGTAACATATGTCCAAACATGAATGACGATTCATGGTTTGACTATGAGTTTGCTATTGAAAGGTGGTTTGTGATCTAGTCATTCCATTTTTAAGTTCTTAAGTCTTTGTATGAGATTGTCTAAATGTTGTTTATGATCAATAGTGTAATCTTGTTGAGTCTTAAACTTGGATAATTATTTGAGTTGTAGGAGCTACATTTATTTCTCCTCATAAATTATATATTTCATTTGAGCTTCAAGAGTGGTGTTTTGATATTTATCATTAGTTTTAGTCTCCCTAACATGATCCTTAGTAGATGATGGATAATAGATCTCCATGGATGAAGGTGAGTTCCAAGGTAAATTAAATTTTGGAATAGGTTGCAAGAATGGATTATTGATCAAATGAATGGGGCTAACATTCCCAAATCTCAAAGGACAAGTTTTAAAAATCTCTTCCCAATTTAGATTCCAGGAAGATTGGAAGGGGATAAAAAATTGGGTATGTTCAAAGAAGGAAATGCAAGCATGATAGGTAGAAGCAAGAGCAAAAGAATATTGTTGTTCACATTGTGTTCACCAATTGTGCATGTTCCAAAATGGGCATACACAAAATCTATGGGATGAACCAAAAAAGGAATAAAGACATGTATAATCCCAACAAAGAGACCAATATCATATTTTTAGAGACTCAAACGAGATATCCTAAAATGGAAGTCTTGAAGGAGCCTCTATTCTAACCAAGGATTTTTCTTAGTGAAGAGAGGTTTTGATGAAATTTAATTGAATATTATTTAGTTTTAATGTTCAACATGATGTTTCCAAATTAGCTAGGTTGAAGAAGTAATAGCTTTTCATGCTTCATTTAAAATGTTTATGAATTACTCAATTAGATTCATTCAATTGTTTAAGATTATTTATGTGATATTTAATCATTGAGGTTGCTTAGTTGAAAATTGCTTACGTTGATCTCTTGCTTGTTCAAATGTTTGATGGAGTTCGTGCAAATGGTAATATAAAAGGATTTTTTTTATTCTCATACAAATAGGTGCACATTTAAGATTAGATTTCTCAATGGAAAATGATTGAGTTTGAAATTTTTAAGTTGTGGAAGTAAATTTGCAAAGGGAAATGCATGATAAAGAAAATAACAATAGTGTATAATAACATAAATAAATATAATAATTACAATAACTATTAAATTCCCCTCTATTGAAACTAAAACTAACACTAATACAGATAAAAAACCTCACCTTTGGCCAAGTGTTAATGACCTAGACCACTTGAATGATCAATTTAGAGCTGAAATGTAATCTTTGTATGTCAATCTCTATATTTGTTGTGGGAAATCCAATTAACATGATATCTAGGATGAATTAGAATTTTTAAAGTGTTATGAAGTAGTTGAAGATGTTTCAAGCTAAGAAAGAATGGTCTAGAGGATGATTGATATGAAGATGCACAATTTTGAGTTCCATACAAGCAAATTTAAGAGGTACTAAGAGAAGCGTTTTATATGGATTGAATAACTAACAAAAGTACATAGAGCATGTTTGGATCTGATGATGTGAATTTTTGGATGTCTAAGAGGATTTAGATTTAAAGAGAGATGGTTTTGCAAGTTTTACGTGTTAACCAAAATCTGTAGTTTATAGATTTATGGAAAGATTGTGTTCATACTCTTAAATCTTTCTATATGGAAACAATTATAGATTTGCAAGGTTGTTTGGTGGGTTCTTATTGCTCTATGGGTACTCTTGTGTGGATTTGTTAGGAAAATTAGGTCTACTATTGATCTTGGTGTTTGAGTCTTGGAAATCTACATGTTATACTCGGTTATCTCTATTATGCATGATACTAATGTAGTGTTGGATCTAATTATTTAGTTATTAGAGATTGGAGCACTAATTTTGTATTTTTCCTTTGAAATGTTGCATATATGCAGATCTTGTAAAATTGTCTAATATGGATTATGTTTGGTAGGCCTTCTTTTTGGTCACCTTGTTTACATTGGTATGTTTATTGTAGTGGGATGGAAAAAATTTTGGAGTACCTAATACACTTGTTCATTATAATCTATAGAAGTAGTCTATGTTGCATGATAAACTATGTTCACTTTTACTAGAGTTTTGGAAATACTATTGGTCATGATGCCATGCATAGATCAATGTCACTTTCAAAGGGAGTTTTGTGCAATTACATAGTATGTTATATCTTTTGTGTTTCAAGACCTTGATTCAAAGTCATTACAGTGTGTAGTGAGCTATGGGTAATCTTTGATTAGAAGATGGATGATCCTTTACAGTGGTTGATTGGTGTCACAAGGAGCTCTTGGTTTCTATTCTTAGGTTGTAGTTGAGCTTTCATTGACATATTTGGTTCTATTGACAAAGGATGCATGATATTCATTTAAGATATGGTTATCATGATGCTTGGAGAGCTCAATATCATAGTTCAATGGGAGCTTTTGCAATGATGTGAATTCATCACTTGGTGATGGATGATGTTCTAAAATGGTTGTTGGTGTCATGAAGGAGCTCTTGGATCATGTTGTTTTAGTAAGATTTATTTAACTGTAGACATGGAAAATATACTGACAAACTTGATCCTGATTACTAATATCGTTTCATCCTGAATCATCTTCTTAACTAGTCATCACCTTTCGTCCCTTGATTAAATAAATAAAATTTATCTAATTAATTTGTCATCTCCTGTTAATTAAATAAATCAATCTTATTTAATTAACCCTCTTGTCTTTATTTAATAAAATAAGTCATTTCATTTAATTAAATCCCTAAGGTCATTCTATTAAATTAAATCAATCTTTATTTAATTTAATCTAACATCATCTCCTTTTAATTAAATAAATCAAAATCTTTATTTAATTAAGTCTAAGTCATATTCCTCTCATTTTGATTTAAATTAATCCTCAAAACTAAGTCAAAATGGTCAAATCAACTAATCTCCTTTTAAATTAATCAAATCTTGATTAATTTAAGTCTTAATCACCTGAATCCTCTAGATTTTGCAACTTGCACCAATAAATCATTTCTTTGATTTAATATTTCCCTAATTACTTTCAAAATTGCATCAAAAGGGAATATTCCTCCAAGTTTGAAAATCCCTCCAAATGGATTTGTCCTTCCAACAAGGCATTCATTTCCTCTTACATGTCCTTGTGCATTGAGCCAAGTGGCATTTAATTCATTCTTTTCTCCCTCCAACATGTCATTTCACAAATTTAAAATTCCACCTAATATCATTTATTGTGCACATTCATCAAAATGTGCTCAAGCTCCCTCCATTCACATCTTGACAAGTGGCGCTTGGCCATTGGAGGTTGAATGATCCCACATTGCTCCATTTTGCCTCATTCTTCAACATTCTCATCTATAAATAAGAGGCTTTCCTTTGTATTTTGGATCCACAACTCAGAGCAAAGTTACTATCTTCACCTTTAGAGCAAGTTCATCCATTTCCATAGCATTTTCCATCATCATAGCTAGGTTATTGCAGATTTTATCAAGGAATCACAATATTCTTCATCATCAAGTGGATCAATCTTCATCAAGCTTGCAAAAGAGTTGGGAAAGGGCCAATTTCCGCATCAAATTGGCACCAATTCCCCCATGGGATTGAGAGTTTGCATGCTTAAATAGGATTTAATTATTTTTCTTGTTTTGTTCTTCATTTCTTTCTTGTTTTGAGCATTGTAGATAAATTTCATGGGGAATCTTAGTTCTAACTTGCATTTGGATCTAATAGTGTGTTTGTTTGCTATGTTTGTGCAAGTCTAGGATTGGGGTTCACATTTTGGCACTAGAAGGAGGGAAAATCTCAAGTTCTTAACACAGCTTTTTGGAAAAATTATGTGGTTTTTGTGATTTTTGTGTGCCTACAAGAAACTACGATGCTATCTGTTCAACGGCGCCATATAGGGATGCTAGCCTTCCAGCAGTGCCATACAACAATGCTACAAACTTCAAACTCTATCATTGAGGTCATCCCACCCAGAAAATTCAAATTTTCAAACTACGACGCTGGGTTTCAAACTCCAAACTGTGCTGCTGACAAAAATACTACTACAATCGTGCTCTCTATTCTATTGCAGAGCATCATTGTCAGACCTAGCGACGCTATACAATGTTGTTGACTTCCTTAAACTACAACGCATATGTAGGTTGCACCGCTAGGGTGGGGTAAAGGATCAAATTTTAAGTTATTTTGACATGTTCCTTTTTGCTTTTGATCATTTTGAGCCATTGACCTATTTTCTACCTCTTTTTCTTGGATTAATCAATTTTTTTAGGTGGAAGCAAGGAAGGAGCAAGGAGGATTTTGAAGTATAACATCATTTATCCATTGTCTCAAGTGTCTTTAGACACTTTTGGAAGCAATTGTAATTCCAAGTCTAAGGACTTTACCCCTTCAAGCTTTTAGGACTCATAGATTTCAATTTGGGTTTAAAACGAACAAGACAAAGGGTTCAAAAAGAACTTTAGGCAAACTCAATAGATTTTGTTTAAGGTTAACAATTGAACAAACAAATTTCATCTTTCCTTTTGGGTGCTTTAAAAAGAATCTAATCATTGCTTTAAGGGTTTAAAATGAACATGTGCATCTTTTTTTTGTAATCACTTACCCAAAATAATATCATCTAAAAGACGTATGCACTTCTCTCGTGCCTCATGGCGATCTTGAGAATCAAAAGGCTTTTGGTGATATTAAGTTGTGTAAGTGATTGTATCCACACCTCAATTTGGATTCTAAAATTGAACAAATCTTGCGAGTGTGAGTTAGGTACATCGTGTGTGTTCTCTCTTTGTTTCTCAACAAATATTGATCAAACTACGGATGTACTTGCTTGCTTTTGTGTTATCTGAAAGGGCTTGCCTTGTGGGAAAAAGTAATTACCCAAGGGAACAACCCAACTAAGAACACGCTAAAGCCAAGCGACTTCCACCTGGGATATAAGTGTGGGTACTTGAGGAAAGGCAAGTATCATGAGGATTGTTCTGACGAGAATTCCAACAATGATCTCTCGTCGCATGGATGATCCCCCACGAATGGAATGCCCACATTAAAACCCCTTGTTTAAAATACCAAAATCCTTAATCTATTTGTTGGTGCAAGAACGATCGTTCTGAAGCTACCCCACATTTTTATGGCTTTTAGTAGAGATGAGAAGTACACCATGGGAGATTCATGGATATTGATGCTTGGCTGACCCGAGAAGTGAGTGCAATGTAAGGGGGAGCCTGTGTGGTCAAGCATCTAATCATCCGCTAAAAGTAGGCATAGCTAGATTTATCCAAGTGGGGATTCAACAAATATTGTCTCAATATCCATAGGGTTGTGCATGATTCTTGAAATCAAAACACTTTGCTTGATCGTAAACATTGGAAAACAAACATTCAACATGAACATCAAACTTCAAACCCTTTAGAGGAGCAAATACCTTTGAAAAAATTCAAATGTTATTGCTTGCCCTAGGGATTCTATCCTTAGAGGTTTCTAAACATTTGGATTTATATCTCAATTTTCTCACTAAAGTCAAGAATAGGGAACTTTTGCCTTAATTTCCTTGATTTCCACATAATGGACTTTGTGGGATGAGAAGAAATTTAGACGTTAGACATCTAGTTTGAAAACCTAATCAAGAAGTGTTTGTGGTAAAATGAAGTCACTAAGCAAAGATAAAGAACAATTGAACCCCACACATGTGTTCTTTCAAATGATTTCCCGCAAAATCAAGATCTGAAAACCAAAGACCAAGGGTCTTAACTTCACAAAGCTCACAAGAAAAATTTGGATATGCTTTATGAGTTTAGGGAAAGATTGACCTTTAACTTCTATAAACGTGCATCAAGAAACAATCCCAACTTGTACTCATTTTATTATTGTCAAAATCCAACACTTTTTGAAAGGTTTGAACATCTTGTTTAAAGTAAAGTGTTTTGTTCAAAATCGAGGTCTTGTAAACAAGATTCTTTTTAGGTACATGTAGGATCAAAGTCAACCTTCATCCATCCTTCAAACATCAAACCAAAATCATCTCACCAAAAACTCTTGAAAATCTTGACAAAATCCTCCATGTTAAACTTTGGGAAAATTATTTGAAGCAAATAAAAATCATCTTGTTTGATTAGATGTGTGTAGATGCATTTTTCTCCACATATTTAGTCAAATTATCAATCTTTGTGAACAAGTCTATCCCTTGATAACATCCAACATCTTGGGGTCTAGGAGTTCATTATCCAAAATCAAAAAATCAAATCAATCAAAATCATCTTGTTTGGCTAGGTTTGTGTAGATGAATCCTTCTTCACACACTTAATTAAATTAACATCTAGTGGAAAAATTTACTCTAGGACAACATCCAACCTCTTAGAGTTTATGAATTCACTATACAAATCCAAATCAAATCAAATCAAAGCCAATAATCAAAATCAAACATCAAATCCAAGTCCTAAAAGTTTAACATCTCCTTCAAGATTTCTCAAGAGTTCCAATCATTCACCAATCATCCATCTTTCACACATTTCACCATCACCCTTTGATCCTTAATCATCCTAGATTTTCTCTTTTGTATCTTAAGTTAGATCAATCTAAAGTTAGAGGTTTATCTCTTACATTCTTGAAAATTGATCCCTATTTTATGACCATGCAAACTACATCGCAACACAAGAAGAACATGGAGACCAACAAAGAAACATCAACTTCGAGTGACCTAAGTCAAAATTTTCCCAAGATCAATTCCATTGGGGCAAGCAATCCCACAATCAATCTTCCACTTCCTCAAGATCATCAAGAGGAAGGTCAAGTGGAATACATCACAAACAGTGTCTTAGGGATGACACAAGATGAGATCACTGAAATGGTCCAAAATCCGAATAATCATAGAATTTTCAAAGCCATGATGAAGCTCCATCCCTCACAATATATGCTTGAATTAGAAAAACAAGGGGCTAAACTCCCTTTTGATTACAATGTGAGCACCATTGTGGAACAACCTCTTGGGATCATGCCCCCAACATCATTCACTCTCCCAATATCATCCACACTCCTGATTTCATCCACACTCCCATTTCAAAACATCACTGAATCCATCCCCCAAATTAAATCATTCATTGCTCCAACTCAACCCATTGTTAACAAGGGGAGGGCATTTCTTAATGCACTACAAACACACCCCCTTGTAAATAATCAAGATTTGGATGCAAAAACCATATTGGGTCAATCTTTCCCCCAAAATCCATTACACCCATATGTCCCCCTCACCTTTCAAGATCCCAATGACCCATCATCATCATTTCACGCAATACCTCAAATCTCTCTCCCTATGACCTCGCAAGGAGGAGGTAGGCTATTTGGACTAGGGGGCATCTTTGACCCTTCATCTTCATCATTTCCCCAAGAGAGTATGCCACTCACTTTTCCACCACTTCCACCCTTGTCGTTAACATTCACATCATCGCTTGGTTTGGGGTTACCTCCGTTACTACCACTCATTTGAAACATCTCCCCGATCATCAATCAAAGCATCATACTGAATCCTTTGACCTTGCCATCAATATCACAACAACAGATGGCAACCATCCCAATAACACAAGCAACCAACACATCATCTACCATCTCCCAAATACCTCAAAGCATGGTCTCTCAAGGACCAAGCATATCAATCACACCATCCACTACACAAATCCCAATCATCCATACAACAGTGCCTCTCATCACAAAAAAAACATCATTTTGAATCCACCACCACCTCCACCACCAAAATCGAACATGACAAACCAATATAGCCTCATTTTGCAAGTAGCTCAACAGGCTGCCTATCAAAAATCACTTCAACAAATTCAAAATCAGCAAGCTGCTCAAACAACCCAAGCCACACTACAAGCACAACAAGTTGCTCAAGCTCAAGCCTTATTACAACAATAGAAAGCCACCCAAGCCGCTCAAGCCGCACAAGCTACATAGGCTACACAAGTTTCCCAACAAGTGCAAGCTCAAGCTCAAGCACAAGCCCAATACCAAGCTCAACAAGCGCAAGCACAAGCTCAATACCAGGCACAATTACATGCAACCCAACAACAAGCATATCAACAAGCCCTACAATAGTACCAAGCGCAGCAAGAGGTGACATTACTAGCCCAACAACAAGTGTTGTTGGCTCAACAACAACAAGTGTTGTTGGCTCAACAACAACACGACCAACAACAATCCTTGTTGGCACAAAAACAACAGGACCAACAACAAGCATTGTTGGCACAACAACAACACAACCAACAACAAGCATTTTTGGCGCAACAAAAACAAGACCAACAACAAGCGTTGTTGGCACAACAACAAGCATTTTTGGCACAACAACAAGCATTTTTGGCACAACAACAAATGCAGGCATATCAACAAACCTTGATCACCAACACACCCAACACCCTACCTATCACTCAAACAAATCTACTAATCCATAACACATTCACTCCACCCCCTGATCCACAAAACAATGTAACAACACAAATCAAGTTGCTCTCGCAACAAGTGCTCAATCTTCAATCAGGGAAAATCACAAAAACACCCAACAACTTGTGTCCTTATCCTTTTGATAGGATCCTTGCAATGGTACCATTCCAAAAGTGGTTTGAAATCCCTAAATTTGACAAATACCATGGGACAAGAAACCTTGAAGATCACATCAGGGAATTCCAAGTACATTGCATGGAGCTCGCATATGACGACACATATTCAATGTGACTATTTCCTAGAAGTTTGGATGGCTAGGCCATGGAGTGGTTCCCTCGCCTTCCTCCTGGCATCAAAAAGTTCCAAGAGATAGTAGATGCATTCATAAAAAATTACGCCTTCAACATTGGTATGGATGTTAGCCTAGAGGAACTATATGCTCTTAAACAAGGTAAGAGTGAATCATTTGCTTCCTTCCTACAATGATGGCAATCCAAGGCCAATAGAAGCAAATGGTTCATGCCAGAAGAACAACAAGTTTTCACCATCATCTCCAATCTTGAGAAAACTTTGGCCTTCCATCTCAAGGTGCAAGGTATCACCACATATGACCAATTGATCTCCAAGGCACTTAGCATTGAAGGAACCCTTATTGTGCAAGGAGGGACACCCACATATCATGAACATCAAGAAAATCACCCATCCACCAACTATAATGAGAAACCTTGCACGTGAGTAAGAAACAAAAATGTCACCAATGACGGTGTGGTGGATGCCAAGGTCATAATCAGTGCTTCGAAGCAAAACACCCAAAGCTACCAACAACTGCAAAATATCAATTGAAACAACATGTAGACCAATGTGGTATCACAACAACTAGCCAAAAATTAGGTCAACAACCTAAATAATCAAGGAGGACCACCTCTGCGAAACATAAATCCCCCCAAGCGGAAGTACACAACCCTTGGGGAGTCAATCGAGTCTGTCATGAAGAAGCTAGTGAACAAGAATCTCATCAAGATTCCCACCCATGAGAACTATCAGGAACCCCAAGTAAAACCACCATGGTACAATGAGAATCACCTTTATGACTTTCAAAAAATCAATGGGCACACAACGGCCAGTTGCATGAGGTTGAAAAATCTAATCTATGACCTCATTGATGATAAAATCATAAACATGGAACAACCAGTTGGAAATCATAATCTCAAGATTTACATGAATCCAATGCCTAATAAAAAACAAGGGGACCAATAACAATAATAAGGGAAAGGGTGCATTCAAAAGTGTGAATCATGTATACGACCATGTCGTCGCATCCCTAAATGAGTATTGCACTGTTATCACCATCAAAGGAGCCCAAGCTGATTATGGAGTCACCAGAAGAGGCAGAAAAGTCACCATCACAGGGCCATCTCAGCCAACCAGAGCATCCACTTCCAACCCAAGATCCGTTCCTAGTGGTTGCAATGTCCTCAACTAGTTGAAAAGAACCCCAACACAGATCTCCATCATGGACTTACTAAAGATCTCACCAGCCCACAAGAAGATTCTTGAAGAAGCCTTGACCTCATCTTTTGTCCCCACTGATCTTGATGTGGATTAGTTCCAAGCTATGGTCACACACCTCACTACACCTCACCTTCTAACATTTTCAGAACAAGATCTTCCAACACAACCATCTCACAATCGTGTGCTTCATCTTGAAGCGTTCATTCATAAGAACAAAGTCAAGAGGATCCTGGTAGATGGAGGTGCAGGGTTGAACATATGCACCCTTAAATTAATAAAAAGCTTGGGCTTCTCCGAAGATGTTGTTGAAAAAGTAAAAGGCATAACCATCAGAGCCTATGATGATCAAGAAAGAGTGTATCAAGGCACAATCCAACTCCCTTTTTAAGTAGGGTCGGCCATCATGGAAACAACTTGTCAAGTTATCGACCTGGAATTGCCTTATAATATCCTCCTGGGGCATCCCTGGATTCATGGGATGCAGGTTGTAGCTTCCACCTTCCATCAGTGTGTAAATTTTCTATACCAAGGCCAAGAGGTCACCGTCCATGATGATCCTGAACCCTTTTACTATTGCAAAAATATGGAAGCAAAATATTACAAAATCCCCCAAGTGCCCAAGAATGATGAAGGCCCCTCAACTCCATACATAGACCCAGCTACTCTCGCCTTCACTTCTACAACAAAGACACCTACCATCCCCGCCATCTCCGATATCAAGTTCATTCTCTAGGACAATGGGTGTGGGGATTATGCAATTCTGAAAAATGCTTTTGTGGTGGGAGAATTACCATAGTCCCCTAGGTCACGAGGATGACCATAGTAAAATAATGCTTCCTTATCCCAAACCTTCATAACAAGCTCCTCTAGCTTCAGGAGTTGGGGAGACCTAGGCTAGGAAATAATAGAAGAGGACCCATCAAACCTCTTGTACCAAGATAACAAACCAGTAGTTGACCTATCTATGGATGATAGCAGTAAAGGCTTACAAATGATGCTCGCCATGGGCTATGATAGAAATAGAAAGCTTGGACAAAATGACAATGGAATTATAGTACCTCTCATTCCAGAGAAGCGTATGATAAATCTTGGTCTTAGATGTGCCCCTTTGAAGGTGACTATACTTGGCTAAGGTTCCTTGTTTAAGAAGGTCAAAACTCCCCCTCGACAATTTGTAGCCACCCTTCAATTACCCATATCCACAGGTCTACCTTTAGACAACTTTACCTTTGACATAATTGATGTGTGTAGTAGTGATGAGGACCCCATAACTCATTTTCCTATGCTTTTCAAAGACACCTCCCTAATCATGATTAGTACCTTGTCTTTTGAGACCAACGAGCATCAAATCCATGAAATTAACCTAGTCTACCCCCAATTCATCGATTACAACCAATGAGGATCGCCAATTCTGGACACATTTAAAAATGATGAGGCATGCTTGGAATTCATGGGATTGCAGGACACGGTACCACATGGAGATCACAAGGCTAGGTTTGACATCACACTGGACACACAAGCCTACTACGAGGAAATGATTGAATCCTTTAGTCGCAAAAGAAAAAATTTGAGAATAATCTCAAGGTCGTTGAGTGAAAACCACACTATGGCACACTCTAATCCAAAAACAGTAAAAATAAAGGATGTATCCAATGGTGAAAACCCCTCTAAGGCGCCTAAGGATGAAGGATTCAATCTTCCTCTCAGTGCTCTACATCAGGAAAAGTCAGTGGTTCTAGCTGAGAAGTGCAACCCAGTCAACTTGGGAATAGAGGAAACTTTGCATATCACATTTTATGTTCAATCATCGATGTCAAAAGAATAGGAGCTCCTAGCTTCTTATTTAAGGGAGAAAAAGGTCAACTTTGCATGGAACTATTTCGACATGCCCGAGCTTGATCCAGAGATTGTTGTCCACCACCTAGCAATTTACCCCGAAGCAAAGCTCGTCAGACAAAAGCTTAGAAAAATGCATCCCCAAATATCCTTTTTGGTTAAAATGGAATTAAAGAAGTTACTTGATGCAGGGTTCATATGACCAATCGACTATCCAGAGTGGGTATCAAATCTAGTACATGTTTCAAAGCCCGATGGGGGCATTCGTATCTACACAGACTTCAGAGACCTGAACAAGGCATGTCCCAAAGATGACTTCCCACTTCCCAACATTGATATGATTGTAGATATGACCACGGGACATGAGATGCTTTCATTGATGGATGGATTCTCTGGGTATAACCAAATCATGATAGCCAAAGAAGACCAACACAAAATGACTTTAACTTGCCCATGGGGTACATATTGCAGGAACATGATGCCATTTGGCCTAAAGAACATTGGAGAAACATATCAGAGGTCCATAACATTAATCTTTCATGACATGATCCATAAGACTATGGAGGATTATGTTAACGACATATTGGAAAAATCTAGAAAGAGGAGGGACCACATAGCAACGTTAAGTGCCATCTTTGACAGGCTTGAGGAATACAAGGTCCGCCTTAATCCAAAGAAGTGTGTCTTTGACGTAGAATCAAGGAAGCTATTGGGATACATCGTGTCCATGAGAGGGATTGAAATAGATCCCACCAAGGTAAAGGCAATCCTCGAGATGGAGGCACCTAAGAAATTGAAGCAGTTGAGAGGCCTACAAGGAAGGCTCCAGTCCATCTGTCGATTCATAGCACAACTAGTACACAAGGTTGTCCCCTACTCTCATCTACTCCACAAGGGGGTAGCATACAAGTGGGATGAAAAGTGCGATTAGGCCTTCAACAAAATTAAAGAATACTTACTCACACCATCGGTACTTATGTCACCAATTCCAGGAAAAACTTTGATCTTATACATATCAACAACAACAACTCTTGGTGCTCTCCTAGCTCAACACAATGAAAACGGAATAGAGAGTGCCATCTACTACATCATTTGAACCATGGTAGGGCATGAGTTAAATTATTCCTTCATTGAAAAAGCTTGTCTAGCGGTGGTGTTTTCCTCACAGAGGTTCAGGCACTAAAGTTCAGGCACTACATGTTAGCACATAAAATCAAACTCATTGCCAAGATCAACCCACTCAAGTACCTGCTTTCCAAAGAAATACTCATAGGAAGGATGGCCAAGTGGTTCATGATCCTATCAAAACATGATATTGAGTATGTGGAGCGGAAGGCCATCAAAGGGCAAGCTATTGCAGACCAACTAGCAGAAGCACCAATGTATTCAAAGAATCCGCTAATTTTAGAGTTCCTCGATGAATCCATCTTCAACTTGATTATAGCAGATCACTGGAACTTTTACTTTGATGGTTCCTACACATAGCATGGATTGGGAGCCAGGGTCTTTTTGATCACTTCGCAGGGAGACTACATACCAAGATCCTACAAGTTGGAATTTCCCTGCACAAACAATATCACATAATATGAGGCTCTAACCATAGGACTCAAAATAGCAGTGCAATGGCATATCATGGCTCTCAAGGTATATGGGGATTCACAGATTATAATCAATCAGGTGAATGATGAGTATCAAACTAAGGAGTCATTCATTGAGATCACATTCGAGCAGATACCTAGAGCAAACAACAGAGCAGCATATGCCATGGTGACAATTGGATCCCTATTGGACACCCCCGCAATGTCCCAAAGTGTGAATTCCTAGTAGAGCAGCTTCTCATGCTTGCATTTGAGATACCGAAGTCCGAATTTGTGTGCAAAATCATTGGTCCTGGTGATCCTTGGTACCATGATATATACACTTATCTGAGAATTGGAGTCCTCCCAACCGACATAGCCTCAAACCTTAAGAAAACTTTTATCAATAAAGCATCCCATTTTGTCACCCTAGGAGACACCATTTACCATAGAAGCATCGAGGGAACCCTGTTACATTGCTTAAACGTTGAGGAGGCATTGACTGCCTTAACTGAGGTACATAACAACATATGTGGTTTGCACTCGAGCGGTGTGACCTTGGCCAAGAAATTGCTGAGGATGGGGTATTATTGGCATACTATGGAAAGAGAAGCACATAACTATGTCAGAAGGTGTCTACAATGTCAGCGGCATGGGGACCTCATCCATGCACCAACTCAAGAGCTTCACCCGATCGTCACACCTTGACCCTTTTCGCAGTGGGGGCTCGATCTCATTGGAAAAATCACCCCCACCTCATCCAGTGGCCACAATTTTATCATTACCGCCACTGAGTATTTCACAAAGTGGGTGGAAGCCATCCCCATGACTTACATCACTAGAAAGCAGATATCAAAGTTCATCTTGAACTATTTAATTTTTTCGTTACGGGGTCCCCCAAGCCATTATCTCAGATAATGGGACACCCTTCAAGAATCAAGATGTTTGTGACCTATGCTACAAGTTAAAGATCCAACGTCGCTTTTTCGCCCCATACTATCCCCAAGGAAATGGCCAAGTAGAAGCTACCAATAAAACCATATTGAAAATCCTCAAGAAAACAGTCAATGACATTGGTCGTGACTGGAATCTGTAGCTAAATCTTGCCTTATGGGCCTATCGCACAAGCATCCACACACCCATAGGTGCCACCCCTTTCTCCCTGGTC
This sequence comes from Sequoia sempervirens, assembly GCA_007258455.2. Classification (NCBI taxonomy): domain Eukaryota; kingdom Viridiplantae; phylum Streptophyta; class Pinopsida; order Cupressales; family Cupressaceae; genus Sequoia; species Sequoia sempervirens. The sequence continues at coordinate 151,382,014 of VDFB02271358.1, read as the reverse complement.
TATGGATCAAAAGCCATATTACCCATTGAGATTGAGCTCCCCTCACTAAGAATATCATTGCAAAATCTCATCATGAATGAGGAATATCGGGTGTCAAGGTTAAATGAGTTGGAATTACTAGATGAGCGGCATATGGATGCCCTAAACCATCTACAGGTGTATCAGAACTGACTCAAGTGGATTTATAACAAGAAGATCAAAAGTTGAACCTTCCAAGTAGAAGAGCTGGTGCTAAAGGAGAACCAGAAGAACATTCTAAATCTAGACGGCAAAGGAAAATTTGAACCTAATTGGTTGGGACCCTTCGTAATCACAAGAAGCTACAATTCAGGTGCATTTCAGTTATCAACAACTGAAGGGGAACCTCTGCAGGAGCCCATGAATAGCTCCCATCTCAAAAAGTTTTATGCCTATATACTTTGGGGTATAAAGCCAAAAATACAAAAAAAAATTGAAAATGTCCTAAAAAAATGGTTACCCTAATGAAAACCTAGCAAACAGGCATCTTGGTGACAACAAAAAAATCAAAAATACAAAAATTCAAAAAAATTAGAAAAAGGAAAAAAAATAGTAAAGAGAAAAATTGTCCTCTAGTGAAAACCACTTTGGTGGTGCTTTGGACAGGTACCTTGGTGAAAACCTGACAAACAGGCACCTTATGTAAATAAGCACTTTCCATCCACCAGGATCTTCACGTCTTGTTCTACATCATCCATACATTATGCTTCCATCATCCATCTATCTTCATCCATCACCCATCTGCATTTGCATCATAGCTTGGTCTTGTGTTTGTATCATGATCCCTTCTAGTACTACTCGGCCCACTCTCAAGGTCGGTTTGTCTTGCCTCTATCAGAGTAGTCTATTGCATCATGCTAGGCGAATGTTCTCATCGGATTGGATTCGTGTATGTTCTTGAGATCCCTAAAATCCAAAAATCCAAAAACATCATAAAAATTCAAAAATCCAAAAAACATCAGAAAATTAGAAAATCCAAAAACATTCAAAACATTCAAAATCAAAAAATAAGTCAAAAAAGTCAAAAATTCAAAAACAGAGTCATCTAGTCGAACTACATTGTCTCTGAGCTTTGAACATAGGCAAGGTTGATCTTTGATCATCCCCCGAGACACTTAGGTCAGTCCTTTAGGAGTCTTTCATAATAAACTGACAATCCATTTGTTTATATCTCATCAATAATCGAGTCTATGTCAGTCGAACTACATGGTCTTTGTGTGTATAATGTAGGCAAGGCTAATATGTTGATTAGCCCCCGAGGCCCCTAGGATAGGTCTTTAGGTTAGTCTTTTGTTCAAAATCTCAGAAAACCCCAAAACATTGGAAAATTGGAAAATCAAAACATTTGTAAAATCTTAAAAATACCAAAAATAGCCTCAAAACATTTCAAAAAACATCAAAAACACCCAAATATTTGAAAAAACCCATTCATCCCATCTCGCTATTGCTTGCAATAAACATCCAATCATAATAAATCATCATCATCCCCAACCTTTGGTAAGACAGTCGGAAACAAGTCTAGCAGGTTAAAAGTGAAAACTCAAATGTCAAGGTCTCAAGTCTAGGTTAGTACGTAAACAAGTTGGTCAACTCTTTGTGTCAATAGCCTATCATCCAATCAGTCCCAAATCAATCATTTGATAACATCATGTCCTGGGATGCATCTTTCCTACAATGGACATCAACATCAGGCATCATCGTAGTTTAGTCTTGGCTAGTGGTATTGAAGAACATTAGTTTGTTTGTTTACTTTATCTTTGTCTTTTGGCTTATCTTATTTACGATCATTTCAATGACCTCTCGATGATGTCTCAAACAAAGGGATTTAAAGAGAAGGAAATGGGGCAATGATCATTATCTTTTTATCTGTTGTGCTTGTTGGATATTCTTGTAAAATAACTTGGTCATGCGTGATTTGTTTAGGTGTAGGGAAGGTGTTTTAGATATCTTGTTGACCACATAGGAAGACTTTCCTTTCTATGTTTTGGTCTGAGATGTTTGGAATATCTGAACTACATTCTGAATAAGGTTTTGTATGTCGAGTGTGAACAGGAGTACTCCTATCTAATTGATGAGTCAAAGTCCATCACACTAGGTACAACACCATCCTAGTTCTTTATACCTTGATGCATCACACCTACGTGTGTTATCAAACATAAGGAAAATGGCCCTTTTAGAGTCCCAACTCCTTGGTAAGCAGATCATCATCATCATCATCATCATCATCATCATTATCATCTTTTTACTTGTTGGAGTCTCTTGCTTTCTTCCATCTTCTTTCCGCACTAACATGGTACCATGACAATTAATCACAAATCATCATCGCTAATGCATCCATCCTACATCCATAAACCATCAGCATAATACATATCATATCATATAGAAAGCATTAATCATCTCTCATGCATTACATTTCATTATTGCATAATATAGATTGGTTATTCTAAGCATCTCATAAACCATACATATGCATTCATTACAGAAACCATCACATAGGCATTACTAAACTTGTGTCATATACCTCATCAAGGCATCAATTGCATAATCATATAAGCATATCATGTACATCATATGCATAGGCATCATTAACATCCATCGCATCATATAGATACATATCATCCATTTGCATTATCATGACATAGGCATCATATCATAACATATGCATCATTACATACATCATTAAATTATCATTAAATACATCATCTCATAGACATCATTATAAAATGCATCATCGCATCATGCCATGTGCAACATCACAATGTCCATAAATGCATCGCCATATCATACATGAGAAAGATAATGAAAAAGAAAAAGATTGCATACATGTTATCATCATCCATTAAAGCATCATAATATAGATCTGTTAGTCTAAGCAATCACATCTGCATACATCATCATCAAAAACACATAGAAAAGCTGCTGAAAAAAAATGCATCCATAAGTCACTGCAGCATATCATAATGTTGTACATCAAATCATCACAACATAATATCATCATCATTACATAAGATGGAATCATTGCACTGCATATAGAAAGTAAGAATCCATCGCATAATGCATAAATAGAAGAGGACATATCATACAAATCATCGCATCTCATATATATCATCAAAATAATATACTGTCATGGTACAAATCAGATCAAGTGTGTATCAATCAATATATAAAGTACAAATCACCCACAAGGCTATAAAAAATGAGCCCATAAAGCACAAAAAGAATCATGTCTCTGATCAAAGGAAGACTAGCCCTATTGGTTGCCCTTGCCCTCACCAAGTTGTCTCTCTCCATGGCCCTCTGGAGGCCAGTACCTTATCTGCTGTGAAAAATCTGGGACCCGGGATGCTCGGGGCATGACTTGATGATAATGAACTTTGTAGTAATCAACCTCTCAGACCACCTCCCTATATGCTTGCAATGAAACTGAACTTCGGGAGGAGGAGGCAGATATGCTCTCAAGCTGTTGTCTACGGCCCATCTCCTGTGTTGCCCTGAGCTCGATGCCCTATCTTTGCTGGACAACCTGGTTCGGCTTTGTCCGCAGCTAGTCTCTCTATCGTCAAAGCAGTAACCTGTCCCTATAGCCCCAGGACCTGTGCCTATAATTGTTGTATCTGGGCATCCCTCTAATCAGGTGGGGGTGGCGACGGAGGTTGTAGAGGAGGCCCCTGATCTCTCTGGGGTGGTTGATCCACTTGTCTATCCTGGTCCTGCCTGCCTTGGTCCTGATCCTTTCTAGACTGATCATGTGGTCCCCTACCCTGATCTGGTTGCTGGTGTGGTCCGCCTCCGCCCTGGCCCCCGTCTCCGTCCCCTCGGCCTCCCTGGCCCTGGCCTTGTCTTGCTCCTTTGCCTCTGGCTCTTTGTCATGCCAATGGTGTCCCTGGCACTTTCAACTTGAGAGGTGGCCTAAACCAATCTTTGTACACCTAAGTCGTCCCTACATCTTCCTGGCCTTGATCATATGGCCATGGCTTGGCCACCAGCTATCTAAAAGAATCAATGGCCTCTTGAACTAGAATGTAGCGGCCCCATGAAGTCTAACTCGTGGTACGTGCGAATATCACTACGTACTAGTCATCAGGTCTGTCCTGCAACTCACCAAACTTTGTACATGGCAGGGCAGTTATCTCTCGATCATCGTATGCTCTCGACCCTACATCAGTCTGTCCTATCGAGCGAAAAACAATTGTTGGGAATTGTCATACCATGTGGGCCATCCAAGATATAGACGCCATGTGAATGCTCTCATATCATCAATGACCTTCCTCCAATGAGGGATATCGACATGTCCTGTAAATGTGAAAGAAATTTTTCCTCTGTATCTCCAAACGTCTGGCTCCATATCAACAACTACGACTCATGGGAAAAGTACAACAATATGCTCCCAGGCCCAGATATGGAGAAGTGTGACCCCGGCCCTAATGGCTCTATTGTTGCAGTATGTGAACTCATGTAAATCTCAGTATAGGGAGGCCAGCAGTATTGGTCCCCACGCAAAGCATACCCTCTGTCGAACCATTAGCTCCCAAGCGAGCCCCCATTTTGGACTGAAATATCAGCCTCGTTGATCTGGTGCAACAAGACCTAAAATGATGGTTGTAATGACCAGGTGAAAGGGTGACACGGTGAGCCTGTAGCATCTCTCTCGGCCTCCACATCATAGATCACTCGCTCTTCGTGGATACGAAAACGAAGTATGCACCACACATCCTCTAATGTCACTATGGCCTTGCCCATGAAAAGGTGGAACAATGACATCTCACTTTGCCATCGCTCTGCAAGCACTATCATCACCCCCAAATGTGTCCTCACTAGTGGTGTGTATGCAATGTACCAGATTTTGATCGCCCCCAAGTGCTCCTAGAGTCGTTCATGCATACCAACTAGTCTACCAAGGATGGAGGATTTGTGCTCACGTGAATGAAGAATCTTTGTCTCCTCCTGCATCAAGAAAGTCACCGCATTAAGTTTCATAAAAAATCATGATCTTGTTTAAACCCTGCATGCCTGAAACAGCATATGCATCGTTGTTTGCAGGTGCGGCATAGTTTGAAAGTTCCAAACTACACCACTAGGAGCCATAAACTCCCAAACTCCACCATCACGACGTAGTTTAAGCGTGACTCGGTTTAACCCTGAAACCTAAATAACAAAGTGGCCCATCGCGGCGCAGTTCTTGCATGCGGTCCAGTTTGGAGTTTGAACCCTAACTCCAAATTGTGACGCCACATTGCTATTCACAATTTAACGTCACGTGTCGCCGAGATAAACTTTGTAGCGATGCTATATAGGACCACTTGACCTAGTTTGACTTCCTAAGCTATTAAATGTGCTCAAAAATCAAAAAAATGAAGTCAGGTCAAGTTTACTCACCGGTGGTCCAGCGCCAAGCAGTCTCTGATACACTCATACTCACTCTGAGACGTGTCGTGGAAGTGGTCATTGCACCATCTCTCGTAGGGGTCAGAGCTCAAAATCGTAGAATCTCAAAAAGGCTGTGTGCAAATGAACTAGAAGTGGCCCCTCGTGGCCTATTTAAGCCTAAAAACTAAAGTTTTTTACCCTGTTTAGCTGTCCAGCTGGGTTTTGGACCCCTAGTCCCATTTTCACCCAACCCAGGGCCATTTTGCATCGTTTTTTGCATTTTTTGCACATTTTTGTCATCCCGAAGCCTTTCTGGACCCGTCGGGCATTTTGTCCTCTTTTTTTGCGAGATCACCCAAAAATCAAATTTTTGGTCCGATCTCTTGAAGGGGCAGTATATTGGCATGTTTCTTCTCGCCAGGCAGTAGTAGGGCAATTTTGAAAATCGGAAATTTTTTGAATTTTGATCAAGACACTTTATTCTTTGAACCAACGCAACAAGTACTTTGCTTCAAAGAGGGGAAAAATGTAGACATGGAAAATATACCAACACACTTGATTCTGATTACTAACATCGTTTCGTCCTGAATCATCTTCTTAGCTAGTCATCACCTTTCATCCCTTGATTAAATAAATCAAATTTGTCTAATTAAGTTGCCATCTCCAGTTAATTGAATAAATCAATCTTATTTAATTAACCCTCTTGTCTTTATTTAATTAAATAAGACATTTTATTTAATTAAATCCCTATGGTCATTCTATTAAATTAAATCAATCTTTATTTAATTTAATCTAACATCATCTCCTTTTAATTAAATAAATCAAAATCTTTATTTAATTAAGTCTAAATCATCTTCCTCTCATTTTGATTTAAATTAATCCTCAAATCTAAGTCAAAATGGTTAAATCAACTAATCTCCTTTTAAATTAATCAAATCTTGATTAATTTAAGTCTTAATCACCTGAATCCTCTAGATTTTACAACTTGCACCAATAAATCATTTCTTTGATTTAATATTTCCCTAATTACTTTCAAAATTGCATCAAAAGGGAATATTCCTCCAAGTTTGAAAATCCCTCCAAATGGATTTGTCCTTCCAACAAGGCATTCATTTCCTCTTACATGTCCTTGTGCATTGAGCCAAGTGGCATTTAATTCATTCTTTTCTCCCTCCAACATGTCATTTCACAAATTTAAAATTCCACCTAATATCATTTATTGTGCACATTCATCAAAATGTGCTCAAGCTCCCTCCATTCACATCTTGACAAGTGGCGCTTGGCCATTGGAGGTTGAATGATCCCACATTGCTCCATTTTGCCTCATTCTTCAACATTCTCATCTATAAATAAGAGGCTTTCCTTTGTATTTTAGATCCACAACTCAGAGCAAAGTTACTATCTTCACATTTAGAGCAAGTTCATCCATTTCCATAGCATTTTCCATCATCATAGCTAGGTTATTGCAGATTTTATCAAGGAATCACAATATTCTTCATCATCAAGTGGATCAATCTTCATCAAGCTTGCAAAGGAGTTGGGAAAGGGCCAATTTCCGCATCAAATTGGCACCAATTCCCCCATGGGATTGAGAGTTTGCATGCTTAAATAGGATTTAATTATTTTTTTTGTTTTGTTCTTCATTTCTTTCTTGTTTTGAGCATTGTAGATAAATTTCATGGGGAATCTTAGTTCTAACTTGCATTTGGATCTAACAGTGTGTTTGTTTGCTATGTTTGTGCAGGTCTAGGATTGAGGTTCACATTAACAATTACAGTTTCATTGACATGAGATGGTTATCTTCATGTGATTGGAGATGTTGACATCTTGGTTAGCCATGGAGGACTCTTGAGTATTTGGTTGAGGTATTAAGCTTGACAGGTGATCCTTGATTGGAATGATGGTTTTGGTATCTTACCATGGTGGACTTTTGATTGCATATTAGAGTATTGGCATGATATAGTTAAATCATGATGTCATGATGTGTTCCCGATTCCTCAATTGGAGCTTTAATAATGATCTAGTTAGTTCTCTTTGGTTTTGAGTATTAATCATTTGCTTGGAGCTTCGTGACTTTGCAAGTTGCATTTGAAGTTAGCATGTATTGATTGGTGGATGCTCATGGATACTAGAGATACTTGGTTGAGGTTGGATATCTCTTATACTTCGAGATATGTGTTGGAATGGTTACTTGTTATGAATTTTTTAACAATAAGTCTGAGGAGCCTTCAACTTGATATGGATGTGAGTTCATGATGGACCTATAGAGGATATTATTCTTGGAGAGAGTCATGGAGAGTCATTGTGGCTTGGTGTATCATGGAGGAGCAATCCCATTCCCCACTCTTAGTCTACTTGACAAATAATCATTTGAGAGGTATTGCCCATCCTATTTTCTGGTGTATTATGTTTTATGTTTTTTCTTCTCATGGATATGGATCTTGAGCTATGGTTATTTAGTTCTGGAGGATTCATTGAGGAGTGTTTGGCATGTTTATCTCCTCGTGCATATGAGTTTATTTATGATATCATTGATGAGGAGATTTAGGAGGTGTTATTCAATTGATTTCCTAGTTTTGGAAATGGAATTGAGTTTGATCTTCCTTGGTTAGAGAGGCTTAAATCCATGTTGGTTTTATGAGATGCCTATGTTTTTTGTTTAATTTATGAGATTGAACAATTGGCTGTTTGTTGAAACTTTTCATTTGGGGTTGTGAAGGAGATCTTACGTAACACAACTTAGCACTTTGAGGTGTTGGTAGGATGTTACGTGATATGATTTATAGGTTTTTCTCTTTGTTCAATGGCTACTTTGTGGAGGTTCATGTTCACATGGTTTATTGTGGTGGACTTGGGAGAGTTATGGTGACATGTTGTGAGAGATTATGTAGTTGTTTTGGTTGCATGTGTGGGTCATTATTATTGTTCCTTGATACGACATGGTTTGATTGTAAGCCAAACCTTGGAATGAGTGTTGATTGGTAGACTTTGCATGCCATTGTCAAGATATCCTTTTGGTTGTCTCAGTTTACAGGTTACTAATGTAATGATCACTTTTCAAGTTTCGCTATTTGAGATCTAAGAGTTGTGCAATTTAGTGGGTTATCTTTACCCATTGGTTGCATTTAAGGCTCAAATGTGGATTGTCTATATCAACAAATCAGTTCAATGTTGATGCAAATTTAGTTAATTGGCCTTGTTTGTGGTCTTTTTTGCATTAGTATGTTGCATTGAGATAGAATGGATGATCAAAGTGGTGGACATACATGGATTAGATATGTTGCCAACATGAGATCTACTGATGTTTGTACACCTCTGAGATATGTATGATTAAATGGATTAGCATTTGTTGTAGTTGCTATTTCCAATCATGTGGATTTTTTCTTCACTTGATAGCAGCTTGGAGCTTTTATTATCACTTGTATTTGATGCTTGTGTTCTTAGGATTGGAGCATCTTCACCTTGACTTGTTATTTTTCTTTCATAGGTGGCATGTTAGACGATGAGAGGAGTTCTTGTTTGACTTGGTGGATATCTTGGATGTTATTGTGGGTATCTTGATAGAGCACAAAAGCATGTTGAAGAATCAAGTGGTACATGGTTGGCTAAGGTATGTTTTTTTTTCCTTTGATGGTTTTCCTATGTATGGATGTATCTACAAGATAAAGTTGGAAACAAAAACATTCTAGCTTGAATCTTGCAAATGCATTTATTGAGGTAGTTTCAAAAGAGGTGGTGGAATTCTACAAAGCTACTCTTGGTCTAGTTAAACCATTGCAATAGGCCTTGGAAAGTAGCATCTGTAAGTAGGAAAGTGGCATCTGTAAGTATGGTTATTCGCAACATGGATCAGACTTCAAGTGGGAGATTGTTCAGATGTGAAGTCCAGCAATTCAGCTTCAGACCTTTATTTTCACCTTCCTTCAGATGCAAAGCATGGAACAAAGAGTCTTTTGGATGCAAAGAAGTTTTCTTGGACACCTTTTTCTTTTGATGAGTTGTATAAATTGTTGTTGGACATTTAGTCTCAGCATGAATTATTTTTGTCTCTCTCAAAGTTACTAGACTGAATACAGTGATTTTTGTTTCTCAAAGTTACTAGACTGAATACAGTGATATGTATTGCTGCAATAAATTAATGGAAAGAGAATCCTGATTTCCCATGGATGTAGACATTTGGTGAACCATTGTGTTATTATGTGTGTCAATTTTAATGACTTATAAATTGCTGATTTTTTTTATTATTATTCATTTGTCTTATTTTACGACATTTAACTTCAAAATTTGTCAAAATATTTATAGTACTAAGAACTAACCATGAAAGAAGGGTCATGATAATAAATCATGCGAACAATAGTAGTCAGTTCGTTTATAACAGAGGCAAATGCATCCATAAATACGATCTACCAAAGAAAAGCACACATGACGATTCAAAAAGTGAAAAGTAATAAAGGTATAAAATGTAGAAAAAATGCAAAAGGATACAATAAATCTGAAAAATGGATGAGCAAATGTATGCCATGTCATTAATGAAAAAAATAGAAGTGGAGGACAACTAGACTAAAACTTAAGTTGGATATAAAATAGTTATCTAGGTCTAGTCAGCTGAAAGAAAAAAATCTTATCACACCTATATAAATGGTATACCAAAGTATGACATGTGCTTAATTATTTCTATTGTAAAGTCAATTTTGTCTTTTTGTTTGATGAATAAGAACTGATACAATATTGTCTGGAATTGATAATCGTGATGATGTTCAAACATATTATAGCAAATTTGTATAAAGATAGGTTGAAATTGTTGTCAGTATTTCGTCATTAATTCTGCTTCATTTTTCGTATTTTTATGCAATTGTAAAGATAACACTAAATTTTTCATGTTTGTAAGCAAGGAGATGGGGCAAGAGAAAAGAGGCAATCACAAACGCCTAAGTCAGATTCCAACAAAACTTGGAAACATAACATTGAAATAAAATTCCTCTTGTTAAGAGTCATTGCAATCGAAAGAACATAAGAACGGAACATTTTATAATCATTAACAAATATGAATTTGTCTATTGGTGCTACAGTTTGTCATCAATAAAAATTAATCAAAATATGAATGTTACATGTAACAGTACTGATGAAACATCACGAACATTTGCTGCCGATACTACAATTTCTAAGCTTCAATCGTCAAATATATCAGATGCTGTATGCGTTTGTAAGCACACCTGTTTTAGTATAACTTAACCATATCATGACTGGGTAGCACATCAATCAGTTATGACGAGACATGTAATGGCAAATCCTGTATAAGAAGCCATGTCGATATAGTCCACCATAATAAGGTGGTGCACATGGACAGTGCGGGGTCAGTCTTGCGTAGAGATGACAAATGGGCAGTTGTCGCTGAAAGAAAATAAATTATGTTGAAAACATGGAGGATATGAACACCAACATATGAAGATAAGAAATCTGATGTAAACAAATGCTCAAGCTAAATACTGCAGCATCGTATACATATATGATTGAATATGTGTAACATATATTCTAGTGGATTTAACATGAGCTTACGCCCCAATTTGTGTTCAACATATAAACCATTTGAATTTTTTTTAAACTGTAATTAATCTTCTCAGACACTCTTCTTCAAAGAAAACAAATGTATAACCGTATAAAACCTCCAGTGCTCCCAAGATAATTTGTTAATGTTAAACTAAACCGATATAATCATAACACTGATTCATTGCCCGCATTTGTTTTGAGAAGTGTAATCTACAGTTCTATCATGATTTACAATATGAATTTCAATTGAAAACAGCTCAAGAAAAAGAAACAAATAAGCCACTAAGGTGCAGCCTTGACAACTCAGAGGTTTTTATACTAACATTACGAAGCCTAAGAAGGTTTCTTGAAAGAAGGTAAATATGCCATTGCAAATCTAATAACCCAGTTGGTTTAGCAGAAATGTACTCTACAACTAATCATTCCCCCTTCTGAAAGAAACTGGATTGTGGTATAAGGTACTCAGTTCAACATTATATATAGATAAGCAATGCATAATAGAATGAATGTTCCAATGCAATAGAGCCAATTAAGTGCAAGACTTACAGACATCAATATCTTCGGGGCCCTCCAAATGAAGATGACCTGCTTTAGATGTAAAAATAAGAATATACATGTTCAACTAATTATGTGACATCAATTTTCAAAACTGCCTTGGTAAGTTAAAATCATGCTCCATCAATCTTTCAGGATCTTGATCGCTTCAAAGGTGATCGGCTGTTCAAATGAATATAAAAACTAAGTTAGACACTGATGATGGTATAAAAGATTATTGCCATTTTTGGGTAAATCTTTAAAATTGATGTCCAAACAGATTCATAATCACCTTCGGTATCGTTCATGGATAGGGCTAGAAGCTCTGGCATACCCTGGACTAACCCTCTCATAGCGTCGAGGATAAACAGGACTTGAAGCCCTACCATAATCAGGACTACTGCTCTCTGCACGTCGTGCATAAACAGGACTTGCAGCCCTACCATAATCAGGACTGTCCCTCTCTGGGCGTCGTGCATTTACAGGACTTGCAGCCCTACCGTAATCAGGACTGCCCCTGTCTGGCCGTCGTGCATTAACAGGACTTGCAGCCCTCCCATAATCAGGACTGCCCCTCACTGGACGTCTATCATATTTAGGACTTAAAGACCGATCACGATTTTCAGCAGACCTCCCATAACTTCCCCTACTATCGCCATCATCACGCTGAGCATACTCCACTGATATAACCTTATCTAACACTTTGCTGCTCATGCCCACTAATAAAGTTAGTCAAAGACAAACTAAATGCTTTTTCACATTAATATCCTTTAATAATACTTATGAAGCCAGAAAGCAAATAGCAGAAACTAAGCAAACTCTCCAATAACATGGTCTTCATAACTTTAATAGTAACCACCTAGAGAAGACATTCTTACTTAAATCTCCTTATAATGCAAGTAATTCAATGCAAAAAAGATCCTGTCAATCAACATTAAGTAGCATGCATCTAACCAAATACAACATTGCAATAAAATAGAATTTACAAACTATAAACAAGATGGTTTAACTAACCTGTTGTCAGTAGAATTCAAAGCCTTTGTTGCTTCTTTTTGTGATTCATATTGAATGAAAGCAAAATTCCTTCTCATCCTTACATTGAGCACCTTTCCATATGGCTCAAAATGTTTTTCAAGGTCCCTAACCATGGTATTAGCAGGATCAAAATTTATCACAAACAATGTCTTTGCTGGTTTCAAATTTCTGGATGATCGTTTGCCATTTTCAGAGCGATGACCACCTCGTTCTGGTTGCTGTGAGGTACAAAATTCAAATAGAAATGTGAGTAACTTAGTATGAGAATAGGAATAAGGATTTCCTTACTTCATGTATCTAAAAGATATAATAAACAAATTCAATGATGAACAACAGAGTGCTACAAGAATACATAAGATTGAAATTTGTGCAGGAAACATCACACCTATAAGCCATAAAACATGAAAATAATTATAAAAAAATAATAAAAAAGATACGCTAAGAACATATAGAGTGGCAAAGTTAATAATTGATTTTTCCTTGGATAAGAAATACCAAGACTGTCACTTCCAAAATATCTGAATGAAAAAACAAAGCTAAAAGAGAAAGGAACCTTGATCCATAATAACTAATTTATCCCTGTGCAGGAAATACCAAGCCTATCAGATCAGAAAAAGCCTAAAGAAAAAACAAGGAACCTTTGTCCACTCCACACACAGTCGACGTCTCTGCCTGCCAAATTCTGTTTTGTCCAGCCCTCTGATGGCATCCTCTGCATCACGCTCATCATCCATGTAGATAAAAGCAAAGCCTGTGAAAACAAAAAATAGTCAAAAAGGAAACAAAAATGAAAGCAATGATGGGCATGGGAGTGTTTTGCTAATAAACAATAAGTACGCAGGCTTTGCAAAACAAAATACAATACCTGTTACTCATTTGAGCAAAGACCTGCTGTGTTAAAGGACATCGGGAACATGCATTGCATGCTGTACTAAATGATCTCATTAAGCCTAGTCCATAAGTAAAGAAAATGCCATCCTCAAATAATTTCTTTTGATGGTTATGCCCCTTTCTGGATGCAATGATCTCTCAAAGGGACTTATCACATAACATATGCTTGGAACTGGAGAGTTAACATGGCAAAAGAGGGATGGGAAGCAATGATCTCGTGAGAAAATGCAGGACATGTTTTGCATATCAACTTGGTTGATCAAGACTAGAAGCTTATGCTCTGGCACAAATGGCATGATTAAAAGTTATGCTCAGGGACCCATGAGCCAGGAAGAGTTTCGATGCTCTTTGATATTCCTGCGCCAAAGAAATTTTTAAGTACAAAGGCCTGCATTTCACAAATCATTTTTCTGCTAAAAGTTACATTTGTAGCCTTGGTTTCCACATTCCCAAGCAATTTCATATTCCTTTATATAAAATATTCTGTTAAGATATTCCTCTGCTGCCCCTTCAAGGAAACTTCAATGCTGAATCTATCTATAATCTATTTATAACATACTTGACAATCCCACCTAAAAGAGAAACTAGTTTGTTGTATACATGAAAAAAGCCTTCTAGATTAGAATTTAGATTACACTAGAAAGAAAACTTCTGCTTAAATTCTTTTTTTAAGGGTTAACATTTAAAATTCCAACAGAATGCATAAAAATTAAAATATGAAGGAAAATGGCATGGATCTTTTCAGCCTTTAACAAAGGTTAACAGTAGCTAAAAGCTTGGTACACATCGATAAGACATTTGAGGGCTCACAAAATATTGCTCGTCATTGTCATGGCATTACATTAGAACTCATAAAATGTCATCTACAGTTATCTCCAGCCAGAATAACAGAATTCCGTGTAACCTGATGATCCTTGGTGACTTGCTGAATGACTTTATTATTTTATATCATTAAAAATCTGAGAGATATTAAGAAAGTAGAAGTTTACCTGACTTGACATCTACCCTGTCAACTCTTCCATATCTGGAAAACAAACGCTCGACCTCTGAATGCCGAGCCCCATACTCTAAGTTCCCACAATACACAGGCTTCATCTGTGGCACTCACTGTCTTCCCAAAGAAACACTTATAGGTGTTCCCTGCAAACAGAGAACATTTCCAATATCAGTCATACCAGTTTATTTTTAGCTTGTGTATGATATAAGAATCAAACAAAATTTTCAGCTCAAACAAGCAACCATAAGATTTAAGTACTCAAGACTCAGGGTTCCGGCATACATAGGTACTAGGATTGTTTTTTTTAAAACTCATCGAACAAAATAAGCTGATATGCAACATGGGGAGCCCATAAGTTTATCTTGATAAAGACGGCAATGACAAGCTAAGAAGGTATCATGTAAACATTAAACAACCACCACAAGGCACAGGGAGAGGCAACATTGAGCAAGGGGTTCACGAAGCATGGACAGGCACCATTAAGCAAAATTAACAAATCACCAACTAGGAGTCTGCATCCAAAAGTTTGCTTCCACACTGGAAAAATAGATTTTGCATTCAAAAGTTTGCTTCTAAACTGACAAATCTTTTGGTGTATGAAATGCCCTATAAAACTTGATTGTCTAAATTGTCATTAATGTGGGCTTATTATATTAAACAACCATGCAAGCCTAGACAAAATAGTTTATAAAATAAGAGTGCCATATATCATGCTGCATGTGTTCCAAAGAGACTCACAAAAACAAAAAATGGTATAAGCACCGGCAGAACTTAACACTTCAAGTTTCAATATATTGCACAGAAGGATAGAGGAGAATAGGTAGCAAAATTACATGTGAACATAATATTTGATTCTTAATGAGAACTATTATAAGATTTTGTATTGAAAATAAGTTGTATACATACAGCCTGCCTCTATAATCTCACCAATCACCATATAATTTAATGCCTTTTTAAATGTCAATGCAAGCATATCTTATGTCAAAATATTTTCAAAGTTTGCACAAGCTATTCTTTTAATCATTTAATTTTTTACTATACATATCACTTTGTTTTAGTACACACTTAGATTATATTAGTAAAAACATATAGACTATAGTAAAATCACTGTGTTTCTTTTTTCCTTTTCCTAGATATTATAAAAATCCTTTTTTCATTTTTATCAATTGATTGCTTTTACATATATTTTCTCTACATGACTTCAATTAACCCCACACAGGCAAACAAAGTCTGATTTCAAATCTCTGCTGTGAAGAATCTCCAATCGGAGATTACACTTTACACCAGACACCAACAGATCAAATTGCCAGAGAAATCACCCCAACCCTCAGAATAGTGAAAGCCAGATAGCTCACCTCTGCATACCCTATAAAATCTTTGGCCTTGTCCGCTTGAACACCAGCTCAAAAATAATACAACACAACATACTTAAACACGAAAGACCAAAAGGACAGAGAAGGCATTAACATGTGACAAATAATTTCTGGTGTTTAAACCCGCATAATTTCATCTTATCATGGGATCAAACATTGGCCGACATATATCCAAAAAACTCAAAGTGTCAATCCCTATGCCCTTACACTTGTGGTGGGCTCACCACCAAGGCTCTTTTGGATACCTCCCAGTGCATATCCCATCCACCTTAAGATGGATCTGTGCTACAAATAGATTTTTTCTAGCTCCTTCATCCTTGTAGCCTGTAGGAGACAATTGACTTGCAGTTACCTTATTTTTTGAAAGTTACACAAGTTACTACTTTCTTAGAAAAGTTTAATTTACATCACTGTGTACATGTGTCATGTTTGTCTCTTATTGGACTTTTATTATTATCAAGATTACATATCTATAAAATAACTCCCCACGCACCTAGTCACCGACAAACACACCAAAAGTCCAAGTTGATGGGTGGTGCAAAACGTGCATAGCTAGAAGCCCTCATGGAAAACGGAAGAAATCCACAGAAGCCAAAAAAATCAAAATGAAAAACCTATATATCCATTATATAGCCCTCAAAATTAAAGGATTGTAAACTACTAAAACCACAGAAAGGAAAATTTGAAAAAGAAAAGAAAAAATCTGTACAGCCCATGAGCCATCATGGAAAAAGAGGAAAAACCAATGAAGACTCAGACAGAGAATCGAATAGATTAAGAAATGTTACAGACCATCATGGAAAGGGAAGAAATCACAGAAAAACAATAAAATGGAATAAAACTAGTAAAAAAAAAAACATAAAAAAGAAACCCCACAAAAGAGGCTTTCAGACAAAAATTTGCATGGTGTTTTAGAAATTCATGTTTTAGTTATGTCTGCGGTCCTTTTGATTTTGAGGGGAAACTCACTCAAACCTTAGAAGAAAATTTAAGAAATATACAGTTAAATAGTATAAACTCAAATGGTAGATCATTTAAGTTTTCGTAAGGATAATGATCAACAAATGCTTAAATTTAGAAATACTAAATGTTAAATTGGATAACCTACCAAATACAATTGAAAGTGTGGAATACCCCAGTCTCCGGCCAACGAAGCTAACCTGAGTGACCTTAACTGAAGAGATACCCTTAGATCCAGCAAAAGGAATCTACTAATAAATAAAAATATTAAGAAACATATACATCCAATACATAAATTCTCACCGAAATCACATACAGGGATAATTTTATCAGATTACTGTCTCGCCAATCAACCAACATGTGCAAGGGAAAACCCAAAAAAAAACCCTAAACGAGAAAATTAAACATAAAAGTAAATTAAACTGTTATTATTCAAGCATCTTCTTAATGTTCAAAACCTAAAATGCGCAGATACTTAGAAATGGGCGTTGAGTTTTTAAAAAGAACATTTCATTGTGTAAACCCTAAAAATCACAGACATTAGAAATGAGCATTTACAGAAAGTAAAGTTACTCACCTGGAGAAATTACAGCAACAAAATTGACCTTATGAAGAGATTTAAAACCCCAGTTCTCCCTTTGCTAGACAATTACGAATTCGCCTGTAAATAATACAAGGAAGCCCTCTTCAGATAATCGGGATACAAGATTTGAAGTCTATTGATAAAGCCTTTTCAAATGACGGAATTGAGTGGAAGACCATAACATAGACCTGCTTGTACAAATGTATGTATACATACATACTCGTACGTCACGTATGTACTATTTAAGTGAATTATTAGAATTTCTTTTTGGATTTATAATTTTTTTTTTAATAATTATTTACAATAGTGCACGCTTTTGGTTTAAAACTTTTCGGCTCATAGTGATTCATTCTCCTCTTCTAATGATGGATCATTGGGTGTGATAGAAAACGTGAATAAAAAAAATACACAACTTAAACCAAAGTGTACATATTATAATTGATGGTTTATGAAAAACTCATACCAACTACAACTATTTACAAATTAAATGATTATATTTAATAATAAATATAAAATTAAAAAGTAGCATATAAGTATATAATATTTACCGTAATTTTGAAGTAAAAATAATAATGATAAAAATAATGTGATAAAATTAAATATTTTTTAAATAAAAATTAAAATGTATGTGTGGATGTAATAAATAAAATAATTGTAAAGCAAAATAAAATAACTCCAATATCTCTTGGCATTTTTCAAATGTATTTAAGGTATCCATATTGTTATTGCCTAGTAGATTTAACTACAGAGATTTATTTTATATATTTACACAATAGAAGTAATCTTGAGATAGTGTGGATTGGACGACTCAAAGATTATGTATTATTTGAGGTGTCTAATGTTTTAAATAACAATATGTCTACTATTTATTTTCAACCTCTAAATGTACCTATTGTAATGTTTCCACCCAAAATAACAATACAAATCTCATAGTATTTTAACTTTTTTGTGATTTATGTGTTCCTTATGTGAATTAAATGAAGTTCTTCGTCTATGCAATCCATAAAGTTATCAATGATGTCATCCTCTTGTCCAACAATATCTTCAAAGAGGTAGGGGAAGAGAGACAAACAAGATTCTCATGATGCTCAATGATTGGATCTTCTAACACCAAGATACCTTCTTCCCAAGTAGGTTAGGTATTGGGAGAAGAATAAACATGATTGTCATGATTGTAAATGATTGCATTCTCTTTCACCAAGATACTCTCATAATTAAGAGAGGTAGTCAGAGAGGGATCAATGAAAAATAACAAAAAAAGAGATATAAACTCATTTTCACATACTTTTACCAAAAATTCCTTGAAATTCTTAACAAGATCTGACAATAGAACATGCATTATGAGAACAAAATATTTTTGCAATGAGAACATGATGATATGTCCTATGGATCAAGCTAGCAATGTTTTTAGAAAAATAGATAGTTATAGAACTGATACATAAAAACCGATGCCAAATCTAGGTAGAGACCAGAGACAAGGTTTTGCTTAGTAAATTTGGGTTCAAATCAGCTGGACAAGGGTGCCTATGTCTTGCATAGGCTTTTCAAAAATTTAAAATTTCACCATGTACTATACTATTTAAGGATCTTAAGTCTGTGTGCAAACTGGTCAAACAATTAATATTTTTCCAAAATTTAGCCAATTTATGATTATGTAACTCAAAGTGTGAATGTGCAACAATATTGAGAATTCTTGAACAATAAATGACAATTTTAAATGCAATTTTCAGATATAAGATGCAAAAATTAACTAATTCTAATATGCCAAATCTGAAAATGATGATATGAATATGCTTTTTTGAAATAAAATAATGAAAATTTTCACTTTTAACTATATGCAAGATACCTAAATGCATGCAAACGACACTTTTTATTTTGTTTTCAAATTTTAAATGACCTAATGCAGATTTATGAATGCAATTTGAATGTAGATCTAAGCTAAAATGACTAAAATAAACCCTATTACAACCTATGATTCAATATTATATGCATTTTTTTAAATTTTTATACTTTTTATGATACAAAAATGAATGCCTAATTGAAAAATGCAAAACAATGTAATGCAAAACCTAGATCTAGGGTGCAATGCTTCAAATTTCAAAATGTATATAATGTTAACATGTCAGGTTCACCATTTAATGAAACATAGAAAAAGTGAAACCCTAGGATTTTACCCCTACGGTTTGGTGCTTTTTTAAACGGTTCATTAGATGTTTGAAGGTGGCAGGGGTTTGATTGGATTTGGACAAGATATATGATTGACTTGTAGCCTAATTGGTGAGTCAACCAACCCTTAACCAAATCTATTAATTTTCTAAGATTGAAATGCAATGATTTAACTAACCTAATGATGCAAATAACCACTTTAATACATAAATAGCCGATTTGAAATGTCACAAGAAAAATTGGACTACGGGAATAGACTGAGGACACTATGCACCTATGATATAAATTTGAGGATGATTTTCAAGGAGGTTTCCTTTGGGGGTGCCATTGTCCTAGTAGGTCTTTTTCAAATCTATTTTCACAATCCTCTAATGTTCGATATGAACCTCAATTTCATTTCTACAAACTTATTAGATCATTATCAGATATTTTTGTAACTAAGTTTTCATTTGTTTTCAAGGTGTAGGGTTTCAATTGCAATAACAAATAATTGACCTTCAATCCTCTTCAAATCCAAAACTTGCATATTCAAAGAGAGAAGAAAGGTTGTGTCATTTTGGGGCTTGCCTTAGTCAAACCCTATGTTAGTGTTTCCACTTCCACAATGGAAATGTCAATGATATAAAGATAAATGATATGAAGGAATGATGAATCAAAAAATTGCTACAACTCGCCACCCTTCAATGGCTTCCTTTAAGGACTGAAGTCATGTATGTCACATTAAGGTCTTGATCTTGCTTGCTTGATTTGCTTGAATGGATGGAATTGTTTGGAAACCTACAAGGGCTAGCCTTATGAAAACATAAACATGAACAAATTCACATACACTTTGGCATGATGTTGGATCTTTTATTTCACAATAAATCTCTAATGGTTGCTCTTGACTTGCTAAATAATGCTCTTGATAATAAGTTCTATAATTTCCTAGATGATTTCAAATGATGCAATAACTAGGTGTCATGTTATTATTCTAATTTCTTGAAAATTAAATCTTGACAATTGACTTTAGACATTTGAATTTCAAATAATAAAATGTTGACACTGACATATTTAAATTTGGAGCCAAAATAGGGGGACATAGGCACCCTAGGTGCCAATGTCCTAGCCTTATTTTTCAAAAATTAAAGTGTTAGGGACAAAGTATTAAATGAGAGCATTTGTTTAATGCTTGCAAATTGTCAAAAAATGTTTAAAATAAGTTATGGAATGCATAATTTAGGAAATTAAGTGCTTAATTAGGTCCAATAACTTAAAGGGGAGTAAAACATAGTGTGAAATTATCAAGGGTGACAATTTACGACACTACAGTGTAAAAAATTAATAATGATCTAATGCACCTATTTCTATTTGGATATGATGGAGGGTAGGATGAATTAAGTGGATAAAGGAATTATAGTTCAAGGTGGATGATGACATTAGATGGACATATAACTAATCTTTGATTTTTTTTTTTGCTCATTTTGCACATCATAGACTAGGGATTTACCTTTGAGGCTATTAAACCTCATGTATTTTCTGGTAGAATGCCTTTGTAAAAAAATTATGGAGATCATGTAGAAGAGAATGGTATAGTGGGACGAGATGAAGATTGTGAGGGTGATTATGGAGTGGTAATGCATGTGAGGTGGACTCTGATATTAGGTGTTGAAAATGTCATAAGTATATCACACATCTTGATTTCGCTTACTAACACCATTTCTCTCATAATTCACCTATTTTGTCTATTTAATTAAATAATTTCCAATTATTTAGTTAAATTCACCTTTTCTTCTATTAGTTGAATAATTAATTTTATTTGAATAATTCATCACCTCCATACTAATTTCCCCCTTTTTTATTAAATAATGTCAAATTGTTTAATTATATGTCATTTTCCCTCTTTGATTAAATAATTCTTAATTGTTTAATTAAAGTTTCTAATTCTTCCAACTTGCATAACTAAATGATTTCCTAAATTATTTAATTAACTAATTATTCATCCAATCCTCCAACTTGCATAAAGAATACTCCCATGGAATATCCCATTTTCAAATTTGAATTCTTCCCTCCAACTCAAAATATCCCCAACATATTTCCTAAAATTTATGGATGTTGTTGAATCCTCATGGATTATGGACCCTTGATTAAATCTCTTATCCATGTCTTCAAGGATTGTTGACCATTGATTCAATTCTTGATCCATACTCATATCCTCAATTCATTTTCCTCCATTTATTAGAATTTTGAATCCTCACTATTGATCATAATTCCAAAAATCTATAAATGCTAGGCCTTTTAACATGAAATTCATTCACAATCCTTATGCAAACTTACTCTACCCAATTTATCACTCACTTTTGAGCTTTTGAGAGCATTTATGAATCATTTCTATTCAATTCATCAACCCAAGCTTTTGCATCAACATGGATTAGGAAATTTGACTGATCCACATCCCATACCACTCCATTTGCACTCAATCCATAATGGGATTGCAGGTTTAGAGGCAGTACATCACCTTTGTTAAAGGTATGTGCTTTTGTCAAAGGTCCATGCCTTTTTCACTTGAAATTTTGGTGCTTCTACGCAAATTCCAACACTTTTTTCTGTAAAGTGGGGCGCTTTTGTGCAAAGTAGGGAACTTTCGCAATAATGGGGCTCTTCTGTATCTTTGAACCAAGGTTTCTTTGTAGCAGTGGGGCACCTTTATCCAAACTACCTCACTTTTTCAAATTCAATAGTTTAGTGCTTTTGTTTAACAGTGCAATGCTTTTATTAGGTATAACAGTGAGCTAATTTTAAGGGTTTAATCTGATTTTGATCTCTAATCTTTGGCTAACCCTAAAAAAAATTTGTTTCCTAATTTTCACCTAACTAGTTTGCAACATGTGGTGTTTAGAAGAAAGAATACACTAACTTTGTTTTGTAGGGTTAATCTAGGACTCACATTTGGAATTTAGTGCTTTAAAATGAATTCATATTTCAATTTAGTGCACTAAAATTGAACAACACAACTTGAACATTTACATTTGGAGCTTTAATATGAATTTATTTTCCCTTGGTGCTCTAAACAATGAACAATACAACTTGAACACTTCATTTTGGTGCAATAAAATTAAACAAGACAACTTGCACACATTCAATTTGGTGTTTAAAAATGAACCACACATTTCAATCCTTAGTGTACCTAAAATAAACATGTGTGATTTTTCTTTCATGCTTGGTAAGCTAGAGTACGTATCATATCCCCTTGTGCTTCATGCGAACTTAGGTTGTGAGAAATACTCCTAGTTTTCATTTTTTTTCTTTCTTTTAAACACCAAAGGAGTTGTCTACGTATCTACTCCCCTTATGCTACATGTGATCTTGGGTGATGAGAAATAGCAACACTAATCCTTCCTTTATTGTTAGGAGGCTTACCTAGGGATTTCATCACCCTAGGGTTCAACCTCAAGCATGTTTTTTTGGTGGGCTATATAAAGGGATGAGAGTGAAAGCTATAGTTCTATCCATGCATGTACCTTCCAAGTGTTCCTATGTGGTCTTGGGTGATTTCAGACACAAGGAGATGATATTTCCATATCACGCTTATGTAGGTCATGGTGTTCACGAAGTTCTACCCATTACAAGCCTTGTATCTAGAAGCCTAAAGTCTATTTGTATATCGTCAAGTTATAAATGTGCAACAAGTTAGAATCCTCTCGTGAAGTTACTTGATATGTACCAACACTTGTTGAGGAGGCATTAACTCCTTGCAAGGAAATTTTACTTCCAAGGTAAGAGGTGTCCATGTGTGTGGGCATACTATAGTTGTCAAATCAAGAGAAGATATTTTATTAGTGGTCCTGCTACAAGAAGATAAACCTAATCTACCACTACAACTAGAATTGTTATCTATGGCATTTTTTTATTGTGGAGACCATTGCGATACCAATTAGTGTGATCTTGTGGAAGAATACACGAAAATCATTCAAACACCAATTGAGTCAATTTACATGTTGTTTACTGTGTTTTATCAACATCAAAAATTTCAAACACCTAGGTTAAATTGCACATCAAAGATCCCATGACAAATTGATGATTTTGTCCAGATAATGTGACAAATTTGTGTAAACCAATGCTTTTATTTTTGTTAAAATAATGCTTTTGTTTGTATATCAATGCCTTTGCACATCTTGACACATTTGTTAGGGTAAACAAACATCTACATTTTGACGCCCTTGTTCTAACAGTCTGACACTTATGTCAGAACTTCGATGCTTTTGTAGATACTTTGATGTTATTGTAGTAAAAAATGCAGCACTATTACAAAACAACTCAATGCTTTTGTCTAAAACTAAAAATAGAGAATTTCAAAATATTTTCAGAATTTACATTTGGTCAACAACTATTCAATCATCTAAAAATAATGCAAAAACAAACTTTTTCTCAATTGTGTCAATCAACACAACAACAAACAAATCGTATTCACTATCATTTTGAGCTTGTTAAAAAAATTTCTAGGTTTTCATTAGGATAAAATTCAATAAACATCAAACCATCAAATCCATCATCAAAACATTCCCTTTCAAACAACACCTTAACATTTTTGCATAGATCATTTGGATTTAGATCTTCATCCTAGCACCTAGTTTGGCTTTATGCTTGAAAACAATCTCTTTTCAAGTATTTGGTTGAGTTAGTAAACATCGTTATGGGAAAACTTACTTTGAATTCATGAGTCTACTTCCAAGGTTTGTAAGTTCATCATCATCCTCAAACACACCCAAAGATCTAGTCTAAAACTTTGTCAAAATTGAAAGTTTCATATCCTCCATCCATCCACACAATTATTGAGCATTGGTCCTAAACCTATCAAAGTGTCATTATTAGCAAAATTTGAAGCAACCAAAACATTTCAAAAAATTCAAGGTCATCTACATCCAACATCACCTAGGGTGGATACAACTTGTATGGTCACAACAAGGTCTCAACACAAAAAGAACATGGAAGCAAACCCTCATCACCCCAATGTACCTACCACTATAAGTACAAATCCAAGTGGTTAACAGGCTCCAACCAACATAGGTGTTAGTGATCAACCTTATGGAATGCCTCAAACTACTTCTCAAGGGATGAACTTCCTTCACAAGCAAAAATGCAACCTCAAAAGGAAATGGTCTATATAGAGGACATTACCAACAAACTCATGGCTTCGCTCTAGAAGAAATATTATAAATGCAACAAGACCAATCTCTTGTCAAAGCGGTAGAGGTTGTGATAATTCAATACCCCAAAGTTCCAAACTTATCACCAGTTTTGATGTAAATCAACTTAGAGAAAAACCAATAAAATAAAACATTGGAACAAAAACTTGTCCACAAGGGAATGGCCCCTTAGTGCATCACATTATTGAACAAGTACCTAAGCCATCTTCAAATGTACTAGGTCAGTCCATGGTTACTTCTCAAGGGATAGATCAAACAAATTTCTCAAATCAATATATCAATCCCTTGTACAATACTTAAAATCTAGGGAACACCAACACAAATCTAGGCTTTCCAAATACCTACATCCCACCAACATTCAATGCCCAAAATTCAAACATGACAAACTATGGGATGAATTTGAATTTGAATTGTTCCAACACTCATCAACAACAACATCACAATCAACAATCACAACATCAATAAAATCAATAACCCCAACAACAACATCAAATGCATCAACACCAACAACATCCAACACAACAATATCACATCAAATTCCACAACAACAACCTCACAATCAAAAAAATATCCAACATCAACAATATACCACCTTACAATAATTGCAACATCGACAACAAAAATTGATGTCACAACAAAATCTTCAACAATCATCACACATTAATTACCAACAACTAAATCAATCATAACAAGAAATTGTCCCCCAAGGTCAATATGGGTGTAGCGTAGAAAAAAGTAACCCTTTTTCACGCTTAGATTGGGAATAATTAATTAAGGATAAAATGGACTTAATTGTGCCTTATTTAGGGTGTTGTAAAGTGTTTCCTTACACTTTCACACTAATCTAGGGCTTTATTAATTAATTGAGGTTAATTAGAGCTTAATTAATCCCTTAAATTCAAATCCAAGCCTTATTTATTGCATTTTTGAGGGATAAATCCTGACACTCATTAATAATGTTTCACAACACTTAATTTGGCAAGGTTTGAGTCCTAGGCTAGTGACCTAGGACCCATTCGCCACTTGGAAAATGGGTCCTTCCTAGGTCCTAGGACCCCATTTTTACATGTTTTTTCATATCCTCAAAGCTATGTCCTAGTTAAGTGTGCTAGGACCCATTCACCCTATAGCGAATGGGTCCTCCTTAACTTAGGACACCCCTTTTTGAACATATTCTTGGCTGGATTTTAATGATTTTGAATCCTAGATCTAATGTCAGCTTGTGTTATTTGAATTTTGAGATTAAATATTAAGTTAAGTATAAATATAAGGCTATTTTACATAGTTTCACCTAGCAACTTCAAATATTCAAGCATTATAGCAAGTTTATGATCAAGAGAGCATTCAAAAGAATTTTCAAAGGCATTCAAGGGGAGATTATCAAAGTTTTATTGCAGCAATCAAAGGTCATATCATCATGTCAAAGGCATAGTGCATCATGCATGTGGTTGAGCTAATGTGTTGATCTAGTATTGAAGATCCAGTTCAAGCATTGTTTCACATCCAAATTCAAGATCAATATCTACATTCCTTATGGCCACTTCATGCTAGATTGTTGATTTGCATTCCAAGACTTCATCCAAGGTACCATTGTTTCATGTTTCATGTTTCATATTTCATGTTCATGTTTCATTATTTCATCACAAGGTTTGACCAAGGAAAACCCCTATTCCCTAACAATCAACAATTTTTCTTCTCTCTTGATGTGTGATTGCAGGTTTTTAGGTTGCAGATCAAGTGGAGAACAAAATTTGCAAAGTTGTCATGATTGTAAAGTTGCAAAAGTTGTCACCTTTATTACAAGATCACAAGAAGTACTCTACAAAATTTCTTTTCAACTTTCGAGAGCTGAACACCTGGGAGTTGGGAGTGCATACATTGAAGACCAGAACCCAAAAATCACTTTTTCGGAACCCTAGCAAGAACCCATTCGCCACTAGGCGAATGAGTCCTCAGTGAGGCCCGAAACTGCACTTTTTCAGCAAGGTACACATTATTTCAGCATCTTAAAACCTTCCTTATTGTTGTTATAATAGTTAGGTTTGATTTCTAAATATTATTTATGCATTAGACCCCTCATAAATTGAATGAAACACTAGTGAAAATTAGGTTCATAATCTTGTTGATTCATTTTGGTGAACCTCTTTTTCGATGTTTCATTATGGTGAACCCGATGTTTTGAGCATTGTAGATTTCTGATTTTGGAGTCCCCTTTAACCCTAGATCTTAGTTTTGCATTAGATTTTCATTACTCGCATTGTATTTAGGGTTCTTTCATCTTGCATTAGTGAACATTGCATTTAGGGTAAACTTGCATGTTTGCATTGCTTATATTCACAAAAAAAAATCAGAAAAATTGCATTAGATATGAGTTTGTTTTGCATAGTGTTAACATTGACATCATCACTCCATCATTTAGATTCACATTGCACATTAAATTTAGTCACATTGTTCATCATTCAACCTTAGTCAACATTGCATTTAGAAGCCTAAAATCTAGAAAAATTGTTATAGAATTGACTGTTACAAACCTGAAACAGAAAACACATCTAATCACTCATAAATTGCACTTTTCAATCTTAAAAAACCCTGTACCAAAACCCATTCACCATAGGGAAAATGAGTCCATGTTAGGGATACCAAGGCAACAAGTTTTCATAATTCCT
Source organism: Sequoia sempervirens (assembly GCA_007258455.2). Taxonomy (NCBI): domain Eukaryota; kingdom Viridiplantae; phylum Streptophyta; class Pinopsida; order Cupressales; family Cupressaceae; genus Sequoia; species Sequoia sempervirens. Next base: position 151,354,694 of record VDFB02271358.1, on the reverse strand, counting down.
AAGCTTTAATATTAGATTCAGAGTTTCCCAAAAAAGCATACTAGGACCCATTTGCCATTGGGAAAATGATTCCTTGGAGGCCTATAAAAACCAACTTTTCTGAGCTTTCTGGTGATTTTGTGTACTTCTTAGGCTTGCTGGTAACCTATAGTATCAGTCTGGAAAGTTTTAGAACTTATTTTTTATGCATCTAGGTCAAAATCATCCATTTAGTGTAGTCATTTTTGAATCATTTCAAAACCATTCAAGTAGCAAAAATCATCAAATCTGAAAAATGTTTACATTCCTGAAGCTTTACATAATATGGATAAAAGTACTTTTCACTTTTGCATACACAATGTCTACATTCATGAAGCTTTGCATAAGTTTGATAAAAGTGCTTTTCATTTTTGGATACACATTGTTTTTATTTTTGAAGCTTTGTATAAATTGGATAAAAGTACTTTTCATCTTTGGATATACATCGTTCACATTCTTGAAGCATTGCATAAGATGGCTAGAAGTACTTTTCATTTTTGGTCAAACAATGTTAGTATCTCATCTTTCTAAGCATGCCAAGAAAAATTTCATCCCTCCCCCTTATGAGAAAGCTTTAGTGAAAGAGAATACAATGGTGGATAATCATGACAATCAAATTTGGCCTTCTCCTAATATCTCTCCTATTTGTGACAAAGATATTTTGGTGTTAGAAGATCAAACCAATAAGAGTTATGAGAATCCTATTTGTCTCTATTCCCTTACCTCTCGTACTAAGAGAAACATCATTGAACAAGAGAATTCCAACATCGATAAACAAGACAATCCAACCATTGATGAGTCCCCTACTTGTGATGAAGTCATTTTAGAAGAACCAACCATCAAATGTTGACATGAACATCTAGTTTGTTGTTCTCCTAAAAACTCTCCTACTAGGGAATATATCATGGTGGAAGAAACTGACAACATTGACACATATCTTTCACACAATAGTAATGTGGCCTCCCTAGATGAAGATGATGAAGTGAAGTTAGACTCCCCTTCACTATGAGATTATGAATATAAGGATAAGTTTGACAAGGTTATGAACATTAGAACTCCCTTGAGACGTACTAGATATCCTTTAAATATTGCACCTCTTGAGGCTAAACTTATCATTTATCCACCCTCACAACAACCACAAATTCAAAATAAGCTCGTTCTTATCTTAGAACCACCTAAAAGGAAACTTTACAATGATAATGTTTCACAACAATTGAGTTATAATACCGTTGCTCATACCTATAACACTAGGAACAATCTACAACCAAGACAAACAACTCAAACATCCCTCCCATTGCCTAACCCTATCTTTCCTAGTGCTCCTCATTTGGCTTTACAAATTGGAAAGGGGTATGATCTTGTTGAAAACCTTTAAAATACTTCTACTAACTTATCCTTATGGGACCTTATTCAAGCCTCACCTATTTATCATAAAATGCTTCAAAGTTCTTTACAACAAGTTCCTACCTCTCCTAATGTGCAATCAAATCATGTGGTAGCTCAAATTCAAGCTATAACTCTGGCCAACTTAGACATTACTTTCTATAAAGATGAGTTACCTTCATTAGAAGAGCAAAAACAAAATGGATTTTTCATGATAAAAGCTTATGTTAATTGAATCAAGATAAAGAGAACTCTTGTTGACAGTGGCTCAACCCTTAATGTGTGTAGTGTGAAGCTCTTGGAGAAGCTTCATATGAATAAGAGTGCCATTCAACCTAATTATTTATCTATTCATGGGTTTGATAACATAGGAAAATACCACTTGGAGTCATCACATTACCTATTAGAGTTGGAAAGGTTACCTTGCAAACTCTGGTCCATGTTATGCCTCACGATCTTTCATATAATCTTCTTTTAGGCAAACCATGGATTCATGAGATGAATGGGGTGCCTTCTACCCTTCATCGTAAAATGAAATACATCTATGACAATAAAGTTTATACACTCAAAGATCTTGCACATGACAATTGTTTAATTTCTGAGAGAGAAGGACAAGATCCTTGGAAAGTATGGAACCAAACTAAAAAATTGGAAGTCAAGAAAGAAGAACACAAGAACATTGATGGAGTCACTAAGTTGTTAGAATATGATTGGGGTTCCTTAGATTTTACACCAACATTCATGGGAGAATACAAGATCATAACAAAAGAGACTGAAAAGGGAAAAGAAAAAGCAGTAATGTCAACATAAAATTCAAAATCATCCACCTCAACCACTTTAGCAGAAGCAAAAAAATACACAACAAACTTTGATGACATCGATTATGAACAACCACTGAATCCAAAAGAAATGAAAAATATTTATGGAAGTGGTTATGAACTTATGAAACAACTTGGTTATAGTGGAAAAGGATTTGGTGCTAGAGAACAAGGTATTCATGTCCCTATAGATCCTAACACGTAGGAAACAACTAGTGGTCTTGGTTACTGTCCCTTGAAAGAAATAAAGCATCAACAAATCCTTCACTCAATATCAACACTCTTACAAAATATTCTTCCAAGAAAAATTTAACCTTGGTGCATCCTTAACTGATAGATACTACATGTGGAAATATCTCATTAGATAGGCATCAAATTGATACTTTGTCTACACATTATAATCAATAACATTAGATGTTGCTCCTTGTCATGTAATAGTTGTAGGATCATAGCATACTCACTATTGCATGTTTTACATTAATTGCAAACCATTTCCTTTTTGCAAGGAGTAGCATATCATCATCGATTCTCGACTCATCCTTGTCTTACACTAAGTGGGGGCCAGGCCTTAGGTAGCCTTGTCCTCATATGGCACATGTTGACTGTCTCTTTTGGCTAGTTGACCACCTTCCATGTATATATAAGAGCAAGCTTGGGATGTCAATGACATGCCTAAGTTGGCTCGTAGATGACATACTAAGTTATGGGGGCAACCCCTTATTCATGATGTAGTTTCATTCAGGAACATATGACTTGGCATAGGGTTTTCTGAGGAAAGCTCTCATGTCTTAGGAGAAAACATTGGCTACTTTAAAGCAGTGGCTCACAATAATGGTGTTAGCAACCACTTTAAAGTGGGGGCATACATCGTTGAAATTTTGCATATTTCATGGTGCAATTTTATTTCTTGTGAAGCGTCCTTTTCTTGGTGGTGTCATTGGGTTTGATGTCCTCCAAGAGTGTAATATTTCTAAGCATATGACTTTCCCTTAGTGGCATGATGCGAAACGAGGCATCCCATAAGTGGCAATCTAATATTCTTGACTTGTCCTCTCTTAGAGACATTAGGCATGATGTTCCCTAAGAAGACGACCTTACATGAAGCGAAATCCCTTTGAACATAAACCTATAGAAAAAACATTCATAAGCATTTAGCATTGTGGTGCCTTATCAAAGTTTTCAGGAGGATAATGTCGGTATGGTATAGGAGGCTAATATGATTCTCTCATTTGCCACCTCGTTGGGATACTCACCTAATGGACAACCTGAGGTTCCACTACCCCAAAGTGAGTACACATTTGTGTCATTTTCATAGTATACATCAAGTTCTACTTGTAAATTTTTTCGGACAAACAACCTAGACCTTATCCACATCGTGTTGGAAAGACTGTCAAAGCTTGATCATTTTTCTCAAACAAACAACCACCTTCCACATTATGTTAGAACGGTTGATGCTTGATCCTTTATGTTCCTTTATTTTCTTGTTCTTTGATAGGGTATGATTGTGTATCTTTGTCATTGTTGCATACATAAGTGTCTTGAATGTCTACTTTAGTGTGAGTTTGACATAGGGGAAAACTCTCACTAAAGTGGGGGCAAAATGTAACGTAGAAAAAAGTAACCCTTTTTCATGCTTAGATTGGGAATACTTAATTAATGATAAAATGGAGTTAGTTGTGCCTTATTTAGGGTGTTGTAAAGTGTTTCCTTACACTTTCACACTAATCTAGGGCTTTATCAATTAATTGAGGTTAATGAGAGCTTAATTAACCCCTTAAACTCAAATCCAAGCATTATTTATTGCATTTTCTGAGGGATAAATCCCAACACTCATTATTAATGTTTCACAACACTTAATTTGGCAAGGTTTAAGTCTTAGGCTACTAACCTATGACCCATTTGCCACCTGGAGAATGGGTCCTCCTTAACTTAGGACACCCCTTTTCAAACATATTCTTCATGAGATTTCAATGATTTTGAATCCTAGATCTGATGTCGACTTGTGTTATTTGAATTTCGAGATTAAATCTTAAGTTAAGTATAAATATAAGTCTATTTTAAATAGTTTCACCTAGCAACTTCAAGTATTCAAGAATTATAGCAAGTTTATGATCAAGAGAGCATTCAAAAGCATTTTCAAAGGTATTCAAGGGTAGATTATCAAAGTTTTATTGTAGCAATCAAAGGTTGTATCATCATGTCAAAGGAATAGTACATCATGCATGTGGTTGAGCTAATGTGTTGATGTGGTATTGAAGACCCAATTCAAGCATTGTTTCACATCCAAATTCAAGATCAAGATCTACATTCCTTATGGCCACTTCATGCTAGATTGTTGATTTGCATTCCAAGACTTCATCCAAGGTACCATTGTTTCATGTTTCATATTTCATGTTCATGTTTCATTGTTTCATCATAAGGTTTGATTACCAAAACGAGGTTTGACCAAGGAAAACTCCTATTCCCTAACAATCAACATTTTTTCTTCTCTCTTGATGTGTACTGATTATAGGTTTTTAGGTTGAAGATCATGTGGAGAACAAAAGTTGCAAAGTTGTCAAGATTGTAAAGTTGCAAAAGTTGTCATCTTTATTATAAGATCACAAAAAGTACTCTACAACAATTTTTCTAATTTTCGGGAGTTGAACACCTAGGAGCTGGGAGTGCAAACATTGAAGAACATAACCTAGAAATCATTTTTCCAAAACCCTAGCATGGACCCATTTTCCACTGGGCTGATGAGTCCTCAGTAAGGCCCGAAACAACACATTTTCAACAAGGTACACATTGTTTCAACATCTTAAAACCTTCCTTATTGTTGTTATAACAGTTAGGTTTGATTTATGACTATTATTTATGCATTATAACCCTCATAAAATGAATGAAACACTAGTGAAAATTAGGTTCATCATCTTGTTGATTCATTTTGGTGAACCTCTTTTTTTGATGCTTCAATGGGTCTCACAATGCATCTCCCCGACATCAAGGAAATTATCAAACGGGTCATATACCTCAAGGTAATCAACAATATCAAACTAGTCCTATACCTCAAGGTAATCCATGTTGTGCCTATAACACACACGCCGGGCGTTTAGACCAAGGACCCCCTCTTTTCTTTTCACTTCTACCGAGTCATTTCCACTTTTGCCTCATTTTTTGTGCCCCTATTTTTGAGCCTAAGTTGGTCACATACCTTAAAAGTACCAAACCTCTCTTAACCAAAATCACCTACCCAAATTTCACTAAGTCTCGAGTCCATGCAAAATTTGGTGTGCGGGCTTCTGTCCTCCATTCGCCACTGCACCCACTACCCCTGGCAAACCCACAGTTGTAGGTCTCCCTTTGAAAATCACCATCCTTGCTCCATCATTCATTGTGCCCTTCATCTAACATCCACCCACATGGCAGGTTCCGCACTCCCATTTTCCGCCTGGGTCTTTACCAAGCGTTTGCGTCAGTGCGGGTTTTCACACAACCATCTACTCACCTACTCGCTTATCCACCATACTTGTGATTTAATGCGGCCATTAATACAACTTGGTCTATATATACCCCTTGCCACCCATGTCATTTTCATTCATAAAATTCAAAACTAAGAAGCGAAAAGGAGAGCTTGATGTGCCATAAATCTTGGGACTACGATTGTGATCACCTTCGACGAGTGAGCAAGGTATGTATTTGAACTCCTATCCTTTTGTCCTCCGACGTTATTAATTGTTAAGTAGGGGTTTAGGCCATTAAACAGTCATGGGTTTGAATTTGAAAATAATCTTAAGCCCTAAGTTTTCAAAATCTCTAAGGCGCTTTCAAATCAGGGTTGTGCAAACTAGGGAAATTGCCCTGTTAATACCATTCTAGGACTAACAAGCTCAATGATAGCCTCCTTAGCCCATCATTTTGTGCTTAGGGTGTAGTCAAAATGAAATGTTTTCATCACAGAGAACTTAAGCTACCTAGGAGTCTCATGCAAAGCTCGGCTCTGCTATCGTCGTTTCCCCACAACCAACCCCTCGAGGCCACCCTCCATGAGATCCCCGCACCATTGATTTTGAAGGACTCAAACTTGGGCGAATGTTAGAAATCATTGAGTCAGACTTACATCTTGGGTTTGCTCCTACGAGCCTCTTCAAGTCGAGCTCTACTCCACTTTCGACACTATTAGCGCCCAAGCTGTCACGACTTTCCACATCATGGATACCACTCCCACTATTGCCACAAGATGTGAAGCCTTTAGTCAAAACCCTTTAATTATTTGGGATCATAATCTTTGTGGGTTTGTACATGTGTATCACCCCCACCCCAACACTGTCCCTTGTAGCCAAGCGATCAAAGGGTTTCTACCTCTAGTCGTCCACACTTGTATGTGAAAAATCAAATGAAAAGGGCATGAAATGACTAAGTAGAAAACTATGGTGGGTCGAGTCTTGAAAAAATCCCTATGCGAAAGTTCATCCCATTCCAACCGTCTCTTAGGCATAAAACTTCACACGACTCTCTACCATGTGGGTCACGCATCAATCACCTCCACGAAGCGTCCCATTCGAATGAAAAGTGACCAAATTCCCAAGGCTCTCATGCTATGTGGGTCCACTCATGTGGGTCACCCGTCATGGAATGATGCCGGTCTAAAGACGGCCTCTAAGGGAAAAACCTTAACAACCCCACATCACGTCCCCCACTCGTCTAACTTTCGCATTTTGTGAGTGTTGATGCCTAAAATTGCTAGGCAAACAACCTTATGGGAAACTCATTTAATGAGGGACTAATTGCACTAGACTGAGTAACCTCTGAGTTTTTAAAGAAGTCGATTCCTTTTGTATTTTGGGTGTTGGAATGGGAAGAGGAAGCAGCTATATAAAATAAAGTTTAATCTAAGTTGTTGCGCCAAGAGTTAAGCATGGGCACAAGAAATCTTCCTTTTAGATGAGATTTAAGGGCCCATTCAACAATCTGCATGTTTAGAAATAACATAAAGTATAGATGAAAAACCTAAGAAGTTTATCAAATAGCATAACACAACTTCCATACACATTTACTAAACAAGAAGAGTTCAATACATGATCTGAATCAACAAATTTATATTGAAATTATAGAAGTCTTGCAGATAAACTACTAAGTACAAGAAACAATACAGTATAATGTCTTATCAATTAACTAAGAAACAGAGAGGCCGAACAATATGGCACAGTCTGTGAGTCTTAATATAGTAATAAAAAAATAATTCAGAAGGCCTACAGTATTTTTTCACTTCTTTTTGTCATTTTTTAACCCATTTTCAAAGAGCCAAAGCAGTATATATAGATGATCACCTCACCGCCTAAGAGCCAGCAACGGAAAAGATTCCCAGGCATGAGAAATGATTCCTGTCGCAATGATTCCCTTAGGCCGTTGCAATAGAAAAGATCCCAATACATAGCACACAGTCACCTTTGAACAATATGCGCTCCTCAGCAAATGATGAATGTGGTCCGAGTGTGGAAGCAGTGAAATTCCCATGAAGACATGTGTTGCCAACCCACAGAGTTGGTTAGGACATGTGGCAAAAGGGTGGGGTCGACATTCGTTCTTCCATTCCTTGCAATCAAATTCCCTATGGAGAAGACACATGGAGAAGTTTTCATTTCAAGCATTAACTATGGGGTCCACCAAAAGGTTTCCTGTGAAATGATGTAACGTGGCATGTGGGCAAAGCTCAATAGAGAAGCAAGGGAGAGAGGGCTCTCAAAGGCCTGTGCTGCTAACATGTGGTGAAAGGGTGATGCTAGATAGTAGAGCAAGGGAAGAAAACCTTCCAAGGAGTGCACAACTGACACGTGGCACAACAGACGAAGGTGCTTCAAAAGGGGCCCAAAGATATTCAAACATATGAAGTGTGGGCTGAGGCTGATGCTAAATTATCAATGATCACCCAAAGGGAGCTTTAAGGATTTTAATCCACAGCTTTTGGTGACTATCAGGGACATTTCTCCTGTGGAATGGGAACCCAAAATTTCTGGTGTGAAGACTAGAGCCTTATCCATTGGGCAACAATCAAAGCTTTGAAAGTGTGGTCTGTAGAGGCAACTAGTGTGCCTTGGATGGCATTGATAAGGCATGCAAATTCTCTTGCGCCTCATGCAGATCAATTATTTCTTTGAAGGGAAGCTCCATGGAGATCTTGATCCCAGACTCAAGTTGAAAGAGAAGTGCTATTTGATGGGTGACACCTTCAATATCCATTGCAATGGGAGGTTGACTGAAATATTGAAAAGTAGATAAATCTCATTGCTTTTCCTCGATCTTTGCTACAATATACTCTACCATGGCCACTGAATCATCAAAGAGGAAAGGAGAGGGAAAGCCCATTTGAGTCAAATGGGAGAATTGCATCTACATATTGTTCATAGTCTGACTCAGTGTTACCAAGCAATTGATAGCCTAGAGGATGGATGCATGACAATGGATAAATTCCTTCGCCTTCTTGGCAGCTAACCTCCTGCGTTCACTAAGTCTGTGTTTGCCACCATGTACAACTTGTCTAGCAACTTCTCTACCTCAGGCACCTTTTTGCAATGAACTATGGAACCTGCTCCATCATTCCACGCACCTCCATACTTAAACCTACCACATTCGCCATGAATTCGAGCGTTGGTTGAAGAGTCAAACAGAAAGACTTGACTCTCTCCCACTAGGAGATATATAACTATTGGGCTACTAAAAGGAGATCTAACTGAGGATTAGGGGGTTGGGGAGAATTTTTCAAAAGATTAATTTCCATTTCCTTCGACCTGACATCCTACATCAACTCTTCAATTTTCTTGTTCGCCACAGAGAGTTGTTCCTGTAAAGTTTCCAACTCGGCATCCTTGCTTTGTAATAGCTCCTTAGCCTGGGTTCGATTTTTGGATTCCTTTTCTAGGGAGAGATTTACTTCTTGGATCTCCTTTTCAAATTGGGCATTACGGTCCTAGAGCTCCTTGTCTTTCTACTACATTTCCTACTCCAATTGAGCTCGCTGCTCCCAAAGCTCTTTGGTCTTCTATTGCATTTTTCCCTTTGCCCGAGCCAACCAGTCTTGTAACTCCTGGTTTTTCTGTTGCAATCCAGTAACTAGGTTGGGATCTTGGGACTAGAGCCTTGCAAGTTCCTCCTGAAGCTTGGCCTTTTTCGCTTGTGCTTGTTGAGACAAGCGTGCAATTTCAGTGTCCTTGGCCTTCTCCTTTTTCAATAGGATCTCCAACCTTTCCTTAATGTTCTTGAGCTCCTCTTCCTTCTTTTTAGTTGACGTCTATACTTCAAAAATTCAATAGTCACCACTTGCTGAGTCTCCTCCATTAGCTTGACTTTGTCCTGTGGTCAAGTTGCGTGTAGATCAATCCCCACAACATGGATTGTATAATCCTCAGGTTGCATCTTCCCTTGGGGTTTGATGGTGTTAGGACTCATGGTTTCAAAATGTAACAAACCCTAAACTTCATTAAAAAGGGTTTGCACGCATGGCTCGACAGGCTTCGATGCATATTTTTGTTTTCTCTTTTGGACCCTGATAACCCATGTTGCCTTAGTCATGTTGCTTTGCCCATTAATTTCTATTGGAAATTTAATTAGTTCACCAGAAAAGGGAGCACCGGGAGGAAGAGAAAAAGGGAATGAGATCATTGTGGTCTTGGATGATGTCTTCTTTGGCAGAGAGACCGTTAATGGGGAGAATGGGGGAATGTTATGCCAAGGTCCAATTTGGGAAGCAGTGGAAGGACTCATAGGGAGCAGTGTCGGTAGTGGAGATGCAAAGGTTACCATGTGATAAGAAAGTTGATTCAGAGCTAACACGATGGTAGAAAAAGGGTTAGTAATGGCGGTTCCAGATTGGGCTCCGAAAAAAGATGGAACAAACTGCGAGGGAGTAAAAGTTATCCAATTTGGGAGAATTGAGAGAACCTTCCCACGAGCGTGGAAGTAGAAAAGGAAAGGCTGAAACTCAAAGTAATGGGAGACGCAGAGGTAGTAGGGTTAACCAAAGATTGTGAAGAGAGAAGAGAGGGAGAGAAAGATACCTGAGTTTCCACGAGCAACGACCCTTGGCTCATTGCAATTACTTGTGAGCCTTCTCTAGGAGTTGCATTTGTGTGCAACCTCTTCTCAAGTGGAGATTTGTCCACCTCTATGACCTCCTGAGACTGTTGGGCTACCCTAGGTCTCTTCATAGCCCATGTACGTGGTAGTGAGGCCTTTGAATGTGATGCAGTCACTTATGCACTTAGTGGAGCTTTGTCGAGCTGTTCCACCACTTTTCTAGTTCTCTGTGTTTGGGCCTTCTTCACCTCTTTCCTTCTCATTATCACAGTTGCTTCCTCTGGATCTACCTCCTCATCATCTCTTGCATAAGTATCATCATGCCCTTTGTTCCATAGATCATCAAATCTGTCATCCATATATGGCTCCTAGAACGAGGCATCAAGGCATTTGATCTCCTGATGATAAATCCATAAGTGTGAAATTTTTTCCTCACTCCACTGATATTTCTTGGCCAATTCATTACAAAGGGTGGTCCCAATTTTACACTTGTCACTGGGCTTGTTCGAAGGAAAATAGATATATAGCCATGGCGACCTCTTCTCATCAGTAGGAACATAGGCTAGGTCCACAAATAAATCATCCTAGTCCCCTGACTGTGGATTTCGCTAAGCTTCCTAGTAGGGCCAAGAGCTACGAGTCACCTTAATGTTTATACCCACTAAAGTCATTATTGAGATTATAATCCCATTTGACACAAATTAATACTAGCCCCAGATGAGCCAACTTCGCCTCTAGCAAACCACATGTTTGCTTCTTTACCATTATTACTATACTAAAGCTCAAAGGGCATTTGAAAAAACCTTTCTTATTTTTTCCTCCGCAAAACTTGATGTTAATAATCACCAGTTGCAGAAACACCTCAAGGGCCAACACCCTACTTGTGACGCATACCGAAAGTCAAAATGGTTCCTCATTAAAACCATGCAGCCTAATGAATGAAAAATTCTCCCCAAGGAACCAGTCGTAAGGAGGAATAAAATTCTACATCCACCCTGTTTGCTCAGCGAAAAGTTGATAACCCTTGCCCTCCTTACTAAAATATCACAAAATTGGAGTTAGGAAAAACTTAGAAAATGCATAGTAATCATAAGTTACAGAAAGGAAGGGAGTCCACACAAAAACTGACCTTCTTATCCCATTTTCATCAAACATAGCCAAACCCATACGGTTTCTAAAGAAATCACAGTTCTAGTGTAAAAACATGTGAGCAAGGAGAGAAGAAAACCTGAACCTAAACTGTGTGCTATATTCCTTGAATTGGTTCAACATCTCTTGAACAATGACCTTCATGAAGTCATACCAAAATAAAGAATGTTTTCTTCTCAACTGAAAACCCATACCCATTTGAAATTCTTGGACATCCTTGTCACTGTCCATACTGAAAACAAAATCCATCATAGAGAAGGTGTCCTGCAAGTCCGAGTTGAAAGCATTGTATGCAATTGGAAACTGTGGCAGCTTTACTGCATCTTCCTTGGGCCTTTTTGTTTCTTGATTATAAAAGTTCAGAGCATAATTTATAGTCCTCTAGAGCTCTTCTGAGTCTGCTACAATGAATCTCTCCATTCTTTATGTTCCCCTTTCGATAGGGATACATAGCATATTCCTAATATCTTCCACACTGATCATAACCCTCTGTTTCCAGCCTTCTATGGCACCAGTATCTAAGTTGAAATGTTGAGCACACTCGTGAACTAGTTCTGAGTAATGGTGCACTAAGGGGACCATATACTATGGGAGACCACAGAACCACAACTTGTGTGCCAAAGTCTCTTGGGTATCAATATTTTTCATTCTCTCATAGGATGCTTCCCTAAGACTCTTAGGGTTGGTTTTGAGTTCAAGATCATGAATGTTATCCCATTCTTTGGCTATCAGGGCCTTGTCCTTATGGGTAGTCTTCTCTATGACTCATGTGTGAAGCCACCTTAGCTTTCCTAGCATCCCAGGCGAGTATATTGGGCATTGGCGCTGCTAACATGGCATCAAATAAGCTTTGAACCGCCTCTCCTTGTGCTTCCATTTGAGAATTCTAGGCCATTTCAGGAATCTGTAGGCTTTTGCGATGTTCAACCTTTCTGCAACTCACTAGGGTTCTTCTTAACAAATTGTGCACTCAAAACTCTTTGCAATAAATTGTGTACTCAAAAATATTTTGTGCTATTCTTTTGCATGCAACACTTAGCTTGTTCTTGACTTGGAGTTGTATCTACAACAGTTTGCTTTTTGCAATAAATTTGGCATGTACTGCTAACTTTGTCATTCATGTGAAATGAATTCTTTACCTTTTGAAAAGACAACAATTCACAATGACGATAGTCATTATGTCCTACGACGCCATCTCTTGGGAAATTGGGCCAGTGATTAAAGGCATACAAAACCTTTTGCATGCTTTTGCATTTAATAACTTAAAAAGAACGATTAGGCAAAAGGGTGTAATGAGTACACAAAAGATTTTGAATTAATCTTGGAAACTGAAAAGTGATCACATCTTGACACATTAGCACTTGATTGTGTGGACCATCACTTGCGCTTGCCACCAATTTTAGCTGATTAATTACTTCTTCTTAACTTGCAAACAACAATTCGTACATAGCAAACACAACTTGGTGAGATTTTTGAGTTTGTACCCAGTGGGATTTTTGAGTTTGCTCTTGATTATCATCATGCTTATCGCACGCATTGTACCTGGATAGGTCTATAAATAGACTTAAGGATATCATCAAAATTTACACTTGGTAATTGGGCTTTCTGATAAAGGTAATGTATACTCCCATTAGGCTAACTAGCAACAAGTCATAGGTAGCTTTTTTAGGTGAGGTCTCTAGTAGGCGTTTGAAAAGCATGACCAAGAATAAGCATTCTATGGCGATAATTGCAATGAAATGGGTACTAGGGAGGGATTGCATACAGTATGAGGACAAGTACAGGGTACACATTAATATTTTATCTCATTTCATTTCCTTTTTGGTTGACATACAAGTGCCCAAGCAAATGATACTGCGACTCACTGTGGAAATCTTCCCACAGTGCTACCTCGAAGGCCTTGGTGAAGTTGTGATGAATGTGGTGTATGGCCTTGGTCTTCCCACAACAAGTGATCTCCACCGACACATTGAAGAGGATGCAATGGTGCCCTAGGTGTCATTCTTGAGCGGATTTTGCATTATGACAATTGGAGAACACCGCCAAAGGGTTTCTTGTACTTTCCACTTCCTATTGAGATACTACAATGTAGTACTTTTCTATGACATGGAGTGGTATACCAACTTCAGAAACTTGGTTTTCCCTCCTCCACCTCCTATTGCTGCCATTGATGCTCCTATTGGTGTTCCTATTGCACCTGTTATTGTTGATGTTGTTGTTGTGGTTGTTCCTAATGCTGCTGATGTTGATACTACCCAAGTTGAAGAATGAACTCTTTTCTCCCATTTTTTGTATATATGCCTCGAAAGGATTTTAATATATATACTCAAGAAGTATGGCCTAAGAGCCATTTTGCATTGTAATGTTCCAAAGTATATATTACCGTATAATGAATATAAAGCTCGTTTTGTCATTTTTCTTTCTCTTTTATTCGTCTTTGCTTCTTGCATTATGGGTTCCGTATAATAAAGACTAGGCCAAAGAAAACACAAAGAAAACATTTACATAATTACATATTTACACTGGTAAAATGATCAATGAAGCTAATTAAACAATTTTAGGTAAATTCCATTGACAGGAATCCCTAATGCTTCTTTTTCCATATTTTCTAATTCAAATGCATTATGTTGCTTACATTGAATAATGCGAAAAGGGCCTTCCCACAGACTATCAAAATTTCCATGTTGGCCAGGCTTCACAACTCTTTCTTTGAACTTTAGCACTAAGTCTCCGCATTTAAGACCCTGATCAGAGGTTTTCTTGTCAAACCACTTCTTAACCACTTGTTTGTAGTTATACATGGCCGTCAAGGCTTTTTCTCTTTTCTCTTGCACCTCCAACAACTTAGCCAACCAAACCTCCATGGATCCATTTTTTTCAACTTCCAGAGACTTGAGCAACTACTGTGTAGGAATTTCCATAGATATAGATAGTAGCACTTCCTTCCCGTATAGTAGCTCGTATGGAGAAGTCTTTAAGACTTGCTTGGGGGTTATCTGGTCCACCTAGAGCGCTGCTTTGAGGTTCTAATGCCACTCTCTTTGATGCTCTGACTCGATTATTTTAATGAGTTGGACTAAATTTATATTAGTCGACTCGACCAAACCATTTCCCTGCGGGTAATAGTTTGAAAATGTCTTTAGGAATATGCCATATTTACATGCGAATTGACATACCTTTGAACCTAGGAAGGCCTTCGTGTTGTCGGAGATGATAGTCTTTGGTGGGCCAAACCTTGTTACCAGTTCCTTAAGGAATTTCACAATCTCCGCCTTTGTCGCATTCTTCGAGGGCATGGCCTCGGTCCATCTGGTGAAATAATCTATTGCCGTGAAGATCCATTTATGTCCAGTGTTGGAGGTGGGATTAATCATCTCGATGAAATCCAGTCCCCACTACTCGAAGGGTTCTTCAACCACTATCAGATTTAGAGGCATTGTTGAGTTCTTCCTCCTTCCTGTGAAGAATTGGAATTCTTTGTAGGATTTAACTAGAGAGTGTGAGTCGTTGAAAAGCGTAGGCTAGAAATACCCAACACACATAATTTTGATGGTGGTGGTCTTTGCAGAGAAATGTCTGCCCATGGGACTATTGTGAAATATGTCTAGAATTTTCTTCGCCTGCTCTAAGGTGATGCACCACAGAAGAACACCATTGAAGTTCCTTTTGAAAAGGACCCCTTCAATGAGCACATATCCACTGTTCTGCAATCTATAAAATCTTTTCTTCTGAGATGGGAGGCCCGCCAGATATTTCCCAGTCTGCATGAATCTTATTCTATTCGCCAACCAATAGCCTTTAGACTTAGATTCATTCATTAGAACAAGCTCGAGTTGTTCCTCCTCAGCTTCCACTTCTTCATCACATGCCAGATACTCACACAATCCTCTTCCCCACATAGTCTTCATGGGCCTAACCTTAGTGTCATATTTCAGGATCTTAGTTATCTAGTTGGCCCTTTTTCAGTGATTTCTCCTTCCATAATGTACTCGTGCACACTGGAATGCGTGACATATACAACCACCTTGTTGCAAGATATGACATGTCGGAACTTCTTGAGCCCCTTTACAATGGCGAATGCTTGCCTTTTGACAAAGTTATAGTTCCTCTCATAATCCTTTAAGGTCTGGGAGTGGAAGGCTATCAGATGTTATCCCTTTCCTTCATCATCCTTTTGTGTCATAACAGTAGCAATGCTAGATTTTCTACTGAATACATACATTATGAAGTCCTTTGATAGGTCTAGGTTTACTAGAACAAGAGCTGAAGAAATAACATCCTTAACCTTCTCAAAGGCTTCTTTGGCCTCTTTTGTCAATTTGAACAATTGATCCTTCTTGAGCATTAGGGTGATAGGTCTAATTAAACCTGCAAAATCAGAAATGAATTTGTTTATGAAATTTACCTTTCCTAGGAAGGGTTGAACTCCTTTTTTGTTGACTCGTAGGGGAAGTTCCCTGATTTCCTTCACCTACTTTGGATCTATTGGAATTCCATATTTAGACACTACATGTCCCAATATCTTTCCTTGTGGAACTCCGAAAACACATTTTTTTGGGTTATGGGATATCCCAAACTCCTAGCATTTTTAAAAACCATCTCAAGATGATCAAAATGATCATCTTTTGACTTAGAGAATATCGTTAGATCATCCAAGTAGATCAAAATGATCTTATTGATCAATTCTCTTAAGGTAATATCCATTGCTCGCTAGAAGGTAGCACCCGCATTTGAGAGGCTGAAGGGAATTTTTGCATAGGAAAATGTTCCCCACTTGGTAGTGAATGTTGTTTTATGCTGGTCCTCTTCTTTGACCAGGATCTGGTTGTAGCCGAAGAAGCCGTCTAGTAGAGAAAACATTTTTGAGCCATCCACTATTTTCAAAATTGACTCCATGGAAGGCAAGGGGTAGTGCTCCTTCAGTGATGCTCTATTTAGGTCCCAGAAATCAACACATAGGCAGATGTCTCCATTCTTCTTTCAGAAAGGGACCAGGTTGGACACCCACATACTATGCTTGATCGAGAACACAATCTGGGAGTGGATTAGCTTTGTCAACTCTTGCGCCATCAATGCCTCAATTTTTGGATTTACTAGCCTTAACTTTTGGTGGACTGGTTTTGCACCTTCCGCCAGTTCTATAGTATGTTGGATGACTTCGAGATCTTATCCCTTGAGGTCATCATATGACCAAGCCACTACTCCATATTTTATACAAAAATGGATGAGTCATTCTTTATCATGTTACAAGACATCCCTCCCGAACTTAAGCTTCCTTCCATCTCCGACTTGAAGATATGCATAGTCACTTTTGTCCACTACAAATTTCCTCTTGTCATTCCTTGCATCATCACAATCGAATAGGTTTTCGAGAGTGACTAGTCTTTTTGCAAGCTTGTTGGACCTGAGCTGAATAATTTTCCCTTCATAGTCCTCTGCAATTTTCGGTTGGAATTGATCAGTGAACTCTCCTAAATGTTGAATGAATGAGACGATGTGTTCCTCACTTTCAAACACTTGCCAACTCTAGTCATTATCTGGGATTGCAGGTCATACAATCACTCACACAGAGTGTATGTTATGAATTAGGTCAAAAGCAAGGTCAAATTGAGATCCTATTGTTGCCATGCGATCTGCAGCTGCATTTTACTCTCTAGGAACCATTTGGATATTGAAGGCTTCAAAGCTTTCAATCAAGTCCTAGACTCTATGTCCATATGATCTCATGTGGACATTCTTTTCTATGGAGACTCCTTGAACTTGATTGACTACTAGCTCGGAGTCTCTGAACACCATTATTTTTTTAACGCCCATCCTCTTTGAAAGACTCGGACCTTGAACAAGGCCCTCATATTAAGCTTCGTTGTTCAAACAAGCAAACTGAAAGCAAAAATATCTAAGTGTCTTTTCATTGGATGGGGATATCAAACATATATTGGCTCCTGCACCAACTTTACATCTTGCTCCATCAAAATGTAGCGTCCATAGCTCTGAGGCTTGAGCACCCTCAAGTTCCTTCATGACCTTTGGAATCACTTGATCCTCATCATAGATGACATAAGTTCCCAATCTGGTGGCATGATAATTTCTGAAAGGATAATTGCCTATAAATTCACTCAAGAGGACCTCTTCTTCATCTGTCTTATCTCTGGTCACCTTCTCATCTTCTAGTAACTCAGTAGAATACATCTAATCCTTAGTGATAGAAGTATGAGTAGCCTCAAAGTTGATCATAGCTTCATCTGCTACATGTTCTGAATGCAAAGGTTTGGATACTATCTTCATTTTATCACCATGCTTGGTCCTAAGAATTAAGTGTGACCAATCTAAGGAAATATATTCGCTTATCCTAGAAGTGAACTCCCAGGATAAGTAGAGACCGAACATGGGAGGAATGTCAATGATCATGGTATCTTGTGGAACAATGATGCTAGGGAAATAGAACATAGTCAAGGGGAGGTTCTTGATGACACCTACAGTTTCAACCTTATTCCCATCAAGTTGCATAACCCCTCTATTTAAAGGTTCATATCTAATTCCTAAGGCTTCAACTATTTGCTTGGGCATGACTGTGGTGCTAGCACCAGAATCAATTATATAATTGTGTAACAAATTCTTACCCACAATGAGAGTCAAGAAGAAGGGCTTTAGTTTAGGCTTACCTTTACTTTCGGTAGAGACTTCTTCTCCATTGTTTGTGAGGACTTTGGCCTGAGATGGAAAATCGATGGCTTTTCCTTTGGAGGGTTGCTCTATCAGTTCTATGCTTGCATCTTCCAATAGGGCCTTTTGCAACAATGGCTTCTACTCTGGAATAGCTAAGATATCCCAAAGAGATACATTAGTAGAGGATTTATTCAATTGTTCCACCACATTGAATGGTGGTGGATTCAAATACTTATATTCATTAGACCTTGTTATAACAATCTCCTTATGTGATAGAGATTATTATACAATTGTGAAGGTGCTAAGAGCTCGGTTGGGAACACTTTTGGGTTGTGGAGTGATTGGTTCACCTGTGAATCTCCTCTTTGAGTGAGTGTTATAATCTAATTGCACTTGTAGAGCCTTTGATGTGGTCGCATCGTTTGCAAACACTGCCTCTTCTTCTTCCATCCATGAGAAGAACGCGTGATTGGGAGCTATATCCATTTCTTGCTCCAAGGAAATTCCTTACATTTGCATGGTGAGTACCACATTTTCCATTTGTGGGGAGGCATATACATAACCTCCTAAATCTAACACCATGCCTTGACTGTGATGTTCCACCACTCTTTGTCATAGATTGCCACACAAACAATTTCGGGGCATATGTGCTTCATTCTAGGGAAGTACCAAGGATTGATATCATCAACAAGATTATTTTTCCCCACCACTAGCTCTTTGTTTGAACTTGGGTGAACATTTTGCAATGGAGTAGGCATCGACACTATTTGATTTTTTTTTAGCCTGTGGACTCGTGTGTGAGCCTCCTTGGAACTGGTTTTGCTAGTAGGAAGATCTTCTACCTTGGTAATTTTGGTAAGTTGGCTTCAGGGGCATGGAATGATTCCACTTGATGGTATTTATTTCATTTGAGATGTTTCACAACAACTCCTTGACATCGCTCATCTCATCTTTTGAAGAGTTGGATGTAGAAGTAGCGTTATGTTGTGCGCTTGGATATGTGTACATAGATTGGGGATGAGTAGATGCACTAGTAGAAGCTATCTCCTAGGCATGTATCGAAAAATCTACAAATATAGGAATAGCGAGCTGAAGGGGTAACTTTATGACATCAATCAAATTATTCTCCACCTTAACAACAACATTGTATGCATTCGATAAGGTGTTCCCACCAAGGGATTGGATCATCATCGAAATGTCAGTGTTGAGAGACTTCAAATAGAACATGGATGCCAAATCGACAAGCGGATGGATAGTAGGTTGGATCCTTTTCCAAATCATGTGAAACCAAGCATTAAAGTCAGTCATGGCCTCCTCAGGCACCCTCTTTATGGTTGCCAACTGCTGAAATAGTGAAGAACAATCTCCATTATTTGAAAAGCACTCGTAAAAAGATCTCTAAGCTAATCCCAGGTACTGATAATATTTGCTCCCAAAGTGCGGTACCAATCTAGTGCCTTTCCTTTGAAAGAGGATGCAAGCAATCTCAATGCTACATTTTGATTGGTTACACCTGCACCAAACACACATCCACCACATCTTGCAGATGTTTGGATGGTGTTTTCGAGCCTTCCTTAGTGAATTTTGGTATAGCTTTTAAAGCAGAGGTTGGAATAGGATCCCAAACAATGGGTGCTATTGGTGCTATGAGAGGGCTTCTAATGTCCCATGCCACATAATTGATGTTAGCAATCGATAACATGGTTGGTGAAGGGGTCAGGACATTTACTGGATGGGTTCTTGTTTGTGTTGTTACCAGCGGTGGCACTAGCAGGCTAGGGTTGTTCATTTTCTAGGATCTAGTAATAGGTCTATGGCTCATACACCCACTTTAAATTTAGATACATTCAAGCAGTCCCATTGGGCGTGCCAGAAAAAGAATTGTTGATGCCTAAAATTGGTAGGCAAACAACCTTATGGGAAACTCAGTTAATGGGGGACCAATTGCACTAAACTGAGTAACCTCCAGGTTTTTAAAGAAGTCAACTCCTTCTGTATTTGGGGGGTTGGAATGGGAAAAGGAAACAAATATATAAAATAAAGTTTAATTTAAGGCGATGCATCAAGAGTTAAGTATGGGCACGAGAAATCTTCCTTTCAGATGAGATTTAAGGGCTTGTTCAACAATTTACATGTCCGAAAATAATAGAAAGCATAGATGAAAAACCTAAGAAGTTTATCAAATAACATAACACAACTTCCATACACATTTACTGAACAAGAAGAGTTCAAGACATGATTTGAATCAACAAATTTATATTGAAATTTTAGAAGTCTTGCAGATAAACTACTAAGTACAAAAAATAACAGAGTATAATGTCTTATCAATTAACTAAGAAACAAAGAGGTCGAACAATATGGCACAGTCTATGAGTATTAATACAATAATAAAAAAACAATACAAAAGGCCTACGTCTTTTTTCACTTCTTTCTGTCATTTTTGAACCCATTTTTAGAGAGTCGAAACAATATATATAGATGATCACCCTACCGCTTGAGAGCCAACAACATAAAAGATTCCTAGGCATGAGAAATGATGCCCATCAAAATGATTCCCTAAGGCCATTGCAACAAAAAAGATCATGATACATAGCATGTAGTGGCCTTTGAACAAGATGCACTCGTCAGCAAATGATGAATGTGGTCCCAGTGTGGAATCAACAAAATTTCCATGAAGACATGTGTTGCCCACCCACAAAGTTGGTTAGGACATGTGGCAAAAGGGAGGGTCTCAACATTCATTCTTCCCTTGTGATCAAATTCCCCATGGAGAAGACACATGGAGAAGTCTTCATTTCAAGTGTTGACTAAGGGGTCCACCAAAAGGTTGCCTACGGAATGATGCAACATGGCACGCATGCAGAGCTTGATAGAGAAGCAAGGGAGAGAGGGCTCTCAAAGGCCCGCTTTACTGACACATGGTGAAAGGGCAGGGATAGATAGTAGAGCAAGGGAAGAAAACCTTCCAAGGAGTGCGCAGTTGACATGTGGTGCAACAGATGAAGGCACTTCAAAAGGGACCCGAAGATATTCAAACATATGAGGCATGGGTTGGGGCCGATGCAAAATTATCAATGATCACCTAGAGGGAGCTTTAAGGATTTTAATCCATAGCGAGAACAACCTATCCTTTAAACAATGATTAAGAGTGACTTTGTGGACATATCAGAATACTTTAAAAAAAGATCGACTAAGTGGAAACTACATGCGGGTCCACTCATGCGGGTCACTGCCATTGAAACGACACCCATTAGAAGTCGTTGTCTAATGGTCGGACCTTAACCACGCCCCACACCTTGGCCTCCGCATTCCCAAGTCCTGCATCTTGTGAGGTGACCAAGACATCAAAGATAAACATTCAGGCATGGTTGATGAAGTAAAAATAGCCTATGGATTCTGCCATGTGGAACTCCACTGGTGGGAGGTCGTTTATCCAAAGCCGCTAACTAGCGGTGATAACCCAACAACAACCCACTACCTGACTTCTACCTCTCTATACTCCGCAACTCACATGGTAACAAAATTTTCAAATCTGAAATGACCCAAGGGATCTTAGATGGAATTAATCAAGGAGAAAGACCATGTGCATCCCACAATGTGGAACTCCGCTTGCGAGATGCCGCTTACCAAAGGATGTTCTCTAATGGTGAAGCCTCGACAACTTTCCTCATCACTACCTTCGCACCCTTTGCACCTGCACGAGCTTCAAAGGTTGATTTTACAAGAGTAAATGACTTCAAGTGCCCCCTTACCTATTTTCACACGTGCCAAGTGACTTTTCCTTAGATTTACTCTACAATTGAGCCATGTGGGAATTCACCATCGGAGTGCCACCTATGGGTTTCCCTCTTCCTTGTGTCATTCTTTACAACATTCAGTCCCACCGCTTTTGTAGGGTGGACTTCCGCACCCCTAGACCCGCATTTTAGCAAATGGCCCAAACAAGTATCAATTGATGGAATGTGCTAAATTTAATGATCTTTCAAGTGTGTGTGGATGCAATCAATGCCGAATTTTCATGATTTGACTAACATTTATTCTCTTGGTTTGTCAATGCACTTACTACACCTTTTGTGTGCAGGATATATGGAACCTATTGAGGGACCTTCAAAGAAACTAGTTGAGAAAGTTGATAAGGGAAAAAGACCATTCAAGACCCCTAGAGGAAAAAAAGAGAAAGAATAGATGAAATACCAATTCCATGGGGTCGAATGCACCTCCAAAATCATGTCCAACTAGGACACAATATCCGCCAGTGACTTGGGGCATGTAAATATTGATGAATTTAAATAGAGGGTTATGACTAATCCCACTATAGAGGAGGCATTAAGAATCAAAGAAAGTGGCCTTCCAAAAGCAGTTGGATTTCCTCCCACCTTAATTTCTCCCAAACTGGTAATGGCTTGTCAAGAGTGTTATCACTTTCAGAACAGAAGAATGGTGGCAAAGGATGGGAGGGTATTGGCAGACCTATCTACCCAATCTATTGGCAGGACATTCAACATCCCAACCTTCAATGAAATGAAGGAGGTTGAAAAGGGATTCACCTTAACAATCTGGCAATAGGATCCTCTTGGGTGCAAGAGAATGATAAATCAATCATGGCTAAACGATAAGAGAGGAAGTGCCAATAAGGTGCCTAAGACCTTATATAGAAGTGACTTTGTAGAAGAGTCTAATGATATAGTTACACTCTTGAGAAAAGTAATGGGCTTGCCCACTGCCACCTTCTTTGAAGAATGGATGTTCTACTTTGTGGAGGAAATTCTTCGCGACACCACCAAATTCCATTGGGCAATGATGATAAGTGAGAATTTGCATAATCAGTTCATGATGATGAAGAAGACCTCTAAATTCTATATGACTTCATATTTGGTCTACCTCCTAGTAGCTAAGTTCCCATACAAAGGATTATAGTGTGCTGGGACATTGGGAACCAAGAAAGGACAACTTAAGGTATATGACTGCTACCCCTAATTGCAATACAAAAATTTCAAGAAAGATTACAGGAGAGTGAATGATGCCTTCATTGGGCACATCATCAAAACCTTGGGCGGAGACTACCACAGAAGGGTGTCACAAAGCGTCAAAGCAGTCATAAAGGGGTTTGGATATCTGTTCATCTAATTCCCAAAATTCAACTACATCAGAGTAGAGGGATTCTCAGGAAGACCCTACCGGTTGCCTCGTTACCCCAATGATAGAATCATCTTGTTAGAGCGTACTTGGTAGTTGCATAGTGCCCACACCCTATTGAGAAAAAAACACCATGTTGGGGTCCCATATCCCCTCACCTTCGGATAGGGAATGTACTCCTACCTTGCTGCCCCATGCACCAAGAATTCCAAGAAGGTTGGCAGAATATAATTTTGAATTATATACAAATAGGGGAGGCGTGGACCCCCACAACAAACTAAAGAAGCAAGTTGGATGATAGTATGCCCACTGACCTCACATTGAGGACTTTTGGGAAAATTGTGATGATGACAGAGAGGTCAGGAGGCGACATTATATGAGGATGACTGCCCAGTTTGTAAAATCTATTGATCTATTCCCTATGCCTGACCAAATTGTCGAAGATGACAATACTTTGGATGAAAGATACAATGCCTTGGATAATGTTCCATTACCAATAATTGACTAGGATGAACAAAAGGTCACTAACCTAGATGTTATCACCCACCCCATTAAACAAACCTAACCAAGTAGTGGATCGATGGGTAGGTAACTCAATTACAAGAGCAAGGTACAGAGTTAACATTTGGAGAGCTCGAGGATGAGTTCGAAAGTGAAACAAATAGTGGCGCTGCCACCGGATCATCAGGTGAAGCACCCAAATCTCTACCCATCACAAGGTCTAGGAAGAGGAAGAACACGACCAAATAGAATCCCAAGCATAAAGTATACACCAAGAAGGCAATGAAGGGGTAGTCGTTAAAGAAAGCAAAGAAAATGAGAACCTTTGTTCTCATGATGCCAACTATTCAAGAGGAAGGACCCCAACACGAAGAGGAAGAAGAAGCTGAGCGACCTTGCTCACCACCACCTACCACCTTTTCTCCCCCATCAACTACTGTCATTGCTGCCACTACCACACCATCCCCTTCCATTCCCAAATATTTTCCCATCTCATCTCCACCCTCTGTGGAAATCTCTATCCACCTCACCTTTGCTTCACTGACTGCCCCTGTGGTGGTGTTGGATTCTTCTTCATCCACAACTTCCCCACTGTCATCCACCTAGCTCCCACCTCCGCTGCCTACCCTTTCCACTTTGTCGCCTTCATTTCCAATGACTACCATGGCACATATCACCTTGTCACATGCCTTTTCTGCTTACATGTAGATTGTTCTTACTAAGCTATGTAAGGTAATCCTCAACCCCTAAGTCCAAGCATTAATGGTCCAACTTGCTATTGCTTTTCCTTTCCTACCACCTCCCACTGAGCCACCAAAAATGAAGGCTACTATGAAAATCTCTGAAGAGATGGAGAAGCTTAGTGAGGAGCAACCCAAAGAAACAAATGTGGATGTTACTTTGCAAATCTCTGAAGAGGAGCCACTAAAAATGAAGGATACTATGCAAATCTCTAAAGAGATGGAGAAGCTTAGTGAGGAGCCAGAAGATTCTAATCGAGATGATTACTTTGAGCATCTTGAGGGCAGGTTAATTGTAAATATAGACAAAGTAGCTTCTGATGGGGAAGCACAACAAATGCCCAAGGAAGAGCGTTCTGATAAGCTTGATGAATATTATGAAGTTGAAACTTTTAATCAAGAGCCAGATGAAGAGGAAAACCCCGAGGAGCATTGCTCTGAGAAAGGGAAAATGGACACATAGATTGACGTGGAGCTAGTTGATGAGCCTCCACAAGCTAGCCAAGATGAGGGTCTGGGACAAGAACAAGTGCCTCTCAAAAAGGAGGGGGAAAAGAGTAAAGACGAAAAGGTAGAAGAGAAAAGTGTCGAGTCCATGAAGGATGATAAGGATGAGCCCAAAGCAACTAAGGGAACAACTCCAAAAGAAGAGAATACTACTGAAGAGAACATAGTATCTTTCGAGCTAGAAAAAGAAGAAGCCAAAATACAAGATGATCCAAACAAGGGAGAAAGAAATGATAAAGAGGCTCCTAGGAATGAGGAGGATTAACCTTAGAAGGAACAAGAAGAGGAGGGAGGTCATGAATCCCAAAAATAGTAAACGGAAGTCCCCTCATGGCTTGAGTAGCAATTGAAGAAGAAGGCTCATGTGATCGTTGATCCCAAGGATCGATTGGAAGCCATACTGGCTAGAGCTCAAGTAAGGACCCAGAAGGAGAAGAAGCTGAAGATTAGGTCTCACATGACCACTGATGCTTCTAGGTCCCAGACACTACAAGTAGCCACTCCTACTCTGGGCAAAGAAACAAACACCATTCAAGTCCAAGATTATCAAATCTCCACCACCAATCTAAGTATCATGACTCGAGCCCAAAAAATAGATGAATTCCAATGGTCAGTGTCTACCATCCTCCAGCAAATGAATAAAGACCAATCTACAAAAGAGGAGTTGAAAACACAAGTGGCGGAGCTGACCACCTTCATACAACAATGGACCTCATCAGGAGAGGAAGCTTCAATGGAATCGCCTACACCTGCCTTGCTTTTGAAAGATGAAGTAAATAAAATGGAAAGGATGAAGAACAAGACCAAGCTACCTCAGACTGGTTCAACAGGGTGATTTATAATGGTGATATGGGCATCCGTCATGTAGCTAAGATGCACAATGAATTTTGGGTGTTGCAAAAATAGGTTGGGGAGGAAATAGATGTCTACAAAGAGTTCCCTAAACTCTATAGGATAATGTATCAGAAAATGGAAAGCATACTCAAGATTACCCAAGGCGTCTAGGAGGAGTTAGAGTTTCCCAAAGAAGATCATTTGCTACCTAAGGCTTGGCAACTAGGTTTTGAGTACAAGAAAATAATTTTGGAAAGATCCTTATAGGAGTTAGAAGCTCATCATGAATGGATCGTAGAACACTGGGCTAATAATGACAATTATCTAAAAATGATGATAGGTTATGAGATTCCTACCCTGGAGTTAGATCCAGAGGCCATTAAGTGGGAATTCCATAAGAAAATAGAGCAAGGAACCAATCATACTTTGTTGGTCAATTTTATGGATTTTGCTGCTAGAGCTTTCACTGAGTCAGAATAGATACTTAAAGTTGCGCCAAAGTGCACCAAGCATCGGGACCAAATAATGGAAGGGTTCAAGAGAATCGCTTTCTAGATCTCCAAATCTGAGCTTTCGAAAGAAAAGAAGTTGCTAGCCATGATCAACAAGTTTGTAGAATATGCTACTCTGTAGAAAGAAGTTGGGAAGCCTATTATTGATGATGAATATTTGCTAAAATAGTTGAAAGAGCTAGAAGTCAGCTACAAGACACAATAGACTAGAGGAAAAAATAGGAAAAAGACAAAAGAATCTATTTTTATATTGTAATATATTGGGGGTAGGTGAAACCCTAGATTAGAATGAATTTGGGCCACTCATTGTAAATGAATCTTGACCATTCATTCTTCTTTTGGAAAACTATAAATAGGGGCATCCTCTCATTTTCAAAGAGAGAGATGAGTCATTGTGTAAAGACATGTTGCTACAAAATATATGAGAAAAGCATTGTTTTAATGGTTTCTTGTGTGTTGCTCTCCATGTGTGCACGATTCTATCTCCAATAATTAATTTCAACATTGTTATTTCAAGTTTGAGTTCATTTGTTGTTAGTAGTTCATCCTGCGCTTTAATGGTGGATGTATGCTATAGTGTTTGATGCATTTCCAGCTCATACTTTTGGCTATTTGTTGATGACAAATTGTTGTGTAAAGTTAGTATGAGCTTATTTATTTTGTTGCACCTAAGTTCAATTGTTTTGATTATAGGGAAAAACAAGTTTTTAAGAGACCCAAAACCCTTTGCAACTGAGGATACAAAATGATGCAAAGAAGGAATTTCAAAAGACCACCAACAACAACCCAATAGCCAAAAAACACAACTAAGTGGGTTTTATACTAAAAGTAAGACAAATAATAACCAACAACACCCAACAACCACAAAACAATAGAACAACCTAAAATAAATCTACACCCAACAGGAAACAAAAAGAAACAAAGAAAAAGACCAGATACTAGTTGAAGCCACTCAAAGTGTTGCCAACCTCAATATGTTGGCTTCTATTCCTCTCGACCATATCCAATAGCTCCTTCTCAACATCAAATGTTTTCTTCCAATCAGCCGACCCTTTTCCCACAAGACCATTGTCATCATCCTTAGCAGCTTTTTTACCCTTGAGCTTGGCCACATGCACTTTCTCCATTAGCTCAGAGAAATAAACCTGATCCTCCCTAAGTTCACTTATTTTCCTGAAAAGGACTTCCAAGGAGTCCATAGTGTTCTTCACAAAGATATGACACACCTGCATTAACTTTTTGATATTCATATTTATGCCTAAAACCTTGGCCTCCAGAGCCGCCAATCTTTCATCACACAAAGACTTAAAGTCATGATAGGAACCTTCAAGGTCCACCATTCTATCTATAAGAATTTCTGATACCGAACCCTTTAGAACATTCTTCATATTTTCCTTCAAACCTCTGATTTTAATATTAATCTTATTGAACTCTTGCAAAGTCCATTTGGCTAATTGAAAGGTACTAGTGGCCCCAACTCTAGCCATATCTAGTAAATCATACATGGAGGTAGCATCATCATCAAGGTAAGAAAAGTCCTCGGAAAGAGGATTTACCTTCAAAGGCTTCTGTTTGGCTTTTTTATTTTCTGCATCCTCCTCATCCAGACCCCTAATTTCCTTGTCCTACTCCTCCTTGGGAAATTCCTGCATGGGAGAATCCTCAATGGCCACCTTCTTTTCACTAGAATCCTTATCCTCACCAGCCACATTTAGGTCCTTAGTCGGAACCTCAAAGGCCTTGTTCTTCAGGTTAGCAATACGTTTCGATAGCCTCCTCAGTTTATCAACCAAACCCACAACATTATCCTATGTCCCCACCTCTAGAACCCTACCAACAACATCTTTACCAACAACCACCTCTGCAAACTTGGGAGAAGAATCACCTGAACCCACCTTTGTGTCCTCACTCTCAGAAAGGGCCAGCCACTTAGCAATCATGTTGCACTTAGCACCAGCCACCTTCCTCTTCTTTGAAGATGCAGTCGCAATCGCAAGAGAAACATCCTCCTCATCTTCGTTCCAATCCTCCTACTTTATAGGTGAATATACAGTCTAAAAATCTACAAATACTCCTTGAAGATTGCACTAGTTTTATGAGATTGTGGGTTGTCCCTCGTTAAATAAAATTCAGTTTGGGAATTTTGTCCACTATAGCATCCTCTATTATTACTGTTCATCTTAGTTATAGATTTAGGAAAACTTCTAACCCTTTTCCCTTTTGCTATTTATTTAAAATTTGAAGTTCAAGACAAGTTCTAGCATCATTGTAAAGCCAAATCCGATGACAAAGGTGAATTTCAAAGTTCTGTCTTGACATTGTTGTCACTATTCATCCACTTCCAAAAAATTGAAACTTAATCTTAGACCAAAGAAAACTCCAAGCTTTACAAACCATAAAGGCCCTTTGTGATTACCAGCAAATCACATCAATCAACTGAGTTGTTTAAAGTCATGACCTGACACTCGAGATACCTTGGGGCGACTTTCTAAAACTCAGTTGCAAATTTTCACCTTTCAAGAGAGACAACATATGTGTGTGTTGTTTGTGTTGAGAAGTTAAAAAACACCCATCAAAAATCCACAATATCTAACTAGTCCTATACCTCAAGGCAATCCTCAATATCAAATTGGTCCTACACCTCATGGAAATCCTCAATATCAAAACAATCCTTTACCTCAAGGAAATCATCAATATCAAATGGGTTCATATGCATGAATGTTCCTCCCTATCAAGATAAAAATTTATACATATATAATCTATTATCAAATGTTCCACCTATGGACTTATCCTCACAAATACAAATATTACATCAAAAGATTCAGGATATCCAAATGGGGAAGACAAAGAAATCATATGTAGTTTAAGATCTATGTCCCAACTCGTTTGACAGAAACATCATGATGGTACCATTTCCTCCAAACTTTGAAATACCAAACTTTGATAAATACAAAGGATGTGGAAATCCTGAGGAATGTATCTGAGAGTTCTATGTTGCATGCATGGGAGTATATTATAATGATTCATACCTCATATGACTTTTCCCACATAGTTTGGGTGGACAAGCAATTGAATGGTTCTCACATCTACCTCTAGGGATCAAAACATTCCAAGAAATCATAAAAAAATTTGAAGCACACTTTTCCTACATTATGGATGTAGAATTCACCTTGGAAGAACAATAAACCCTTAAGCAAAGCAAAGGTGAAGCCTTTTATTCTTTCTTACAAAGATGGAGAAACAAAGCAAGAAAATGCAAATGGTCCATACCTAAGGAACAACTTGAAATTGTGGCAAGAAATCTCAACACAAACCTTTCCTTCCAACTAATAATGCAACGTGTAGAAAAATTTGAGGAGATTATATCTAAAGGGCTTAACATTGAACGAGCACTCATTGCCAAGGGATCTGTGCAAACCTATAACCAACCATCTAGTTCCAACAACAAACCTCATTTTTGGGCCAAAAATAAGGACAATACTAATGACGGTGTGGTGGATGCAAAGGTTGTTAGCAAAGCACCCTATACTCTACACAAATAATAGATCACACAAAAAATGTACAAAATGAAAATCCATCATGAGGGCCACCACCAAGACCTAAAAATTCTCCTCAATGACAATTCACTCCCTTAGGGGAGCCCATTGAAACGGTCCTAAAGAAATTGATACAATCAAAGCACATTGAACTTCCTGATTATCGCAACTATCCTGAACTTGAAATAAAACCCTCATGATACAATGGCAAGCATTTTTTTTCCAATACAATAGAACAACGAGTCATAAAACACAAAATTGTATCAAGATAAAACATCTCATTCAAGACCTCATTGATCAAGGGGAAGTAAATGTCAATCAACAACCTAGAAATAAAGATCTAGGAGTCTATAAATATCCAATACCTGATCATGGGAAGGCTAAAGATTCTAGAAACACACCAAGCTATAACCATGTGAATCATACCTATGATAACATATCAATACTACTCATTCATCACAACACGAGGAATTGGACATGTATCAAGATACTTTCCTAAGATATGATCAAGATCAATCAATAGTGTCTAGCAATGTTCTATCTTGAAATGATGGTATTAAGTATGTCTTGGATTGCAACATACCTCCATCATATGATTTCATGATTAGTCATATTGAAGAACTTCCCAAGACAAGAAAAAATTCCATCACCTTATCCAAATCCATCAAGACTATTCAAGAAGCTTCCATCTATAAGTCACCTTCAACTCAAGGTTCATGTCAAGAATATAATCTTTAGTATAATAAAAGTTGCTCTAAAACTAGACAAGATCAAGATCCCATATCTCCAAAATACAATCATGATCTACATAGCATTCTCCCATTTTTTAATGCTAGTTTCTCAAACATAAGTCATGATGAAGAGTATTATTGTGCATTTTGCATGCACGCCCCATGAAACAAGGAACCCCTCTTTTCCCTTTTTCTTTTACGTCGAACTCGCCTACACTTGTTTGGTTTTGCTTTCACCTTCACTTTTGGCCTTTGGTCCCCATTGCATTTGAAAATTTGAAGCCCCCTTTAAAACCTTGAAAAATTGGCTACATGTCCTTTTACAGAAGTTTCCATGTGGGTTTCCATAGGTGGGATGCCATCAGGTGGATGCCATAGTCTTTCTAGTTGTTTGCAAAAAAATCAATGTGGAAATTTGTCTATGGAAAGTTGTTTGTAGGATTATGTGTAGATGACACTGTTGTCTTCAACACTTGCATCCTTTAGCCCCACATCATTCTGACACCCACATTGCACTTCTCTACACTAGTCTAGCACCCACACTACGAGTTTCTGCATTTTAGGGTTTTGTACTTGGTTCAAGATATCTACCACAATAAATGTGCTTGTTCCTATAAATAGGAGGGTTTTCCCCTCTCATTTTCACCTTGCACATTTGAGAATTCAGAAATATGCTCTATCTTTGTCATGGGTTTTTGAGGATTTTTGGATTAGATTCTTCATGGGTGATTTCATTCGATTTGCACCTTCAATGGGTTTTATGGAAAGGATTGAGAAAGCAAGGAAGAGTGACAAAATAAGAAAGATCAAAAAATAAAAGGAAAAGATGAAGTACGAGTTTTACAGTGTGGAGGTCACCTCCAAAATTTCCTCGAACTAGGATATGATATCTGAGATTGATCTCGGGCATATCATTATTGATGAATTCAGAGAGCAAGTCCTAGTTAGTCCAAAGAATGACATGGAAAGAAGGATTTGAAAGAGTGGCATAACATATGCAGTATGGTTTCAACCATCTCTAGTCAACCCTAAGCTCATTCATGGGTGCAAGGAGTTCTAGCACAAGGTTTCTCAAAGAATCATTACTTTAGAAGGACTGGTGGTGGCTAATTTATCACGTTTCCCGTTGCACATACATTTGGGACTCTTTTCTAGGAGATGGAGGTAATTGAGAGGGAGTATGCTCTTAATGTGTGGAAGGAAAATCCTCTAGGTTGTTCTTAGGTCATCAATAAGAAATGGATGCAAACTCCTCATCCTAGTGTAGGAAAGCTTCCCAAGAAGCTTTACAAGAGTTATTTTATGGAGGAAGCAAATGATTTGGTTACATTGTTGAGCAGGATTGTAGGGCTTCCCATTTCTAACATATTCAGTGAATGGATGTGGTACTTTACCTAGGAAATCTTGAGGGGAAATATCAAGTTCCAATGGGAAAAAATGATCAATGAAAACATCCGTGCACAATTTATTTTGATAAAGAAGACCTTGGAGTTCTACATGACCTCCTATATTGTCTATATATTGGCAACAAACTTCCCGTATAGAGGTCTAACATGCAGAGGCAATCTAGGGACAGGTCCAAATCAGACCATCGTCTATGAATGCTACCCTTAGCTCCAATACGTGAACTTCAAAAGAAACTACAAGAGGGTAAATGATGCCTTTATTATGAACATTCTTACATCATTGTTTGGTGAATTTGGAAATAGAATGTCATACTATGATAAGGCTATGGTAAAGAACTTCAACTACTGGTTCATCCAGTTTCCCAAGTTCACATACTTCAATATTGAGGTTTCTCAATGACTCCATATAGGCTACCAAGGTATCTGACCAACAAGATGGTCCTCTTTGAGCTTACACGACAATTGCATACCTCGCACCAATTGTTACAATCAAAGCATAGCGCAAGGGTACTTGTGAATAGTGATCCTAGACCTGCACAAACACAAAGAACACATTATTAGTCCAATATGAAAGTTAGAAACAACATTCCCCATAAGATTCATTGAAACATGAAGAACAAGAAATAAAATGAAGAACACAAGTGAAAGTAAACTAAATCTTATTCAAATGCTCAAACTCTCAATCCCATGGGGGAATTGGTGCTATTTTGATGTGGAAGATAACCCTTTCCCAATTCCTTGCAAGCTTGAAGATGATCAATGGTGCTCCATGATAAACTTTTCCATAACCTAGCTATGAAATGATGAAAACTATGAGAATGGATGAAAATGGATGAAAATGGACGAACTTCGCTCAAAACATGAAGATAATGATGTTGCATGAAGTTGTGGATCAAATTCCTAAGATTGTGGGTCCCAAATTAGTAAGAGAGCCTTCTATTTATAGAAGAGAATGATGGAGGATAAGGAAAAATGGATGAATGTGGGATCAAACACCAACCAATAGCACAATTCCACTTGTCAACATGTGAGTGGACAAAGGTAGAGCACATTTGGATGAATGTGCACATTAATGCAATTAGGTGGAAATTCAAAAATTGGAGAAGTGACAAGTTAGAGGGAGATGAGAGATGAATTAAATGCCACTTGGCTGAAGAAAAGGACATGTAAGAGGCTTTTAATGCCTTGTTGGATGGACAAGTACTTTTGGGGGGAGATTTCAAATGTGAGGAATATCCATCCTTTGATGCCTTTTTGAATGAAAAAGGAAGATTTATAAATTAATTAAATTGATTTTCATGAGAAAGTTGCAAAAGCTAGAGGATTTGATGGATTAAAGATTAGGATTAATTAGGATTTGATTAATTTAAATGGAGATTAGTTGATTTGACAATTTGATTTAGATTTTTGGATTAATTTAAATCAAAATGAGAGGAATGATGATTTTAGACTTAATTAAATAAAGTTTGATTTATTTAATTAAAGAGGATGATGTTAGATTAAATCAAATAAAGATTAATTTATTTAATTTAAGGGAGGTGACTTTAGAGCTTAATTAAATAAACTGAATTATTTAATTAAAAGAGGGACTATAGGATTAATTAAACAAAATAATTTATTTAATTAATAGGAGATAATGATTTAATCAGATAAAATTGAATTATTTAATTAAAAGATGAAATATGATTAATTTAATCAAATAAAGATTATTCGATTAAATGGTTAGCAAAGGAGATGATTCCAGACAAACTGGTGTTAGTAAATCAAGATTAGGTGCATGAGATCAATCAGTATATTTTCTGTGTCTACAGTACCTTACCCCATGATAGTAGGAAGAGGAATGTACCCATGCCCGACAACAATTTCAGCAAAAAAACTTTGATAAGGAGATTCAAGAGTATGGACTCATTTTCCACACTATGAGGGGAAGTGTTGACCCCTGGGGTAAATTGAAAAAGGAGTTCAGAAGGAAACATGCACATAAGCCACATTTGGAAGACTTATGGGCTAATTATGAAAATGATTAGGAAGTCAAGAAAAAGGCTTTACACGAGGATGTCCTTAGAGCTCGTAAGGACTCTAGACATATATATGGTGCCCAATTAGATGAAAGAAGATGATAACATATTAGATGAAGTTTCCTTCAGTAAGATAGCCAAAGCCCCATTACCACTGATAGACTAGACTGAGGAATAAGAGACTGGCATTGATGTGATCACTCATCCTGTGCTACAAAGAACAAATTAGTGACTCAACGATCAAATTGCTCAATTGGAGCAACAAGGAGTAGAGCTTACGTTTGGTGAGTGGGAGCAAGAAAAAGCTTTAAAGAGTGATGAAGGAGAGAAAATAGAAGATGAGGCCGAGGCAGGCTCATCAAGCAAGGATATGAAATATCCTCCTACTCACTCTCGAAAAAGGAAAGATATATCTGAGAGGCAGCCTACATAAAAGCCTCGGGTGTATGAGAGAAAATTCATGGAGCGATGGAGGCCCCCAAAGAAGGCTAAGAAGGGAGGTAATTTTATCATGGAGACTATCAAGGAGGATCCCTCTCCTCCCAAGGAGAACTTTCAAACCCAATCGCCCACCCATCCTTCTTCACCACCACCATCCTTTGCACAACTCCCATCAGCTTCAACTCCACTTCCGCCACCCATATCCTCTCCACCTATTGTGGAAATCTCTATCCACCTTTCATCCACCACCCCAACCACTTTGGTGATTGTGGTTGAGTCTTCTTCATCTGTGTTGGCATCTCCATCTTCCTCCTCACTTCCATGTTCTTTGCCTATTTTTTCTACATTACCACTTACTATTCCCTCTGTTCAACCTTTTCCAACCACTTTGCCACAATCCTTCATAGTATATCTACAAAACATGCCCAAAGTATTGTTTGAAACTCTATTATCTCCAAATGCTATATTCTTCATGTCTTAACTTGTTTCCACTCTGCCTACTCCTCCTCCCTTGGAACTACCCAAAATGGAGAATGTAGAGAATATTTTGGAGGAGATGCACAACAAAAAGGAAAGGAAAAGCTCAAAGAGGCAAACAATGCTAGTGATGATTCTATTGATCCAGAATGTGAAGATTATTTTGAAGAACTAGAGGAGGGATTGAAGATTGTGGAACCTAATGAGGAGGCCTCCAATGATGAAGAAGAGTGAACTCTGAAATGAGGTGAACTAAGAAAAGATTTTCAAGAGCAGCTACACAAGGAAATTTCCAAGGGAGAAGAAGAGGAGAAAGAATGAGAGTAAGATGAGGAGAAAAATCTCCAAGAAGAAGAAGAAGAAAAGAAAGAGGAAAAGGAAGCAAATATTGATTCTGCTCATACTGAGAATGTGATAAGAGAAAAAAGCATTGGGGAGGAAGAAAAGATAAAATAATATTCCCCAAGGATGAAGGGAGGAACAACAAGATAAGGCATCTT
Source organism: Sequoia sempervirens (assembly GCA_007258455.2). Lineage (NCBI taxonomy): Eukaryota > Viridiplantae > Streptophyta > Pinopsida > Cupressales > Cupressaceae > Sequoia > Sequoia sempervirens. The sequence continues at coordinate 151,319,269 of VDFB02271358.1, read as the reverse complement.
TTGCAGAACAATGAAAGGCTCCCTCCTAGTTGGAGCAATAGCTCAAGGATAAAGCCCTGATAGTATGAGATTCAAGGGCACATTTTGAGGCCATTATGGCATGTGTGGGGCAGAAGCCTAAGGAAAGGAAGAAAGAAAAGGTATGGTCACACATCATGACCAATATTTTGGGCTCTCGAATAGTGCACGTGGCTACTCTGGTAGTGGATAAAGACGTTGCTACTATTTATCCCTTGGACTATTAGGTTACATCCATCAATATTGGCCCGACAAGCATAGCACAAAAAATTAATGAGTTTTAAAGGTCAGTGTCCAACATTCTAAATCAGAAGGACAAGGATCAAGTCACCAAGATAGAATTGAAGGCACAGGTGGCTGATTTAACTACTTTCATTCAGCAAATAGTTGCTTCTAGTGAGGAGATACCTATGGAGTTTCCTACTCCATCTATTTTATCAAAGGGAGAAGTGAGTAAGGTGGAGTGTATGAGAAGTTAGACTAAGTCCACTTCCGATTGGATCAACTATGTGGTTGCTACTAGGGATAAAGTTGTAGATGTTGGAGTGGAAATGCATAATCATTTCTAAATTTTGAGAACAGAGGTTGATAAGGAAATCAAAGAATGCAAAGCTTTCCTACGGTATTATGATATTACTTGCCCAAAGTTGCACTATCTCAAAAAATTGTTTGCAAAATTTTTGGAGCAAGAACATATTCTGATCAAGGGAAAGTTGAATGAGCCAGAGGTATGACTATTTTCCATTGAATTTAGAAGAGAAGTCCTCACTAAGGTGTTGTTTGAATTGTAGTTCATTGATGAAAGAATCACTGAATTAATATTTGAATGTGATTCAATTTTGGAGCTTTTGGTTGGAACACAGATGTCTTCAACAAAGTTGGATGTTGGAATAATCAGGTAGGCATGGAGGACAAGAATAGAGAAAGTATATGTGGATAATTTAGATGGGGATTTCTTGGATTTTGCTAACTATGCATTCACAAGGTTAGAACAATTGATTCAGAGAAGAAATTCATATGAAAACGTGCACACAGAGTTGATGGAGGAGTACAAGTCAATCACCTTCAAGATTAGCAGAGCTCAACTTCCCCCTCAACAATAAATTTCAAAGGCCTTAGTTAATTTTGTTAAATATGTCGTAAAGGAAAAGAAAGCTAGAAATATTTTAATAGAAGATAATATCTATCAACTACAGGATGAAATTTGTTACCTCCAAGTGTGTGCACCCAACTTTTGGGGATTTTGTAGAATATTTCTTGAATATAAAATAGGATAGAGATATTTTACATTCTCCTAGGTTCACATGTGAACATATTTTATATTGGATAAATAGTAGCCTCCTCTCATTTGCAAGGGGCAGAGATGAATTTTTGTAACAAGGCATTTTGAAGACATTGAAGTGTCGGTGATTTCCTTGTGTTCTTTGAATGTATGAATGATTATATCTTCCAGATTCATTTTCAAAATTATTAGTTTATGTTCAATTTCATTAATGTCAAAGTGTTAGGATATTTGATGAGCTTCGTACTCATACCTTTTGTAATTTTTTAATTGTAAGTTACTTTGTAAGGTTAGTTTGAACTAATTTCATGTACTAAAGTTCATTTATGTATGTTTATGCCCCTGTGCATGAATGTCACAGTCTGAAAATCTGAAGATCACCTTTGAAGATTGCACTTGTTCTATGATACTATAGGTTAATCTTGGTTAAGCATAGCTAAGTTTGGGAATTTTTCCATTTGAAGTATCAACCATTGTTGCAACTGTACTTAGTGTTCAGATTTAGGATTTCTCTTAAACCTTCATCTTTTGATATTTCTTTATAAATTTGTGTTAGTATAGGATCCCGACATCACTACACTATTATATTTGATGATAGAAGACTATTTTCAGACTTGTGTTTTGAAATTACAGCAAGGGTTTTAACTAGTCCTCAAACTTCTTAAGACACCATTACAGTCCCATAAGCTTGTAGCCTTGTTAACCATAAATTCCCTTTGTAATTACCAACAAATCACATCACTACTAAGTTGTTTTTTGCATTGTCAACACCTAACTTTATAAGCCTTGGGGTTATTTTCTGAAGTTTTCTAAAGAGAGTTACCTTTCAAGAGAGAGAATATTCGTGAATTATTTTTTTTTACAGTGCTAAAACACTCATCAACAAGTAAACCTCCCCAAAATACTATCATGACTTAAGAAGTATCTTTCAATCCATCCGAGATTTCACAAAGGATGATCATATTCCTATGCCAAACATCCCTACATCTACCTATGAGATGCTTCTTTTTTATGGACACATAGATGATCTTCCTTCAAAACAAGAGTCTCCTTCTCTTGACATCCTCACAAATAATCAAGCAATGACAGAACTTCAGGATGACATTTCAGACATGGATCATCAAGAATATTCCTACATTTACAGTGAATCACAATCAAGATCTAGTATTTCTGCTACCACTTTTGAAGATTCTCATCAGAGCATAGAAAAATTAACATCATGTTTCTAGGAAAAATCATATCCAGTGGTAGTTTGTCAGCAGATGCATTATTAGGGCAAGGGATTAGGCCTACATAAACATGGTATCTTAGAATTAGTATAGAAAGATGACAATCTTGAGCATCAAGGTCTTGGTTATTCAACAATCAAGGAATCTGATCATGTCAGTGATACCTCCATAATACTAGGGGTAACTCTACCTAATGCAAACATCAACATGGGGATTATGAAGAGTCCCTATGATAAAACCACTACCAGCACTTCAACCATCCATGTCATGAATCATCATCCTCACATCTTTCCCCTTAATAATTGAGACCAATGACAAGAGAAAAATCTTCATCAAAGAAAAGAGCCAATCATCAAAGAAAAACAATTGAAAATCAAAATGGAAAAATCAAATTCAAATAGATTCCAAAGAACAATAAAGCAAATAATCCCAATCAAACTCCATTAGTCAAAGAAACTATGAGGAAAAATAAAAAATAAAATTTCATCCATCAAAGATATCCACCAATGCAATAGGAGGCTTCAAGAGTGACTTACAAAGTATATCAAGAGGTTGGTCCTAATTCCACTTGGAATTCCATATCCACCCTTCATTTCTCATCATCCCAAATTTGGAGAATCAAAGATTCCAAACTAGCAACCAATCCATTTATATCTAATATTCCTCATTGAAATCCTCCATCCACTTCAACATCCCTAGTATCCAACTGTCGCATTGACTGTGTCTTGGAAGCAAATTTTTATCATAAGGAATCTAATGGAATTCTATCACAATTTATGCATATAGGTGAGATTAACTCTGGTATTTACAAGGAAGACAAAAACATTCAGGGGTTACATACAAGCACTTGTATGTTGGCAAAGCAGCTTCTACAGGTAGGTTATCATTGGCATATCTTGACAATAGTGACACGTACATCAACACCACCGAGGGACCCAATATAAGCATTCAAAAATCATAAAAATTCAAAAATAATAAAAAATTAAGAAAATCAAGAAAGCAATAAAGAGAAAAATCATCCTCTAGTGAAAACCACTTCAATGACGCTTTGGGCAAGTACCATGATGAAAACTTGGTAAATAGGCATCATGAGTAGAATAGAGCATCTATGTGCACCATTTTAGGTGGAATCATCTCATCCCATCCGTAATAAATCCATCATTCCCCTCATTATAATAAATCCATTATCTATCCAGACCATCTTCATCCAGATCTCAAAATTATCTTGATATCGATAAAGGTTCGGTATACACCTCAACCTTGATTATGAAAAATCTTGACATGGTTTTTTCCATTGATCCCACTTTATCCCATGTGGTCCATAGATTATATCTATCACTATCTTGATGGTCCTATCACAAGAAAATATTATGTATCCTTCACATGCTTATCCATCCATCATCCTGATTTATGCATTTGTTCATGAAACTCCAAACATTGCTAGAAACTGGGGGGTAGGTACTTGCATCTTGACATCATGATCTAGGTATCATTCACAAAATCCAAAAACATTCAAAACATCTCAAAATCCAAAAACATTCAAAACATCTTGGAATCCAAAAACATTCAAAACATCTTGAAATCCAAAAACATCCGCAACACATCTCAAAATCCAAAAATAGTCAAAACATGTCAAAATTGAAAAACATCCAAATAAATTCAAAACTCTATAAAAAGGTAAAAAACATCAAAATCAAAACATCATTAGCCAACATGTGCTAATATCCCAATCCAATAATTGAACTACGAAGCCTCTGCATAGTTACATAGGAAAGGCCATCTCTGGTGAGCCCTCAAGGCATAGGTATGTCCCTCCTTAGGTCAATTTCTCTTGGTCTAACCTCTGAAAAACTCAAAAAAAATTAGAAAATTCAAAAACTAAAACATTCAAATAACCCCAAAATACAAAAAATAGCCTCAAAATAATTCAAAAGAGTAAAAAACATTAGAAAATTTGCAAAAAAATCACCCATCCCATTTCACGTTCACTCGCATTAAAATTTCAAACATAATAAATTGATCTTCGCCTTCAACCTTTGGTAACACAAACAGAAGCAAAAACAACATTTAGCAAAACACATAACTTTAAACGCAAATTCCTAAGTCTTGATCATTGATCATTTTCAAATGTGTCAATTAACATTCATATCAATGACCTATCAAATAGTTAGAATTAATCAACATCCAATAACATGTCTTACAGATATATGTTTCCTACAATAGACATCATCATTGGATATCCCCCCAAAACAACACCTTCGACAAGATATATGTATAGCATTAATAGTTTGTTCATTTTGATCTTTTCTTATGGTTTATCTTATTGGCCTATTATGAAGATATCTCAATGATTTCTACAAATGATTTAGAGAGAAAGAGATGGGGCATTGATCATTGCTTTCATTTGCTATGCTTTTTGGATATTTTTATAATATGACCTCAGTGAATACTTGCCTTGCGTGTGCAAGAGTAGTCTCAAGTAAAACAATGGCTAAGACATATCAAGTTCTTCATACCTTTTGTGTATTAGTCTCCTTACTTCAATGGCTTTATTCTTTCACATGATCAAACAAGGTTTTTGTATGTCAAGTATGAACAAGAATACTCCTATTTGTTTGAAGAGTCAAATTCCATGCATTAGATACAATGTCATCCTGGTTCTTCATACCTTGGTGCATCGTGTCTATTTTCTATATAAAAAATAAGGATTTCTATGATGAAATTAAGCCTAATCTAAGAGAAAAAGCAATATCATCTATCCCATCTCATCACATATCCAATAAAATATTGAATAATCATAGGTTTGTTGGTACACTAGTCAATCTCAATAATATGCTAATCTATTCATCTCATTCTATCTCATTCTTCTATCTTTACTAACATTTCTATCTAAGTATCAAATTTGTGTGATATACATCAAAATATATGAGGTTATCAATAGCTGATGAGTGTGTATACATCATAAAATCTATCTACATCAAACATCTCAATCTCTAAGACTTATTTTTCATCCTCTTCTCAGGAAAACCATTCTCATGACCTTATTGTGATTTCAATCTAAAAATTAGTTTTTTTTCTTGATCTCTCAAGGGGCAACACACCAGCATTCCTTCATTTGCTAGTGCACAGTGGGGCATCAGGGAAAAAAAATTGATCCGAGTAAAATCAGCTCTTCGAAGCAACACAACGGGTACCTCACTTCAAAGAGGGACAAAATGTAGACACTTGAAAATGTCTTGAGTATATCACACATTCTTATTTCACTTACTAACACCATTTCTCTCATAATTCACCTATTTTGTCTATTTAATTAAATAATGCCCAATTATTTAGTTAAATTTTCCTTTTTCTTCTATTAATCAAATAATTAATTTTATTTGATTAATTCATCACCTTCATACTAATTTCTCCCTTTTTCATTAAATAATGTCAAATTGTTTAATTGAATGCCATTTTCCCTCTTTGATTAAATAATTCTTAATTATTTAATTAAAGTTCCTAATTCTTCCAACTTGCACAATTAAATGATTTCCTAAATTATTTAATTAACTAATTTTTCCTACAATCCTCCAACTTTCACAAAGAATACTCCCATGGAATATCCCCTTTTCAAATTTGAATTCTTCCCTCCAACTCAAAATATCTCCAACATAATTCCTAAAATTTAGGGATGTTGTTGAATCCTCATGGATTATGGACCCTTGATTAAATTGTTGATCCATGTCTTCAAGGATTGTTGACCATTGATTTAATTCTTGATCCACACTCATATCCTCAATATTTCCTCCATTGATTATCATTTTGAATCCTCACCATTGATCATAATTCCAAAAATCTATAAATACTAGGCCTTTTAACATGAAATTCATTCACAATACTTATGCAAACTTACTCTACCCAATTTATCACTCACCTTTGAGATTTTGAGAGCATTTGTGAATCATTTCCATTCAATTTATCAATCCAATATTTTGCATCAATCCAAAATTCTAGCTAGGAGAGCCACTATTTGGAAACCCCTTGACAAGGGCTGGTTTAAACTAAACTTTGATGGGGCTGCTAAGGGCAACCCGAGCAAAGCAAGTATAGGAGGTGTGATCAGGGATCATAGAGGAAAGTTGGTGGCTAGTTATGCTAGGGGGATTTGTCTCTATTCTTCTATGATAGCAAAAGCTAGAGCGTTGTTAAAGGGCTTATAGATAGCTATTTCCTTGGGGATAGAGAACCTTCACATTGAAGGTGACTCTAAGTCCATTATTGATGCTATTAATGTTGATAGACTGTTGGGGTGGAACACTAAGGATATTATTCTTGACATTAGATTCATTATGTCTAAATTAAAATTAAAGGTGGCCAGTCATATTTACAGAGAGGGGAACCAAGTGGTTGACACCTTAGCCAATTTTGGCTCTCATTGGAAATTGTCCAAATGTTGGCGTGATTTAAGTCTACTTCCACCAAATATTCAGAGTATTATAGTGAAGGAACAAAGCCCTTACTTGACCCATGATGAAAAAACACGTGCCTAGCTAGATTTTTGGGGGGTCCACAAGCTTTTTCGTTGGGCTTTGTGGTCTTATTGTTTTGATGAGATGGATGATTAGCTGTATCGATGGGATGGATACCAAGTGGATTTCTTCAAATTATAGGATGGAGCCCATTTGGAAGAAGGAAATCATGTTTTGTTGTGACAAGTACCGATTAATTAATTCTAAGTTGGACTGTACTTGTCGTAATCTCCTTATGGGGATTTTCTTAAGATCGCGGAGTTTCAAATTCTGTGTTTTCAAATTTGATGTGACTTGTAATCATGAGACAAAGCTCCTTTTTGGCTTTTCTTTATCCACTATTTTGGTTTTGTGCCTTATAGCTTCTATCTATGGTATAACTAAAATTGACCAACCCCTAATTGCTATCAATTTAGAGATTTTTAACTATGGCCCTGCGGCTATTCTGCCTAGTTTTCATTTTTTGCTATGTGGAAGGTAATCCTTCCCTGCTGATCATATCCTTTTTGCTTAGTCATTTATGCGAGGAAATCCTCATTAATTCCTATGCTAAGATTGTTACTGGGAAATTATTAACTCATGTGTGTGACCTGTCCTTAGGCTTGATTCCCAAATATTGCCATTTATGGCTTAAATGCCTTATTGTGTGGGTGATTTTTCACCTTGCAATTATCTCTAACATTCTATTTTTTCAGGGTTCCTGGTTATACTGTGTGTAGTGCAAAATCATGGGGGGTGATAGGTCCGGACGAAGTAGGATAATTTCAATGAATTTCACAAGGATCCGCTGGTTTGGCACATTTGTGTCGAAGGTGGCATTGCTCCTCTGATGGAGAGACTTGTGGGCCATGACCCTAATTTGTCGACCCAGTTTATCAACTCTTGGAAGAATCAACATGTGTCTCTGGAAGGCATCTCCTTTACAATGGATGAGGAAGTGATTGCGCAGGCGACGGGCCTCCAGTGCTCTGGCATGAAGCATCTTAAACATTTGAAGACCCAAGACAATGTTAGTATGGAAAAATTCTTTGTGGGAGATGAGAAGTTGGTGTGCAACCAGTCTGGGTTTGAACAAGAGGCTCTTCCTCAACCGTGGAACCAAGTGTGTCTTGCACTGATGAGATATGTTACACTGGAAGGAAGGTACAAGACCTATTACTTCTACCATTTTCCCTTGTTAAATCACCTTAGGCATAAAGTTTTATTGAGCTTTCCCTTTTTTCTACTAATGGACCTTGAAAACTCAGTTAAAAAATGTGTGGAGTCTACTACTTCAAATCCCAATGAACCTACTCTCGTGTTGCTCCACCAAGGTCTTATCCTAAGACTCTACCACTTTCATCTAGCTTTATGCCCTTTGAAACCCATTTTGGCCATTCAAATTGAGGAGATTGAGCCCCCCACTGAGACCAACTTATCTTCGGCTGAATCTAAAGGCCTTATAAGGAAGAGTCACCTGGTCCTTGTTGATTCTCAGAAACCAAAACCTACAACCAAAAAACTTAAGGGTATTGAGGGAGCTGCCCAAACCATTGTGGCGACGAGCCTATGTGACCTCAAGTCTACCCCTGCTAAGACTTCCAGTAATCCTACCCAAAAAAACAAAGGTAAGGAGGAGAAGGAGCCTTCAAATAAAGGGAAAAATGTTGTGAGAAAGGACTCGTTGGGTGATATGGTGGTGGTGGAGACTGTGGTTACAGGATGTGATGCCATCATTCGGCGCTCTAGTAGGTTGGCAAAGAATAGGAAAAAAGTGCAAAGTTAGAGATTTGGACACTGAAGAGGAGCTATCAGACAACAAAGATAGCAGAGTTGAAGAGGTGTCGAAAGGCGAAGAAGGTGAGAAAGCCAGAGGTCCCTCATCCATTCCTGAAAAGGGTAAATCTCATAAGGAGGTTTTGGCCTCTCACTCATTGGAACTGCTACATATTGAGCAGAATGATCCCGACTACACTATGGGCGGAGGGGAGGAGCTTGGTGTGCTAAAAGAAAGAATGGACAAAATGGACAAAAAATTCAATGGTTTGACCCGTTTCATGGTCAAATTAGTTCACTATGTCACTAGTACCCTGTCGGTTGTCATGAAGGAAGAGATGGAGATGAAGAAGGCTGAAGACCACTAGGAGTGGATCGGTGATGATTTGGTTTAGATTCTGTCAAAGAACTAGGAGAATACCAGCTAGTTTTCTGCTGGTTTGCTATTGGTTTGAGTGTTGTTAGTCCGCGTCTGTTTTTAGTTTGGTGTTTTGTTTTGTTGCTTTTTTTTATCTTGGACTCTATTGGCCCTTGTGGCTCTCTGTGAAGGGTACAACACCCCACAAATGTTGCTTACTTTATCCAAAACATGGATTAGGAAATTTTAGTAATCCACATCCCATACCACTCCATTTGCACTCAATCCACAATGGGATTGTAGGTTTGCATTGCTAATAGTTTTAATTGATTAGAATTTAGATGTAGTTGATGTTATTTGAATAATTTTAGCAATGTTAGACCAATTTCATTAGAGTATTATCTTGAATTGATCAATTGCTTGTTTAATTTGTTTCATTTTATGTTATTTGATCAATTGAACTTTAATACTTATAGATACTAATTCAAGCCATGATGTGTTTTTGAAATGAGGTGGTATGGTATATGGTAGGGTTAGGGAATGCTCCAATTAGTACACATACTAAAAATGTATGATGGGATGGGGATCATGTGGGAGACTATGGAGTTTGAAGTGGATAATATCCTACTAGATGGTGGGTTGAGGCTATTACACATAGTTCTTGCAAGTAGGCTTTCACCAAGGTACTTAGCCAAGGTGCCATCAAGGTGGTTTTCACCATTGGACAAATTATTTCTCTTTACTATTTTGTTTTGGATTTTTGGATTTTTTTTGTATTTTTCTTGAATTTTTAGGATATTCTAAGGATCAATCATGAATTTTTTTAAGTTGAATTATGTTCATTGGATTCTCTAGTGGTTGACCTTCTGGTGTAACAGGCTAGTAGACTCTTGATCCATATTTGGTTGTAACAATTAAAGTTCCTAGCCAATTAGGTTTAAAATTTACTTTTTTGTCCATCTTAGAGGTACCCAATTTATCACTCACCTTTGAGATTTTGAGAGCATTTGTGAATCATTTCCATTCAATTTATCAATCCAAGATTTTTCATCAACATGGATTAGGAAATTTTAGTAATCCACATCCCATACCACTCCATTTGCACTCAATCCACAATGGGATTGCAGGCTTGCATTGCTAGTAGTTTTAATTGATTAAAATTTAGATGTATTTGATGTTATTTGAATAATTTTAGCAATGTTAGACCAATTCCATTAGATTATTGTCTTGAATTGATCAATTGCTTGTTTAATTTGTTTCATTTTATGTTATTTGATCAATTGAACTTTAATTCTTACATATACTAATTCAGGCCATGATGTGTTTTTGAAATGAGGTGGTATGGTATATGGTAGGGTTAGGGAATGCTCAAATTAGTACACATACTAAAAATGTATGATGGGATGGGGATCATGTGGGAGACTATGGAGTGTGAAGTGGATAATATCCTACTAGATGGTGGGATGAGGCTATTACACATAGTTCTTGCAAGCAGGCTTTCACCAAGGTACTTAGCCAAGGTGCCATCAAGGTGGTTTTCACCATTGGACGAATTATTTCTCTTTACTATTTTTTTTGGATTTTTTTTTGTATCTTTCTTGAATTTTTAGGATATTCTAAGGATCAATCATGAATTTTTTTAAGTTGAATTATGTTCATTGGATTCTCTAGTGGTTGACCTTCTGGTGTAACAAGCTAGTAGACTCTTGATCCATATTTGGCTGTAACAATTAAAGTTCCTAGCCAATTAGGTTTAAAATATACTTTTTTGTCCATCTTAGAGGTTCCTCTGATTTTATTTAAGTACTAGCTCACTAACATCAAATTGATGGGTTTTGATCTTCTTGTTATAGTTGTGATGGAGATGATTCTAATATGCATGTAGGTTATTTAAGGAATTGAATATTATTTCATCAATTTATTCTAGCTCTTGTATTCATGCAACTCGATACTCCTCTTCATCTATGAGATTCTAAACCAAGGAAAATTGGATATTGGTTTGCACCAATGGGTGTGTGGATGCTAGTGCAGTCAACCCATAAAGTGGGATTGAGTTGTAGCTGCCAATCATTGCCAACTTCATTGACTATCTTTTTTAGTATTTTTAGGATAGTTTTGTTAGAAGCCTTTACTTGGTCATTACTTTGGGGATAGTATGGGGTGGAGAAGCAATGTTTGATGTAGGAATTTTGGAAAATATTCTAGATTTCTTGGTTCTTGAATGGATTTCCATTATTCATGAAAATTGCAAGGGGAATGTAATACCAACATATTGTGTAATGGAGTGTGAACTTAGCAAAAAAAATTGGTGATGTAAGTGAGAGGGATGGCTTCAACTAACTTTTTAAAGTACTTAATGGAATTTATTATGAATTGATGGAAATTAGAGGAAAATGGGTGGATTTTTCCAACAAGTTCAAGGCCCCACTATGAAAAAGGCCATGAAGTAGTAATGGGTTTCAATTCTTTGAATGTTTCATGTATCAAATCATTGTGTTATCAATAAGGTAGATATTTCTTGACAAACTAATGTACATCTTGTTCCATGGTTGGATAATAGTAACCCATTATTAGTAGCTTATTAACAAGGGTGTGCCAACTATAATGTACACCATAGATACCTTTGTGCACTTAATATAAATAAATTTGAGCTTATTGTGTGTCTAAGTATCTTAGGAGAGTTCCATCAGAGATCCTTTAGTAAAGAGTATCGCCAAGGATAGTGTTTAGTGGGATGAATGACAAATGAAGTTTTTACATTATGTGTTAGATATGTTGGGTGGGAGTCTATTATCATGGAGATGTGTAGATTCCATGATACTAAGGAGATTTGGGACTAACAAGTTTTGCATACTAATTTTGTATCAAGAACATCATATGTCAGGATCAGTATTTTTCCACCAAAAAGTCACTTTTATGACTATTATGAGGCATATTCAATAATAATTTGATGGTATCCATGACATCTACTACTTTGTTGTTTATCTAGGACCTACACAAACTAAGTTTGGGAGAAATATTGCATGAAGCTATTGACCATTCTTTTATATGGGAGGAGTTTGTCATCCTTTTTGGGAATCTTCGTAAACTTGTAGATCTATGATTTTCCATTGATTGGTCATTCTAAGTCCTATGATCAAGGCTTCATACTCAAATTTATTATTTGTGCATTGAAAGGCTAGCCTATATTCTTTAGGATGTAGTCTCCTTGCAATGTGAAATAGGACTCATGCTTTTGAGCCATGTTGAGTGTGGGAACTATCAAAGTATAATTTCCATTATGTTTGTTCAGTAATAGAAAACGTTGCTTCATCTAGAAATTATAAGATAAGTTCTACCATAAATGGTGCTTCAACTAGTTGATATGCTATCATTTGACCTTTTATTGATTCGTGTTCTATATATTCAATATCAAATTCACTTAAGATCATAATCCATTTTTCCATTCATCCAATGAAATTTTATTTAGATAACAAGTACTTGAGTGGGCTGATTTTTAAAATGATCTTTGTTTTGGTATTGAGCATGTAATTTCTAAATTTTTGGGCACTAAAGACAACTTCTAGACATATTCATTACATAGGTGTATAATTTAGCTCATATCCCACCAAGGTATGGGTAATATAGTATATAGCCCATTTTTTTTCCTTATCACATTGTGCTAAGAGTGCCCTCAATGTTACACATGTGGTAGAAATATACAACAAGAGGGGATTTCTTGGGGTGGGTGTCATGATAATAGGAGGTGATGCAAGGTATTCCTTGAGTTGATCAAAGTCCTATTGACATAGAGTATCCCATTGAAAGGTCACATTTTTGTGGAGAAGATGTGAGAATGGTTGGAATTTATCTATAAAATGTGCAATGAAATGTTCGATGGCTTGAACCTTTTCCTACCTATTTGTGACACAATTAAACCTAAAAAAATTCTTGAGGTTACATGAAAGACACATTTCTTGGGATTAAGGAATACTTGATATTTGAATAATTGATCAAATATTTGTTCAAGTAATTGGATTTGTTTGTTCCTTGTCTTGGGTTTTCTAAAAATATCAGCAAAATAATCTTCCATGATAACACGAAGCAGGTCATGGAATATTATTTTCATGGCTCTTTGGTAATTTGACCCTACATTATTAATCTCAAAAGGAATTACTCAATAACATAAGATGTCCCAAGGAGAGATAATATTTATTTTATGTTGATCTTCTATGGCTATTATCATTTGGTTGTATCCTAACAATCAATCCATGAGTGATAATATCTCATCTCCCATAGTAAGATCAATGATGTTGTCTATATTGGGAAGTGGAAACTATCTTTTGGACATGCCTTGTTTAGGTATTTGAAATCAATGCACACACAGATGCCCACTTCTAGGAATTTTTTCAATTCTTCTTTTACCAAAAGAGCAATGTGTGGGTGCTTTTTTCTAAGTTTTGTCTCGATTGATTTAGCATCTGGATATGCTTCCAATTGATACACTATTAACGATAGATCAAGGCATATCATGTTAGCATAAAACCATGCAATTTTTTTGTATTCTTTCTGGAGGAAAAATTCCATGTTTTATTTTTCTTCATTTGTAAGAGAAGAGGCTATGAAGGTGATCTTAGTGTCTTCCTTGCTACCTATATTGATTTATTTTGTTTCCTCAAGAAAAAATTTAGATCTTTCTTGGTAATGTGGTACTATGGAGGGTAGGTTATATTTCTCATCTTCTAGAACCTTAGAGAGGTTTTCACTAGAGAATACATCTTTTATTTTTAATTTTGCATTTTCTAATAGCACCTCATTAAGGTTTTCACTAGGGGACTTTATATTTTATATTTTTCATTTTTATGAATAAGGGAGTTGACATGTTCTCCAAAGTATGTCTCATTATTCAATCTAATGTCAAATCGTAATTTATGATCTCCCAATTGTATATTCTCTCAGATTCCCATTAGTTCTATGATTTTCTCATCATTTTCAAATGTGTTGAGAACTAGAGGTCCTTGTTGGTCCAATCTATTAATTTGGGGTATATGAGTGGTATATTAATGGAAATGGATGGTGTAATGGTGTATATAGGTTTCTTGGAAGAATTTGGAAATATATTTGAATGAATCTTTATGTGTATCCTCTTTGGTTTTATTGACAATACAAGGATCTTTTTTTTCTTTAATTTGAGTGGCCTTAGGCTTTAGAGGTACAATATCAAGTGATTCATACCCTAACCCTTAGTACATACAATATTATTTTAAATCAAAAGCTCTACTATTCCTTGTTCATTTTTCCAAGACCTTTTCCTTTTTAGGCCATATTTTTACATATTTGTAGATCTTTAGGATATTTTTTTGTTGGTAGTGAGTGTGTTCTTCATCCTTGTAGAATCATAAGGTAATGTCACCTCCAATATTTTCATTATCTAAGAAGCCCCAAAATTTGTAAGTAGTTTCCTCAATCTTGAAGTGACTTCAGATGTGGATAAGGAAGTCCTTATTTAACCATGGGACTTAGGATAAAGTGGGAGTTGTCCTACATATAATGAGTTTTTTCATTTCATACTCTCTACATCCTTTTCCAATTATTTTAGCATTTGTCTCAAAAGTGGTGGTGTGAGAATAAGAGGAATGTGTAAGTGATGATGGATCAATGCAAGGTGATGATGGTGAAGCAACATCATTGATTTGGAAATGATGGGATCGATTATTGCTACCTTCCAAAAAATTGGAATAGTGGAAGGGTTGGGAATCGGCGAGGATAGTAACTTCTATACCTATATATGTAAATTTTTTACAATGATGGTAGGTAGATGATGCACCTTGCATGGAATGTATCCATGGGCAATCAAGCATGATGTTGTAGAGTAGATCAAGGTCTAATATTTGGTATGTAGTTCCATAGTACTAGGAATAACTTGAATAGAAAACTTGATGGTTCCTTTTGATTTATGCTCAACATCATCATGAACCTTGATAGTGATTTTAGTTTGGGACTCTATGACTCCTTCAAAATATCCCAATTGTCTTATTAATTTTAAGGTACATAGATTTAAGCCTCACCCACCATCTGTGAGGAAACATTTGATTTTATACTTATGGATGAAGGATTCAATGTGGAGTTCTTTATTATGAGATGTATCTTTGGATGTGAAGTATTTTTTGATAAATTCTAGGTGATGGGGTGAAGATAGGTGTGATATCATGGCTTGAAACTATTCCATGTTAATATCATTTGGGACATGGGATTTGTACAAAGATTGTTCTATAATTTCCTTGTGGGGGAGAGATGTTTTTAGGAGATCTAATATGAATATTTGGGTGGTTTTTTACCAATATGGTCTAGAATGTTATATTGGTTAGGTGGTTGTGTAGATGAAAATGAAGCTCCTTAGATGATTACCCTGCCTTGATGTGTGGTGATAGCACAATTATAGCTTTTGATGGTTATGGTGACTATGTGAGAATTTCATTCCTCAATTCTTCCTACAATGGAACCATAGGGTGGAGATCTTTGGACATGGTGAGTATAATTATATGGGACAACATTGTTGGATGAGGAGGCTTTACCTTCACCATGTTTGGGAAAAGGCTCCTTATAGATACCCAATTATTCATTGGATGATTTGGATGTATGATCTTCAATTTATATATCACCTCTATTGATGAGATCCTTGATGTAGTTCTTTAGTTTCATATATTTGCATGTATCATATCCTTTAACCCTATGATATTCACAATATTCATTGTATTTGTATCATGTGATTTTGGGTTGACTTTCATCAAATGGTCTATTCATGGGGTATTTGACAAGATTAGCTTGGATAAGCTTGCAAAAGACTACCTCTATTATTCTCCTTAATGGAGTGTATTCATGTTTAGGATTATTATTTTGTTTTGGTTGTCCTTGTGGGATTGTGACATTATTTTGAACATCTTATATTTTTGCATTATTTTGGGATGACAATGGTGTTGTTGTTTGAACATTTTAGACGTGTTTAGTGTCAGCTACACCATCATTGACTATATTTTTATACTTAGCCTAATAGTGAGGTTTTATCATTGGTTTGGTTGTTATATATTTAGTTTATTTGTAAATTTTGACTAAACCTTTGGCTATAAGGGTTTTTTTGACAATTACTCCTTTATCTATTAATTCATCAAAGGAGTTAAAAAAATTTAATTGTAGATGAAAGCTCGTTTCTTGGTTTATATTTTTCATAAAGATAGTGACCAATTATTTTTTAAAAAGAGGCCATGGAAATCTACTTGTAAGATACCTTCATCATTGTAAAAAGGCAACAAAGCTCTCACCATTATTATGTTTGGTGGTGCATAAGTCTAACATAGTTGTTTGATGTTTGATATTATAGGAGAAGTGTGCAACGGAATTTTCAATTAGGTCCTTGAAAGTGGTAATAGAGCCATGTGGAAGGTGAATGAACAATTCTAATGCTTGTCCTCTTAAACTTTGAGGGAATAGTCTCATAAGATAAATATCGCTATAAGAGACTTCTTGACAAGCTATGTAGAATTCCTTGACATGTTCCCTTGGATTACCTTTCCCTTTGCACTTGTCAAATTTAGGCATTTCAAAATTTTGGGGGAAAGGGACCAAGGTAATGGACTTCTCAAATGGTTAAGGACATACACCATCAAATGTGTATGGCTTCTTGTGACATCTTACTTGGAGGCCTTGAATCATGTTTCTCATATCTTGAAGTTCTTGTGTAATTTTGATGGGGTTGATATTGTGTGGCATGTGGGTTGAATGTATGGGGCTATATGTATGTATGTTTTTTTGGTTGAAGGTTATGTTTTGGTAATGTGATGTAGGAATTTGTGAGTTGACTATCCAATGTTTTTTTGTGAGGAGGTTGGGTTGATTTTTTGATAATGGGTTGGGTTAAAATTATATGTTGTATATTGGGGGAGGGATGTATGTGGAATATTGAGGGGTGGGAGAGAAAATTGTGTGATTTTGAGGAGTGGGTTGAATGTTTTTGAATGAAATTTTTGGATTGGTTTAAATTTGGTTGAGGTGTGGAGGGATGTGTGCTAGAGTTAACTACTCTTGATGGTATGTTGACTTAGTTTTCTAGAAGGTTTAATTTGAATTGGTTGTGAGATGAGAGTGGATTGTTATAAGTTTTGTGAAATTTTTAATGCATGTAGGTTGTTATGGTTGTTGTGGATATGATTTGTGTTATGTCCAAGTCTGAGGGACGTTTGGCCCCATTTTGGATTAGTTCTAACAAGACACAATATTGGTCTACTTTGATGAATCTTTCCATGAGTTCTTAATTATGGAAATTTTGTACAAATTCTTGCATTACTGGTGAATATTTGGGTTGTTTTATAATCATTTTATCTATGTTTGGCTTTTGATTGGATATTGGTTGGTATGTGATTTATCCTTGTGATGTAGAATTTAAAAATTTAGGAGACAACCTAGTTGTGAATTTATTTGACTCCACTATTTTTTTTTTTTAGATTTGTAAGTGGCATGCAAGGGTAGACCTAGTTGTGTTTATTTTGGTGTGTAGATGTTGGTTTGATGTTGAAGTGAGGGATTTTTGATGTTATACTAAGGGATGATTAATTCTAAGGTTCTATTGTTTCTACATCTTTGGATGGTATAGGATGATTTGGATGTTCAAAGATTGGATTTGTATGATGGTTGAGATATTTAAAATTATGGTTTGGATTTGGGTTTAAATTTTTTTGGACTTTACACTAAGTTTTGGTTTTTGGAATGGTAATGTTATGGAAGACTAAGGGACAATGATGGATGAAAATCAAAGTTGAATCAACTAAATATAGATCTTTAGTGATTAGGTGTGATTTTGGATTTATCCTTTTTTACTTAGGATAGGCAAGTTCTTAAGCAAAATTGGATGAGGATTTTGGAGTTTACTAACTTAGGAATTAGTAAATTTTTAAGCTAACTTATCCAAGTTTTATTAAGGCTAACTTAATACACTAATTAAGATAGGAAATTTTTTAAGAAATATATAAGCTAGAGATAAAAGATAAAGGATCTATATTTGACTCTTAAAGTAACAAGTTTGATTTTGTTTTGGATTTTGATTTTGGATTAGGTTTGGATTTTGTTTGACTATGGTTGATATTGGATGTATAAGTTGGATGAAATACTATGGATGGAATAATTTTGGATGTTTATGTATAATCTAATTCTAAATTGAAGGTTAGGTATATGCATGTGAATGATTAAATGTGAATTGGGAAAAAAATTGGATGTCTATGAATGTTTGAGATGATTATGAAGGTTGGAGAAATTTTGAGATGGACTATGGTTATGGTCAGAAATGGGGGTTTGGGAAATAGTTTGGATGTCTATGAATGTTTGAGATGATTATGTAGGTTGGAGAAATTTTGAGATGGACTATGGTTATGGTTGGAAATGGGGTTTGGGAAATATTTTGGATGTCTATGGGGATTGGAAAAAAGTTTAATATAATTTTTAAATTAGATGATGGTTGATGAAAATATAAATGAGATATATGAAAGGATGTGTCTATAGTTAAAATAAGGTTGACTATGTTTTGGGAGGTGGAGGTTGGTTTGATGACTATGCTAGGTCTACCTAAGGTTTTCATTGTTAAGGCTTCAGTCTATAATTTTTAATTTTTCAATTTTGGAGTTGGGTTGGTCCAATTTTGGTGAAATAGCACAAGCCTTGAGATAGCATAGACCCAAATTTAGGGGTCAAAATCACCGATATGCAGGGGTGCTAAATAAGGAAGCGTAAGTGTTGAAATAATTCAAGTAGTAAAGGCAAACAAAAGTTTTGATTAGCACAAACACTAAAAGGATAAATGAAAGTGTTGAAATAGCACAAGTGCTAACTAACAAAATTGAAGCACTGAACTGGAAAGATTAGCTATGTTTGAGATTTGACAATTGATTTTGTAAACAATAAAACATAATAGCTAACTTGAATTTTAGTGTATAGATTGAATGGCTTATATTTTTTTTATATGAAAACATGTCAAATACTTGGGTATATTTCCTAAATTATGGGTCCACAATAGAAATTAATCTACCAAAACCTTCTATAAAAAAATAGATAGCTAGGAAAATTAATGTACACGTGAGTTCCCTTGTCAAAGGTGTTATATTGGCAAATATATATTTCACCACTTGGAGATCGATTGTGAGTAAATTTGAGGTAATGATATGCATCCCCTATACCACACTAGCAATGATTGAAAGGTCTTATCTAGGCTATAAAATCACTTCAAAAGAGTCCAAAAAATACCACAAGGTTATGTGAGGAGCAATTAATCAACACCAACCCATCTACAAGTGTGGGTTGAGAGCCAAAAAAAAATCAAACCAACCCTTCACCTTGTATCCTAAATCACCAAGGGCCCCAAGGATTTTCCAAACATGGCATGACTAGATCTAGGTATGAACTTAATTCTCCCTCCTTTATACACCTCATTAGAATGTGTGGTTGAGTTCATCCATTCGGTTGATGAAACCTACAAGTATTAATCCTAATGGGAAAGGTTAGTGCTAGGTTTTTATCCCCAAGATCACACTAGGCATAAGGGGAGAGAATCCACACATATTATCTTGCCTTAGGATATAATCTAAAATAAAAGGGGGAGAATGAGGTTTTTGATCCCCGATATCGTACTAGGTGCAAGGGGAGATCATACACCAATCAATCTTTTCAAGACATGGAAAACAATATTAATTCCTAATTTAGTGGAAAAACAATGAAACCGTGGACAATCAAACCTAAACCAAATAAGTTAGCATTTTTCCCTTTTGGATATGATAGGAATAAAAAAATACACCACTAAGTTAGTAACCAAAAAAATTAGGAAAATTTAAAAATGGAAATAATTAAAAATATAAAAATCACAAAAGTGTTAAGATATAGGGCGAAAGTGCTAAACTACACATGCATCAAAATATAGGGCATGGGCACTGAACAACGAAAGTGATGTCCAACATAGGTGTGACTTTAAAAGGAACAAAATAAAACAAAACAAAAAATACAATTATACCTAACTCATGAAGACATTGATTCTCAGAGAGAAAGCATTGGTTTACAAAGTGAAAGTGTTGGTATGAGGGGTCTACAAGAAAAAGGTAAAGATTCCTACAAAAATAGAATACCAAAAAACAAAAAACAAAAAATTCAAAAACAAGTTAGAAGAAAAAACAACCCAAGCATACAAAAAAATGTTAGCCAACAAACACAAATGAGTAAAATAAATAAATAAAAGACAACAGAAAAACTACAAACAAAAATGCTAATCTATCAAACGGAAGTGCTAACGCATGAATGCGCTAAATTGCTTATATAAGCATTGATCATGACTGTGAAAGATAATAAAAAGGATAAAAGATGTAAATATTAAGATAAATGCAACAAATATACAATTTAACTCAATCTTCCACCTTCACCTCATGATAGATTTGAAATAGATGCACCCATGTCTACTTTATTTTCTTTTTGGATAGCTAATATGTGGGTTTCTCTCAACAACATAATCTTAGCAACAAGATGATTGGGATAAGGATTCAACAACATAAGTTTAGCTTAAATTGGATTATCATAATGGAGGGACAAGGCTCCAATCTATATATTTTTATGGCTAAAATTGAGGGTTGAGAAGGATTGTGAGATGGAAGGTTAGGATTGAATGAGAGGATTGGAGTCTTAGCCTTGTGACAAGTGTCACAAGAAAATGGCTTGAAAAAATGATGTGTCATAGGAAAGGGGGCTAGATGTGTTCACACATATGTGAGAACACATTAGGAAGAACATGAGTTTGACAAGTGGAGAGACTTTTGAAAAGTGTAAGAGGAAGGAATTCAAGGAGTGTGAAATGTGGATGGAAGAGGAAAGTGTAGGGTGGCTACACATGGGGAAGAGGATTTCATACATGTGTGAGCAACCAACAAAAAATTGGTCAAACAATGAAGTGGAGAGTGATGGTGACATGTGCATGCTCACAAATGTGTGAGAATTAAAGAGTTTTGAAGACATTTGTCACATGACAACAAGTTTGTGGATTTGGTCTATTTTTAATTGAAAAAAATACTAATGAGGAATAAAATAGATTTAATTAATTAATTAATCTGATTTAGAAGAATTTATGAGTGGGGGTTGTTAGTGTAATTAATTATTTATTACATTGGCATAAGTTAACTTAGGTCTTGCATTTATTTATTCCTAGGCTACATAAATTAAAATATCATAAATAATGGGGTAATTCCCCTTTTCATGTTTGTAGGGATAAGATTCCTTCTAGAAGATGAGTTGTCCTTCTAGAACTTATCTCTATCTTTTATCTTTTTCTAGGTAGGGTTCACATGTTGTCACATGTTGTTAGATCATGACACATGGAAACATCATATTGCATCTTGCATTTCATTCATGCCTATATATTCAAGGAATTTGTATATTTGTAATCATCTCATAATGTAGATCAATAATAGAATCTCCATTGTGCATGCCTAGTTGCAAAAATTTTTGTGTGGTTGATTATCTTTCCTAGCAAAGGTCCTCTATTGAAGACTGTAGCTTTAGGGACCTGTGCATCCATAATCTCAACATGGTATCAGAGCATATTGAATTCCAACATGGTATCAAAGCTTGTCTAGTGAAACGTCAACCCTCGATCAAGAAAGTTGGTGTGTGAGATTCTTTGCAGGCTTGAAGGTTTCCATTGTAGGCTACTTGATTCTAGCTAGGGACCAAGCAGATAGAGTCAGATCCGAGCTCGCCATTGTCTTCAGAAGGCCTTGAAACCCAAGGATCGTCTGTCTAATCATCAAAATCAGATTCATCAACTCAAGAGCCATCAAAGGTATTTGGGTTTGCAAAATCAACCATACGATCCGTACAATTTGCAATAAAAAAATCATCCTGGTCAGTTTTCCTTTGAGGAAAAAAAATTTTAGTCACAGGCACTTTTTTATAAAAAAAAAATCAGGGCATTTTTCTATATTTTTGTTGGCAAAAAATATATATTGTTTGGGGCTATATTTTTTCTATAGTTCTCAGAAATTTTTTTTTGGAGTGACTAGCCTTTTAATCACCGTCGGTATCATATATTTTCATCAGCTTATTATTTTTTGTAGATTATATTTTTCCATCGGTATTTTTGCATATTAAGTTGACATTTCTTTTTGATTTTTTAATTACAATTTTTTTGTAATATTAAAAAATCTTTATATTGTATTGTCGACTATCTTTTTTAAAAAATTATGCGGAGAAAATTTTAAAATCCACCGAGGGAGGTACATTGTACAAGGGAGGGACCCACCGTCACATCACCGCACCTCTGTTGTCGGCATCCTTACCATTGGTATTCACGCCGCCATCGTTGTGCTGACAATAGTCTCCCGCTGGCCCGAGCTCTCTCTACGCACCAGCCATCGTTAGTCGGATCTTGTTCCCACCGACCGAGCTCTCATCTTCCGGACCTATCACCACCAAACTGTCCATCTCACACCGCCGACACCGTGTTCTATTCTCGCTGACCCTGTCGGAGTCATCCATCAGTCACATACCTGTTCACCGCCCCCCTCCCCTCTATCCAAGCGGTGTTGTTGCTCTGCCCCCGCGCCGCTCAGGAGGGAGCACATTTTTTTTCCAACCTTATCGTTAAGGTCACATCAAGGACCAAGTGCTCACGCCTGAGGGCCACATTTTTTACCCTAAATAGCCTGCAAAGTGCCTCATATAGGCATTTTTTCATTTTATCATAATTTTTCACCAAGGTATCAAAAATCTACAAACGAGATACTGTTAGAAAGGTAATTCCGAGAAATTTCCAGTGGTGACATCAGTTCTGTGAGATTTTGTTTGTAGAAGATTCTACAGCAAACTAAAGACAAAACCCTAATTTGGACTCAAAGGCTCATATCTTTGCAACCATTCATTGGATCTTAGTGATTCCAGCAACATCAAGAAGTTTTTTCAGAGCTTTTTTCATCAGTCTAGACCCCTTGATCAGTTTCAACTCTAGGTACTCTTGCATTCATTTTTTCAGTTTGGTGCATTTTTTTAATGACTTGGATATCTTGAAGCTTGGGAAAAGATTTTTTGATCTGGGTAGCATCACTTCAGTTGCAGATCAGTTTTGGAAGTCTTTATTTGCTATTGAAGGTCAATGTCTTTGTATTTTGGAGAAATTTGATAGTACATTATGGGGCTTGCATATACTCCTTCTTTGACTATGTTGCATAAGGGAAACTATGAACAATGGTGGGATGGGATCATACACCATCTCCAATCACTTGATTTATTGCCACATCTGTTTGGTATAGTTCCCCATCCAAGTGAAGGTATTCAAGAATTTTCTTGGAGTTGTTGCAGATGCATTATCTTGGAGATCATTGCTATGCAAGTTGATTGTGATGTTTTGAGTTCTATTGATCATTGTGATTGTCCTAATATACTTTGGACTAAGCTTTGGGAGATATATGGAGATTCATACACTCCACCATTCCCTGATGGTCATGATTCAGAATGTCATTCCTCAAATTAGATACCCCATGATGATATTGTTATGCAGGAGGTCGATTGCCTTGAATATTCTAAAGAGGTTGACAAGGTATCTTCAGATGCTTCTTCATCAGAGACTATTGGTATCCCTTCACATTTAGTGATTCCTTGTCCAAATTCATTGATTGAGACTTCCATCATCATATCTATCCATTAGGACACATTCAGTTTTCCAGACTTGACATCACAAGATGGCTTTATTTTAGGTATCACTAACTTGGCTACTTCTACAGATTTGGAGGACATTCTTGAGGGGATATCACTCCTCTATTCAGATCCTACTTTGGAGAGATTTCTTGAGTCTCATTCTTTTGTCTCAACCTTGATTGAGGATCTTAAGACTATCTTGGAGGCCCCTGTTTTCTCTTCAAAAATTTCAAGTATGAGACTTCTTCCCTGCCATTCCATTTAGGATTTGAGGTTTCTTTAGCATATACCATTGGATTGGCTTCATACTTCTTTCAGTGGTTTTGAAGACACTTCATTCTGTGGGGGCTATCAAGTCTCTATCACATTCATTGTATCACCATCTTTGGATCCAGTTCAACTTCAATTTCCACATTGTCCTGGTTTGTCACCCTCTTCATTGATTGTGGCATCTTGATCTTTAGGCAAGGAGACACACAAGTAGAGTTCAGAGACATCATCATCATCCACCTTCATCCTTCCTTCCTTCAATTCCTATCCAGAATGGGAAGCATCCCTACACTTGCACTAGGTTTGTTTCTTCTGAAAGGGAGACAAGTTGTTTGTTGACATTGGATCTTGTTTTGTCTTCAGACACTTACCATTTTTGCAGGTGATCACATCTTCTGGGGGGGCTATATAGTCTCTCTATTTCCTCCCTATGGGGGTCCCATTGATTGTATTGTATCCATGTGATGGATGGTGTCCTTGGGGGGTATTTTGGAGTCCTCCATCCTTCCCATCCTTTCTCTTTTTTTTGCATTCTCCTTTTTGGAGAGGGGTTTTGTTCCCATTGGGTTTTCCCCTTTTCTCCAGTTGTGGGAGATTTGTTGCATCTTTCTTTTTCATCATGTAAATGGGTACCTAACATGGCCTCATAACTGGGACCCATCATCATTGCACAATCATTGCATTTCCTCCCTAAGTTTCACTTATGGGGGTTGTTAGTGTAATTAATTATTTATTACATTGGCATAAGTTAACTTAGGTCTTGCATTTATTTAGTCCTAGGTTGCATAAATTAAAATATCATAAATAATGGGGTAATTCCCCTTTTCATGTTTGTAGGGATAAGATTCCTTCTAGAAGATGAGTTGTCCTTCTAGAACTTATCTCTATCTTTTATCTTTTCCTAGGTAGGGTTCACATGTTGTTAGATCATGACACATGGCAACATCATATTGCATCTTGCATTTCATTCATGCCTATATATTCAAGGCATTTGTACATTTGTAATCATCTCATAATGTAGATCAATAATAAAATTTCCATTGTGCATGCATGCCTAGTTGCAACACTTTCTGTGTGGTTGATTATCTTTCCTGGAAAAGGTCCTCCATTGAAGACTACAACTTCAGGGACCCTGTGCATCCATAATCTCAACAGGGGCCAAGGTTAGATTAATTAATTTAATCAACCTTTAGAAGAAAGGGAAGAATGTAATCAATTTAATTTAATTTAATTAGTTACAAGAATAAGTGATAATTTTAAAATAATAAATTATTTAATTAATTGTGAGAATTTAGAAAATGATAAATTGTGGTACATAATTAATTAAATATTAATTTAATTAATTGTGGTATGGTCGAATTTGGGTTGTCTACACGTCCATTAAAGTTTCATCATCTTGTGACATGTAGACATGGTAGCTCATAATATGGTGAGCAATAGGTGTAAGCTCGTAAAAGGAGGCTCTTGCACAAGAGCACACTTTTACAAATATTTATTCACTTGGTGGATTCACCTCTAAAGTAATACCTTATCATGTGCATCCATATTGTAGTTTTTTGAATAACCAAAATATGACCTAACACATCACTTCAATATTATGGGAAAGGGATAATTTAATTAATGTAGTACATGTAACTATTAGGGTTTAGGAAGCATGCATAAAATGGGGATTGGTTGTTTATAAGTGGCATTCTAAATCCTTTAAAGATTACTTTGCATGTATCAATTAGAAGGGAAGAAATGAACTTAGGGTTGTTTATTAGTACCCTATGAATGTGTGTGTGATATGTTATTAGTTTATTAAGTGAATCCTCCAAGGTTATGCATTCATTCTTATTATGATCCTAATATTATATATTCCTAAGTATCCATTATATGTTTCTAAGCATAATAATAATAAGAAATTATGGCATGCTTACCTTTACATTAGTTTTAGTTACTACCTTAACCCCTATTAATTAACATGAAGAGGTGTGCCTCTATATTATCATAACTTTTAATATCATATTCATATGTTTTTTATTATTATTGGAGGTCATCCCTTTGAAGTGGTCTACTATTCTTCTAATTTTTACATATATTTCCAAAAAAATCATTATCAGTGGTATCAAAGCTATGATTTGGGCCAATATTTGTGTCTCTAATATAACTTACACACCATTGCAAATTTAAACTTTATTTTTTGGGGGTTTATAGACATACACAAAATACATGTTAAAATAAAAAAATAAAGTTTTACAATAATTTTTGTGCAAGTTATTGGAATTTTATTTTTTTCATTAATTTACTCAGCATGCTACAAATTTTAGAATTTATTTTTAAAATGTACATTTTTTGAAATATTATGAAAAATTAGCTGGTTTTAGTTCTTTTTAGTTTATTTTTAAATACAAAATAAATTCCTTAATTTAGTGATCAAATTTTGGTCAAAACATGAACATCAAATTATGTCATAGCCCATTCTAAAATTTTATAATTATAACTTGCACGAAATACTATCTTCCCTTAATTAAAAAAAATACATCTAAAGCCATGTCATCTTTATGATTAGAATACTTTTGATAGATATTAAATCCAATGACTCCTTTATTATCCACCACCTAAAATCTAGGGAAACATTCCACAATGACATGAAACAATGGTACATTTTATTAAAGATAAATTATTTACCCATTTGTAATATCTTTAAATGAGGGTTTAGATAACTTTAAAAAATAATTATTATCAAAATTAAATCCCCAATAAAACCACCAAGGTGTATATAACTCTAACAAAATCATGGAAATAATACAACATTTTCAAGGTCCAAAATTGAACCTACCAAGAATAGGAATCCATAGGTTTGATGGTGCAAATGTAATTTCATGAATGTCTCATGGAACAATACTTTAAACTTCATAATATACTAGATAGTGTAATGGTTGACATAGTCTCACCACCTTTAGAATCAGGACCTTATCAATGATACCAATGGAGGATGAGTGACAAGAAAGGGAAAATTCTTAGTTGGAAACAATTTAGTAATGAATTAGAAACCTCTATGAGCAACCATATAATGGATGTTATTTTACCCAACTAAAAATAAATAAAATTAAATTATGTAACTAAATAAATACTAAACATATTTGATTGGTGATTCAAGCTCACGAGATGACACTTTATCAAAAGCTAAAAATATACATAAATGGGATTAATGACTAAATTAAGCATGATTTTCATTTATTGGAACCTTGTACATTTAAGAAAGCTATGCAACAAGCAATACATATTGATACAAAAATTCCACCACCAAAAGTTTCATACAAGGTTAAACCACGGATTAAATGAAAAAATGTGACTAATCCTATCAGACAAAAATGGAGATAACTTTAACCTAAGACAAATTAGTAAGCTCTCTCTTATACAAGAGACAAAGAAAAGAGAAAAGTATTTGTTGGAATTGTGATAGAAATTTTTCAAGGGATCATAAGTGTTATAGTAGTGAGAAAATACAAATGATTATTAAGAATGTGGTTGAAGAAGAGGGAGAAGTACCAACAAGAAAAATATAGAGCTTAAGTATAAGAATTCCAAGGAAAAAGAAAGCACTAGTATCTCCCTACATGCATTGAATGGCACAAGCAAAACACAAACATATAAATCAAGGTGATTGTGTTGGTTGATAGTGGTAGTACCCTTTATTGATAGAATATTGTCTAACAAGCCCAATTTTTTTGTTTATCCAATATCTAATGTTTAATTCATGATAGAAAATGGGAAACAACTCCCATGTGGTGATAACTGTCATAATGGGAAACTATCAACTAGATTTTGTAATGTTTGATATCCCAATATGGGAGAAGATGTAGTTTTGAGTGTGCAATGGCTTAAAAAATTAGGAATAGAATCTTTCAATTGTTAAGATTTATCCATGGATTTTATTACAAATGAGAAAAAGTATAAACTTTTGAGGATACAATCACTGCCAAGTAACATTATTGTCTCCCATAGGATGGAGAAATTTCTCAAAACTTGTACTTATATCATAGGGGCACAATTACATTTTATAAAAGCACAAGATCTTAAAGCACAAGTTTTGAAAGCATAAGATCTAAAAACTCAAGATTGACCAAAATTTCAAGAGATTATTCAACACCATCAATAGGTATTTCACACACCCAAGGTTCTAGCTCTAATCAAAGACCATAATCATGACGTTGAATTAATACCAAGAAGCATTGCTCATCCCAAAAAAAGTGCTTATTTATCCCCAATGATTATGCTTAACAAGAAGGATGAGTCATGGAAAATGTACCCACATTACAAGGAGCTCAATAAGATTAGTCATAAAGAGCTTCATAAATGTCAAACTCCAATCTAGTTAGAATTTTTTGAGTTAGATGAAGAAAATTTTATTTTAGAACCTAAGTCAATCATTCATAAACTAGTGAAAAAATTGAAAAATAGATCCATCTCAGAATTCCTAATCAAATGAAATATTTTTCAATTAAAGATGCAACATGAAATGATGAATAATTCATACAAAATATTTTATAGTTGCTAAGTGTTGAGGGAAATGATTTTTTGGAGGGGATGGAAATGTTATGATCCTAATATTATATATTTCTAAGTATAATAAGGATAAGCACTTTTTTTTAGGCTGCAAGAATCAGTTAGCCCCCCTATAAACTACAGTGGACCTAGTAAACCTTTTTTATGTGACCAGTGATGCTAATGCGATATGCCCTCTGATACTACGAGGATGGGGGAAGACTAAAACTCATGACCGCTTTCCTACAACAAAATGCTTTAGCCAATCGAGCTAGGCCCCCCACCCATAAAGATACACACTTGTGGCATGCTTAAACTTAACATTGATTTGAGTTATTGCCTTAACCACTCTTAATTAGGATGAAGGGGTGTGTCCCTATAAGTTACCCCTATAAATAAGGAAGATAACTCTTTCCCATATCATCACAACTTTTAATATTGAATTCATATATTGTTTTATGATTATTGGAGGTCACCCCCTCAAAGTGGTCTACTATTTTTCTAATTTTTACATTTATTTTCAAGAACTATCATAACAATTCTTGTTTCCAAAGATAATATGAAATCATTGCTTTGGTTTTTTGTTCTCCAAGCATATGGATTAGCTCCATGTTCTCTATTTATTCTTTACTCTTTTAGAAATTATATTTAGGGAATCCCATATTTTTCATTTAGGGCCTATATTTGCCTTATATTGAATATGAAATATATGAATTGATAAGTTATGAAAATACCTCAAAAAATGTATGATTTTCTTGCAATAGGACAAGCACCTCTTTGAAGCATGTTGTTTTGATGTTGTTAATAACATAATTCCCATTATGTCATATTATGTTTCAAACTTGCAAGTATTTAGAAACAACTTCAATATATATTTATGTCCACAAGGGGGTGCCAACCATTTCCTTTATCTTTTCAACACTTTGCCACAACTCACTTAGACGTATCTCTCTAGTTTACACAATATGAGGTATTATCTTTACAAGCCTATAATAATAAAAGAATTTAATTTTCCAAATGACCAAGAAAAGGGATAATGGACCCAAATGCCCCATTATTGCCATGATAATTCTTGGTTTTTTAGTCATTTTTAGAAGGAATTTGAGGGTGTTTCAACTAAAAATCTTGGTTGGTATGAATTTTAGGAATTAGAAATATTATAATTAGGTTGCAATTTATTTGGTTGTTTGGTCTTGATGAGGGAAAAATTTATCTTGGTTTGATTACTATGTCTTTCCTATGTATCTTCCTGAATATATTTCCTTTAAACCTTTTGTCATTAATTACCATAAGGAAATGATAAAAGGTAATGTGTATTGCTAAATTTTTAAGGGAATTAATCTATGTTTGATGGTGAATTATAGGACTAGACTAAATTCAAGGAGTCTGTTTTGATCTCGTGGCAAGGGTACACATGGAGGTTGAATGGAGAAATGTAAGAGACGGGGACCACCATGTGCAAGAGCCAAGATCACGGACGGTCAAGATGCAAGAGACTACCCTAACTTACCTCAACTAAGTGTATTGTTTAGGATTATGAGGGTGAGAATGATAAGGATTGTGGAATCCTACAACTACTCTGCAATCCTGAGTTTTAAGGTGGGGCTAGGTGAGTCAATTTTTAAGTCCAACTCTATGCCACGGGAAGCTCTCTACCCGAGGACGTCAGTGCGGACTTTGAACAACAGCACAACACACTGGCATCTCAGAAATGCGCCATAGTCTGTACAGTTAGATTATAGTAGAGACAAGGTTGGACTTGCTAAAATGACTAACAGCCTGGCTTAACAACTTCTAAGAGAACAAAACAACACTATAAAATATGAGAAGTACAAATGGAGGTAATAAAGTAGATATACCAAAGCCAAGGTGACGAAGACAATCTCGTAGAAGAGCTTATTCACTAGCTAGCTCCACAAAGCGTGTTCACCTACACACAACAAGAGAGGAAATGTTGGGGGGGCTGTATAGGGGCTGCCTCAATCAGACCCCCATTTAGGTGTTTCCACCTCCACGGACAGCCAAAGGAACGAGATAAAGAAGCAATGTAATGAAAACACAAACACTACAATGCAATACTATGCTACTCAACCAAGTGATAGAGGAGAGGAGAGGGAAGATCACCACCTCCATGAAGAGCACTCAAGGCTGCTTGGGGGAGAAATGAGAGGAACTCAAGCCTCTGCTGCAATGGTGTGGTCCCAAACATGCTCTACTAAAGTGACAAAGTGGAGCTTTTGCTACAATGGAATGTTTGGATTCTTGGAGTGAGTGAAAGTGAGCTTGTGAGAGTGAGAGTATGAGAGCTTAGTCTATTCTAGAGTTGGAATGCAAGTTCAAGGAGTGAATATGAAGGAATGAGGAATAAAATGGCCATATTCGGGTTGGTCGACTGAATGAGGCGTTACAACTTCACTGTCAATGGGAAGGGTAACACCTCTGCTAGCTCAGTTCTAGGAATCTTCCAAGGACATAAGTGTGCCACATGGGCATCCCCAATAGAAATTCCTCCATCGACACACAAAATAGGCTCCACGTGGACCACCAACAACGAGCTTAAATAAATTTAAGCCTCCGACTTTGGTTTTCAAAAGTGTCTAAAGGCAAAAAGGGGAATTGCGTGTAGGGTGTAAATTTGCTCTTATACATTTTTCCCCCACTTTAGCAAGAATGAGTATTGATGAGTGCTCAGTAAAGTAGATCAAGAAGAGATTAGGGTTAGAAAAGTATACCTAAACCATCGAGGAAGAAGTACTCGGTCTGGTGTATCCGAAGGTGCAGGAGATGTGAAGGACTCCATAGTTGCTCGGAACTATGAAGTTGGAACAAAGTTCCTTATAGGGCTGTGGACCTACAAGGAGGAAAACCCCCAAGATCTCTTGCATGGATGAAGCACCAAGGAAGTGGACTCCACAAAGTCAAGAAGCGGAGACATGTATACCTGCCGATAGAGCATGTCTGAAGTGGTGACATGTCTACCCACAGATAGAGCGTGTCTCAAGCGGTGACATGTCTACCCACAGATAGAGCGTGTCTAAAGTGGTGACACGTCTACCCACATATATAGCATGTCTAAAGCAGTGACACTTCTACCCACAGATAGAGCGTGTCTAAAGCGGTGACACGTCTACCTACAGATAGAGTGTGTCTAAAGCGGCGACACATCTACCCATAGATAAAGCATTTTTAAAAGCGGTCAATCATGCAGACCAAAAAACTTTCAAAGGGATCCCTCAGAAACCCTTCAAAACGAGAAGAGTCCACTCAAGGGATGCGTTGTTTGAAAAGTAAGGTATAGTCAAGTTGCCCCCAAGTTAGACGCAAAGAAGCAAATGGAACAAGTCTAGTTGGGTTGCCCCCAGGCTAGACGTGAAAGAGTCCATTCATTACAAAGGAATTTGAAGAAAAAGGTCCCCAAGGAACCTGCCGTGAAGAAGAAGGGGGGTCCGCTCAAGGGACATGCAATTCAAAAGCGACTATTCACCTTAGAGTGATTTTTCATCAAGGGATCCTTTCAAAAGATGTTCACTTCATCAAGGAATTTGAAAGGAAGGTCATGCCCCCACGCGAGGGGAAGTCAAAGAAATTCCCACTTCAGAGGAAGGTCTTCAAGTCCTTTCTTTAGGAACCTATGATGAAGGAAACACATTCTGCTAGGGTTCCAAGTTGAGAATGCAATTCTAAGGAAAAAGAATGTTGTAAAGACTTTCTTGAAAAGATTCATTTGGAAAAATATTCATTTTCTAAAAATCAAAGCGCTAAAGAAGAGAATGTTGTCACACATAGGAGGGACAACTCAGGAAAAGAAGAGAGAAAGATAAAGGGAAAGTGAAAGAGAAAAGGAAAATACAAACAAAGGACACATGGGGATTTGGTTTAGCGGGGTCAAATCTATCCAAGCTCATATAGTAATAGATAACCGCAATGCAAGGCGAAAGATCATCAATCCCGAACCAGATCAAGAAGAATGCACAGAAAACAAAGTAAAAATAAAAAATTGTGTTAACATGGAAGGGAAGCCTAAATTCCCCCAACACTTTGCATCATCCCCAATTTATCGAAAATCAATCACAAACATGGAAGAATGATGGTACAAATAGAAGAAGGTTTATAACACAAAAACCACGCTTGTATCCAAGCACCAACAGGGGTGATGAGGGTCATCCAAGCACATATAGCACAAGTACAAGGGAACACATCACAAAACACGCACACACAAGATCAAGAAAAGGGGACCTCCTCCTAACATTGATCATCCAGGAGGTTGTCTGCTTCCCAATCTAGATCCTCATGAGGGGAAGGAGGATGAGCCTGCAAGGGTGGAATTTTAAGAGGAGGAGCATCTAACCCTCCCACAACAAGGGCCGTGGAAGAGGGCCCCTCAAGATCCTCTCCACCGAGCTCCTATGGAGTCAAAGTCAGTGATTTTGCAAAGATCACTAACAGGGCTAGGACTTTGTCCATAGAATTAAACATGCATCTCATGGGAGCATCATGCTTATCCTTAGTGAACACCATTGGTTGTGTCTGAGATTCATCATTAAGCTCTCTGAATGACTTAGGATTGGTGACGAACTTAGGGGAAGCTGGGACTAGTTTTGTCACAAGGATAGAACAAGTCATCAAGAGGCTACCTTGTGAAGAAGGTGGACCCCTCTTACATCCTTCTTTTCCAGAAGGACCAACCTCCACCTCTTTCTTCATGGGAGGAGATGAATTCCCCACAAACGAAGCTAGGGGTGTAGAGGAAGAGGAGGATAGAACTGCAACAAACACGACTGAAGTGTTAACCATGTCCACAGGATTAGGGAAGGGCTAAATATCTGGGATGAACATCAGCAAAAGTGGCTCCACTAAAGAAGCGATAAACACTTGTACCTATTTAGGGTTAGATGCATTTGTACTTGCAACGAAAGCTAAGAGAAAATTAGGTTGAAGAGAAACAACTGAAAGGGGGGAAGGAGACTTGACAAGAGGTCTTGAAATAGGAGCGATCGTTTCTTCCTCCTTCTGCTGTGAGGCAGCCTGCTCGCCTAGGAGAGCCTTTTGCTGACACTTAAGCTCACATGCAAGGTGGTTTCTACGGCTCTTGGAGTTAGAAGCCAGAGCTTGCAAAGCAACAGGAGGTTCTTGCTCGACCATAGGAACATCCACTATGGCCATTTTAAGTGGAGGAATGGGTTCCTATACAAGAGCAGGGGGAGCAAGTTGAGGAGCGATAGGAGGAGTCGACTCGATAGCCTTAGCAGCGGGCCTCTTTCCACTCATTACCTTAGGAGCAAGAGCAATAGGAGGCCATAGATTGAATTCTCTACAAGAACCTTTCTTTCTACTATATAAGTAGTACCATGGTTCAAGAAATTCATTAGGAAGGTATGTGATTCTAATCTTGGGCCTACGCCAAGGAGGGGTCATCAGACTCAGAGGATAGCCACCAGGCTTGCTCATCTAGTACTATTCCCAGGAAAGGGGAGAGGATGAGGCAATCTAAGAAAAGGTCATTTTCTCTTTACCTTTACGAGGAGGAGAGGGAACTATTATGGTCTTATCCTCTTTCTTTGGGGAAGGGGCAGCAGACGGTATAGCCTTCTCTTTACCTTTGTGGGGAGGAGAAGGGGTCGGCATGGACTTCTCTTTCTCTCTTAGAGAAGGAGTAGTCATGAGCATGGACTCCTTCTCATCTCGGGAAGAGGAGGTGACTGATTTTTCCATTGCAGGAAGGGTCAGCTTTGGCTCCCCTTTGCCCCCATTTTTGTACTTCACATAGTTCTTGTAAAGTAGGTTCATTCTTAGAGGAAGTGAACCAATCGGGGAGGGCCAAAGGTGATCCAGTGAATACCCGCCATGAGATACCAAAGGTTGATATCCGGTGTCATGCACTACATGCACGACATCCTCGTGGGAAAAATTTAAACACTTATGAATAACAGATGTGACCCCATTCATGGAAGCTAGCCAAGGAATGCCTAGCTTCACTCTAAATAGGTCCAACTCTAGAATAACGTCGAAGACCATGTCAACAATCCTAGGTCCAACCAGGACGGACAAAGTGATCGAGCCATAAGGTTTAAGACTCATACCATCGTGGGTATGGATGGTAGATTTTGTTTCTCCATACTTTTCTTTTTTTAATGAGTTCAATACTAATTTTTCTTCAGTAATGGCTTGCAAGATCTATCAAGACTTCTGTCACAATGTTTCCATTGACGGGAGCGGGAATGTAAAGAGGTGAAGGCTTGTTGTTTAAGGGTAGATCTTGTGTTGTAAATGCAATGTCCGACAAACCAGGTGTGAGTGGAACAGTAGAAGTTACCATGACCATGTTTACATAGGCCTCGAGTTTAGGAACATAATCAATGGGATCAATAATCATGTTAGTAGAATGTGACAGAAGTAGGTCCCTATATATCTGCAATTCACTGTTAGCTTTTTCCACTGATTTGTTAGCGTTCTATTTATTCCTATTGAAACAAATGCTACTGTCCTTGATGTGGTCTTATATCTCATCATGCAACCACATACAATATTCGGTATCCTTTCCGTTAACGCGATGGTACTGATGGTAAGCACTCCCATCGTACCAATTAGGGTAGGGTTCCCTAATAGGCTTAGGGGGCAGCAAGGTTATGATCTTGTCCTTCAACAACTTTTGCAAGATGGAAGTGTAAGATTTAGACAACTTTGTGAATTTTCGGTTGCATTTGAGGCCATTGTCATTGACAACGGCTACTACATTCGCAACAGCTTTACCCTTTCTAAAGATTGATATGATGGATTTCCCTTTAAAACGGGAGCACGAGGTAGATCCCCCAAACTGAGCAACCGTTTATTGGTATTCTCGTAAGGCTGCACACAAATGCACGAAAGAAGGGTACTTCATAAGGGAAAACTTCTCTTGCCAAGGCCTTTGTAAGTTCCCTATGAACACCTCTTGCACATTAGAATCGAGTAGCTGTTACGAGATTTGTGAAAGAAGTGCTTGATAACGCGCTATGAAATTAGTAATCTTCTCATTGTCTCCTTGCTTACATCGGACGATATCCGAGAAGGTCATCTTCGGCCCGATGATTGCTTGGAATTTTCTAAGGAATTGATTATCAAGTTGATCAAATGAGAAAATAGAATTATTAGGCAAGGAACAATACCACTCGAGTGTTGTGTCCTTGAGAGATCGGGGAAATAGTTTAGCCATCAAGGCGTCATGATGGAAGAAGTCGGTGTAGAGGGAATTAAAGGCAGACACGTGTTTCTGCGGATCCCCCTTACCACCAAAATTTTCAAATTTAGGAATCTCCATTCCCTGAGGGAAGGGAGTGTTCAAGATGGAAACTGACAACGGGATATGTCAGAAGAAAGGCTGGAAAATAGGTTGGGCAGAGGCTTGGGAAAGGCTCACTAACTGACTCTGCACCTTACCCATATTCTAAAGTAGAGTATTCAAAATAGGGTCGTTAGAAGATAAAGGGCCAAAGGAACCTCCTCCAGGGCCACCGCCAATTCCACCTCCAAAACCACCACTGGTATGACTTCCACTAGAGCCACTACCAGAGCTTCCGCCACCAGTAGGGCCACTTCCAGAACCACCACCACTACCTCCACCGAAACTACCTCCACTACCAAATCCACCGCCACTACCAAAGCCTCCACCACCTATTTTGTTAAGACCTCCACCACCAGAGGTGACAGAAGGGGTAAAGCTAAAGCCCAACCAAAAATTTTTCACCTTGATAGTTTATGGTTGATTAGGGACGAAAGGGATACTAATGGAAGGGACTGCATCATCCATGTAGACAAAGGTGGGAGGCTTTGATACTCCTAGTTGTCTCTCGTGTGCTTCAAAGGTGACTCCTTGTGCAAAACTAGAGTTGCTCGAAGGGGCGCACACTTCGGCGATACCAAAGAGACTACTTAGAAGCTCTAGGCCTATTCGGTCTTTATTCATCATATGTTTTTGTTCACTAACAACCCAAGCGACCCTAGCCATCTTCAGATTTCTTTCCAAATGATTTTCAAGGTCGCCCAACCCCCTTGTAAGGGTGGACACATATTCAACAGGGATTTGAATAGCCTCATGCTCGTCCATCGATAATGGCGTGGGGGACGCATGAGGAGTGGTGATGTCCCTCGACACCTGCTCCTACGTAGCCGAACTAACAGGGGGACCAGAGAAGAGACCCGTAGAGAGACCAAGCGAGACCTTCATTCTATCCATCGGGAGGTGTCATACACTTCTCCTTACGATATGCCCATAAGTTGTGGACTGGTTTGTGATGCTCATAAACCTTCACAACGCTCAAGAACACAAAAATCACGAAGTAACCAAGGGAAGCCTCAACACCAATAGATGAATAGATGTTGGTTCATGTCAAGTTCACCAAAAATGTAAGAGAGGGGGACCACCGCGTGCAAGACCCCAGGTTACGGAGAGTCAAGATGCGAGAGGCTGCACTAACTTACCTCAGCTAAGTTTATTGTTTAGGATTATGAGGGTGAGAATGATAAGGATTGTGCAATCCTACAAGCACTCTGCAATCCTGAGTTTTAAGGTGGGGCTAGGCAAGTCAATTTTTAGGTCCAACTCTATGCCTCAGGAAGCTCTCTGCCTGAGGATGTCAACGCGGACTTCAAATGACAGCGTGACGTGCTGGTGTCTTAGAAATGTGTTGTAGTCCGTATAGTTAGATTATAGCAAAGACAAGGTTGGACTCACTAAAATGACTAACAACCTAGCTTAACAACTTCTAAGAGAACAAAACAACACTATAAAATATGAGAAGTACAAATAGAGCTGATAAAGTAGATATACCAAAGCCAAGGTGATGAAGATGATCTCGTAGAAGAGATTATTCACTAGCTAGCTCCACAAAGCGCGTTCACCTACACACAACAAGAGAGGAAATTTTGGGGGGGCTGTATAGGGGTCTGCCTTAGTCAAACCCCTGTTTAGGTGTTTCCACCTCCACGGAAAGCCAAACAAACGAGATAAAGAAGCAATGTAATGAAAACACAAACACTACAATGCAGTACTATGCTACTCAACCAAGTGATAGAGGAGAGGAGAGGGAAGCTTACCACCTCCACCAAGAGCACTCAAGGCTGCTTGGGGGAGAAATGAGGGGAACTCAAGCCTCTGCTACAATGGTGTGGTCCCAAACATGGTCTACCAAAGTGACAGAGTGGAGCTTTTGCTGCAATGGAATGTTTGGATGCTTGGAGTGAGTGAAAGTGAGCTTGTGAGAGTGAGAGTATGAGAGCTTAGGCCGTTCCAAAGTTGGAATGCAAGTTCAAGGAGTGAATATGAAGGAATGAGGAAGAAAACGGCCATATTCGGGTCAGTCGGCTGAAGGAGGCATTACAACTTCATTGCCACTGGGAAGGGTAACGCCTCTGCTGGTTCAGCTGTAGGAATCTGCCAGGGACATAAGTGCACCGCATGGACGTCTGTACGTCGTGTGGGCGTCCTCGATAGAAATGCCTCCACCAACACACAAAATAGTCTCCACGTGGACTGCCAACAATGGGCTTAAGTAAATTTAAGCCTCCAACTTTGGTTTTCTAAAGTGTATAAAGGAAAAAATGGGAATTGTGCGTAGGGTGCAAATTCGCTCTTATACATGAAGATAGCAAAGGATCCTTTGCTACCTAAATTATCCTCTTGTTAAAGACATCTTAAATATTATTTTAAATTTGTGGCCAACAGCCAAATGATAGACTGTAATAGTTTTAGTCTGTTAAAAGGTTGTTTTTTTTTGTTGGCTAATATTTGCTAAGACTTATATCGAGTTATGGGTCATAGGCCACATAACCAATATCAATTATTAAAACCTCTCTATATGTGTATATGCACCACTATAAATTGATATACATAATCCCTTTTAATTTTGCATCAAATTGCTGGAGTACTGAAAATTCCTATATCGTTCTAAGCATCTTGATTCACCTCACAATCAAGAGGTAGGGCCCACTCTATAGAAGCTTGGTGAATCTTTATTTCTACATTTCATTATTTAAGCAGTGTGGTTTGAATAAGATTTTTTACGGATTAATTCATATGTGATTGTAATTGGAAATATGCATCATTAATAGATATTGGACTGTCATAATTTTTCTTTCATTCATTTATCAGTAAAAGATTGTTTATTTGAATGTGTAAAATAATTATGTTAAATATGGTATTTTTACTTTGATGAAATCGATAGTGTGTTAATCTAAAAGTGTGAAGTGAGTTAATACAGTTGTTTAATTAAGGTAGACCATGATTTGTTCTTGTATAAGATTGAAGTTGTTATTATAAATAGAGCGGTCTTGATTCATTCTTGTTGCCTTCTTGTCACTTTTATCATGTAGCAATTCCTATCACATAAACAAAACAAAATTAGTAATTAGATTTTACTATAAAGGTTTTTGGAATTTGTAGATGCATTTCATTCACACTTAATTTGTTGCTCTCAACCCTTAAGCATATAGTTGTTACGCCTTTCATAAGTTTTATGCCCCATATTAAAACAAGGAACAAATTGAAATATTCCACTAAGAATTCAGCCACAACCTTAAAATTTATAATCATAGTTTTGTCCCAACATTTTGGTGTCATTGCCTAGGAAAGGCATTAAAGGCCTATTAATCTAGCAAGTTAAGTTAGGACTGGTGCGTCAAGGAGAAAGTTTGTGCAACTATCGACCTTGCCCGGGAAATTAACCCTGGTTTGCATTGTATTAAATCATATAGATGCATGAGTCGTGCTAGGGATGGAAAAGGTATATTTTTCAAGCAAAGTGTAGGAAGTATCTTAGCACAACAAGAAAATCCCAAAAGAAGATTAAAGCCATTGTCTATGAGCAAACCATCGAAAAAGGAATTGGTTGAACCTGATCTTAAGAAATGTGTAATAGAATCCACTATTGTTGAGTCATATTTTGAGTCACCATCTAGTACACAACATGAACCACCTGAAATCATTGCCCATAAGTTTTCCAAGCTATTTGAAGAATCTTATGAACTACGAAGTGGTAAGCCTTTAGAGCAAGCAATCTAATTTACTTTCATCTTTTTATACTCCTTGGGCATTTGAAACCATGGTTGATAACAATAACAATAATAACAACAATGAGCGAGCTTTGACTAATAACAATCTGTGATTGCCAATGTTAGACCTACACAAACACAAAGAACAATCACACAATTAGATCATTATGCAAGTTAAATCAACATTCCCCATATAATTCATTTGAAATGCACAAGATAAGAAATGAAAATGAAGAACACAAATGAAAACTATCAAATTCTATATAATTCAAGCAAACTCCTAATCCCATGGGGGAATTGGTGTCATTTTGATGTGGAAAATGGCCCTTTCCCAATCCCTTGTAAGCTTGGTGATGACTTGATGAAGATTTTATGCTTCCTTGGAGAAATTTTTGCATAATCTAGCTATGAAACTTGAAAATGGATGAGCAATGGATGAGAAAATTCAAAATTTGAAGATAATGTCTTTGCATGAAGTTGTGGATCCAAAATCCAAATGAGAGCCTCTTATTTATAGATGATAGTGATGGAGAATGAGGCAAAAGGGATGAATGTGGGATCAAACACCAACCAATGACCAAGTGCCACTTGTCAACATGTGAGTGGACAAAGGTGCAACACATTTTGGTCATTGTGCAATTAAATGCAATTAGGTGGAAATTAAAAATTGATGAAATGACATGTTGGAGGGAGGAGAAAATGAAGTTAATGCCACTTGGCTCAAGGAAAAAGGACATGTAAGAGGGTTAAATGCTTTGTTGGATGTACAAACCCTTTTGGAGGGATTTTTCAAACTTGGAGAATATTCCAACATTGATGCCTTTTTGAAAGTAATTGGGGATTTATTAAATCAATTGAAATGATTTTCATGAGCAAGTTGAAAAATCTAGAGGATTTAGGTGATTAAGATTAAGATTAATCAAGATTTGATTAATTTAAAAGGAGATTAGTTGATTTGACCATTTTGACTTAGATTTTAGGATTAATTTAAATCAAAATGAGAGGAAAATGATTTAGACTTAATTAAATAAATACTTTGATTTATTTAATTAAAAAGGGGATGATGTTAGATTAAATCAAATAAATGTTAATTTATTTAATTTAATAGAATGAATTTAGATATTTAATTAAATAAAATGAATCATTTAATTAAATAGAGACTAAAGGGTTAATTAAATAAAATTGATTTATTTAATTAATAGGAGATGATGGCTTAATTAGATAAATATGATTTATTTAACTAAGAGGTGAAATATGATTAATTCAATTAAATAGGGATTATTTAATTAAATGATTAGCACAAGAGGTGATTTAGGATGAAGAGGTGTTAGTAATCAGGATCAGGTGTATAGGATCAATCAATACATTTTCCATGTCTACACTTCCAAGCTAGGTCAGAAGAAGGATATGGAAAAGATTAAATTAGCTAGGGAAACATTGGTGGAGTCTAGGGCAGTCAAGACTTTGGATTCACATTTTTCATGCCCCTCGAAATGATTGTTCTCTCATGGAATGCAAGGGGCTTGAACAGTGGCCCTTGAAAAAAATTTGTTCGAGATTTGATTAGAAGCCAATCTCTTGATATTCTTCTTTTGTAGGAGACTAAGTTATTTGTAAAGAGTATGTTCAGTATGTTACCTAAGGTATGGAGATATGGTGAAGGTTAGTGTATTGGGGCTCTTGGTTCCTCTAGGGGGTGGCTTGTTTATGGAACCCTCAGAAGATTTTCCCTCTATGGTGGATGTCTTCTAGATCCTATATTTCCATGATTGCTTCTTGTTTGGAGATGGGAGAATGTGTCCTCTTTCTAATGTTTATGTTCCTATTGAACTTCTGGGAAAACAACTTTTATGGTCCCATCTTATATTTGTTCGCAGTATGGCTCCATACCATTCATGGATTATGGTTCGAGATTTTAATGCTATTGCTAAGTTGTCAAAGAAACGAGGTGGAATTGCAAGGCTGGAGCCTTCTGTGCTGATACTCCGGGATAGCATTTTGGCCTTAAATCTTATTGATGTTAAGCCTAGTAATGGTTGTTATACTTGGAACAATAGAAGGGTTAGCGTAGATTGTGTTGCTGAGAGGCTTGACCATTTTCTGGTTTCTTGTTACTGGATAGGCGACATGTGGTCTACTAGCTCTGAAATTCTGGATTGGAAGGGTTCTGATCACTGGCCTATTAAGCTTAGTATTACTTCTGCTCATATGCCTAGGTCCCCATCTTTCAAGTTCTAGCTTATGTGGTTATGAGATGCAACTCTTTTTGACCATGTGGTTGTTTGGTGGAGGATTGGTAAACCTGCTTTAGGTACGACAATGTACACATTTGCTAAGCTTCTTTAGTTTGTCAAGTATCAGCTTAAACGATGGAATAGACAATTTTTTGGTAATATCTTTGGGAAAAAGGTTGCTACTCAGGATGAGTTGAATAGGATTACGAGGCAGATTCATGAGAATGGGGTTACCGAGGATCTTCTGAGAGAGCAGGCCAGGACTCTAAAAGTGGTTGAGGAATGTGAATTGTGTGAGGAGGTTTATTGGAAGAAAAAGGCCCGAATTGAATGGCTTCAGGAAGGAGATAAAAATACTACCTTTTTCTTCAATTCTATGAAGGATAGAAAGCATGGTAATTCCATTCCTATTTTGGTGAATGACAGGGGGAACGCCTTTCCTCTTTTTAGGAAATTTCAGCGTAGGCGTCACAATATTTTGCTACCTTGTTTAGGGAGGACTCGCAAGGTGGCTCTATTGAGGAAGCTTAGGTTCTTGCTTGCATTCCCCCGTTGGTCTCTAGGGAGATGAATGTGTTGGAGTTAAAATGACACTGAGAGGGGGGGTGAATCAGTGTCTTAACAGATTTGACTCATTTTCAAAAACTTCAAAACGTATCACAGATTTGTTCTCAATATTACTCTTATTAATGCATTCATGAGTTGAATGTAATCATTCATAAACAGAATTGAGAAAAGTAATAACTCAACAGTGAACAGAAACAACAACATAGTAAAGAGTAAGAACTCAGAAGAACAAAGAGACACAAGAATTTCCCGAGTGGAAAACCCTCCTGGGGTATAAAAACCACTCCCTAAATGCCTTCCAGGCTTAATCTTTAAATCAACTGTTCACAATGCCTTATAGGCTAATTTTTGAGCACCCACTCAAGGAGCATCAACCCCTCGTTTAGAGATATCTATCTCAAGGAGTACCAACGCCTCAAATTATGTTTTGAACAATAATAATAACTCGGAGGATTTCTCTGTTTTCGGTTAAGCACATATTTCTCTATTTTCTCGTCTACAGAATGCCTTAAAGATTCAATAATTGAATCCCTAAAATATTACATAGAGAAGAAATTTACAATCTATGCATCTTGTTATTCAGATTTTATTGCAGAGTTTATCCAAACATTTTCATACAACCAAAGAATGATAATCTTCATAATACAACAACAGCTGAACAAAAACATTTTTTTTCTACTCCTCTTTATATATCTTTTTGAATGAAAAAAAAGATAAGTAACTGTCTTTAGAAGTAACGGCTAAACAACAAAAACAATACAAGAGTCGTTTAACCCAGCTAAGTTCTGTCCTCAACAAGTTTGAACCTTATGAGATCATTTCTCTGCATAAAACGCACAACTTCCCACCACAGAAAAATCATAACATCTAATGTATGAAAGACAATACTCAGTCAGGGCATCATTTGTCATAGAGATGCAGAGAGTAGTTAAAGAAAATGGTGAT
This sequence comes from Sequoia sempervirens, assembly GCA_007258455.2. Lineage (NCBI taxonomy): Eukaryota > Viridiplantae > Streptophyta > Pinopsida > Cupressales > Cupressaceae > Sequoia > Sequoia sempervirens. The sequence goes on along the minus strand of VDFB02271358.1, from coordinate 151,275,860 downwards.
TATAAACCAGCATGAAACACATAAATAAAAATACCAGAAAAATCTGTAACTCCCATGGCTCCATCAACCACTGTCGAGCTTCCAGCCAGAGAGGCGCATCAAACATAGCAGCCATACCATTCATTTCTGAACCAAGAACGAATTTCATCCTGACAATGTCGTTACAACCAGCAACAATAGTAAAGAACAGATTATGAAGCTTTCTCATGATGGTGGCCAGACTAGGGTTCGATACCCATTCAAAAAGAATAAGCTCAAAAAGTTTTCCCTAACAACCTTTTATTTTCATCGATGACACGTTATGCCGAAGGCAACTTTAATGTTGCCAGACAACCTTATGGTTGTCACTTTTGCCAAGACCCATCAGAGTCGAGAAAAGTCATATCAAATACAACATGCTACGCTGATGGACTACCTTAGTATATTTTTCTTTCGCTGAGACATGAGGAAACTTCTTACCGAGATGCCCTTTAGATTCATTCACTATCATTGTGACCAAACGATGTCAGAGAGACATCATATAGATCAACTTTGTTATACCGAAAGTCATTCATTTGACTCTGTCGACATGACACACCATCCTCGCCATGACCTTACTTTGATGAAAAGAGTCTCACTGAAAAGATTTTTCAACTTTTATGTGTCACTATAACATACAACCTTTGGGGAAACCTCTTGGAGAAAACTTTGTCATACCGAAAAACTTTATTCACTGAGTCGCTGAGACAATACCAATCTCTCGCTGAAAGCACTTCATAAGACTTAGTCAGCAAGACCAAGTTGTTCGCTGTGACATTCCATCGAAACAAAAACTCTTTCCGATATGCAATTTTTCACCGGCGATTGGAGTGACATAGCGCATTTGTTATGACTTCACACCGAAAACAATATGTCAGGGCAAAATGAATCTTTAATGTGCCAGTCGATGAGACAAAAATCTTCGGTGAGACCTATTCTAATACCTCACAGCTCTTGCCGATGTTTCCATTAAATCTTCAATCGGTGAGACAAAGCAAATTCGCTGTGACCACATACTGACAGAATAACATATGCCGATAGAGATCATTTTCAGTCGCCAAAACAAAACAAGTCTTGCCGAAATAACCTTTCTTGTGTTGGTCGCCAAGACTCAAAACACTCGATGAAACAACATGTCGATAGGGATATCTTACGCTGATTAACCACCTTATGATTTAGTCAGTGAGACCCGACTCATTCGGTAAGACCTCCCAGCGGTGAACACAACTCATGCCGATAGACTTTTCCCTATCGCCAAGACAATGGGAACGTCACACCGAAAGCAGCCTGTATGTTAAATTCAATCGACATGACATCAGAAATGTCTTGCTGATAGGAAACACAGACATTTCAAAGTGGATCGGGGAGACCCTGCCATACTCATGTCAATATGTGTAAGCCCGAAAGAGAAACAACCAATACCTGTTATATGCAAAAAGAACCATCCTGACAAAGAAACCATCTTTCAAACTCTGTTAGTCAAAGAGATAGCATTCATAACTTGAACCAGAAATCACATCACCATGAAATTGAAACATAACAAATAACTTTCTGTAATAGCCAAGAGACATCAAAGAAGTGCCATCATAAGAATCAGAGATTTTGTCATCAAGGACAAACCATAAACACAACTGAGATCCAACAGAATGAGCATCTTATGAGAAATATCTCTCTTAAGGAATTAGAGGGGACTATATTTCAGATGAAGAAAGGAAAAGCTCCCGGTCCTGATGGTTCTCCTATGGAGTTTTTTCAATATTTATGGGATATCATTAAGTTGAATTTTCTGGCAGTTGTCCAGGAATCTCAGAGGAATAAGAAAATGTTGTGGGCTTTGAATTCCACCTTTGTTTACCTCATTCCCAAGTGTGGTGGGCCTAATAGGTTGTCTCAATTTCGGACTATTTCTCTTTTCAATGTGGTATATAAAATTCTCTCTAAACTAATTGCTGAGAGGTTGAAAAAGTGGCTTAAAATGCTAATCTCAGAGGAACAAATTGGATTTGTGGTAGGTCAAAAAACCCTAGATGGGGTTGTTATTGCTATGGAAACCATTCATTCTATGGCCAAATCCCGAGAGAAGGAAATTTTCATTAAGTTGGATATGGTGAAGGCTTATGATAGGACTAAATGGTCTTTCCTAAGAAAGATTCTAGATGCTTTTGGATTTTGTGAGAATTGGATACAATGGGTTATGAGTTGTGTTGTGTCTGTCTCCTTCCTGGTGCTAATAAATGGTGATCACTCTAAGCTTTTTCATGCTTCTAGGGGTTTGTGCCAGGGATATCCCCTTTCTCCATACTTATTTTTGCTATTTGTTGAGGGTCTTGGGCATATGTTGAGGAGGAATGTGGATTTGGGCATCATTCAGGGTTGGAGATGGGGTGGAAATTTTCCTTTACATTCTCATATGTAGTTTGTTGATGATACTGCCTTGATGGGGATGGCTACAATTAAGGAAGCTACAAATCTAAGGCAAGTGTTGGGTGTTTACCTTGTTGCTTCAGGCCAATTGATTAATGAGGGTAAATCCTCCATCTTCTTTTTCAATACTTCGGTCCCCATCTAGAGAACAATTGTGCATATATTGTCGTGTTAGGTAGGGGCTCTCCCCTTGACATATTTGGGTATTCCTATCTTAGTCGGTAGACTTCCCAAAGGGTCTTGGTAGAATATTCTTGATAAATTCTAGGTGAAATTCAATCACTGGACACATAGATGGTTGTATTTTGTTGGTCAAGTTCAACTTCTTAAGTTGGTGGTGCAGGCTTTATCTACCTACATATGTATGCTTTAGGTGGCTCCGATGGGTTTTCTTATGGAGTTGGAATCTTTGGAAAGGAAATTTCTATGGGTTGGCAATTTTTCATCCTCCAAATAGAGCCTCATCAAATGAGACATTGTGTGCAACCCAAAGCAGTATAGTGGTCTTGGTCTTCAACAATCAGCTTTGTCTAGAGTGGCGGTAGCTACTAAGCTATTTTGGAGATGTTGTGTGGAACAAGATCAAA